>OY804590.1:44891032-45584247 GCA_963680875.1 Bathymodiolus brooksi | reverse complement strand
GGTCTGATATTTAGTACTTGATCCCTGTCATCTTCAGTCAATACCCGGATCGTGTAGCTCGGACTCTGACCCATATTTGCACTCTAATACTAAAATAGTCTCTTAAACTCTAGTCTGTTAGTAGATACTAGCTGAAAATCTGAAAATTTTACAATGATCATGTACATTTGTATTTATTACGTACTCTTCTAAATATCAAATCGTATCTTACACACATCGTTATCGTATGGTAGTTGGATATACAACTCCCTATGCAGTCAGTTCCTATCATCATTAACGTTGTGAGTTCGAATCCCGCTCATGGAGAGATGTACTCGATACAACATTATGTGATAAAGTTTGTCAGTGACTTGCGGCAGGTCGGTGGTTTTCTTCGGGTTCTCCGGTTTCCCACATAAAAAAAAACTGACCGCCACGATATAGCTGACATTTTGTTGAAAGTGGCGTTAAATACCATAACCCTAAGAGCTATATTGTACATATGTGAGCATGTCATAGAAGTTATAAAAGAAATACATATGAATTCACAATTTCACTCCTTTGCAATCAAAAATCTTTCATGCATTCTATTTTTTTCTATGAGAGCTAGTCCTATTTGTCATACTGTAAGAGAGCAGTATAACGGCATTAAATTAGATCTAGCAGAAGAACAATTTGAAGATTCAATATGGGAAATCAGAAGAAGGACAGACAACACAATGCCGAAAGGAAAAGGAAAAAAGGACAAACAACGATCTATAAAACATACACAAAAAGCTAAACATGGAGTGAGACTAACCCCACTAAACCGTGAGTGAACTCACTATTGGCACCCGTAGTGTTTGACAGAACAATTGCATTCGATGTAGAAGGATCCTATCTCTGAACGTTACAATGGTTGCAGTGGTATGCCATATACCCATGTATTAATAATAAAAGAAGAGTTTGAAGATACCAGTTGCCTGTCTGATAGACTTCAAATTATGTTTTTTTTTCTTTTATACTATAAAATGTCATCTAATTATCTAAATGAGAGCTTTTCATCTTATTTCATTTTTACAAATTGTTAAATTTACTTCTAATGAATAAATCTAATAGAATAAATAATCTTGTAAGAAATAACAAACATATAGAATACCTCAATGATATATTATCTGGTGTTCTTGTGGCAAGTAGAATTTTGATTGGCTAAAAATTAACTTCTAACACTTCATGGACGTCATTTATTTTTACATCCCTTGGCAAGAAAAAGCATCACCGTTTAGCAAGACCCTGCCCTTTAAAACGGGATATATAACATCTCGAGATTTAAAACGTATAATAATTTCCACAAAAAAAAAATCAATGAGTGTTAATTAACAAAAATATGGCGAGATTATTTTGGGCAATATTCAGAGTAATATTATTTTTATCAATTAAAAGAACACTTGATCAATGTATAATGGTGCTATTAAATGAACGTCCCCGAACGTCCACTTTCAAACAGATCATCAGACAGTGACCACTGTATGCTATAAATGTTGGCATACCAGCAAGACACCCTAAATACATGTAATTGTGAAGGTACATGAGTACTGAAAATAATGTTCATTTATATGTACAAGTGAAGTGACATTTGTATAATTCTTTAAGGATTGGAGAAACACGAGCTTAAATAAGTTGCATGCCGTTGGTGTACTTTGCAATATATGCAGTCTTAAATATTTTTGAATTTAATTAGTTAAAACATTATATGTTAAATCTACCATTAATGGCAACAGTATAGTCATAGGTGCTATTAATATCAATCGACAAATAAAAACAAATATCATTATCTTCTAAGAAATTAAAACAGTTTGGACAGTTTATGTGAAAGTAAATCCATTTTTTTAAATAGTACACATTAACCATGTATTTAAAAATTATTTAAAAATAATAATAACAATTTACATGTTAATAAATGTCTGCAGGACGTTTTTAAAAACATCATGTATATCTCTAATATGTATATGTAAGACATTATAGTGTCCTGTGAAATTATGTCCGGTTGTGTTGTATTTGTAATGAAAAACCTTACACAGACCGAATGAAGTCATCGCTGTGCTTTATTCCGTCCTCGGACTTTATCATAGGAGACAATTGTATACGCTCCTTGAGGATGTACAATATTCACGCATGGGCAAGCACAGATGTCTTATAACGGTTGTTAAATGGTGTTAATAATACATTAAAATAATTTTAAACCATGATACAGTATTATTTTTATAATATAGTTGATGTTATTGTCATGTAAATGTTTGATACAACAGTTACAATAGCATAATTATACTCATAAAGTCATGGCGAGAAGTATTCGATACAACAATATGTGATATGTCGGTAGTTTTCTCCGGGTACTCCGGTTTCCTCCACCAATAAACCTGACCACCACGGTATTACTGTACTATTGTTGAAAGTGACGTGAAATGCCATAACCCTAACCCCCTTACGAAGTCAAACAATAATGTGGGTCTGGGTGACAAAATACGTAGATAAGATCGTATATTTATGATTACAAGTCTAAAACTAATTGATGTGGGTATAAGTCCAGTTACGAAATTAAAGGTGTAAGTTTTTCAGACGCTCATACCTAACATTTTACCGGGTAGTCCTTTACATTTATGACTGTTCGGGACTTCCCCCACACTTATTTTGGTGGTCATGATGAAACTGGAAAATTGCTGAACGTGATGATAAACACCAAAGGCCATCCCTACAGAGTAATGATCAGCTATAAAAGCAGCTTGAACAATATTACCCTCTCATCACTTAATATCAAATTCCAAGGAAAAATTGCGTTGAAAACAAATCAATTTCGAATTCAAATATACGCAAAAGAAATTTGAAAAGGCAACCACGAGGAACTTGCTAGAATTAATAAAACAAATATACGCAAAACGGAAAAGATCCTTTTATCAATTGAGAAATATATAACTGGTAACGTTCAACCAGTTCGCTATGACGACCAAATAATTGTTTGGAGCAATGATTTTAACGAAGGAGTAACATAACCTTGTTTATACAACTACGTGTGCAATCATTGCCTTTCACCAATACAGTTTTGAGTTCGAACCCCGTTCATGGCTATGTGTACTCGATACAACATTATGTGATCAAATTTGTCAGTTACTTGCGACAGGGTCGGTTGTTTTTCCCGGGTACTCCGGTTTCTTCCATCAATAAAACTGACTGCCACGATATAACTGAATTATTGTGTATGTAGCTTCTGCGTCAGTAGCTGCACTCTGTGGAGAAAATCACTGCATTGGTTGCTTACCTTGTTTCTATTCCAGAATATACAAGGGCAATTTGGAATGAGCGTAATTAAAAATACTCCAATAAGAACAAATCCACAAATCCACAACGAAACATCGAGAATTATAACAAAACTGCTACCATTTGTAAGTACATATTTTTACACGTAGAACGTTTCCGCGATTATTATACTCGACATAGAAGGAACTTTATTCATCATACAAATCGTCCCATACATTTTAAAAGTTTGTGGCAATGTTACAGGATATAGCAATATTTTTAGCAGTTTATATATCTAATTTTACGCAATAGACTACGACATGATACCATTTGCACATAATTTACCAGCATTTCACAAAATGACATATCTATTAAATAATCCCGGCGGCTAAGATCTTGACAATATCTGTAGGCAATGTTTATATAACCCGTACTACTGTTGTAATACCCTTGGCACACCAATGTAACTAATTTGTACTTTTCTGGCCATCTCATATATATACTACCATACTAAGTCAGCAGGTTCAATTCAAGGAAACAAATCATAGATTCTGCATTCTTAAGAAGCGTTTATTTCTATGTAAAGATATATATATATATATACGTCTGAAAATTATATTTAATATATATAAAGTTTGAAAAAGTTGCCAACGTATGAACCTACAGGATGTTGGATCGGAAACAAATGTTAACGATTCTGTGCAAACAAACAAAAATAATAAATAAACGTCTAAAATGTAGCACAAGAACATCAAAAAAGATGTTAAAATATAACAAACGCTGATGAAGCTTGTAGGTCAAGCGAAATATTCGTCCATTTGATTATAATTATAGTCTTTTTGTAGACTTATATTTATTTTTGTTATATTTTGGCACCTTTTTTATGTTGTTGTGCTACATTTTAGACGTTTATATATATATATATCTATGTATATTATATTTCTGTATTAAGATTTACAATTTGTTTGAATTAAATATTGTCGATTTTCACGTGCTTATTTCTTAATTTCGTACCTTAATGTTGACAACAATCGATACACCAGATACACAAAGAAACATAATAATAGCTAACTATGTTGTTCATTTTAGAATATTTGCTAGCTGGTATCATGTCTTACATGACACCCTTTCATGAGATTGGAGCGGTGACAACAATGGCTGACGCAGACATTTTTTACTTGTAAGACTTCAAGAATTGACTTTGAATTAGTGAAAAGGAGCAATAATTGCGTGCAGAAATTGACATTAGCCTAAATGTTACTTGCTATTAAAGGAATGAGGGGTCGTCGTGGCCTTAATCGTATGGTAGTTGGATTCACAACTACCTGTGCAATCAGTGCCTATCACCACTGATGTTGTGAGTTCGAATCGCGATCAGGGCAAGGTGTACAGGATTATGTAATATAGTTTGTCCGTGAACTTCGACATGTCGGTGGTTTTCTCCAGGTCGTCTGATTTCCTCCTTCAATTAAACTGACCGCCATGAAATAACTGAAATATTGTTGAAAGTGGCGTTAAACACCATCAAACAAACAACAAACCTATTAAAGGAACGGTGGATGTATAGCTTTCACCCTCGACACAAACACATTCGTGACTGACTATAACATGAGCATGTTTCTGTTGCATGTGAGTTCACAATGATGTTGTTCATCAAAGGTGGAAGTGATGGGAAATGCAAACAGTCGGGGAAGTGTCTGTGCTACACCACAATGTGTATATAACTAATAATTTTGCTGAAACGATACCAACATCCTGAACGGTAGGGGAGTATATAGCGGGCCTTTATGGGAAAGAGAACACTAGCGCAACTTCGTTCCATTGTTGAATCTGACGATGATTTATATGTCCATTTCATGTCAAAGTTCACATTCAAATGGCATCAGTCAGTGCCGAATTTAAGACGAATGAAACCCTGTGCTAGTTAAGTTCTGAGGCTTCTTACTTGGGCCTTGAAGGAGGCAGACCCGGTCGACCTAAACAGACAGTTAACTCTAGCATTTTGTCTGGAATCGCTCCGAAACAGCATTCCTTCCCCCCCCCCCCCCCCCCCCCCCCCCGTGGCACACCTAAGCATAATGGTAAATCTGGCACTGGCATCAGTCAACAAATGAATATACAGTAAAAATATTTCTAAACCGAACCTTGAATAAACCGGTATCCTACTTAAATCGAACATGAAATAAGGTCTCAACTTATTTCAAAGATCAATATGCACCCAAAATCGCTAATTATCAACGTATAATATTGCAGGACTTCATTATTAATGACCTCAAAACTAAACGTTCAAAATCACTAATTTTTAAGATAGGAAACACATGTATTTTTATCTGAACAACAATAGCATTAATTTTAAAACAATCACAATATTATACATAGCGGAATGCATATTAGTTTTTTAATTGCTGTCTTTGAAACAACGATGGGTATGAAAACAGTACTTTGATATTATACACTTACCAACCGGTTTAAACACCAAATAACCCATGGATCATTCGCACAAGCCTTTATCTGTATAATAATTGTAGAAACCACGATTTTTCTTTCAGAAAGGTCAATTTATAAGTTGAAATATAGTATATAAATGTCAGATCTGTCCAGTGTTATGTCAATGTTAAGCAATCGTTCAAGGCAATATTGTATTCATTTTGTTTTCATAAAAAACATTGTGGAAAAAATAGTCCATTGCATAAAATTGTTCTTGAAGAGAAAACGGACACTAGTACTTCTTATGGTAAAGATGAAATGCTGAGAATGTGCTGCTTACAGGTTGTCTTGCAATAATTACAAGCACTGGCAACGAATTTATATAAGTGATTCGACACGTTAAAGGACCGCGTGATTGGTTATTATCCCCATAACGCTTTCAGACAGAAAATTTGCTATTGAAATGCCCTTATCTAGAAAATTTTCAGATAAAAGAATAACATGTTTACGACGAAAAATTTGAAGATATCAAAAGGGAAAATCAGACGATGTAACTAGTCGAACAGACAGTACAATGGACAGACGAAAATGGCAATACACGATCCACAAAACACTACACAGTAAACTACAGATTGAGCAACATGAATCCTAGTGAAAACTGGGGTGAACTCAGGTGCTCAAGAAAGGAAAGCTGATGATATAAATTACAAAATTGTAGAAGTAAGATGATTTCGTAACTAATGTTTTATTGTAGATATACTGAGATATGTTTCCATAATCCTCGATAAGAACAAAAAGGGATGGTGGTTGATGTCGTTATTACAATACATATTCAATGTTTATCTGCAATAATTCATTGGTTATGAAATCGTCTTACTTTTACAACAATTAATAAGGTTAAAGTTATGGAGTTTATTGCCACTTTCAATAATATTTCAGCTATATCGTGGCGGGCAGATTTACTGGGTGAGGAAACCGGCCTATCCGGAGAAAACCACTGACCTACCGAAAGTCACTGACAAACTTTATTACATAATGTTGTATCGAGTACATCTCACATCGCCACTGTTTAGTAAGCTAATATGGTATTGACTTTAAAATATAATAGATTAATTTTAGTCACATGTCATTTTATACGTGTTTTGATTGATTTAAAAAGTTGAGGTTATTTGTTAATGAACGGAATCTAAAAATAGACGTCGTTGTCAAGGCGTCGCGTGCCGTTGTCATCATGTGATTTTCTTTAAATGAGGCACCTTTGGGGTTATTTAAGTTTATTTCCGATTATTTGCCTAATTTTGAAAAAATAAATATATTTTTCAATATCATAGCAAAAAAAGTTGAATGAATTTATAAGGATTGATCGAAATTATGTGTTCGTTTCATTCGAAATAACCTGAATCAGGTTGTACACACCCTTGCGTAACCCGCTACGCGGGTTACACGGTGTACAACCTGATTCAGGTTATTTCTTCATGAACGGAACAAACATTGCAATCAATCCTTAAATGTTTTTGCACGATCTACTGTTTTCAGAGGAGATTCTTATATTATTGATTAATGGCTAGGATCAACTTAGGTTATCCAGATGTTAGTACATTATATACCATACAAACATGGACTATCTCCTCGTGGTATTACAGTAAAGATGTTATTCCTGTAGCAAATAATAAGTTCAACTTTATTGCATGTAAAAAATGGCCAACATAGATACAAATATGTTCAAGGCTCAAATTGTAATATGTATTGACGACATATTTGTTACGTTATGTGGACTCTGTCTCTTTTCTGGCCGACAGTATTCGTTTGAAGCAGACTTCATGGAAGTCTTCTCTAAATATTAGAAGAAAAGAACCTAGTCTTGACTTATCTAATACAGGATACAACCAGGTTTGCTTCGTTCCTAGACCTACATATAGAAATTGACAGTGATAGCCGGTTATACTAGTAACTTTACGACAACAGAGATGATTTCAACTGTGAATTTTCTATGTATATGAAGAAATAATCTAGCTGCACCTACATATGGAGTACACATCTCTCAGCTTATACGGTATTCCAAAACTTGTGGTTCGTATCATGATTTCATCAATATACGGTGGCTAGTCTCAAGAAGAGCTTGAAGATGCCAACAGGATAATCTGAATCTGTAAATCAAAGAAGCACAGACAACTAAATTGCCAAAAGAAAAAGGACAAACAACAATCTACAAAACAATACGCAGAAAACTAAAGATCGAGTAACACAAACCTCACTTAAAACCGGGGGTGAAAAGTAAGTTACTGAACCAACGAATTCCTGGTGGTGTGGTTGAATTCATCATCATCGCTTGACATTGTATAGAACGAATGTGGTGAACTTATTGTCCTGGGAGAATGGTTGTATACAACCTTAACCATTATTTTTGTCTAGGATTGATAAAGATTTGAATATGGGACTAAAGAGTTCATAAATTCTGTACAATCATTTTACATGTTATCAACAGAGATAGATATTAAAACTCCGTTTGAATGTCAGTAGGGAGCGAACATTCATTCAAACAGGTAAATTCTTATAAAGCATACACAATAAGAATCAATTTTTTTTTAATTACTACGCCACATCTGCTTGGTAGCAAATAGTTATGCAAATCTTCACCCAAACTTATCTGCAGAACAAATAGACTGGTTCGCCGAATTCATTCCATATGGTATATATATCTGGTAATCGACATCCGTGTTGTGTCGCTTAGTCTGGTCATACGGCCCTAGAGAGATACTATTTTGTATAAGTTGCAAATACATTTTTTTTTTAAATCTATGATCAAAATGGGATGATATATAGAACAATTGTCTCATTTCAAAATTTTACCAAATTAGTCATGACAATATCAAAGCGGCTGAGGAAATGAACATTAAACTTTGCTTTGTTGAAACACTGGTGTTCAATAAAATATTTATGGCGCTAATGCTTAGTGAGAGAATCAGCAATATTGTCGCGATGGTCACATATATGGAATGGTATCGGCATGTGGTCTCGTTTTCTGTTTTAACGTCTCGACTTTTAAAAAGTAAACATTCTGAAATTTGTAAGTACAAAACAAAACAGAATATCTGATGCTCGTATCAATCTTAACATCCCGTATTAAGCTTCTCCTTCCATAAATTGTTCACAATGGATCTTCAATTCCAATATTTACTGTAAATTCTAGATCTTAAGAAAAATAAGAACAGTCGTTAAACTCTGTTTTTGTTTTGTTTATTCTTGTAACATGGATCTAAGGTGATACTAATTTCATTGAATTTGATTTCTTTGTTATCTGTATGTAGAGTCTATGTGTGTAACCCCCAAAAAATGCAATTTGACCTGATCTTGTCATCAGTTATGAAAGGTTTTTTGCAAAAGAGGATTCTTGTGAAAAAAGCTACTTTTCGATAATATTTAGTAGTAACTCATCAAACTTCAGGAAAGATGTGGATTTAAATTTCCAAAACACCCATGGATCGGCCATGGTGTTGGACAAGACGGAATATTGTTTTAAATGATAAAAGAACACATCAATATAATGTCTGAAAACAAAAACCAGACAGAAAAATGTCATTAATTTCTTGATATACGTTTTGATAAGATGCGGATGTATCACTATCTGTAGCCTGCTTTTAGATTTTCATCTAACCAATCCACTGCCATCGTATTATTTTTAGTGTGCCGTCGTGACCATGATCGTATAGTAGTTGAATTGACAACTACCTATGTAATCAGTTCCTGATGTTTTGAGTTCGAATCTCGATAAGGGCGAGGTGTACAACATTATTAGATAAAGATTGTCAGTGACTTGCGACATGCAGGTGTGTGGTTTTTTCCAGGTACTCCGGTTTCCTCCACCGATAAAACGGACCTCCGCGATATAACTGAAATATTGTTGAAAGTGGCGTTAAGCATCGTCAAGCAAACAAGCAAACAAGCAAAAAAACAAACGTATTATTTTTGAATGTATCGTGTTTTGCATCATGTAATGTATATTTGTTATAGAATATGTAGTATAATTAAGATTTTAATAACTTTGCAACAAATATGATTTGGTCTATATTCGGTAACTATATTTCTTATAATGATAAGTACACTGATTTTACGACAAAGGAATACACCATGGTACTTGCCGATTAAACACAACTGTTGTTAAACAACTGATACATGCTGAAATGTTGACAATTGAAAATAATTTAGAATTATTAACCGTGTTAACATGTGAAACTCAATGAAATTGTTAATTCAAACAGGACAACATTGCTATTAAAACCATTTGTAACATAAATACGTATTTTTCCTTTGATGTTTTTATGCAATAATCAACTTAAAAATAGTGAACTTTTACAAACCATGGTTTATCATGAAGATCTTGATCTTATTCCATGATTTTGACGCCATAGATCTGTTATTCCATGATTTTGACGTATTAGATCTGTTATTCCATGATTTTGACGTCATAGATCTGTCAATCATGTAATTTCTGTTACAAAGCATATATACCATGGATCTTACTCATCAACTTATTTAAACCAACTCATCCTTCGGATTCGTTGGTCTAAATAAGTTAATTCGTAAGGTCCATGGTATATATAATATTAATACTATAGATTAATTTAGTTTATCCTCTTTGGAATGCAAAATCACGGAAAAAGGGGGATCCACTATTTGTGTGACATGAATCAAATACACAATCACTTCTCAGGATGGAACGTACACGCAGTCTCGTGTTTTAGAACGTACACGCAGTCTCATGTTTTAGAAATGTCATCAGTTGTACGATAAAAGAAATCAAATATAATAGCTCTTTATGAGCAAATACTATAGCGAGTGAGTCTGCGAGTCGCATGTTCTACAAATACCATCATGTGTGCACGTAAGAAAAAAACAAAGCAGTAGCTCTTGTATATTGGAACATTTTGTTTTCCCTTGCTTAAGAGAACAGGTGTCTTATTTTTCTTCTCTTTAATTCACACTTACATATTATCAAATCCTGTTTGTATATTTCTATAATTGCAGTATGAAGGAGTTGATATATTTGACTCTGATTGTCTTCTTATCGTCTGCTGATGCTGAAGAACAGGGTGTTTATATTACCCAAATTTGGAATGGAGGTTTCCATGGTCACTTTACACTTAGGCCGGACCACACACTACATGGATGGGAGGCAACTCTAACTCTGAGTGTAGGCGTTGATAGACTAGATGTAAGTACTACTTGATGTATGCTTACATTTATGTTTCTATTCTTATTGTTTGATCATCTTCAAAATAAGAATGTAATAGAAAGAATAGTTTGAAGATACCAAAGGGGTAACCAGAACCCGTAAATCGAAGAAGGACAGACAACAAAATAGTCAAAATAAAAAGGACAAGTTTACAAACAACGATCTACAATGCAATACACAGAACACTAAAGATCGAGCAACGCGAACCCGACTAAAAATTGGGGGTGAACTCAGGTGTTACGGAAGGGTGAGCAGACACTCTATAAATAGAGATATTAAAATAAATAAAAATGTCAATTAAAATTATCAACCTTGATTGTTTCAAATTTTGTTGAAATACTATGCAGCATCAACGCATCTGATATTTTAGTCCACACATATATTCCAATGTACATCGTTCTAAATCAAAATACAACTTAAAATAAATATTACGTTAAAGATTCTCAAAGTATTTCTAGCGACTGCATCGGCAGAGTCCCGGTCGGGCTACACCAAAGACTATATTAATGAAAACGTACTATGCAGCATCAACGCATCTGATATTTTTAGTCCACACATATATTCCAATGTACATCGTTCTAAATCAAAATACAACTTAAAATAAATATTACGTTAAAGATTCTCAAAGTATTTCTAGCGACTGCATCGGCAGAGTCCCGGTCGGGCTACACCAAAGACTATATTAATGAAAACGTAGATATTAAAATAAGTGCGTACGCCACGTTTCTTGGATAACCTGCATGAATATAAAATTGGTAGTTGTTACTTCTTTGCTAAGCACGCATCATTGATAATTACGAGTAAAGCCTTGTATGTCCAGGAATAAATTATATATTGTCTGAATGGAATGACATGTCTACCGGCATATTGTTAATTCAATGAGTTAGTACCATGAAAATCAAAGTAATGCGTGTTCTCTAGTAAAAGGTGGACATTATCATCAGTATGTATCAAATACAGCTTGTTGTCTCCATGATAGACAAATACAGCTTGTTGTCGCCATGATATAGCAGACAAATACAGCTTGTTGTCGCCATGATATAGCAGGCCAATACAGCTTGTTGTCGCCATGATATAGCAGACAAATACAGCTTGTTGTCACCATGATATAGCAGACAAATACAGCTTGTTGTCGCCATGATATAGCAGACAAATACAGCTTGTTGTCGCCATGATATAGCAGACAAATACAGCTTGTTGTCGCCATGATATAGCAGACAAATACAGCTTGTTGTCGCCATGATATAGCAGACAAATACAGCTTGTTGTCGCCATGATATAGCAGACAAATACAGCTTGTTGTCGCCATGATATAGCAGACAAATACAGCTTGCTGTCGCCATGATATAGCAGACAAATACAGCTTGCTGTCGCCATGATATTGCAGACAGATACCGCTTGCTGTCGCCATGATATAGCAGAAAAATACAGCTTGCTGTCGCCATGATATAGCAGACAAATACAGCTTGCTGTCGCCATGATATAGCAGACAAATACAGCTTGCTGTCGCCATGATATAGCAGACAAATACAGCTTGCTGTCGCCATGATATAGCAGACAAATACAGCTTGCTGTCGCCATGATATAGCAGACAAATGCAGCTTGCTGTCGCCATGATATAGCAGACAAATACAGCTTGCTGTCGCCATGATATAGCAGACAAATACAGCTTGCTGTCGCCATGATATAGCAGACAAATACAGCTTGTTGTCGCCATGATATAGCAGACAAATACAGCTTGTTGTCGCCATGATATAGCAGACAAATACAGCTTGTTGTCGCCATGATATAGCAGACAAATACAGCTTGTTGTCGCCATGATATAGCAGACAAATACAGCTTGTTGTCGCCATGATATAGCAGACAAATACAGCTTGTTGTCGCCATGATATAGCAGACAAATACAGCTTGTTGTCGCCATGATATAGCAGACAAATACAGCTTGTTGTCGCCATGATATAGCAGACAAATACAGCTTGTTGTCGCCATGATATAGCAGACAACATTGCACCACAGTTTCTGGACTAAGTAAGCAGAAGTTAATGATAACATAATGTTGATATTCGAATGAAGCAACTTCCGTACTCAAATGTTATGTATTTGTCACATGTGAAGCCGAAACTCCTTAACCTTTATAAGCACTTTACTAGTTTATAGTGGAGCTCGCGTTGCTCAATACTAGATACCCACTCTATTCTTAGTGGGCCGTAGCTATAACCCGACAGTCCGATAGTCCGACAGTCCGATAGTCCGACAGTCCGATAGTCCGACGGTCCGATAGTCCGACAGTCCGATAGTCCGACAAATGCTTTAAACTGATGAAAGTTTTGAAAAATAATTTGGCCAAAAATGATATATTCGTAATTTCAGGATATAGGCCATTCATTTTTATACGCCCGTCAAAATACGGGCTTATTATGGCATACCGCTGTTCGTCCGTCCGTCCACGCCTCGTACGATAACATCTCTCACTTGTTCCCCCTTCTACGGATAGGTCACGTCGTGACATACATTGTATTGATAAAAGGGGGAGCAAGTGAGAGGTGTGATTTTAGTCAGTTTGGAAAACGCCAGTTTTCATATGGTACATGTATATACAATTAATTGGTTTAAAAAAGTGCAGAATATTAATTACCGTTCTCACGCTGCGCAACCGACCTTCAATTGTCATAAAAGAGGGGGGGGGGGGGGCGTATCATGGCACAGTTGTTTATTTTGTCATATTCCAATGGTGTTTCTTTCCGTGATATAAGGGGTCACTTAGGGACAATTCCTTCAATCGTAACTTTTTATATATGCGTTTGTCGTAGAAGGCGACTATAGCAGGGTCACCCGTCGGAATCCCGGGGAATAAAAATAGAACCAACTTGTCGTCGGAAGAGACAGAAAAACAAGTTCCCGTGTTAAGCCGTTATCCATGTTGACCCATCCCAGAGTCCCCTCTTTCTGATTTTTTGTTTACAAAATTTTTTCATCCTGAATATGACTGAAATATTGCTTGTTGGACCTTAAGCAATCAATCAACCAATCAATTCGCACACATTATTGTATCCAGCTCTATTGGTGTGTCGACATTGCTTTTTAACATAAATATTCCATGATAAAGGGCGGGGGACACTGGTACGCTCTCCTTTTGACTTTTCCTTTTTTTTGTATTTCTTTTTTTGTGTATTCATTTATTCATCTTTCTTTTTAATAGTGACTTTTCTTGGCTGGACTCGGCTACACGCTACTTAAATAAAGCCTGAAGAAGTCGCTACTAAAAAATATACGGGATACTTACACTACCGGTTCATCACGATTGGATTCAGGTCTTTATGGAGCCCGCGTTGTTCATATATGTGGTTTTTTTTAGCTCTTGTGTGGCCCTGCCAATTGTTTGTCCGTCTATGATATCGTGTTTCCGATGTGCTGGACCTTTCTTTGGTGAGTAAACGGTTCGGTTTCTGGTCCCATATTACACATGTTATAGTGTTAACTTTCAAAGAAATATAGCATTTGTCGGACTATCGGACTGTCGGACTATCGCACTGTCGGACTATCGGACCGTCGGACTATCGGACTGTTGGACTATCGGACTGTCGGATTATAGGTCGGACCCCATTCTTAGAGTCTAGTCATGTATTTGGAAGAAGAAGAAGAATTTGTTTATGCGCATTGTTTTGTGGACCCTTGGTAGTTTTTCTGTTAGATCATTTTTGTCTGTTCTTAGATTTACGGTTTCTGATTATCCCTTTGGAAACCTCAACCTTATCTTCGTGTATGCTTATTATGACAAGTGTGTGGAAAGGATTAGATAGTTAATTATCTCCAATATACCCAATTAAACATCTACTACAAATGATAGTAAACATACCATGCCTCTTATTTAATCTAATTAATACTGACATTGAATGATAGCATGTTCCAAATGACAAAGAATATTATACAGTAATATGTCTGCCCAATTCTGTACGGTGTGCTTTCAGATTAATACACTATTCAAGGCATGTTTGTTTTTTAACAGCTGGCTACGAGGTGAGGAATTTAATTCCATTAGTCAGTTTAACCTCGCCACATGTTTTGCTCTTGTCCAAAGCTAGGCCACATACTTCCATTGATTACAGGTTTTTTTTTCTATTTTGGAGCAAAATTGCAAACGCTTATTAGAAAATATCTATCTGATTTTTTTCTTTGCAGAAGGTGGGGACAGACATTATCACTAGTATCACAGATAGTCCGATTGGACGGAATGTCGTACTAGTGATAATGTCTGTCAAGGCTTTATAAACGGATGTTATTGCTTTAATCGACATTAAAAGTCATAATGTGACGTCACACTGAACGGTATTTCCAGTATCAGAGTCATTAAGTTGATGCTGACCATATCACCTAGTGAGATGAGAGGAACAAATGTCCAATTCACCAATTAATAAGTATTTGTCGTGTCCATTTCACCTATAAATCAATATTATTTGACCTACATTTGAATTTATTGTTTTAAGAAATTTTAAGTTTACTTTTATTATATTTAAACAGGTATGGGCGGCAGACATTGTGTCATCCAACGCTGATAATACACAGTTTGTATTGAAAAATAAAGACTTTTCCGCCGATGTTGCGAAAAATGACGAGCTAGTTGTTGAGTTCCAAGGAAACAAGGGAGGTACACATGATCCGACTGGAACAATTACAATAAAGGGTGCTGGTGCTTTAGGGAGTGGAGGAGGATCAAATACAGGAGGTCAAACAAGCTCTCCAAATGGAGGACAGGGCGGAACGCAAGCTCCATACACCGGACAAGGTAGTACATTACATATCATCCATATGTCTGTTACATGCTAAATTCCGATCAGAAGTTATCTACCCAAAAAGCATCGGATATTGTCCTCTTATGA
This sequence comes from Bathymodiolus brooksi, assembly GCA_963680875.1. Lineage (NCBI taxonomy): Eukaryota > Metazoa > Mollusca > Bivalvia > Mytilida > Modiolidae > Bathymodiolus > Bathymodiolus brooksi. The sequence continues at coordinate 45,568,458 of OY804590.1, read as the reverse complement.
AAATTAACTACAAAATCAAAATGTTAGGGGAGATAATTATGAATGGATGAGTATTGGTTTGATAAATACATGATATAAGAATTGTGTTATTCCACAAACGTTGTTGCCAGTCTTACCTGTCATATTTTTAATTAAAACTGTTTACCTGCTGCAATTGCTAGTAACATAATACGCTTAGGTGGTGGCTGTCCCTCGCATATGAAGTTAGGTGGTCATGGTAACTGGCAGGTATATATCCAAAGCGGGTATTATCGACGACACTAGTCATAACCATTCATAAAGTAGCTTTACAATCACTGCGCTGCTTGGTTTTCATGAATACCGGAATAACATTACCATACTCTATTACCCCCATTGATTGTTCCTCATATCACATTGAACCATCTCGATCTTGCTCATTGGTGTAGTGGATAGCGCTATTACGTTGAGTGCAGGTGGGATAAATCTAGAGACTATGAAATTGATATTTATTGCTTCTCCGCCGAACAAAAGCAGAGACTGGTAGGTTTGGAGTCAGAATAATGTGTACGGGTATTGCGACATGTATGCACATGGATTGGTACTTCGGTTAGCTAGCTCATCAACATCAAACTCAGCATGTTAGTCTAGTAGAAAGTAAACATCATTTACCTTATATTGAAGATACGAAAACACCTTACAAATTGTGAATTTTGATCATTCGTTTTCAGCAGGATCAAAGATGAAACATGACTATGGTAAAGCAATGTCACTCTCTATCCTGTTCTTTGACGCTCAGAGATCTGGTTATCTTCCTGCCAACAATCCAATCAAATGGCGAGGAAACTCTGCAACTAGCGATGCTGGAGATGGACATGATCTATCAGGGGGATGGTATGATGGTAAGTATCCAATACATTGCTTTCCTGGCATAAATAAACGTTTGAGAAATCTGATATGGTGCAATCAAAAATAGACAATCCAGAAATGCGAAAAGTTTTTAATCAATATTTGTCAGAATATCCTCCACCAATATAATTGATCGCCACGATATAACTGAAATATCGTTGAAAGCCGCGCTAAAAACCATAACTCAACCATAGGATGCAGGATATAACAGTATCTACACGATAATTAAAGAAATTTGATAATATCCAAAAATCATAAGAAATCATTGTACCCAATCGATAGTACATGTACTGTGATATTGTTCTGCTTGACGACGCATTGTTTACATTGCTATAAAATATGGTGGTATATACAATAAAAGCTGTCATAAAGGGCGCCTGAATATAAAAAAATAGCTGTCTATAAAGGACATTTAGTGAAAAGTTCTTGTAGTTTTAACCTGCATATATAAAATGCTCATAAAGGACACATAGACAGGTTCCCTTCAGGGCTCTTTATATAGAGGCTTGACTGTATGCAAATTGATACCGATTGGCTGGTGAAATTATTGTCTGTTGGTTGTACATTTAATATGTTAAATATAAGATCTTTAATCTTTTTAAGCCGGAGATCACGTCAAGTTCAACCTCCCTATGTCATATTCAGCCCATGTACTTGGATGGGGATTCGCTAAATTCAAAGATGCATACCAAGCAGCCGGACAACTCGACATGATGTATGATATGTTAAGAACACCACTCGACTACTTCCTGAAATGCTGGATTCCAGGTTCCCAAACATATTACGTCCAGGTATGTATTATGATGTATGAAAGACGTCTTTGTGTTTCCATTGCAATGATTTGGTGTTCATGCATTGAATTGGATTTTTGTTGGATTGATTGATTAATTGCTCTTGGACGTCAAGTGGAATTATTTTCATTGATTCGAAGGTTATATATACATCGTTCATCATTAGCAATCTAGTAATTGTCAGATCTAGAAAATGTTGCGTCATCGTACACAAGTTTTCCCCTAACAATTACCTATTCAGTAGCATCTTGCAGAAAATAACCAACGTAGTAAAACTAGTTGTGTCAAAGCGATGGCAATATATATGGTTGTTCATTTGATTACTAGTAAATGATCGTTAACAAACATCATAGAAATGTCATTGAAAGTCTTGTTCACCCTATTGCCTGATTATTTGACATGACACGACCATTTCTGCGTTTTCGGCATTTTTTTATTTTTTTTTTATTTGATATCTTTTAATATATGATCGACATAGGTGGTAGATTTCACATTCGGTTTCATTTTTTGTAATGCATAATAAATATATTGAAATCCATGTTGATTTTACATTTTGCATTTCCTGGTCCCTCGTAGTCGTTATCTTATGAATCTGGATTCACAATTATCTATGCAGTCAGTAACTATCACCACTGACGTTATGAGCTCGAATCCCGCTCATTGCGAGGGGTATTCGATAAAACATCATGTAATAAGAAGAGTTTGATGATACCAATGAGGTAATCAGAATCCGTAAATCGAAGAAGAACATACAACACAATGGCCAAAAGAAAAAGTACAAAAGGACAAACAACGATCTACAAAACATACACATAAAGCTAAACATCGAGTAACCCGAACCCCACAAAAAACCGGGTGCTTCGGAAAGGTAAGCAGTTCCTGCTCCACTAGTGGTACCCGTCTTGTTAATCTAGTTACAAACCCGGTAATAAGTCATGAAAGTTTGTCAGTAACTTGCGGCAGGTCGGTGATTTTCTATGGTTACTCTGGTATCCTCCACCATTAAAGCTGACCGCCAAGATATAGCTGAAATATTGTGGCCAGTGGTGCTAAATATCATTACCCTACAGGTACATATCTTAATTCAGGTTGGGAATGGACAACAAGACCATGGTTACTGGGGTCGGCCGGAAGATATGCACATGTGGAGACCAGCATACAAAATTACACCAGGAAGACCTGGCAGTGACGTAGCCGGAACCACCGCAGCTGCGTTAGCTGTAGGATACACTGTGTTTAAAGATAAAGGTATACGATTGTAAAATGATAGTAGATAGCTTCAAAGCAACAATATATCAATGTGTTTGATTTTGAATTTCCATTATTCAATACTAACATTGAAAACCAACCTACATTTATTTTATGTTTTATATGACGCCCAAATATATTTCTTAGCAACAACGTTGACTATTAGCATAGTTTCGTCACTTTCGGAGTGAATTATATAGTTTGAACTGTGACATTGCCATTTTGATCTGAATGATCTGGTTATAAAAAGGCATATGGTCGAGATAAAGACATACTGGTGTGGTACCATGTGCTTCTACAAATATTCAAATTATTTATGTTATAACTGTAGTAGCTTATTGAGTGAATAAGGGTAATAACAAAATTACCGAACTCCGAACAATCGTACAAAGGGAAAGTCAAAACTCATAAGTATATGAGTGAGTGATTGTTCACAAATTCAGCAATTTTTCAACTATATCATGGCGAGAACAAGTTACTTTTTTCAATGAGATGATGATGAGGTCCGCTTTGTTCTAGACCAACACGCAGTTGGATTTTTATAGTGCTAGCTCATTGTAACGACAGTTCGCGGGTAGACATGACGCTCCACTCTGACACATTATCCTGATTCCGAGCCAACCAGTCTTTCTCCTTAATGCTGCGTGCTTAGCGGTGAAGCAACATATACCAATTGTATAGTCTTTGGTTTAACCTGGACCGGGGTTCTAACCCACTATCTACCGCACTCGAGGCGAGCACGCTAACCATTACGCCACCGATGCGGTTGTAGTTTATTGATCATTAGGCTCATTATCAAAATATAATTTCAGACGCTGGTTACAGTAGCAGACTGTTGGATGCAGCAAAATCTTTATATCAATTCGCCAAAGCCCATCCTGGTATATATTCTAACAGCGTACCAGAAGCAAAAGATTTCTACGGGTATGCTTAGCAAACATAACAAAGCCAGCACTGACGTCTACTTCTTTCTTCTTGAATTTTATAATGTTCTTAATGACAATAGGAGTTTTTTGTCGTCAAAAATAAAATTCCCCCGTTGTGAATTGCCAAATAAAATTTCACTTTTTATACTCCAGAGAACTTCACGAGATCAAACATTGTCCGAGAAAAGATACCAAAGGGTTCATCAGAAGCCGTTAAAGGACATAAAAATGGCAAAAGGAACAAAAGGGCAAACACTAATCTACAAAACACTACAAGTCATGAAAGATGAAATGTTCGGATTGTGATAACAGCAAACGAAACATATCCTTGGCTATCTGTGACGCAGTAAATGTTAAGTCTTGGTGGCTAATGTAAAACCTTTGAAGTGGGGACTTCAACTTAATCACTAATGTTCTCTATCAAGGAATTCACAAATTTTAGAATGTCATATCAAGAGTTATATACTTCATTTGCTGCTGGAATTATCTTATGTAAAAATGGGAAGTTCACAATGGGAAAATTGAAATCAAAAGATGCATTAATTTTCCAATAATTGTTTATTAGGAATTGATATACTTTCACATACAATGTACCTATATTTTCAGTTCTACAAGCTGGAAAGATAACATGTGTGAAGCTGCTGTGGAGTTGTACAAGGCAACCAACGATCAACAATACCTCAACGACGCCAAGGGTTGGTTTAATAGTGGTACGGCTTGGGGATACTCATGGGATGACCAAAACGTCGGATGTCAGGTACAAACTGATGCTGCATACAAATCATTTGGAGGCTTTAATTCGTCACTGCATTCAGATTTGCTTGACAATGTCGACATACGAATGGACACGAAAAGAAAACATTGAACAAATAAGAATGATTCAAGTAATATTTCAGCTATTTTCATGAGGGAAATTATTTTACAAACAATATACAGAATGTATGTAAACGAAGGCACTTTGATGTATATAAGCTTGATTGGTTAGATATTCACAAGTAAAATGAGTAATAATGAAAAGATAAGGATAGGAAATTGTTGCATTTCTGCGTGCCATCAAAGACAACTAATTACACATTCGCAAAGTTGTGAAATATCTTGATCATTACATCTATAATGTTATGAACACCTACTTCACTAATGCTGGCTTTACATTTTGTGCATACACATGTGTTAAAAATTTACACCCATACGTTGACATTTGATATCATTGCATTGATCAGTCCATTGTTTCTTCTTTCTTTCTGCAATGGAAAACGTGTGTAGATAAGATAAGATAAGATAAGATAAGATAAGTTTTATTTTTAGTCGGCATATTTAAATAATAATACAACACAAACCCTAGTGGGCTTTTGACCGACATACACATTACAAGAATAAATAACAGTTAAAAACAACAAAAGCATGCGCACAAATTAATAATTTAGATAAAAGCACTCATAGTAGCAAAATACAGCAAATAAGTTAAAGCACACGTATAACACAGACAAGGTAGGCATATACAAAAGTGAAAAAGTTAATCAAGCACAGTAATAAAAGCTAAAATAAATAAAATTAAAATAAAGCTGGGGTTACGAGCTTAAAGTATGTTAGGGACCGACCATTTAACTTGAAAGGGGGGTTGGTGGGGGGTTATGGTTTTTAGTTTCGTTCAGAATTTTTTTTTTCGGACAACACAAGAGTTAGATTATTTATTTTATTTGTCGCGCAAAGCGCGAATTTTTTTTCCAGTATTTAACATTAGGTTATATGACAAAAACTCTGAATCAGATTATTTTTCTTTTCCTCCACCAAAATCAGAATATTTTTTCAGCAACATTGGGAATCAGAATATTTTTTTAGAAAAAAAAACATAACCCCCCCCCCCCTTTTCAAGTTAAATGGTCGTTTCCTTATACTGCTAAAAAATAAATAAATATAAATAATATAAAAATTGAAAAGAACTTGATGATATTAATTTTTTTTACATGCATTACATTTGCATTCATTTCCATTCCAAGATAATAAAATGTTTTTAATTTGGTTAAAATTGTCAATTTTTCTAAAATCATCAGGTAGGTCATTCCATAAAACAGCAGCTGTATATTTAAAAGAGTTCCTACCATAGGTAGTAGTCTTTACTCTAGGTATCTCTACAATATTAGAATATCTATATTTACTATTTTTTAAAACAACTAAATCATTTAAACATGGTGGAGACAGTTTATACAATATTTTAAAACATTCTAATGCCATAGTGCGCATTCTCCTTATTTGTAGAGATGGTACTTTTGCTATATGTAAAAGTTCTTCATATGTGCTATTGTTTTAAATCCTCATAGATAAAACGTAAAGCTCTTTCCTGTATTTTCTCCAGTTTTATAGTGTTTGCTTTTGAACAAAAATGCCAAGCCAAAGGACAAAAATTGAAATTAGACAATCTAAAAGAATGAAAAATTGTTAGCTTATTAAGCTTAGATAAAAAACAACAAATACGCTTTAGTACACTTAATTGCTGTGAAGCTTTACGACAGATATTTTTTATATGTTTATCAAAATTTAACTGATAGTCTATATCAATACCCAGTAATTTTACAACTTCATCACATGATATATTAGCAGACTCACTATTAAAAACAGGTTCTTTTGCATAAGTTTTCTTCCCAACAGCAATAGCTTGAAATTTATTTGGGTTGGCTTGCATACACTTAAAATTAAACCATTCAATTAAAATAGAGCTTTCTTTTTCTAAAACATTAATTAGGGTATTATATTCTTGATCTGCATATGATAAGGTGTTGTCATCAGCATAGTTGTACAATGTTCCATGTTCAATGAAGTAAAATATATCGTTTATAAAAATGTTAAAAAGCAAGGGCCCCATTATGCAGCCTTGGGGAACACCTTTCAGTAAAATTTGCCAACCACTGACCACCCCCTGAAGTTTGATTTGTTACTTACGGCCTGTCAAATAATTTTCTAGTAATTTTACTGACTGGGATGACAGCCCATAAGCAGCCAATTTACTGAGAAGAATGTCATGTGGCAGACAATCAAAAGCTTTCGAAAGATTCATCAAAATAGCTGCCACATAACAATTCTTGTCGAGAGCTGATTTCCAATCTTCAAGGAGTCTCAGTAGTGTGTTCTGACATCCATGACCCTTTCTGAAAGCACATACAAAATCATGAAAAATATTATTAAAAAATTCAACTAACTGATTTGACAGCACCATCTCATAGATTTTTGAAATTGTTGGCAGAATACTGACAGGACGATAGTTTTTTTGTCTAGAGGATCATTTTTATTGTGCAGAGGTACAACTTGTGCTTCTTATAGTCTGTTTGGAAATTGACTGTGTTTTATTGTGTTGTTTAAAAGTGTGGTGAGATGTGTATTGAGTACAGGTGAACCAGCCTTGAGAAGTTTACATGATATTTGGTCAACACCAGTAGCTTTCTTGATATTTATTTTGTTGACCAGTTTAGTTATAGGGTCTGTGTTTGTTGGTTTGAAATCAAAATCAATGTTGTTCTTTGGAGCGTTTTTTCTTTTCTGATACGGTCTATGCTAGGGTGGTTGTTTTCATCAAAGATAATTCCTTTACCAATAGCATTTGCAACATTTATTAAAAAAAAGAATTAAAGGTATCACATACATCTTTTTTATCATTTAAGATTACATCGTTTTCCATTAAAACATTTTTTGCTGACCACCTGTCGATTTTTTTGACAAAAATGAATTGACTGTATGCCAGAAGTTATTTGCCTTGTGACCTCCTATACACCTCTCTGAAAAATATGTTCTGACTGATCTTTTTTCAGTTTTGTAACAAGGTTGCGTTGTTTTCTGTATGCCTCCCATGTTTTGTATGTATGGTATTTTTCATATTTATTTCATAGCATTTGTTTGTTGTAGATTCATATTCAATGCTCGTCCTGAACGATTGCCTGTTTTCACACTAAAGTCACGTTAAATGTACCTACATATCTTAACAAGAAAAGTATAAAGATACCAAAGGAGTAATTTGAAGGCGTAAATCGAAGGACAGATAATACAATGTCCAAAAAGAAAAGGAACAAAATGATAAACGATGTTCTACAAAACACTTCATAAATCACTAAAGATTGCGCAACACCAACTACACTAAAAACCGGAGGTGAAATATATTGGACTCTTATGTTTTATTTCTGTCGTTTGCAAAATGTATATCGAACTAATAGTCTGCGAAGCAGTGGTTGATAGAAACTCTACGGGTTCTCTACTATCAATTTGTAATGTAATGAAATGTTAGATTTTTCATTGATTAAATATTAAGTTGAATAGAACTTGGGGGATAAAATGTCATTTTATAAGACTGATCAGCGATAATATGCAAGGAATGGCTTGGTGGAGCTGAGATAACCCCTCACATGCGAAATGAAGGATGGTTGATAGGGAAGGTGATGGGAAAATTATTGACATGCGACACAATCACTGCTTATAATACGAACGAAACAAGAAGACTAAATATCGTTCTTATCAAACATCTGCAAAATGAATTACTACATGTCTAACGATCCCAAAGAGATACTCTGTCGTTATCAGTACTGGCTACCAGAAGACATAAATTCTCAACAGGAAATCATTTATTTATAGAACGTATGAAGACTGATTATAAACCCAACTTATTTACAATAACTAAGCACTAATAATTTCATCTTTACACTACGATCTTGGTAATAAATATATATCGAATCATATATATCGAATCATATGTAATACATATTTATGACGTCTACGTCATACCCGAATCAATTCGTATTTTCTCAATAAATTATATCTGTACAGTAGTGTTAATGTAAAATATTTGCTATCGGCAACGAACGATCCAGTAGTCGTAAATATACCATGCTACCATATTGTTGCAGTGTTTAATGTTACTGGTCTATCATTACAGATATATTAACCTAGTCTAATTTACCAAACCTTATATAGTTGAACTGTTGACCAGCAATAAATCATACATTATTAAAGATTACATGGACTCTTTTTTCTCCTTGAGATATTTAAATTTCGAACCGTTGTAAACATTTCTATTTTAGCTCCTGCTTTGGGAGGTGACTCATGATGGCCAATATAAGAGCAGTGTAGAGAGTTTTGTAAATTCCTACAAACCTGGAGGAGGCATACCATACACACCTTGTGGACTGGTCTTCAGAAACAAATGGGGATCTAACAGATACGCTGGTAAGAATGTGTCCAAACGCGCATGTTACCAAGAATAAGCAAAATGTCTCGCTGATAACATGGATAAATGTTTAGATAAATTGACATACGAAATATGAGAAACCTGATATGGGATACAAAATAATTATTTCAAAATACTGGGGTCGGGATAAGGTATATAACACTTCTAATTATATTTTAATTGTATCACGACCACAAGAAGAGCTTCCAAATATCAAAGATATGTTCTGTGTGGTGTAAGCGGAGTAACTCTTGTGGATCACAACTAAACTGTAGGACACTTAGGAGTGAAATTCACAAATATTATTGGCGAGACGATAGCCACTCCTACCTACCATGCAATCGCGACCACGAAGGACTTCAGCATGTTTAGAAGAAGAATAATAATAGCATTTTACAAATCAGGGTACAATTTATAGTATATTCTCTCTATAAAATAATTTATAAATTAATAGATACAAAAACTATCTATTTAAGATCAATGTGGTCGCTGACAGGAGATGTTCAAGTGGTGTTGCTCCAAACTCAAAGCTGCTTTAAGATTTCTGCTTCTCTTTTGATTTATCTCTGTTAGTAAGAAAGGATATGGATGTAAATGAACATTAGAGACTAATTCAACACAAGACACAAATTATAGTAAAGGAATAGCGTTTTGATTGCTGTTCTACATTCCATGGACACAGTAGGATCTTCAAAATATTATAAAACTCATTCCGTAAAGTGTATTTGTGTTGTTTATCTGTATCCCGATCGCTCCATTGCTCGAAATATCTATATATAATTTGCATTCCTTCATCTGATTTAACATGTTATTTATTTGTCGGCCATTTTGTATTCATTCTTTGTTTTATATCAGGAAATGCTGCTTTCATTGCTGTCATGGCTGCTGCTGATGGTATTGGTGGTGACGACTACAAGAAATGGGCAATGACACAAATTAACTACATACTTGGAGATAACAATAGACACATGAGTTATGAGATCGGATTTGGTAACAATTTTCCACATCAACCTCATCACAGGGGAGCGTATGTTTCAACTATTTAATGCACTTAATTATGCTATCTATAAGATATTTGAGCATAGAGAACGATAGAGAAAACTGAAGGGGGAATCGAAAATGGACAATCCAGAGAAACTAGCAACATTGGCCACACACGACACAAGACGAAGACAAACAAAAACAAAAACACACCACAACACAGAAAACTATAAAGATGAGCAACACCGACCACACAAAAATACAGGGGGCGAATCCGTGTGCTCGTGCTTGGTAATCAGTACTTCTCACAAGATACTTGTAAAACAAAAGTCATATTTAAAGGCATACAGGCTGTCAGAAATGATTTTTGTTTATTCTAAAGGTTGCCAATATTCGATGTTTTATACTAATTGGAGTTGAAATTTTTCTTAATATCATACGTAAATAGCCTAGAACGAGGGAAATGCGTCGCTGTTTGATTTTCTTGCATCCAGTAAAGAATTCAATGTTGACCCGCGCAATATTCATACGACCTGACAGTGAACTCATTCGTGAAAGCATTTGCGCATGTGCGAAATTGTTTATTGATGACAAAAATGTGCTCAAATCGAATCGTGGAAGAACAAAAACATTGACGGATTCTACACGAAAACGACATAAAAAGGAGGATTCAAAAAGTTTTGTGTAGAAATTAAAAAAAAGATGTTATACCGACCACTCCATTTTTTAAGACGTATACGGTAAGCATAATTTAGTATCTTTTTTCGGCCGAATCGTATTTTGCATCGTAGTTTTATATTTTTTTTCATGAGAAAAGCTAGGTGATATCTCTTTTAAATTAGAGACTAAACTAATGAACTTCATATCTGTTTTTTTCTAAAAAAAATTTATTAAATCAAGAAACTCAAGTGTTGTCAATAATATGCAATACAATTTGTTTTACAATTTTCCCTTTATCGGGCCCCTTTGCAGAGTTTGGGTTTGTTTTTATTGATTTCATCACTTATTTCCGATTTTAAGTATTATTCTTACTAAATACCATTATATAATATTAACTGATTACCCCGGGATCGAATTTCATAGACATATTTCTTAAATTATATTAATTCTAACGAATTTACATGCAACATGCTTTCTGGTTATTCATAGCAGTTATCCGTGTTCGGCAAACCTCGGAACTGTAGCCGACTTATAATTAGGTTGTGTTAATGGCGATTCCACATTCGAATTATTTTCACTAATTACGACATTATAAAATATTTTTTAAACCTGGCTTTTTGTTCCGAACATTTTATTAGTATAAAACATCGAATATTGGCAACTTTTAATATAAACAAAAAAATTTAATTCTGACAGCCTGTATGCCTTTAACTATAGCAAATTTTCTATTAACTTTTTTCCATAAAATTACACTTACATATCCATAACAGGTTCCATATCGTATCATTTTGGGTTTTTTTCTCTTTCAAACCAGAATACCCCAAAAAAAACTCCAACCTGGCACCAGTCACTAATAAACTTGATCAAACAATACTGTCTTCACTACACCTCATATTGGACACTCTCAAACTTGAATGGTGATGTGCACTGTTTGGATATTTTTTTTAATTCTGGAAAGAATGTTTGTTAAAAAAAGCAACAAAATAACTGTGAAATAAAGACAAAACTGAATAATTAGGGTTAGGATTATGGTGTTTAACGCCACTCTCAACAATATTTCAGCTATATCGTGGCTGTCAGTTTTATCGGTGGAGGATATCGGAGCACCTGGAGAAAACCCGGAATAATTAGATAGCACAGTGTATAAGACATGGGTTTGTCATGCAAACGCTAAAAGTCAAGACTGTTACATGCTTTAATATCTTGGTAATTCTGTAGGTCTTGTAAACCGGGTTGGTGTGCACCAAATGGTCAAAATAGTCCCAATCAGCTAAATGGTGCCCTTGTCGGTGGTCCTGGTCAGAATGACGATTACAATGATGATCGGGGTGACTATGTAAAGAATGAAGTAGCTTGTGATTACAATGCAGGATTCCAAGGAGCGTGTGCAGGTATTTTCAACCAATATATATATAGCTTTTGCATGTAATTAGGAAAAATCGTTATAGGACGGCATTAATTAGTAAGCGGAGACCATTTAGCAAAAACTATGCCCTCTATTTTCAGGTGACATGCAACAGTATATACGCCTATTTACTAGTTATAAGGACAATATCATATGTATTTCCTAACGCATCGGTGGTGTAATGGTTAGAGTGCTCGCCTCGAGTGCGGTAGATCATGGGTTCGAGTCAAACCAAAGACTATAAAATTGGTTTTTGTTGCTTCTCCGCTATTCACACAACATTGAGAAGTAAGAGCAAAGACTGGCTGGCTCGGAATCAGAATAATATGTCCGAGTGGAGCGACATGTCCATCCGCGGACTGTTGTTTCAGTGAGCCAGCACTAAAAAAATCCAACTCAGCTTGTTGGTCTAGTACAAAGTTGACCTCGTCATAATCTCATAGAAAATTAACTTGTTCTCGTCATGATATAGCTGAAAAATTTCTGAATTGGCGTTAAATAACAAACACTCACTAAATTAAAGCGGAACTACAATCAAACCTTTCAATCTGGTCAACTCCTACGAATGTCAACTTTCAAAAGCAGAGCAATGGCCAAAGAAAAAGTACAAAAGGACAAACAACGATCTACAAAACATACACATAAAGCTAAAGATCGAGTAACACGAACCCCACAAAAACCCGGACAAAATATGAGCATGATTCATGGGTGATTACATGTATGTATGCAAGATTGTGGTGTATACAAACATTAAAATGCTTTCTTGTTAATCTTTTCCGGGAAAAGAGTAGGGGTATGAATCATCTAGCGACTTAGACTTTTGCAATTTCACGACTTCCAACGAAGAAGTTAGGTTTATGGTGTTTAACGCCACTTTCAACAATATTTCAGCTATTTCGTGGCGGTCAATTTTATTTGTGGAGGAAACCGGAGTACCCGGAGAAAACCACCGACCTGTCGCAAGTCACTGACAAACTTTATCACACAATGTTGTACTCCTCACCCTGATTGAGATTCGAACTAACATCATCAGTGGTGATAGGCACTGATTACATAGGTAGTTGTAAATCCAACTACCATATGATCACGGCCACGACGACCCCTGGCCAGCAATGCTGTATATATAGAACTTTGTAAACACATTGACACCTGATTACTTCACATTTGTTTAGCATTTCACGCCTACAAGGTACAAAAAAGACACATGACAGAAAACAGAAAAATATTAGTAACTTAATTTAACTAAAAGACACATGACAGAAAACAGAACAATATTAGTAACTTAATTTAACTCAAATGTATTTCTTTTATTTCAGGTCTATATCATTTTGCTATAAACAACCAGTTACCACCATCACCGCCTTCTAAATGTTAATCTTTTAATACAGTCTACAATGTATATGTTTTAGCTTTTTTGTTTGTTTGTTTGTTTGTTTGTTTGTTTGTTTGATTATGTTTCTCGTCACATTCAACAATATTTCAGGTATATCGTGTCGGTCAGTTTCATTGGTGGAGGAAACCGGAGGACCCAGAGAAAACCACCGACCTGTCGCAAGTTACTGACAAACTTTATCACATAATGTTGTACACCTCGCCCTGATCAAGATTCGAACTCACAACATCAGTGGTGATAGGCACTGATTGCATAGGTAGTTGTAAATCCAACTACCATACGATCACGGCCACGACGGCCCCTTTAAGCTTTTTCATAGCCGACTTGAATGAAATTAACATTTGCAGTAATACATATCAATATTGTAAAACAGCTATGCACGGTTGAGTGAGTGAGTGAGTTAGATGAGGTGATACTGGTGTCCATTTTCTGCTGGGCCAACACGCTTAGTTTGATTTTGATGGTGAAAACACCGAAACAACAGTCTGCGGGTAGACATAGCGCTCCACCAGGACACATTATAGTGATTCGGAGCCAACCAGTATTTCATCGTTCTCCTTAATGCTGTGCGCCCAGCGAAGAAAAAACAAGTGCCAATTTGATAGTCTTTTGGTTTGACCCGAACTGTCCTCGAACCAAGGAACTACCACACTCAAGGCGAGCACTCTAACCATCACACCACTGATGCGGTTGAAAATAATGATAAACCTGGCCCTTAAAAACTAGCACGCTATCAAAAAACTACAAGACTACAACAAAACCATGAAGAGTACAATGGTTGCGTTCGTGAATGTCCATAGTGCTACCATTCATCTATTCAATGTTGCTAGGTATTACGGTCAATCGCTCTTCTTATAGATGCGGACATTCATTCCGTAACGGCAAACAGATCCAGGTAATTTATAGTAACAAAATCAGACTTTAGTTGTACATGTACCTCACAATTTCCTGTGCTATAATTTGTTTGGACGAGCATAGATCATCATAATTTGACCTTTTATGGTGTTCCGCTATATGTTTATGTAGCGACGTACCAGAAAAGGTGATTATGGGGGAACAAAGATCTAATTTAGATAAATTGGGTATGCATGTAAATGTATTTCATAAAATATATCATGTGAATAACATCATATAATATTAACTAATAATTTCAGAGGGCCCGGGTGGCTCAATGAGTTAGGTAGTTGGATTACCTGATTTAAACTTATTTTATTGTTCATAATAACAACAAATGGATCAGACACAAGTTTTGCAACTTAGAAATGTCTTCTCCGCTAGTTACATCAATTTACATATAATCAGAACAGCGTTAATTACATAATAATAACATATTTGTTCAGAATATGAAGACGAATAAAAAAATAAAAAATACAATAGAACGAAAAATGCAAATTTCAAAGGTCGATGAAACATACTGTGTGCTAAGGTATAATATATGGCAAGTCGAGCACACCTCAAAGATCATTCTTAAACACGTGGTGTATGTGTGTTGCATACTTGGCGATTAGACATAGTTTATATGTTGGGATTTAATTAATTCATGGAGATCTTGCATAGATAAGTACAATTTGAACTGAATAACACATGTATATTTCATCGACCTTTGACACGTCAATCAATCAATACCCCAAGCGCGACCATAATTTGACCTTTTATGGTGTTCCGCTATATGTTTATGTAGCGACGTACCAGAAAAGGTGATTATGGGGGAACAAAGATCTAATTTAGATAAATTGGGTATGCATGTAAATGTATTTCAGAAAATATATCATGTGAATAACATCATATAATATTAACTAATAATTTCAGAGGGCCCGGGTGGCTCAATGAGTTAGGTAGTTGGATTACCTAACAACTCATACACGCATGTCACCAATACGGCGTGGGTTCGTGCCCGGCTTTGTAAATCACAAAAAGGGTGCACTCGACTCGCAGACGCAAGTAATAAAGTTTACCAGTTGCTTGCCTATGGTCGGTGGTTCTCTCCGGGTAACCCGGCTTCCTCTACCACTAAAACTGATCGCTATGATATAGCTGAAATATAGCTGAAAGTGGCGTTAAGCAAGTCAAATCAAATCAATCTTCTTAATGGTTGGGGTGGTTGAGCTTCCAAGGGTTGTCCTGCAGGTTGGTCAAATTGTTGCAGAGCTGGAGGTTGATTACGTGCAAGAGGTTGTACTGCTAGATTTTAATGAGGAGGTGCAGGTATAGCCATGAGGATGGGGGTTGATTGTTTATATTCCTATAGCCATGAGGATGGGGGTTGATTGTTTATATTCCTATAGCCATGAGGATGGGGGTTGATTGTTTATATTCCTATAGCCATGAGGATGGGGGTTGATTGTGTATATACCAATTGTCTATAAGTGACTATCAAAACAGTCATTGCCATGCAACAGTGTTTGATAAATTCTGAAAAAATTAAAATTCAGTTTCATCAGTCTTTTGAACACTAGTAGCAAATTATATCCATGACCGATTAAGCACTCCGATGCAACTGGTAGAATCATAATTTGCTATAATTGTCCTTTTATTTTAAAATTTTTCCCCAAACCATTATTAATGTAGAAACAAGAACTGTAGAATAAGCTTAAATTTGTTTGATTTAGATAAATATCCCCCCCCCCCACACTTTCCTCAACTAATATCTAAAGTAGATTAAGACCGCTTAAAGTGAAGAGAACTATCTATGCAATCAGTGCCTACCACCATTGGTGTTAAGAATTCGAATCTCGATCAGGGCGAGGTGTACAACATTATGTGATAAAGTTTGTCAGTGACTTGCGACTGGTCGGTGGTTTTCTCCGGATGTTCCGGTTTCCTCCACCAATAAAACTGACCACCACGATATAGCTTAAATATTGTTGAATGTGGCGTTAAACACCATAAAACAAACAAACAACAACCCATCCATGTATCCAGGCATTCTCGGCAGCCATGAACTAGTGCAGTTTTTAAACAAACAAACCTACTAGGTGTTTTTAATCATTTATTATTAATTTTAGTTTGTTCATTTATGAATGAATTTATTTCATATATTGAAGTTTTGTTTTTTCTTTCTCCTTCTAGTTCGTTCTGTATGGAATTATGCTAAAAGACATTTCATTGGCCACAAAAAATTCTAAAATTAAAAGCTTTCTCTTGATTGGTTGTTTTAGATATTGAATTTCGAATCTCGAATTTCAATATCTAAAATTCGAGATTCGAAATTCAATAACTAAATATTTAGGATCTCGAAATACCCTTATGGGCTTTCATAGATTTGTTTCTATCAAGATACTGATAAATTTGTTCTCCTTTCTTCTTTGAGAAGCAACGCTTAATCAATTCTTTAATTCTAGATGTTATCAGTGTATGTGGAATTGTGGTATATAAAGTAGTGAAATCAAAAGTTTTAATGCTGTTACAAACATCCTGAGATCTTGAACTTAAATTCAGGTTTCTAGATGATATCATAGACGATAGAACGGCTTATGCATGTACTAGAGGTCAATGTACCATTTCCAAGCGTGAACAACCCATTATTGCACCCATTTACCACAATCATCATGTAAATATATGGGACGGGTCAAAAGTTCTTCTGCACTTAAATGTGCTCATATATTTCATATAAAACCTTGAATTTAAAAAAAATGCTTGTCAAGTAAATATTTTCTGAAATTTGTATGCGTTGAAAGCTGAAATAAATATGGTTTCTTTATTCGTCTTTTAATTGTCATATAATTTTATTTCTACTTTTTCGCAAAATATGATTTAAGCTCGACTAAGTGGAAAATTGTGACTTCGAGAATATACATACGTGTTTAAATATTTATGCTTGTAGAAAAAAGTTCGAAACTAGTATATGAAAATATTAAAATACTGGGGTCGTCACGAACGTGATCGTATGGTAGTTTGATTTACAACTACCTGTGCAATAAGTGCATATCACCACTCCACTAACGTTGTGAGTTCAAATCCCACTGATGGCGAGGTGTATTTGATACAACTGTATGTGATTTAATTTGTCAGTGACTTGCAGCATGTCTGTGGCTATCTCTAGATACTCCAGTTTCCTCCACCAATAAAACTGACCGCTACAATATAACTGAAATATTGTTGAAAATGACGTTATGCAACATAGCCCCAACTCTAACAAATTCTAATCAATGCTACTTTTAATGGTAAATAAAATCGGATACGAAATGACTTCAGGAGAATAGTTGAAAATAAGTGGCTTTATATGACATATATTGGGAAATATCTTAGTGCAGAATAATTTTTAACCATGAATCTTAAATAATACCTTGAGATGATAAATAGACATTGATAAGGCACATATATAAACTGACGGGGACCTGTAACTTAATCAGTACTGAACGAATACAGGTAAGTATAATATACATGTCGTTCTAGTTATGAAAGCTAGATACCATTTAATTGACTGAGAGTAAGTGAGTGATTGTTGTTTAACGCCAATTCAGCAATTTTTCAGCTATGTCATGGCGAGAACAAGTTCATTTTCAATGAGATGATAATGACGAGGTCCGCTTTGTTCTAGACCAACACACTGAGTTGGATTTTTATAGTGCTAGCTGACTGAAACAACAGTCCGCGGATAGACATGTCGATCCACTCGGACACATTATTCTGATTCCAAGTCAATTAATATTTGCTCTTTCTCCCTAATGCTGCATGCTTAGCGGAGAAGCAACAATTGCCAATTTTGTAGTCTTTAGTTTGACCCAACCGGGGCTCGAACTCACGATCTACAGCACTCGAGGCGAGTACGCTAACCACTATGGCACCGATGTAGTTAAATGAGTGAGAGAGTGGGTGAGTGATTCTTGTTTAACGCCAGTTTTCACAGCAATGTCTTGGATGACGAGATTAAGCTACATTTCGAGGAGATGATGCTGATGTATGGTATGCACTAGACCAACACACTGGATTGTCTTACTCTTCACTCACAGAAACAGACATGTGGCAGAACTTTGACACATTATCCTGGTTCCGAGTCAACATGTGCTTCCTCTTACTCCTTAATGTAACACGTTTAGTATGTGTTGGACCTAAAATGGGGAATCGAATATAATTATGATCTATCCCACTCGTGTCGAGCCGATAGCGTTAAATTGTAAGAGGCCATATTGATTAAACTTGCACTACGGATAAGTCGTGTAATTATTGTTAAAACTAAGGTTTTCCTCAGGCATAGGTGACCTTAGCCGATTTTGGCTATTCTGTTAAAGCCCTTTTGCTTCTTACTCCCAAACACTTAAGATTATTTGGCTTTCAAATATTTTCGCTAAAGCGTCACCTGATTAAGGTGTTTATCGAAACGCGTCGTGCGCACTAAATTTGATACATTTTTATCGCCAAAACCAACAAAATTTAAATCAGTACAACTTCGTGTTATGCAGATTTAAATCGTCTATGATTCAAGCTTTATTCAGCTAAAATTGGAATACTTACATATGTCTGTATAAAGGGCATTTTAAGTTTTGTATATAACTTATAGTCAAGTTTAATAAGAAGAGGAAAAACACAATGCAACGCTCACTAGAAAATAGATCAATAGGATAAAAATAGTTGTATTTGCTGTTACTGTTATTTATGCGTTAATTGAAATATATATTATTAAATTAAATATTAGAAGCCTCGAAAATCAGAAAAGCTATGTACAACAGAAGCCCAAACCAGTACATAAAATCTAAACAAGAAGAATTTGAAGATACCAAAGGGGTAATAGGAATCCGTAAATCGAAGAAAGACAGACAAAAGGATAAACAACGATTTACAAAGCATTACAAATAAAACTAAAGATTGAGTAACACGAACCCCACTAAAAACCGCAGGTAAACTCAGGTACTCCGGAAGGGTAAGAGGTTCCTGTTCCACTAATGCGGGGTATATGATGCCACAAGCTGGAGGTACATGTCAATTGTGTTACTCATTTTTATAAATTGTGCATTTGACGATAAAATGGCTATCTAACTATTGTTCTGTGAAAATGTGATTAATTTATCATATTACTATAAACAGGATGAAGGAGTTTGTCTGTGTGGTCTTGTTGACGTACCTATCATCTGTTCGTGGTGAGGCGCAAGGTGTTTATATCACCCAGCATTGGAATGGTGGCTACCATGGACATTTTACCCTCTCTCCTAGCCAAGCTCTCCATGGGTGGAAGGCACATTTGAAATTTAGTAAACCAGTAGATACACTAGAGGTAAATTAAACTAATTTTGAATTAAATTTAATATTTTTTACATGTAGTTAAGAAAAGGACGCATTGTCACATTACACCATGATAAGCGACAACGATTACCGTATTAATGTGCTAGGAGGCCTATTCTATTTTTATCACGTTAAGATATGTAAAAATGTCTCTATGTCGAATTGTGAGTGAAAAAAATGTTGCTTAGTACAAATTGAGCCATTTGTCAGCTAAATCATGGGGTGAATAAGTTATATTTCGATGATTTAATCATGATGATGATGATTATGTCCCCTTTGTACTAGGATTGAATTTGCATAGATTATGTCCCCTTTGTACTAGGATTGGATTTGTATAGATTATGTCCCCTTTGTACTAGGATTGGATTTGTATAGTGTAGTTCACTATAAACAACAGTCGGTGGGTAGACATGTCGCTGAAATCGGACACATTATTCTGGTTCCGAGCCAATTTGTTCCTACTCTTTTAATGTTGCATGTTTAGCGGAGATACAGCGAATAACAATTTCATTATCTTTAGTTTGACTCGACACGTCATCGAACCCATAACCTACCATAATAGAGATGAGTACGACAAATATTTATTTTCTAACTAATATATGTTGAATGCATTCATGCATAATTGTTATCTGCGGAAACTTAGCTATTATGGTCTTTTTTTCTTAATTGTTTTTATTTTATTTTATATTTCCAACTGAGGTCGAGACTTTCGGGTACTATCATCTCTATTGAGGAGTTCGTCAAATGAGTTCATCGATATCGTTCAATTGTCCCGTATGAATGAATTCCATAAATAAGATGATAGTACCTGTATGGTCACACATTTTTTTTAATTGAATTATTGAAAAATTGAGGAAAAACAAAACCATAATAGCTATGGTTCCGCAGCTAACATACATGTAATGCAAGTAATAAGCACATACATGAAATATATACTCAAAATGAAATGTTTAGCTGAAGAAATCACAAATGATTGCTTATCAACATATCTATTATATATGTTAACAGCACGAACTTTTTTTTTTAAATAGTTGTTATTATGTACAATTATTTCATAGATTTGGACAGCAAACATTGTGTCTACTAGTGCAGATAAAAAGGAATTCGTGCTTAGTAACAAAGCATGGACAGGTGATGTCAATGCAGGGTCAGAGTTGAAAGTTGACTTCAATGGACGTGCACCAGGTGACTCTGTGCCATCAGCAACTATTTACATAGAAGGTGTCGACCAAGCTCCTTCTGGTGGTCAGACCTCAGGAGGAGGAAGTGGTACTGGAACAGGGGGTACACCTACACAGGGTACACAAACAGGG
Organism: Bathymodiolus brooksi; assembly: GCA_963680875.1. NCBI lineage: Eukaryota > Metazoa > Mollusca > Bivalvia > Mytilida > Modiolidae > Bathymodiolus > Bathymodiolus brooksi. The sequence goes on along the minus strand of OY804590.1, from coordinate 45,547,449 downwards.
GGTGGTGGTCATGAAACTGCAGCACCCTATACCGGAGCAGGTATGGATAAGAATAACGATGTATGAGTATGTACTGCCTAGTGTCTTATCAACAATTCCTATTATCTGTTGAAAAAACACAAAATTGAGAATCGTTGAATGCATTGCATGTATTCTATTTAACAAAACAGTTGTTTAGTTCCAATTCTATTTTATGTTATCTTTATGAATATCCTTTGTTATAAATATTATTTGAAAATTATTTTAGTGTTCAACTAATATCATTTTTGTCATGTTGCGCTTTAGAATACAAAATAAACTGAAACACTGGCGTGCAATAACACGTGTGATTGCACGCTTCAGTGTTTCAGTTTGTTTTGTATTTTTAAGCGCAATAACAAAAACAGCGGTATAGTTGAACTCGTGTGGTACTATATGTTTCTCACAGACACAGCAAACGAGTAACACATTACTAATTACACTTAAACCTAGTTTACATTCTAAAGCGCAATAACAGCTCTGTGTATATTTACATAAGCATTCAAATTACCTATAACTGCATAATATTCACATCATGAGTGTCTGTATATGCACTCTGTCTATATATAATTCTCTATTATGAAAAGAAAGTTTAAGTAGTGATGGTCATCAATTCCACCAATATCGAACAATAACCTCCCATTTTAACTGAACTCACTGAATACAAAAGCAAACACGACATATGACGTTGGAAATCAAAGTCCTGGTTTGGGCCAGACACAAACATGTGGCGGAGTTAAATGGTTCGTGATATTCCAATCCTCCCCTTCTGGTAACTGTATCTCCAACGAAAATCCATATATAAACTCACGATAAAAAAAATACAAAAGTCCACCTCTATGTAAAAACCCACATACTATCACTAAAATGAATGACAACGTAGAGATAGACAGTACAATTGATGGGCCAATGAATGCTGACTACCAGCTAGGAATGGGCCAATGAATGCTGACCACCAGCTAGGAATGGGCCAATGAATGCTGACTACCAGCTAGGGATGTGGAAACGGTTGGATAAAGACAGTTACTCTTTCTACAAAAGATAATAATTGATACTTTTAACAGTTTAATATCAATTAGTCATGAACATCCAACATTTAGTTTGTATACCATGTCCTGTGTATGCGAATACTCCAAAACCTAACCAAATTCAATGACATAAAATATTTGTGAACGCAGAAGAAAGTAAACATCTTATGTAAATCCGTTTCTTTTATGAAAAAATAGGCTGACAAAGCATAACCTATACATGCGCGAAATTTCACGAAAATGTGCTAATTGCATCAAGCGTAATTTGGAGAAAGTTGAAGAAAATAAAATCCTGATACCTTTTGTATATATGTACAAATATCCTGTTAAATAAAAAACAGATGTCTTTTGAAGCTGAACGACCAAGGCAGACAAAAGATGAGATAATAATTTAGACGGACAAACAAAATAACACACATGAACGGGTAAAAAATATCCCCTGCTTTACAGTCGGGAATGCATAGAAAATGAAACAATTATCTAGGTGATATTAGCCGATTGTGGGTTATCCTGGTTAGATCAATTCGTTTTCTTGCTGCCAAATAATTTCAAATAGTTTGACTTCGAGTGTACCTGTCTACGTTTTTGTTTGGTTTTTTTCTTACTAGTACACAATTTGTCATTCTTCAATAAATAAATCATAATAACTCAAATATACCTCACAGAGTGTATTAATTAGTTAATTATATGTATATTAATATGCTTATTGCTTGAGGTTGTTATTATCAAGTTTCATTATTTTTTTTTTCAAGGAGGTTCTAAGATGAAGTACGATTACGGTAAAGCCATGTCACTTTCTATACTGTTTTATGATGCACAACGATCTGGTCGTCTCCCTGACAACAATCCTATTAAATGGCGTGGGAACTCCGCCATGCAAGATTCAGGGGACGGTCACGACCTGACAGGGGGTTGGTACGATGGTAAGTTCTAATTATAATGATTCCGTGATATTTATAGCATCTAGTGGGTAATAAATGGTGTGGGAACTCCGCCATGCAAGATTCAGGAGACGGTCATGACCTGACAGAAGGTTGGTACGATGGCAAGTTCTAATTATAATGGTTCCATGATGTTTATAGCATCTAGTGGGAACTCCGCCATGCAAGATTCGGGGAACGGTCATGACCTGACAGAGGGTTGGTACGATGGTAAGTTCTAATTATAATGATTCCATAATGTTAATAGCATCTAGTGGGTAATAAATGGCGTGGGAACTCCGCCATGCAAGATTCAGGAGACGGTCATGACCTGTCAGAGGGTTGGTACGATGGTAAGTTCTAATTATAATGATTCCATAATGTTAATAGCATCTAGTGGGTAATAAATGGCGTGGGAACTCCGCCATGCAAGATTCAGGAGACGGTCATGACCTGTCAGAGGGTTGGTACGATGGTAAGTTCTAATTATAATGATTCCGTGATATTAATAGCATCTAGTGGGTAATAAATGGTGTGGGAACTCCGCCATGCAAGATTCAGGAGACGGTCATGACCTGACAGGGGGGTTGGTACGATGGTAAGTTCTAATCATAATGATTCCATGATGTTAATAGCATCTAGTGGGTAATAAATGGTGTGGCAACTCCGCCATGCAAGATTCAGGAGACGGTGATGACCTGACAGAGGGTTGGTACGATGGTAGGTTCTAATTATAATGATTCCATAATGTTAATAGCATCTAGTGGATAATAAATGGTGTGGGAACTCCGTCATGCAAGATTCAGGAGACGGTCATGACCTGTCAGAGGGTTGGTACGATGGTAAGTTCTAATTATAATGATTCCATGATGTTTATAGCATCTAGTGGGTAATAAATGGTGTGGGAACTCCGACATGCAAGATTCAGAGGACGGTCATGACCTGTCAGAGGGTTGGTACGATGGTAAGTTCTAATTATAATGATTCCGTGATATTTATAGCATCTAGTGGGTAATAAATGGTGTGGGAACTCCGCCATGCAAGATTCAGGAGACGGTCATGACCTGACAGGGGCGTTGGTACGATGGTAAGTTCTAATCATAATGATTCCATGATGTTAATAGCATCTAGTGGGTAATAAATGGTGTGGCAACTCCGCCATGCAAGATTCAGGAGACGGTGATGACCTGACAGAGGGTTGGTACGATGGTAGGTTCTAATTATAATGATTCCATGATGTTAATAGCATCTAGTGGGAACTCCGCCATGCAAGATTTGTGGGACGGTCATGACCTGACAGAGGGTTGGTACGATGGTAAGTTCTAACTATAATGATTCCATAATGTTTATAGCATCTAGTGGGTAATAAATGGCGTGGGAACTCCGCCATGCAAAATTCAGGAGACGGCCATGACCTGACAGGGGGTTGGTACGATGGTAAGTTCTAATTATAATGATTCCATGATGTTAATAGCATCTAGTGGGTAATACATGGTGTGGCAACTCCGCCATGCAAGATTCAGGAGACGGTCATGACCTGACAGAGGGTTGGTACGATGGTAGGTTCTAATTATAATGATTCCATAATGTTAATAGCATCTAGTGGGTAATAAATGGTGTGGGAACTCCGTCATGCAAGATTCATGAGACTGCCATGACCTGACAGAGGGTTGGTACGATGGTAAGTTCTAATTATAATGATTCCGTGATATTTATAGCATCTAGTGGGTAATAAATGATGTGGGAACTCCGCCATGCAAGATTCAGGAGACGGCCATGACCTGTCAGAGGGTTGGTACGATGGTAGGTTCTAATTATAATGATTCCATGATGTTAATAGCATCTGGTGGGTAATAAATGGTGTGGGAACTCCGCCATCCAATATTCAGGAGACGGTCATGACCTGACAGGGGGTTGGTACGATGGTAAGTTCTAATCATAATGATTCCATGATGTTAATAGCATCTAGTGGGTAATAAATGGTGTGGCAACTCCGCCATGCAAGATTCAGGAGACGGTGATGACCTGACAGAGGGTTGGTACGATGGTAGGTTCTAATTATAATGATTCCATGATGTTAATAGCATCTAGTGGGAACTCCGCCATGCAAGATTTGTGGGACGGTCATGACCTGACAGAGGGTTGGTACGATGGTAAGTTCTAACTATAATGATTCCATAATGTTTATAGCATCTAGTGGGTAATAAATGGCGTGGGAACTCCGCCATGCAAAATTCAGGAGACGGCCATGACCTGACAGGGGGTTGGTACGATGGTAAGTTCTAATTATAATGATTCCATGATGTTAATAGCATCTAGTGGGTAATACATGGTGTGGCAACTCCGCCATGCAAGATTCAGGAGACGGTCATGACCTGACAGAGGGTTGGTACGATGGTAGGTTCTAATTATAATGATTCCATAATGTTAATAGCATCTAGTGGGTAATAAATGGTGTGGGAACTCCGTCATGCAAGATTCATGAGACTGCCATGACCTGACAGAGGGTTGGTACGATGGTAAGTTCTAATTATAATGATTCCGTGATATTTATAGCATCTAGTGGGTAATAAATGATGTGGGAACTCCGCCATGCAAGATTCAGGAGACGGCCATGACCTGTCAGAGGGTTGGTACGATGGTAGGTTCTAATTATAATGATTCCATGATGTTAATAGCATCTGGTGGGTAATAAATGGTGTGGGAACTCCGCCATCCAAGATTCAGGAGACGGTCATGACCTGACAGGGGGTTGGTACGATGGTAAGTTCTAATCATAATGATTCCATGATGTTAATAGCATCTAGTGGGTAATAAATGGTGTGGCAACTCCGCCATGCAAGATTCAGGAGAAGGTGATGACCTGACAGAGGGTTGGTACGATGGTAGGTTCTAATTATAATGATTCCATAATGTTAATAGCATCTAGTGGGTAATAAATGGTGTGGGAACTCCGTCATGCAAGATTCAGGAGACGGTCATGACCTGTCAGAGGGTTGGTACGATGGTAAGTTCTAATTATAATGATTCCATGATGTTTATAGCATCTAGTGGGTAATAAATGGTGTGGGAACTCCGACATGCAAGATTCAGAGGACGGTCATGACCTGTCAGAGGGTTGGTACGATGGTAAGTTCTAATTATAATGATTCCGTGATATTTATAGCATCTAGTGGGTAATAAATGGTGTGGGAACTCCGCCATGCAAGATTCAGGAGACGGTCATGACCTGACAGGGGCGTTGGTACGATGGTAAGTTCTAATCATAATGATTCCATGATGTTAATAGCATCTAGTGGGTAATAAATGGTGTGGCAACTCCGCCATGCAAGATTCAGGAGACGGTGATGACCTGACAGAGGGTTGGTACGATGGTAGGTTCTAATTATAATGATTCCATGATGTTAATAGCATCTAGTGGGAACTCCGCCATGCAAGATTTGGGGGACGGTCATGACCTGACAGAGGGTTGGTACGATGGTAAGTTCTAATTATAATGATTCCATGATGTTTATAGCATCTAGTGGGTAATAAATGGCGTGGGAACTCCGCCATGCAAGATTCAGGAGACGGTCATGACCTGACATGGGGTTGGTACGATGGTAAGTTCTAATTATAGTGATTCCATGATGTTAATAGCATCTAGTGGGTAATAAATGGTGTGGGAACTCCGCCATGCAAGATTCAGGAGACGGTGATGACCTGACAGAGGGTTGGTACGATAGTAGGTTCTAATTATAATGATTCCATGATGTTAATAGCATCTAGTGGGAACTCCGCCATGCAAGATTTGGGGGACGGTCATGACCTGACAGAGGGTTGGTACGATGGTAGGTTCTAATTATAATGATTCCATAATGTTAATAGCATCTAGTGGGTAATAAATGGTGTGGGAACTCCGTCATGCAAGATTCAGGAGACGGTCATGACCTGTCAGAGGGTTGGTACGATGGTAAGTTCTAATTATAATGATTCCATGATGTTTATAGCATCTAGTGGGTAATAAATGGTGTGGGAACTCCGACATGCAAGATTCAGAGGACGGTCATGACCTGTCAGAGGGTTGGTACGATGGTAAGTTCTAATTATAATGATTCCGTGATATTTATAGCATCTAGTGGGTAATAAATGGTGTGGGAACTCCGCCATGCAAGATTCAGGAGACGGTCATGACCTGACAGGGGCGTTGGTACGATGGTAAGTTCTAATCATAATGATTCCATGATGTTAATAGCATCTAGTGGGTAATAAATGGTGTGGCAACTCCGCCATGCAAGATTCAGGAGACGGTGATGACCTGACAGAGGGTTGGTACGATGGTAGGTTCTAATTATAATGATTCCATGATGTTAATAGCATCTAGTGGGAACTCCGCCATGCAAGATTTGTGGGACGGTCATGACCTGACAGAGGGTTGGTACGATGGTAAGTTCTAACTATAATGATTCCATAATGTTTATAGCATCTAGTGGGTAATAAATGGCGTGGGAACTCCGCCATGCAAAATTCAGGAGACGGCCATGACCTGACAGGGGGTTGGTACGATGGTAAGTTCTAATTATAATGATTCCATGATGTTAATAGCATCTAGTGGGTAATACATGGTGTGGCAACTCCGCCATGCAAGATTCAGGAGACGGTCATGACCTGACAGAGGGTTGGTACGATGGTAGGTTCTAATTATAATGATTCCATAATGTTAATAGCATCTAGTGGGTAATAAATGGTGTGGGAACTCCGTCATGCAAGATTCATGAGACTGCCATGACCTGACAGAGGGTTGGTACGATGGTAAGTTCTAATTATAATGATTCCGTGATATTTATAGCATCTAGTGGGTAATAAATGATGTGGGAACTCCGCCATGCAAGATTCAGGAGACGGCCATGACCTGTCAGAGGGTTGGTACGATGGTAGGTTCTAATTATAATGATTCCATGATGTTAATAGCATCTGGTGGGTAATAAATGGTGTGGGAACTCCGCCATCCAAGATTCAGGAGACGGTCATGACCTGACAGGGGGTTGGTACGATGGTAAGTTCTAATCATAATGATTCCATGATGTTAATAGCATCTAGTGGGTAATAAATGGTGTGGCAACTCCGCCATGCAAGATTCAGGAGACGGTGATGACCTGACAGAGGGTTGGTACGATGGTAGGTTCTAATTATAATGATTCCATGATGTTAATAGCATCTAGTGGGAACTCCGCCATGCAAGATTTGTGGGACGGTCATGACCTGACAGAGGGTTGGTACGATGGTAAGTTCTAACTATAATGATTCCATAATGTTTATAGCATCTAGTGGGTAATAAATGGCGTGGGAACTCCGCCATGCAAAATTCAGGAGACGGCCATGACCTGACAGGGGGTTGGTACGATGGTAAGTTCTAATTATAATGATTCCATGATGTTAATAGCATCTAGTGGGTAATACATGGTGTGGCAACTCCGCCATGCAAGATTCAGGAGACGGTCATGACCTGACAGAGGGTTGGTACGATGGTAGGTTCTAATTATAATGATTCCATAATGTTAATAGCATCTAGTGGGTAATAAATGGTGTGGGAACTCCGTCATGCAAGATTCATGAGACTGCCATGACCTGACAGAGGGTTGGTACGATGGTAAGTTCTAATTATAATGATTCCGTGATATTTATAGCATCTAGTGGGTAATAAATGATGTGGGAACTCCGCCATGCAAGATTCAGGAGACGGCCATGACCTGTCAGAGGGTTGGTACGATGGTAGGTTCTAATTATAATGATTCCATGATGTTAATAGCATCTGGTGGGTAATAAATGGTGTGGGAACTCCGCCATCCAAGATTCAGGAGACGGTCATGACCTGACAGGGGGTTGGTACGATGGTAAGTTCTAATCATAATGATTCCATGATGTTAATAGCATCTAGTGGGTAATAAATGGTGTGGCAACTCCGCCATGCAAGATTCAGGAGACGGTGATGACCTGACAGAGGGTTGGTACGATGGTAGGTTCTAATTATAATGATTCCATAATGTTAATAGCATCTAGTGGGTAATAAATGGTGTGGGAACTCCGTCATGCAAGATTCAGGAGACGGTCATGACCTGTCAGAGGGTTGGTACGATGGTAAGTTCTAATTATAATGATTCCATGATGTTTATAGCATCTAGTGGGTAATAAATGGTGTGGGAACTCCGACATGCAAGATTCAGAGGACGGTCATGACCTGTCAGAGGGTTGGTACGATGGTAAGTTCTAATTATAATGATTCCGTGATATTTATAGCATCTAGTGGGTAATAAATGGTGTGGGAACTCCGCCATGCAAGATTCAGGAGACGGTCATGACCTGACAGGGGCGTTGGTACGATGGTAAGTTCTAATCATAATGATTCCATGATGTTAATAGCATCTAGTGGGTAATAAATGGTGTGGCAACTCCGCCATGCAAGATTCAGGAGACGGTGATGACCTGACAGAGGGTTGGTACGATGGTAGGTTCTAATTATAATGATTCCATGATGTTAATAGCATCTAGTGGGAACTCCGCCATGCAAGATTTGGGGGACGGTCATGACCTGACAGAGGGTTGGTACGATGGTAAGTTCTAATTATAATGATTCCATGATGTTTATAGCATCTAGTGGGTAATAAATGGCGTGGGAACTCCGCCATGCAAGATTCAGGAGACGGTCATGACCTGACATGGGGTTGGTACGATGGTAAGTTCTAATTATAGTGATTCCATGATGTTAATAGCATCTAGTGGGTAATAAATGGTGTGGGAACTCCGCCATGCAAGATTCAGGAGACGGTGATGACCTGACAGAGGGTTGGTACGATGGTAGGTTCTAATTATAATGATTCCATGATGTTAATAGCATCTAGTGGGAACTCCGCCATGCAAGATTTGGGGGACGGTCATGACCTGACAGAGGGTTGGTACGATGGTAAGTTCTAATTATAATGATTCCATAATGTTTATAGCATCTAGTGGGTAATAAATGGCGTGGGAACTCCGCCATGCAAGATTCAGGAGACGGTCATGACCTGACAGGGGGTTGGTACGATGGTAAGTTCTAATTATAATGATTTCATGATGTTAATAGCATCTAGTGGGTAATACATGGTGTGGCAACTCCGCCATGCAAGATTCAGGAGACGGTCATGACCTGACAGAGGGTTGGTACGATGGTAGGTTCTAATTATAATGATTCCATAATGTTAATAGCATCTAGTGGGTAATAAATGATGTGGGAACTCCGCCATGCAAGATTCATGGGACTGCCATGACCTGACAGAGGGTTGGTACGATGGTAAGTTCTAATTATAATGATTCCGTGATATTTATAGCATCTAGTGGGTAATAAATGATGTGGGAACTCCGCCATGCAAGATTCAGGAGACGGTCATGACCTGTCAGAGGGTTGGTACGATGGTAGGTTCTAATTATAATGATTCCATGATGTTTATAGCATCTAGTGGATAATAAATGGTGTGGGAACTCCGCCATGCAAGATTCAGGAGACGGTCATGACCTGACAGGGGGTTGGTACGATGGTAAGTTATAATTATAATGATTCCATGATGTTTATAGCATCTAGTGGGTAATAAATGGTGTGGGAACTCCGCCATGCAAGATTCAGGGGACTGTCTTGACCTGACAAAGGGTTGGTACGATGGTAAGTTCTAATTATAATGATTCCATGATGTTTATAGCATCTAGTGGGTAATAAATGGTGTGGGAACTCCGACATGCAAGATTCAGAGGACGGTCATGACCTGTCAGAGGGTTGGTACGATGGTAAGTTCTAATTATAATGATTCCGTGATATTTATAGCATCTAGTGGGTAATAAATGGTGTGGGAACTCCGCCATGCAAGATTCAGGAGACGGTCATGACCTGACAGGGGCGTTGGTACGATGGTAAGTTCTAATCATAATGATTCCATGATGTTAATAGCATCTAGTGGGTAATAAATGGTGTGGCAACTCCGCCATGCAAGATTCAGGAGACGGTGATGACCTGACAGAGGGTTGGTACGATGGTAGGTTCTAATTATAATGATTCCATGATGTTAATAGCATCTAGTGGGAACTCCGCCATGCAAGATTTGTGGGACGGTCATGACCTGACAGAGGGTTGGTACGATGGTAAGTTCTAACTATAATGATTCCATAATGTTTATAGCATCTAGTGGGTAATAAATGGCGTGGGAACTCCGCCATGCAAAATTCAGGAGACGGCCATGACCTGACAGGGGGTTGGTACGATGGTAAGTTCTAATTATAATGATTCCATGATGTTAATAGCATCTAGTGGGTAATACATGGTGTGGCAACTCCGCCATGCAAGATTCAGGAGACGGTCATGACCTGACAGAGGGTTGGTACGATGGTAGGTTCTAATTATAATGATTCCATAATGTTAATAGCATCTAGTGGGTAATAAATGGTGTGGGAACTCCGTCATGCAAGATTCATGAGACTGCCATGACCTGACAGAGGGTTGGTACGATGGTAAGTTCTAATTATAATGATTCCGTGATATTTATAGCATCTAGTGGGTAATAAATGATGTGGGAACTCCGCCATGCAAGATTCAGGAGACGGCCATGACCTGTCAGAGGGTTGGTACGATGGTAGGTTCTAATTATAATGATTCCATGATGTTAATAGCATCTGGTGGGTAATAAATGGTGTGGGAACTCCGCCATCCAAGATTCAGGAGACGGTCATGACCTGACAGGGGGTTGGTACGATGGTAAGTTCTAATCATAATGATTCCATGATGTTAATAGCATCTAGTGGGTAATAAATGGTGTGGCAACTCCGCCATGCAAGATTCAGGAGACGGTGATGACCTGACAGAGGGTTGGTACGATGGTAGGTTCTAATTATAATGATTCCATGATGTTAATAGCATCTAGTGGGAACTCCGCCATGCAAGATTTGTGGGACGGTCATGACCTGACAGAGGGTTGGTACGATGGTAAGTTCTAACTATAATGATTCCATAATGTTTATAGCATCTAGTGGGTAATAAATGGCGTGGGAACTCCGCCATGCAAAATTCAGGAGACGGCCATGACCTGACAGGGGGTTGGTACGATGGTAAGTTCTAATTATAATGATTCCATGATGTTAATAGCATCTAGTGGGTAATACATGGTGTGGCAACTCCGCCATGCAAGATTCAGGAGACGGTCATGACCTGACAGAGGGTTGGTACGATGGTAGGTTCTAATTATAATGATTCCATAATGTTAATAGCATCTAGTGGGTAATAAATGGTGTGGGAACTCCGTCATGCAAGATTCATGAGACTGCCATGACCTGACAGAGGGTTGGTACGATGGTAAGTTCTAATTATAATGATTCCGTGATATTTATAGCATCTAGTGGGTAATAAATGATGTGGGAACTCCGCCATGCAAGATTCAGGAGACGGCCATGACCTGTCAGAGGGTTGGTACGATGGTAGGTTCTAATTATAATGATTCCATGATGTTAATAGCATCTGGTGGGTAATAAATGGTGTGGGAACTCCGCCATCCAAGATTCAGGAGACGGTCATGACCTGACAGGGGGTTGGTACGATGGTAAGTTCTAATCATAATGATTCCATGATGTTAATAGCATCTAGTGGGTAATAAATGGTGTGGCAACTCCGCCATGCAAGATTCAGGAGACGGTGATGACCTGACAGAGGGTTGGTACGATGGTAGGTTCTAATTATAATGATTCCATAATGTTAATAGCATCTAGTGGGTAATAAATGGTGTGGGAACTCCGTCATGCAAGATTCAGGAGACGGTCATGACCTGTCAGAGGGTTGGTACGATGGTAAGTTCTAATTATAATGATTCCATGATGTTTATAGCATCTAGTGGGTAATAAATGGTGTGGGAACTCCGACATGCAAGATTCAGAGGACGGTCATGACCTGTCAGAGGGTTGGTACGATGGTAAGTTCTAATTATAATGATTCCGTGATATTTATAGCATCTAGTGGGTAATAAATGGTGTGGGAACTCCGCCATGCAAGATTCAGGAGACGGTCATGACCTGACAGGGGCGTTGGTACGATGGTAAGTTCTAATCATAATGATTCCATGATGTTAATAGCATCTAGTGGGTAATAAATGGTGTGGCAACTCCGCCATGCAAGATTCAGGAGACGGTGATGACCTGACAGAGGGTTGGTACGATGGTAGGTTCTAATTATAATGATTCCATGATGTTAATAGCATCTAGTGGGAACTCCGCCATGCAAGATTTGGGGGACGGTCATGACCTGACAGAGGGTTGGTACGATGGTAAGTTCTAATTATAATGATTCCATGATGTTTATAGCATCTAGTGGGTAATAAATGGCGTGGGAACTCCGCCATGCAAGATTCAGGAGACGGTCATGACCTGACATGGGGTTGGTACGATGGTAAGTTCTAATTATAGTGATTCCATGATGTTAATAGCATCTAGTGGGTAATAAATGGTGTGGGAACTCCGCCATGCAAGATTCAGGAGACGGTGATGACCTGACAGAGGGTTGGTACGATGGTAGGTTCTAATTATAATGATTCCATGATGTTAATAGCATCTAGTGGGAACTCCGCCATGCAAGATTTGGGGGACGGTCATGACCTGACAGAGGGTTGGTACGATGGTAAGTTCTAATTATAATGATTCCATAATGTTTATAGCATCTAGTGGGTAATAAATGGCGTGGGAACTCCGCCATGCAAGATTCAGGAGACGGTCATGACCTGACAGGGGGTTGGTACGATGGTAAGTTCTAATTATAATGATTTCATGATGTTAATAGCATCTAGTGGGTAATACATGGTGTGGCAACTCCGCCATGCAAGATTCAGGAGACGGTCATGACCTGACAGAGGGTTGGTACGATGGTAGGTTCTAATTATAATGATTCCATAATGTTAATAGCATCTAGTGGGTAATAAATGATGTGGGAACTCCGCCATGCAAGATTCATGGGACTGCCATGACCTGACAGAGGGTTGGTACGATGGTAAGTTCTAATTATAATGATTCCGTGATATTTATAGCATCTAGTGGGTAATAAATGATGTGGGAACTCCGCCATGCAAGATTCAGGAGACGGTCATGACCTGTCAGAGGGTTGGTACGATGGTAGGTTCTAATTATAATGATTCCATGATGTTTATAGCATCTAGTGGATAATAAATGGTGTGGGAACTCCGCCATGCAAGATTCAGGAGACGGTCATGACCTGACAGGGGGTTGGTACGATGGTAAGTTATAATTATAATGATTCCATGATGTTTATAGCATCTAGTGGGTAATAAATGGTGTGGGAACTCCGCCATGCAAGATTCAGGGGACTGTCTTGACCTGACAAAGGGTTGGTACGATGGTAAGTTCTAATCATAATGATTCCATGATGTTAATAGCATCTAGTGGGTAATAAATGGTGTGGGAACTCCGCCATGCAAGATTCAGGAGACGGTCATGACCTGACAGGGGGTTGGTACGATGGTAAGTTCTAATTATAATGATTCCGTGATATTTATAGCATCTAGTGGGTAATAAATGGTGTGGGAACTCCGCCATGCAAGATTCAGGAGACGGTCATGACCTGTCAGGGGGTTGGTACGATGGTAGGTTCTAATTATAATGATTCGTGATATTTATAGCATCTAGTGGGTAATAAATGGTGTGGGAACTCCGCCATGCAAGATTCAGGAGACGGTCATGACCTGACAGGGGGTTGGTACGATGGTAAGTTCTAATTATAATGATTCCATGATGTTAATAGCATCTAGTGGGTAATAAATGGTGTGGGAACTCCGCCATGCATGATTCAGGAGACGGGCATGACCTGACAGAGGGTTGGTACGATGGTAAGTTTTCATTATAATGATTCTATGATGTTTATAACATCTAGTGGGTAATAAATGGTGTGGGAACTCCGTCATGCAAGATTCAGGAGGTGGTCATGACCTGACAGGGGGTTGGTACGATGGTAAGTTCTAATTATAATGATTCCATAATGTTAATAGCATCTAGTGGGTAATACATGGCGTGGGCACTCCGCCATGCAAGATTCAGGAGACGGTCATGACCTGACAGAGGGTTGGTACGATGGTAAGTTCTAATTATAATGATTCCGTGATATTTATAGCATCTAGTGGGTAGTAAATGATGTGGGAACTCCGCCATGCAAGATTCAGGAGACGGTTATGACCTGTCAGAGGGTTGGTACGATGGTAGGTTCTAATTATAATGATTCGTGATATTTATAGCATCTAGTGGGTAATAAATGGTGTGGGAACTCCGCCATGCAAGATTCAGGAGACGGTCATGACCTGACAGGGGGTTGGTAAGATGATAAGTTCTAATTATAATGATTCCATGATGTTAATAGCATCTAGTGGGTAATAAATGGTGTGGGAACTCCGCCATGCATGATTCAGAAGACGGTCATGACCTGACAGGGGGATGGTACGATGGTAAGTTCCCAAAGATTATTCAAAGATGCTGTAACATATAAGGGTACCATTCTTAGTAGTGAATGTAAATGGACAACAATATAACACCACAATTGAAAGAGCTTCAAAACAATTAAATATTTTGTGAAAATTAAAATTTAAACTGAACAAGCAATATTTGGATATTTATCAGATCTATATTGGAATATATAGTCTGAAAGAAAGCATGAAGATATCAAAGAGGTGATCTAAAGCCGTAAATGAAAAGACAGGCAACACAAAGTACAAACAACGATCTACAAAGCATAAGATAATTCTAAGATGAAAAACTTGTATCTGAACCTTTTGTCAGTATCTAGAAAATAAAATATATTTAAATAGCCTATTATAGATGCATCCGATTATATATAGCCTTAACATTGACGACACTATATGACCCATAACCAGATAATTTTCTAAAGCATTTGTTTATGAATGTGGATAAAGTGACAGTTTGATGAGGCGTTTTTAAAATAAAAATTATTATTATTACTCATGAATTTCAAATGTTATTTTTGTAATTCATAAAATAATGTAAAAAAAATATGAATTTTAGCTGGAGATCATGTGAAGTTTAATTTACCGATGGCATGGTCAGCCCACGTACTTGGATGGGGATTCGAGAAATTCAAAGATGCATACAAAGCAGCCGGACAACTGGACATGATGTATGATATGTTGAGAACACCACTCGACTACTTCCTGAAATGCTGGATTCCAGGTTCACAAACATATTACGTTCAGGTAATGCTGTGAATTGAATATTTTCGAGATATATATACCCATTTTCGTGGATTGCTTTAATCTCATTAAACCACGAAATTAAGAATTCAATGAATATTGGTCACCATATTGATATGCATTGACTATAATAGGTGATCAACAAAAATGTATTATTGCCTCATACCTCGAAAATAGGTATATAATTTACAGTAATATGTGGATAGTTGTGTGTCGTCCAAGTATATTTTCCTGAAATATAATTTCTCCTGTTTTGTTATTTTACAAAATATTAAATTGTTGTTTCAATTGAGAATTTCTGTTTTTAGGTGGGTGAAGGCAATTAGAATTATAGCTTTTGCATTGACACCACATATTTCCGAACCCACGAAATTAATCGAGGTGATCACACCTGCCAGGTGATTGGGGCTAGCTAGGGTTATGGTTTTAATGCCTATTACAACAATATTTCAATATTTTCAGAAAACCATAGACCTGTCACCAGTCACTGACAAGCTTTACCACATAATGTTGTATCGAGTACACTTCATATGAGCGGAATTCGAACTCACAACTTCAGTGGTGTTAGGCACTGATTGCATAGGTAATTGTAAATCAATCTACCGTGTGATCACGACCACCCCCTCAAGGTGATTGGAGTGGACAACTAGTCTAGAGTATCCATTGCAAAATATAGCCAGTGCTTATCATTGATATTACAATATATATTTTTTGCAGGTCGGAGATGGAGGCCAAGATCACAGTTTCTGGGGTAGACCAGAAGACATGCATATGAACAGACCTGCTTTTAAAATTAATGCAGGGAAACCCGGAAGTGACGTGGCAGGGTCCACTGCAGCTGCATTAGCCATCGGGTCAACTGTCTTTAAAACTAAAGGTTTGTTCAGCAACCTTTCCCTATTTTGACTTTTGGTTTGGTTTTTGGTTCTTAATGCTACTTTCAATAAGATTTCAGTTATATACAGAAATGGCTGTCAGTTTTATTAGTGGAGAAAACAATAGACCTGCTGCAAGTCACGGACAAACTCTGTCACATAATGTGTTATCGAGTACACCTCCCATGAGCAGGATACAAACTCATAACTTTTCCAACAATGTATACATATTGTATCTACATTGTAAGCAAAACTAAAAAAAAACAGGAAAAGAAAAAGAAAACAATAATACTGGAAATCATGATTTCAATACTTTTATGGTTATTTGTTCCTTATATGGTCCTCTTATTTTGCAATGATTGAAATTATCAACGAATATCTGAGGACAGGTTCCCATCAAATATAATGAATTAACAATTTCGATTTGATTTTCGGATATGCACAAGTAATTGTATCACTTAATAAAATTGTGGTAAGCAATTATTGTCTCTTTGTATTTATGAATTTTCAACAAGAAGAAAGTTGTTTCCCCGAGTTGTCTCAAAGTACAAAATGCATTTAAAAACATTATGTTTTCCTCTTTTGTTTATGCTTTCTTTGCAATGCGCTTCATACAAAACATGGTACATGCGTTTGCTTTTTCCCATAAATTCATGTTCTGTGAATATATTAAATATAATTTGTATTCAGATGCACCTTACAGTGGAAAGTTGTTGACAGCTGCTAAGTCCTTGTATGCTTTTGCAAAAGCCCACCCTGGTATATATTCTAACAGTGTACCCCAAGCCAAAAATTTCTATGGGTAAGTTGTTTTTTTTCACTTCATTACCCTATCACAACAAAATTGATATATCTTATCTTTGGACTTATTTGTATGATCTATTATTGATATTAGATTACCACAAATTATTTTGGAAGTCCAGGTCCTGGCTTGGGACAGGCACAACAATGTGGCAGGGTTACACCAGTTAATGGGATACCAACTCTCCCCTTTTGAGTTGGACAGAAATAGACAAAAGTTATCAGTGTTGTGAAAGTTAATCGGATGTACAGAGAAGAAAATTTACATGTTAAATAACTTATATCAGCACGTGTAGTAACTGGATACAACATCATGTGATAAAAGTTTGTCAGTGACTTGCAACAGGTCGGTGGTTTTCTCTGTGTATCTCGCTTTCCCCTATCAATAAAACTGACCACCATGATATAGCTGAACTATTGTTGACCGTGGCGTTATATTAAACACCGTAAACCTCCATGTGAAGTACTTCGTTATTAAAATATGCTATTGCTGTAAAACATGTGAATCAGTTAAAAGTACAATATACAATATTTGAATATATAACAAACAAGATAATTGTAAACATTTTATTATTACTTGCCTCTATTGCTTGAACCAATTTCAGTTCTACAAGCTGGAAAGATAACATGTGTGAAGCTGCAGTAGAACTGTACAAGGCAACGAAAGACCAACAATACTTAAATGATGCCAAGGGCTGGTTCAACAGTGGTACTGCTTGGGGTTACTCATGGGATGACCAAAATGCCGGTTGTCAGGTACACATCTATTTTAACATATAAGATTATAACACGATTCGGATTTGCATGAAAAAGACAGGGTCATCCTCATACAAACGATACGAAATCGTTCAATGGATACCATAGATTTTCAGTGTGGAAATGGCATCAGTACAATGCACGTTCGCAACGTCTGTGTTGATGGGTTTTCCGTTTATTATGTTGATCTCTGCTTATCTGCCTTTATATTGTTATTTTGTGTTGAAGGGTTTTCGGTTATTGGGTAGATCCCGGTTTATCTGCTTTCAATTGTGTTTTTTTTCTTCTTGAATAATCATCTTGCAACATCATTTTTCTAATTTGTGCTAATTGAAGCATATATTAACACATTCTTACTAAACAAATTTACAAATCAAGAAAATGTATATTATGTTCTGTAACAATATACATATAGAAAACACATATGTATGGATAAGCATGACTCAAAATAAGAAATCTCAAACCAAAATCCACAATGACAGGGCTCTCACTAAGACATTATAGAATAATTTTCTTTATCTTGGCGTGTCAAAATGATTGGTGTGATTTGTAAAACATAAATAATATGAATATTGAAATGTTTGGTTGTAGATACGTTAATTATAGTGGTTGTATATTCCAGTATTGAATGTATAAACAAACATTAATCCTAATAGATAAATAGATCGTTATATAAGCGCGAATATGAGGTTCACGATGGTCAAATCGTAATTATAAAACATAATATTGTTTTTATCAAACAGTGGTACGTAGTTGTATTTGTTTATATATACATTGTCTGTTTAATGTTAGTTTATGTTTGTATTGCTATACCCAAAAGGGTTTTATATACAATAAAGATTATAGATTATATAATATAATTTGATAAACACACTGAAGAGGCAATCCAGAATGGGCAATTCAGAAACACAGGCACCATTGGGCACAAGACACAGAATTGAAGATACAAAAAAAATACACACACACACAGAGAGAAAACAAAAACGATGAGCAATGCGAATCCTACCGAAACTCGGGGGTGAAATCAGGTTCTCGCGCAGGGTAAACAGTTCCTGTATTTTAAGACACCCGCCGTGTTCCTCACATGTTGAGTGTTATATGTGATATCAATTTCAGCTTTTACTATGGGAAGTCACAAAGGAAGCCAAATACAAGACAGCTGTAGAAGGTTTTGTGAATTCCTATAAACCTGGAGGTGGCATACCGTACACGCCATGTGGACTTGTTTACAGAAACCAATGGGGATCAAATAGATACGCTGGTAAGAGTACAAGCAAGGTCAACCAAAATATATAGGGTTAGGGTTATGGTTTTTAATGCCACTTTCAACAATATCTCAGCTATATCGTGGCGGTCAGTTTTATTAGTTGATGAAACCGGGGAAAACCACCGACCTGCCATAAGTTACTTTATCACATAATGTTGTATCGAATACACCTCGCCATGACCAGAATATATAGCTATTGTAGAAGAACATATAGCACAAAACATTTGTTGACAAGGTATGCAACAAATGAAATAAGGCTAATAAGTAATCAATTATTAATTATAACCAGGTTTAGCTATAAGAATAAATTTAGAATAATTCAAACACACCTAAAAAAGTGTGATTATTCTAAAGTGAATGTGGAGTACAATCCGTAAGTCACAACTTGAGGGCTAACTTCACTATGACGAGAAATTATTAGAAACAGATGACAGAAATATTATTTCTCCCTCTTAAGTCGATATTGACTGAATTAGTTTAATCCCTCCACTCTCCACTGAAGTGCCTGTGCCAAGCCTGGAAAGTAAATAGTCGTGTATTTGTGTGATAGAGGTATCAGGTTTGCCTCTTTCTGCGATTTGTATATTGGTTTTGGAACTGTTCCGACAGTATAGTATTTTGTTTTTGTCTTTCATTTATTATTATTATGCTTTCTGTAAATTTCTTCTGTAATATAAGTCCATACGATATTTTGGCATATATCACAAAGAATTATATAGCGTTGATATACTATGCGAAAATAGTACATCTACTATGCCAGTTTCACGCGGGGAAGATTGGGTTTTCAGCCGTCTGTCAAGCTATATATAGCTAGTCCACGTGCAAGGGGGCGAATCCAATCTGTCAATCTATCATAGTCGTTTATTATTCATGTTACTGTTTTTTAATACTTGTTATTGTTGTTAATTAAATTTCAAACTTCAAAAATCTTTATATTTTTAAAGCCTTAAATGAAACAAAGAATATTCCAACACTTTTAAGATTATCTGATCCAATATATTAGTCACCAATATTAGGACCTCCTTTATTGTAATAGTTCTCAATATATTTTGTCTACATATAACAGTCAGCATAATAATAATAATAATGTTGTGTTAGCAATGACTATGCCATATAGTGGTCGGGTCGTGCACTATGTGTTCAACCCTGACCACTATATTGGCATAGTCATTGCTAACACAACATTATTATATAACTATGCATTGTTCATAACAAAGTTATTCTTCCATATTTTTCGACATACAGGAAATGCTGCTTTCATAGCTGTCATGGCTGCCAATGATGGAATCGGTGGTGATGAATACAAGAAATGGGCAATGACACAAATTAACTACATACTTGGTGATAATAACAAACACATCAGCTATGAGATCGGATTTGGTAACAATTTCCCTCGTCAACCTCACCATAGGGGAGCGTAAGTATTGTTGATCATGTAAGGGGCAGTGGTGGTCGTGATCTTATGGTAATTGGATTTACAACTACCTGTATACTCAGTGCCGATCACCACTAAAGTTGTGAGTTCAAAACCCGTTCATGGCGAGATGTACTAGATACAACATTATGTGATAAAGTTTGTCAGTGACTTGCGACAGGTCGGTGGTTTTCCTCCGGTTTCCTGCACCAATATAACTGACTGCCACTAATATAGCTGAAATTTGTTGAAAGTGGCGTTAAACATCATAACTCTAACCCTCAAACGGAGGTTTTCTTTGGTAAGATATCTAATGGTACCTATGATACAACTTTATCTTGCTTACAGAAGCCAAAGTCTCTAATCTCACCCTCATGTATATTAATCTTGTGTTCGCAATTATTTATTCTATATTTTCTAACTGGATTCTATTAATATACCCGAAAGAACTTAAGATAAATGAAACAACAGAAAGAGCTTCCTCTGTCTCATTTCTTGACATTGACCACAACTTTGACACCAAATGTTCAACTCTCTACCAATCTCTACTAAATGTATGACAAAAGAGACCGCTTCAGCTTTGCCATTATAAATGTTCCGCATCGTGATATTGATATTCCAACGGCCATGGATTGAGTTGATTTCTCAACTCGAGGTTGCACTTTGCATCCAGACTTTTTACAATGTCAACATTTCTGAGTAATAAATTCAATGATTCTAAATAATCGGCTCATCTTATCTTTCAATTCAAAAAGAATTTTGTCTAAATATATCAAAACCTGGTCGAAATGTTTACTGTCATTTGAGTATAAATGATGGAATTTGGTATTGAAAATTAGATTTTGGTTTAAGAATGACTATTTTACCCTATTTTGTCCTTTATAGGTGTGTATACTTTCTAATATTTGAATGATGGTTAAGAACTCCGACTCTGTTTTTATAACTAATATTATGTATATAACAACTTCTATGTCACGAAGATGTATAAAGTTCAAGCTTAGGACTCTGAGTTTGTTTTATTTTATAACAACGCTAACCATCCAGTTATATGTGTAGGTTGACATTTATCGCATGTGTGGAAAACATTTTCATGGTCGCATCATGCATTTTACTGAGAGGAGAGGCTTGGTCCCATAACACAAGTTTAACCCCTACCATTTTTTATTGAAGTGCCTGTATACAGCCAGAAAAATGAGCTGTCCTGTATTATATGTGTGTAAGTGGTATCGATTTTGTCTCTGTTTCTTCGACCTTTATTTTATATTTTGGAGGTGCTCCGAGCGGAGTAGTTTCTTTTTCGTTTATTTTTCATTTAATTACAATTACACCTGTATTACGAGGTCACCTTTGGGACAAAGTAAAAGTGGTCTTATTAGACAGGTGACCTCTTAAAAAAGGTTCAATTCATATGAAATTTTCTAAGACAGGACAAGAAAAAGGTGACTGCTTAATAGAGGTAACCGCATGGGAAGGTTTGACTAATTTATTAATATGAATAATCAGCACAATTAAACGACATTAAATAGTTGTTTTTTTATACAAATGATAATTTGATATTATTTACTTTGAAAACATTTAATTACCGGTACAAGAAGTCAGATTCAAGTCAACATTGTGTAAACATTGTAGTTCCTGTAATCCTGGGAATTGTGTCCCTGCTGGTCAGAACAGTCCTCATCAACTAAATGGTGCCCTGGTGGGAGGACCAGGACAAAATGATGATTACAGAGATGATAGAAACGACTATGTAAAGAATGAGGTGGCTTGTGATTACAATGCAGGATTCCAAGGAGCGTGTGCAGGTATAGTTAATATACATGTCTTTTTTGTGTGTGTTTGTTTGCGCATAGTGGTGTCCAACACATGTTGAGTTGTATTTTTTTGTTGTGTTTGTCTTCGTTTTGTGTCATGTGTGCCCAGTGTTGCCAGTTTCTCTGGAATGTCCATTCTTGATTGCCCCTTCGGTCTTCTCTGACATCCTTCTATAGAATACACAAATTAATTCACAAAACTACATGTACATGCATGGTGACACCGCAGATGTTCCACTTGCCGTAAGCACTTCGATTCCCGGTCCTTTCCTCATTCATGACTTATAACTGGGTTTGTAGCTAGAGTAACATGACAGCTGCCACTGGTGGAGCAAGAACTGCTTACCCTTCCGGAGCACATGAGTTAATCTCCGGTTTTTGCTCGATCTTTGGTTTTCCGAGTAGTGTTTTTAGATCGTTGTTTTTCCTTTTAAGCTCAACTTGCCAAAGGCAATGTGAGCTTTTGCCATCACTTGGCATCTGTCGTCCGTTCACTTTTCACATCAGGTGAGCGATGCAGGCTCAGGTGAGCCTCTAGTTCACTTGGCCATTGTATTATCTGTCCATCTTTGAATTTACTGATTCTGAGTAACCCTTTGATATCTTAGAACTCTTTTTGAAAATGTCGTAAATATTATATACTGTTGTTTATTATTGCATTTATGATAATATTTGCTCTGCAATATCTCCTTCACTTTATGCGTCATACAGAATGATTCCCATGGTCAAATACAATACAATGTGACATTTGCTAAAAAAAAAAAAAAAAAAAAGCTAAAAAAGGCAATACTCCTATTTCCAGAAAATAAGGGGAAATAACTCTATCAACTAGAAAATTAGTTGCCCCATCTCCCCCCCCCCCGCCCCATATAATAAACAAACACAACGAACATTAGAATTTAAAATCGAAATGGTTTTAAAAAAAATGGATTGTCCTCATGGTAGTTGGGTTTTAAACTGAAATAGTGTTGAAAGTGGAGATTAACAAACATAACATAAACAAAAGGTTCCAGTGGACACGACAATAACAAAGGACTTTTTTAAATAGTAGCTGTGCTGTGAGATGAAGTACTACACAGAAAGCGTTGTTATTTCTTTTTTTTTTTAGCTATGATCAGTTTCAGGTGGATTATCTCACATGTTCGCTTACATGCTGAATGAACTAGGTTTGGTTAAACTTTGGGAATTTAACCTTATAGTGCATTTCTATATAAGAACTACATTTAAAAACACACCAAAATGACGTCCATTACCATATACTGTATTTATTTTTCAGGTCTTTACCACTTTTCAGTAAATAACCAGTTGCCGCCAGCACCAGCATCTAAATGTTGATCTCATTACTCGTCGAATCTTTTTGTTATAAAATATGTTTGTGTTTCAATAGTTACAATAAACATATCTCACCAACCAGACTTGGAATTGAATAATCAAGTGCCATGTATGGAAAAGAAAATCAAAACCCTGTCGAAGCACATGTGCTCTCTTGGTTCATTGTAGCATTTTCCGGGCTGCTGTTAAGTAGTTCCATCTATGCTAATTGAGTGAAAATAGAATTAAACTTGGTTTGTTATTCTGATTACGTTACTATCTGCATTTGATAACAGTTTCGAATTTTGAGCACCTGAGTTCATCCCCGGTTTTTAGTGGAGTTCGTGTTGCTTGATCTTTAGTTTTCTGTGCAATGTTTTGTAGGCCGTTGTTTTGTTCTTTTGTACTTATTATTTTGGCCATTATAATTTCTGTCCTTCGATTGATGGCTTCTTCCAGAGCATCTAAATTCACTCTCGTTTGTTGTGGGATTAGTGTTGCTCAATCTTTAGTTTTCTGCATAGTGCTTAGTTGATCATTATTTTGATTTTTTTCTTTTGGTGTGGTTTGGTTTATGGTGTTAAACGCCACTTTCAACAATATTTCAGCTATATCGTGGAGGTCAGTTTTATTGGTGGAGGAAACTGGAGTATCCGCCGATAACCACCGACCTGTCGCAAGTCACTGACAAATTGTTATATATAATTGTGTATTGAGTACACCTCGCCTGAGCGGGGTTCGAACTCACAACGTTACTGGTGATAGGCACCGATTGCATAGGTAGTTATATTGTATTGTCTCTTCATATACATTTAAATATTTTCTAAAGGGAGCTAGCTCTAACTGGAAAATCCCGAAAAGATGATTTAAAAAAAAACTCTTCTTGGTGGGCTTGTATTAAATTAAAATGATGCGGAATATCTTCGATTATATGTAATCAACAACGATTCCCTCATCCCCGGATTTGTAACTAGAGTAAAACGACGGGTGCCACTAGTGGAGCAGGAACTGCTTGCCCTTCCTGAGCACATGAACTCGCACCTGGTTTTTAGTGGGGTTCGTGTTACTCGATCTTTAGTTTTCTGTCTAATGCTTTGTTCATTGTTGTTTGTCCTTTTGAACTTTTTTCTTTTTTCACCATTGTGTTGTCTGTCCTTCTTTGATTTACGGATTCTTATTACCCCTTTGATATCTTCAAACTCTTCTTAGATGTATTTACATGGCAACGGAAAATGGCGAGATGTACTATGTTAAGTCTCTGCACCAATGTCACTGACTCACTTTTCGTGACAAATCAAAGGCGTCTGGCTAGGCATGGATATATCTAGGGAACTGTTTTATAGTGAATTACGGGAAATATGTATATAGTATACATTTTGTTGTCTGCCATAGGTGAACTTTGGGGTGCATTATGCACATATATATGGTTACACAATGTATGTACTATTTGAAAATATTAAAAATAGTATAGTTATTCGTAATTTATTTATTTAAATATTAATAATACAATGTCAATGAAGTATAATTATGTGTAAACTACAAAATTAACATTTAGACTGCGGGGAGGGTGGAAGTTCATTCTTCACAGAGAAGTATTTAAGACCTGAAAAGAGAAATAAACAACATTAAGAACTAAGATAAATAAATGTATCTTACTCATGATTTGTAGAATGTCGACGAATTACTATGATCCAAATCATGACCTGATTTGTGAATATATAGGGTGAGTGAGTGAGAGATTGTTGTTAAACGTCAACTCGGAAATCTTTCAACTATATCATGACGAGAACAAGTTAATTTTCAATAAGATAATGATGAGGTCCGCTTTTAGCTGTCTCCTTCTTTCAAGTTTTGTTGTTGGTTTAACGAGTCGTCAGTTGGGAATATCTCCTCAATTCTCGGAAACCTGTAATAGTGGCTTAATTTCCTGAACATGTTAAATGCATGATTAAATTAAAAAGAAAAGATGTGTATAATCTATGCATGAAACAATAGCTATTGCTGTTCTTCAACTATAAGTTTTAACTGCATCGCAGACTCACCTCAAATGTGGTAAATTATGGGTTCAAGCCCAGGTCGGGTCAAACCATAGACTATAAGATTAGTATTTGTTGTTTCTCTGCTAAGCATGCATCATTAAGGAGTAAGAGCAAAGACCAGTTGGCTCGGAATGAAGATAATGTGTCCCAAGTGGAGTGACGTGTCTACCCGCGGACTGTTGTTTCAGTGAGCTACCTGTAGCACACATTTAGCATGCAGCTGTATGGGCAATGTGTTTAAAAAGATTTTGATTTCAAATGTACATATTTCATAATTCATAGTATTTTAATTTGATACCAAGTTTGTCAGTTACCATTATTTGGGCTCGGACTTGGATATTTGTCACATTTTTTTTTCAGCCATTTGGAACAGTGGTGTTTTTGCAGACTTTGTAGTTTATATGATTAATTTGAAAGCCTTCACTGAAGTACATTTTGTATGAAGTGCGATAGCATTTTTGGATTATTAAATTCAATTGAAATTATTATCAACCTTTGACCAATCACATGGGACATTTGGTATATGGGGGCCGTCGTGGCTGTGATCGTATGGTAGTTGGATTTACAACTACAATCAGTGCATCTAACCACTGATGTTGTGAGTTCAAGTACCGATCAGGGCGAGGTGTACAACATTATGTGATAAAGTTTGTCAGTGACTTGCGACAGGTCGGTGGTTTTCTCCGGTCCTCCAGTTTCCTCCACCAATAAAACTGACCGCCACGTTATAACTGAAATATTGTTGAAAGTGGCGTTAAGCATCATTAAACCAAACCTAAATTCAATTGAAATTATTATCTACCTTTTGACCAATCACATGGGGCATTTGATATATGGGGGCCGTCGTGGCTGTGATCGTATGGTAGTTGGATTTACATCTACAATCAGTTTCTCTAACCACTGATGTTGTGAGTTCAAGTACCGATCAGGGCGAGGTGTACAACATTATGTGATAAAGTTTGTCAGTGACTTGTGGCAGGTCGGTGGTTTTCTTCGGTCCTCCAGTTTCCTCCACCAATAAAACTGACCGCCACGTTATAACTGAAATATTGTTGAAAGTGGCGTTAAGCATCATTAAACCAAACCTAAATTATTATCTACTTTTGACCAATCACACGGGTCATTTGATATATGTTCAAATTTTTTTTTCTCACATACTTCTTCTTTATTTCTTCTTCAGAAAGATTGTTATAGTCTTCATCATTAAAGTGTCTCACAACACCAGCCTTTACATGTTCATTCAATAATTCCTCCCTCAATGTTTTCAGCTCAATCTTTCTGCTGTAAATAATTTTGTTTTTCTCAACAAGAGTTCTTAGAAATTATATAATTTTGTATTGAAACTAACCCTTTTTTTCTGTTGTACATTTATATATAATTACGGAAGATGTGAAGGTAAAGACAGACATTATTACTCGTATCGCAGCAAATCCAATAGGATGATACTACTGATAATGTATGTCTAAAGTGAATGTGTTTTATGTTCTTGTATTCATATTTTTTCATTGATTGATTGTTAGATAAACTATACAGTCAAACCTACCCATAAGGTCATCTCTATTAAGTAGTCACCTGTATTAAAAGGTCAACCTTTTCTTGCCCTGTAATAGAAAATTTCATATAAATTGTACCTCTTCTAAGAGGTCACCTGTCTTATATAATATGGCCATTATTTCTTAGTCCCAAAGGTGACCTCTTAATACAGGTTTGACTGTATTATCAAGTTACTATTCAATTGATAGGAACATATCACTGTTGATTTCTATGTATATCTATGGAATGCTGTATGGACGTCACTAACATCACTTTGATTGATTGATTGATGTGTAATGCCAACTTTAGCAGTACGTTGATAAACATATATGTATCTTGCCTCTAAATGGATTTCTCATTTTATCTTGGGCTTGGATTCCGTGTGATATTCTCGCAAAAATAAATTACGTTGTCATTCATTATAATTGATTTGTTTTGAAGATGGTGTTTAATGCCACTTTCAACAATATTTCAGTTATATCGTGGCGGTCAGTTGTATTGGTGGAGGAAACAGGAGGACCCGGATAAAACCACCGACCTGTCGCAAGTCGTCACTGACAAACTTTATCACATAATGTTGTACACCTCACCCTGATCAAGATTAGGTGATCTGTGATAGGCACTGAATGCATAGGTAGTTGTAAATCCAAATATGATCACGGTTACGACGGCCCCTAATTAATTTGAGGTGAGAGTTATTTGTTTTTGCTACCTTCAGTTTTTCTTTTGTCTATTACATTAGTTGTAATTGTTGTTGCAACTATTTTTCTTCCAATGTTGACGTTGGCACCAATTCTGACTTTTTCCTTAATATGTTTTGAACATCTATATGATAGTATTTCTTTTGTTTGCATGTCACTCTTTTCTTGGCACGCCATACACGTCGGAGATAGTCTCGTCCACTGACTCTTACATGTTTGTTGAAATGGTTGGTATTTATACCATTTTCTTTAGCAAATTATTTGAGAATTCAGTGGGAAAACACCTTTTTTCTTTTTTATTTGATATTTCTTGTCCATATTTTGCCAATTTACTTGACTCGCTGGTTTTAAAGATTGTATTTCCTCCAAAGAAGTAGTCTTTTTCAAATATATATCCAGAGAAATTCCATGGTGTTTTTTACTTTAACTATACCATTTTTTTTCCTTGTTGCAGTGTTTTATCATTACATTTTTTTGTCTCCTCAGTACCGATGGTGAATGTAAAGTCTATCCCTTTCATATTGGTGAAAATATTTACCAGAGACGAGACAATTTAAGACATCAGTGTCGTTTGATTCCATTTGTTTTACTATTTTTGTCATGTCTTTTCTTGCTTGTACAGTCTTTGTTTTCCTTTTTTTCTCGTGACATTTATTTGGTGTCAATTTCATTGTATTTGATATTGATTAGGATATATATGTCGACTTCGAGATTTGTTTCAGCAATTGGCAACAATATTTTGACAAGGATTTGGACTTTGTTTTCTGTTTCTTTAGTACACTGGTAGAGATTTCTCCAAGAATGTGCTTGTGACATTGTTACATACATTAACAAGTTCCCTGTTTTCAATGGGAAAGGAACAGTGACTAGATACTATATCTGAATTTATGGACAAACAACGCCTTGCAGTCGTGAAATGAAGTTTTTGTTGTAGTGACAATTTACTGTCCCAAGAATATAAGTAAAAGGCTTTGTTTTATCGTGTGTCTTGTTATTTTTTGTCCAATTTGAATTTGTAGTAATATTTTTAAACTTTTGACATGGATGCTGTGACATTAACTCTCTTAGAGTACATATTTAGTCTGAAAATGAAACAAAGATATGATAAAAGGGTACTTCTCATCAAATTCAATTATTTACAATGTAAATGTAAATGCCAGATCTGGCATGTAAGCATATTATCTATATTGTTTGTTTGTTTGATGGTGTTTAACGTCACTTTCAACAATATTTCAGCTATATCGTGGCAGTCAGTTTTATTGGTGGAGGAAATCGGAGGACCCAGAGAAAACCACTATTCTATAAGTATCTGTAATTAAATTCATTTGAATAACATTGACGAAGAATTGAAATCAGCAATTGATTATTATAATCAGCAACTACGACTTCTTAACAGAAATTCTCGCGTACCTCATCTTGCCCAAGACCAAATAATATCATCAAAGCAGAAGAAACGGACTCATAACACATATAATGTTAATTATAAATTGCTATTCGACGGTAATCGTCCACAACCCCCGATATCACGGCTGTGGTTACACAGACTGGTCAAACTTGCTATATCATTGAAACAGGACAACTGAAAACAAGGGAAGTCCTGTTTTCTATGTGTGACTAGGAATATTCAGATATTTTAGATTTTAACCTGTTCGAATTTTTAATGTCACAGTCATGTTAACCATAATCTTGGACTACAAGAGTTAACTTTTATCTTCGTATAATTCTGTCTTACCGTACATACATGTCAAGATCTCCGCGATATTAGCGATTTCGATTTAAAATTTTAAAAGTTCATTTACTTTTTATTAGGTATGTATAGTGAAAAAGACAGCCTTTTTTGCATACTAGAGATTCATCTATACCAGTCATCATATATTTTAAAGAATAAATTTCGATTTGAACTAGGGAAGCCCTGTTCAAAAACACTCATCATTAATGTTATCTTCATATTTTTCTGTTTTATCGTATACATGTCAAGATTTCCACGATATTAGCGTTTTTTGATTTTACATTTTAAAAGTTCATCTACTTTTTATATTTTTTATATTCAGTGTATATTGGGTAAAAGGAAGCCCTATTTGCATATTAGAAATTCATCTATATCAGTCATAATATATCAGAAAGAAACAATTTCGATCTGAACAAGGGAAGCCCTGTTCAAAACCGTTTTACACTCATCGTTATTTTTAGTGTCATTTTACTCTATTGTATATATTACCGATCTGCTCCCTCTGTATGTATAACCATTAACGTCGAGAATATGGAAATCCAACCCATATCAAAAACATCGACTTTGACTCATAGTAGGACCACACGTGTTAATTCTTCCTCGAGACAACAAGATTTTGTCCTGAACTTAGATCGGGCCATTGCCAAGAAAATCGAGGCATCGCGTCGTGATGTTAATATCCAATATGAATATACCGGAGCCGGGGTCAGAGGTACATTGATGCAGTTACCTTTGAACTTATTAAAAATGCTATTATGCATTACTATGAAGAAACAAACCCAGATTCATATATTATAAAGATAGTTGAAGACAAAAGATAAGAAAGGTCTTGTAGTCAGCAAGGTCATCCGTGTTTACTCTTGTAATACACACTTATATACCCTCTCGCTATAGTATACCAGCTGTAGGTTCCTTGTGAATGGGAAAAATGTCCATCAGTTTATAGATACTGACATCCCGAGAATACATGAAGTCATCCAGTCTGTAACTTTGAATGGAAATAGAATCAACTTAAAAAGTATGAACGAAATGTTATATGAACAACTAACGAAGATAAAACAAACACATATCACATCATCTTCTAATGAGGGGGAAATCGAAGGTTCTAAGCCTAAAGTAAACAACTCTGAAAATGCTATTCATCTGACTCAAGAACAGAAATCATGTAAAAATGAAACAACTTCCGCTAAATGTGTGAAATGCAACCGAAATGTCATATCTAGAGGCGTATATTGCTCTCAGGGACTACATTGGGTACATTATGTATGTGATAAACTCACAATGTGTTAAATACAGGATCTTGAAGCAACAAATTCTAACGAAAATTATGTGTGTAAGACGTGTAACATGAAAAATCAGATTAATCAATCTGCCTGCCTGGCTATAATGGATGTTGACAATACCACCACAAAATGTCAAAACAGGCTTCTTGACTTGTTGGACGAAGAGTTAATTATGACTTGTAGTATATGCTCTGTTGTAATTGATGATCAAGTATACAGATGCTCACAATGTAGCCAACCGTGTCATTCACATTGTTCCACATCTGATGAATAATGTAGTCAACCGTGTCATTCACATTGTTCCACATCTGATGAATAATGTAGCCAACCGTGTCATTCACATTGTTCCACATCTGATGAATAATGTAGTCAACCGTGTCATTCACATTGTTCCACATCTGATGAATAATGTAGCCAACCGTGTCATTCACATTGTTCCACATCTGATGAATAATGTAGCCAACCGTGTTAATCATAGTGTTGATCTTGAGCAGACAAGTTTAAAAACTGTACAAAAAGATACAAAGGATGAAAATGTTCCCAATAGTAGTGTTAAACATAAAACAGACAAGGAAGTTAAGCAATCTGAGCTCAGACAAAAAGAACAGAAACTTAGGAAGAGCTAAGATTGAAGGAGAAAATCAATGATGAACTTTCCAATGAGAGAATATGCTTACAATCATATGTCCAAAAACTAGAATCTAAAGTAAACGAACTTGAAAAATCCAATGCCATCATACGAAAGAAGTGTGATTCCATGTCCCAAAGTGAGAACACAAATTGTCTGTCAAACTCGTGTGAATAATAGTTAAAATATACTCTCCAATAGCACTGAATTGATTGCTAACAACTTACAACAGAAAGTTTCAAATTGTATACTACAACAGATAGATTGTCAGGTAGACAGAATGAAGAATAGTGTAAATCTGGATAATAATATACCAAACTTAGCTACGAGTGACTCTTCCAAAGTTCATGCTCTCAGATCGGATTTGAACAATGATACTAAAAAAACATCCTGTACAGTCTACAGAGAGTCGATATCCTACTCCAGAAATAAATTATTCCAGATCTGAACAAAGTCATACACAATCAAATGCTCCTAACAATAACCATATGGGACAGCAACATAGCCGATCCAACCGAGAACAGCAGAACACACTTAGAATGGAACGACACAGCGACAATATTCCAAAAACAATTCATCGTAATGATTCTAGTTTACATATTGCAATGGCACCCTCTTATCCCACAACATAGGTACAGTCACATCATGATTCGCAAAGCATCCAACGTACCCATGGGCAACAACAGAGAAATACTTACAGCTCTGACTCCAATACCGTACCATTATCTCATCAACAATGTATACATCATGTACATGGTAATCATATAGTACAACCCCCGTTACAAGCAAGACAACAATCAACTTAGCTCTCGCAACCAACGAATCCTTTTTTATGGGGCACTCAAATGCTACACCTACCGAGATAGCTCAACTAACTTGCCCAAAGGACAGCCCCAAAGACACCCCCTTACGAATTTTATCTTTTAACTGTAAACAATTTAAAGATATCAGCTCCTTACTTCAAAAGTATGGAAAATAAGATGGATATCATATTACTACAACAACATTGGCTATATCATTATGAGCTCAATTTACTCAATGAGATGCATTATGACTTCAGAGGTGTAGGAAAGTCAGTAGACTCAGAACATCAATCAATTGGTAAGAACTATGGGCGTGACCATGGTGGTGTGGCAATTCTTTGGTCTAGTGCTTTAGACCCATATATAAAACCTGTACAATATGGCGAAGTAAGCATTCAATGTGTTGAAATGGTGTGTAGAGTATTTCCGTTCATGAAAACAACAGTCCTTCGGTGCACACAAAAGTATCAACATGAACGCCAGACCCACTTCATACTGTGACAAAGCATTAAAAATAATACCACATTAACAACACAGTTTCAAACTCGAATAGAAAAAAATGAGACAAAATAATTTATACCCTTAACACACACGAACATGGCCGCTCACTTTCCTGGCTTGGCAGAGACACTTAAGAATAAAGTATTAGGGTTAATCTAGTTATAAGACCCTAAACATTCCCTAATAGTGAAATGATATGTATATAAAACTAAGGTTCTCCTCCGTCAGGCATAGGTGACCTTAGCCGATTTTGGCTATCCTGTTTAGGCTCTTTAGTTTTATTGCTCCAAATCTTTATATGGCTTTCCAATCTTTCGATTTTGAGCGTACCTGATGAAGGTTATTCCAGAAACGTGCTAAATTTGATATCTTCGTTTTTATTTATTGTTCTTGCATATTACAATGCGAGAAGAAAACGCTGTTTCCTGATCTTGAACTTTATACATAATATATTTAAATCTTCGTGACACAGTAAGTTAAGTAACTATATAGTTGCAACGTGCAACAGTATCTATCATAAAACGTAAATAGTAAGATCTATAGACAATATTAGTGCAGTTTCGTAAAATATAAAGTGTATGTTTATGAGGCTTAAAAACTGGGATAAAGGTGAGGTTTACTGTGCCTTTCCTCGGTTTTGCGCTGAATACAATAATCGTTATATCTTAAGACACTGCACTACTATTGAGTTTATCCTGCAGAAAAAAAATCACATTAATCCATTGACGTTTATATTTTTAATTGAATAATAAAATTATATCCCTTGACTGCCCCTTGTGATATTTTCTGTCAACAGGAAGTGAACTGGATTTACATCTAGGTCCCCAACGCTCAACAGGTAACATATGGCAGGGGTACCAGAAAAAAGCTATATTTCGGTCAGTGATAGTATATACAGGGGGTGAATGTACGTCATAATTGGAAGCCATGTGTGTGCCGCTTGAAGGTAAGTTTTTGCATATAGCATTAGATATTGTAAGGATAACATTAAATGCAATAGTGCGTCAAATGCCCCTAAATGTTTGCTAATCAACGGCGTAGCCATCGTTCAAACATTTGTTGTCAAACTCTCAAACACTTCGACAAAGTTTTCGCAACATGTGACAATAGCATTGTCGAAGTGCTTGAGAGTTTGACAACAAGTTCTTGAACGATGGACACACCGTTGTTTAGCGGACATATAGGGGCATTTGACGCACTATCACATTTAATATTATCCTTACAATACATCATGCTATTAATAAATACTTACCTTCATGCGGCACAAAAATGGCTTCCAGTTGTAACGTACATTCACCCTCCTGATGTAACAAAAATGTATCCAGTTAATGCAATTTGCCTGCTCAAATAGAACACGTACAGACCAACACATTTACTAACATGTTAATGACATAATCGTTCTTTTTCTCATTTATTCACATTGGACAAGCATAATGACAAAACATAAAAATATTGAAATTTGACGTCACGTTTATATTTCCACCAATCATATACTGAGAACAATTCGGCCACACAATGAGGATAGATATGTAACACATGGGTTCAGAAAGGTATAAAACTGCATGCGAATCATAAATAACAATATAACAATTTAAGTGATAGTAATAATATACAATATATATATATATATACAATCAAATAAAATCAACGAGGATTTCTATTTGGAAAATTTGGATTTTCATAACAGTATCTCAGCAAACATGAAATCCGTAATCTTGGGTTGGAAAGTCGTCTGCATATCGGGCATAAAGTCTCTGCTAAAAACCCAGTAAAGGATCCAATATAGCTATTTCTAGTATTTAAATCTGCAATAGCAAGAACATATATTTATTAAGGCATTACAATAGCAGTGGTTATAATACATTGTATCTGTAAGAGCCGTTGATTGTTCATTTAAGATACATATTAATGCATCCTAGATCATCCTTTCTTATTCTACTATATTCGTGGTCGTGATCTTATGGTGGTGGATTTACAACTACCTGTAGAATCAATGCCTACCACCGCTAAAGTTGTGAATTCGAATCCCTCTCATAGCGAGGTGTACTCGATACAATAGTATGTGATAAACTTTGTCAGTACTTACGGAAAGTCGTTTTTTTTTCTCTGGTTACTCCGGTTTCCTTCACATATAAAACTGACCGCCACAATATAGATGAAATATTATTGAAAGTGGCGTTAAACACCATAACTCTAACCGTCTTATACTACTTTCTAAATATTTTGAAGTTGGCATAATATGTATTAAATAATATATAGTAAGTGTACCTAACATTCAGGAATATTATTCTGTGGAGTATGTTATGACACGGGCCACCATAATAAGTACCAAATATTTCAGTCATTTTATTCGATTTTTATCAACTTCATAATCTCAGATCCTTACGTTAAATTACCCGAGTCGTTACTAGAATCGTTACTTAATTTAACTGCGTTATTTGTTTTTATACACAACCGTAACATAATTTACCTGGGTTATTTCAGTGTGTCACTTCTTTATAAAATCGTTACTCAATTTACCTGCGTTTTTTCTGTGTGTCACTTTTTTTTCTTTTTCATTGAATCGTTACAGTTCCCAGTCCTTTCCTTATTCATGACTTATCACCGGGTGTGTAACTAGATTAACACGACGGGTGCCACTAGTGGTGCAGGAACTGGAACCTTTCCGGAGCAACTGGGTTTACCCCCCCCCCCCTCCCCCCTTTTAGTGGTTACTCGATCTTTAGATTTATATATATGTTTTGTAGATCGTTGTTTGTCCTTTGTACTTTTTCTTTTGGCCACTGTGTTTTCTGTTCTTCGATTTACGGATTCTGATGACCCCTTTGATATCTTCAAACTCTTCTTAATTTACCTGAGTTAACTTATTTATAGAATCGTTAATTTACCTGAGTTATTTCTGTGTGTCCCTTTTTTATTAAAGGCAATATTTTTCTGTACATTCTTTAGTTTCTGTTTAAATGGCGTATTACTTCTTTGGAACGAATTTCCTCCTCTTGGGTTTACGATAATACTAGAGGTTGTTCCATATGATTTTACGATCGATAGTGGTCCATTTGGGCCGTCGGGAATGTTCAATATTTTACCATAAGACGTAGTTATATCCATTGGATCGTCGTCAGCGCCATTTGTTAGAATGGTCAAAGGATGTTTTGTTAATGATCCGTCATTTGGTAATACTTTTATAATAGCTGGTCCTGTGCTTCCATTTGGTGTCAATATTAAATGGTGTCCTTTCGAATCATTCTCATGATTATTTCGTCCAACTGCTTTCTGCCATAAATTTGATATGTATACTTCAGCTGTAAATGAAATATATACATATTAGTCTTAGAAAATGTATAAATATATATGAAAAGTTGGAAGATACCAACGAGGGTAATCAGAAGAAGGACATACAATACAAAGGCCAAAAGGACAATGCTAGAGAAAGCTAAAGATTAGACAACATGCACCCTCAACTGAATAGGCTAAATCATCAACTCGTTCAATGTCTTAGCTTAAACCGGGACCGTGGGTATAAATAACTCTGGGCGGAGCAAACATTCAGATTGTTCATTATTTTGGCCACGGTTATCTCGAGGAGAAAAAATCAAAGATACACAGTTTCACAGTTACTTTTGGAGCAAAATATTTGACGGGCATGGTTACTAGTGTTCCTCCCTCTGAAACTTTCAGTCTTATTAAAAATAATATTCTTCATCAGTCTAAAAACTACAAAAATCACTTCGAAAATTCAAATTGCTGAGGTATATGTGACCTTTAGGACCTTTAGGTCATGTGACATACAATTTCATAAATATGCTGTTCTTATCGACGGGGATTTTTGATGATAAGCTCCGCCCAGAAATGGTGTCGGTAGGCACTACCGCAAATTCCCGTTTAACTTGGAACCTTACTGAGTGAAATAGTAACCGTCTAGAATAGAATAATATTTAAGTTTATATTTGGTTTCTCAAATTTAAACACATACATTTGAAAATGGCGGACCAGTGTTACAAAGGAATGTTGGATGCTAACGTTTTGCTCACAAAAAAGGACGAAATTCTGATAATTTTAACCGGGAGCATTGAGTAATAATAATATAAACGATATTTATTGCCAAGCGGTAATCTTATTTTCATTTAAGGGACCGTCATGGTCGTGATCGTATGATAGTTAGATTTACAACTGCCTATGCAATCAATGCCTATCACCACTAACGTTGTGAGTTCGAATCCTGCTAATGGCGAGGTGTACTCGATACAACATTATGTGATGAAATTTTCCAGTGACTTGTGGCAGGTCGTCGGTGGTTTTCTCCGGATACTCCAGTTTCCTTCACCAATAATGCTGACAGCCACGATATAACTGCAATATTGTTGATAGTGACGTTAAACACCATACGCCTAACCCTATTTTCATTGACCAATCTTAAAGAATGCCCTCATTCAATACAAAATGTATTTACAAATACACGATTAGCAATATCACCCGGTGCCAACCTGACATTATAACAAGAATAGTTTTTTTTTTATATTGCAATTTCAACGTTCTATTATTTCGTCCTGGTATTTGTGTTCACATTCGATTTGTTTATATTGTAAAATACAAACATTGTCTCATGTATTCTATATAATATTAAGGATATTTCTTTTATTATTTTGTGATACCGATTTTAGTGTGGACTGGAAAACTCGTCTCCTCAATAAACTCAAATGCTCCTTGGCAGAAGATTAATTTAACGCTTTAATGATATTGTATGTGCACACATATTGCAAGGTTGTTAGTAGCATGCTCATTAGAGAACATTATATATAATTATTGCTTATAAATATTTAGTCGTAAACACAGACACACATAAAAAAAAGCCTTGTCTTGTTACTTGTTGGCCACAGAGTTCACCGGCTTAGTTTTACATATACAAATATGTACAATTGTTGACTCATACAAACATGCTATATTTAACATCAATATAATACCACTAGGTCCCGACAAACAGTGGTAGGTAGCCATAACAAATGTTCAAGAAGAATAAGTAATAACATTTATATGTTATTGCAAAAAAACACAAATAAGCCACTTGAGAAATATAAAGAATTTTTTTACACAATACAATCCCCGTACTCCTAGCTAGAAATCCCGGATACATCAGCCTATAATCTATGGTCTTAGGTATTCGAGATTTTTAGGGAGGAGGGTTATGGTGTTCAACGTCTCTTTCAACAATATTTCAAGGGAAATTACTTTGTCTCACAAAATAATGTGAAGTTTTTCTTTACTCCATTTGTTTTGTAAAGGGGGGGTCATGTTTAATTTGTTATTTGTATTTATTTACGTATCCT
The DNA here is from genome assembly GCA_963680875.1 of Bathymodiolus brooksi. Classification (NCBI taxonomy): domain Eukaryota; kingdom Metazoa; phylum Mollusca; class Bivalvia; order Mytilida; family Modiolidae; genus Bathymodiolus; species Bathymodiolus brooksi. Next base: position 45,509,460 of record OY804590.1, on the reverse strand, counting down.
AGTGTATAATACGATGGGTACAACTAGTGGAGCAGGAACTGTTTCCTTTAATTCCTAACTAACTGGTTTACCCCTAGTTTTCAGTGGGGTTCGTGCTGCTCAATATGTAGTTTTCTGCGTAGTGTTTCGTAGATCATTCTTTTAAGGTCGCCATCAATAACGGCAATATGACTGATGCCACTTGTGGAGTAGGCACCCCTTTGAGGCCACACAAGTTTTATTGGCTTCGTGTTACTCAATACATTTTCTATATAGTAGTATTTTGAACATTGTTTGTCCTTTCGTCGTTACTTTGGCCATTGATTCGTCTGTCCTTCGAGTGACTGTTTCTAATTTCTTTTCTGTTATTTTCAAACTTTTCTTGCATTGTTAGTGAAATTTGACAATCAGAGCTTAATTAATTTAAAGTATTCTACAATTAGTAGGAAGAATATATGAACAGCTAAAACACATACAATTTTCATCGAAATTCAGTGAAGAAGACTTTCTTCAATATGAAATAAATTCTTGGGCGAGTTCATGAAAACATAAAAAAAGAAATGATGCATATAATTCCCTTGTCGTGATGTACGGCAAGTTAACCATAGTTCTTTTCTTTACTTAAGCAATTCGTCTGTGTTAGTGTATTTTTTATTCTTCAATGCGTTGAAATTATCTGGAAGTGACATTGTCCTGTACATGTACGTCACTTGTTTCCATACGCCTTCATAATGCTTGCATTTAGTAGTATAATTCCCGGTCAATTACTTTCATTCTATAGACCTACAATTATCTCAGAAATATGTGTGTTAGTGTTTCTCAGTACTACACAAATAGCAGAAAATACCAACTTTCACGAAATACAGTGGGCTGACTGGATATATTATAAATTGATTGATGACAATATCCGTATCATCACAATTCTCAGTATTTAAATTATATTAAAAAGATCGACGTGCAAATCTTCACAATTATTTCATTAAATGTACAATAAATTCATCATACTTGACATTGACCGAGATCTCAAAGTAAAGTTTGTAGAACAGATTACAATTTTGACACACATTTGTTTGCTGTTAATTATGAAACACGTTCATCTTATTTTACTTATTTGGGAATGATACGGTGAAAGTAAATCTTCCAGTATTGTTTTTTATTTGTCGGTGATGCATTTGTTTAACACAAAACACAAATATGCTACCTGCGTTTTCCACCTGAAATTATTTTAATATTTGACTTCATATTTTATTTTTTCTCTTTCTTGTTTTCAAATTATAAAGTTACCTACAATCAGTGCCGGATTTACCATTGTGTTTAGGTGTGTTTAAGCACAGGGCCCTGTTAGCCAGGGAGAACCATCTTCCTGCCAAAATGTTTGTTTACGATAGATGTTTGCTTATGTGGTGCAGTTTTAAATTTAAAGGCGTTCTGTTTCGGAGCGATTCCAGACATAATGATAGAGTTGATAGTCTCATTTGTCCTAAATCCGGCACTGCCTACAATGTCCTGTTAGTATGTAAAAAAAAACACGGCTTTGTGTTCACTCGGACAATATTTACATATTATAAACTACACCGAAATATGTTAACAATACATAATTTTTTCACATTACGCCAAGACAAATGATATCACATACATTTGTAAATGTTTGTTGTCACAAAATTGATTTGTTGTCCATACTTCGATTATAACGTCGTGATACCCCAGTTATTCAAATTAAGATTCTCCTCACTCAGGTATAGGAAGCCTTGGTCGATTTTGTATATCCTGTTTAATCCGTTTGCTTTCTTGTTCCCAAAGACGTTTGAATTATTTAGCTTTCCAACTTTTCTATTTCGAGCGTACCTGATGAACGTTATTCAGGAAGCGCGTAGCACGCACTAAATACGATATCTTCACTTTTATTTTTTTCAGTCCAATAAAGTAAGGATTACACATAAATAATGTTAATAATCTTCGTGGTACATATGTGGAGTGGATTCTTTTTTCTTTCAATTAAGCTCACTAAAACATATTTCTACTTCATTTTGAGTGTTGTATCTCTACATTCTTTAAAGCAATGATTGTGGTGATGTTTTATATTAGTCTATAACCGTGTATATTTCCTGCATGAATAATATTATTTTATGCATGTATCATAAAATGTTGAATCGTGAGCAATGCCCATAAAAAGTTTTAAAATAAAAAATAAATAAAAATAAACAAAACAAAAACAATTAATTTACTGACACAAATCAAACATTCTTTAATACATATTTACATTATTGGCTTATATTTACAAATTGTTTTCTGTGAATAAGAACATGCAATTATTTTTTGCTAGTCCCAAGCAATTTTTATTTTCCATTAGATATATATGATGCCGCTATGATATCGTAGGTTCATTTGGTATATTAGTATATGATGCCCCTAAGTATCCATCAGGTATATGCATAGATGTATTGTGTAATGACATAATATTGGAAAGACAGTTCATTACCGTGCGTGAATAGACATAATTTTGTTATTAGTATTCGACAAGTGTATCAGATTTGACCTGACCTATATCTTAATGTGATCATACTAATGTAACAGGTCATTATTATGACACATTTTTTTGCAATTAATTATGAACATTTAAATCAACAAAGTACATTTATATTGTAAGAAATTGATAATTACTAAAAAAAAGTTCACACTTATTATTTTTGCACTGATAAGTAAAGCATAAGCGAAAAAATTGCAATCCAGAAGATATTAATACGAGTTAGTTTCACTAATTACAATATAACCGACTTATTATTATAGAACTTAAAGAAGAGTTTCAAGATACCAAAGGGGTAATCAGAATTCGTAAATCGAAGAAGGGCAAACATCACAATGGCCAAAAGAAAAAGTGCAAAAGAACAAACAACGATCTACCAAACATACATATAAAACTAAAGATCGAGTAACACATGCCCCACTAAAACCCGGGGTTGAACGCTAGTGCTCCAGACAAATGAAACATATCCGTGGTCATTTGAGACACAGAAATGCCATAACGATCAACCAATGCACGATTTATTTTCTTTACAGCATATATGTACACATATTGTATTGTTGATATGTTGGTATATCATGTATAAAGAATGTGATGCAAAATCTATTTTGCTGAGAAAGCTTAAATTATGTTATTTGTAAATGAAATTATATGTACACATGTTTTACTTTATTATTATGCAATAAATATAGATTATTACATGGCATTTTTCATATCATACCCTTTATCAGCCCGCGGCCATGTATCAGCCCGAGAGCCGATATGAAAAATTATATGTTATGATATGTTTATCATATACTTCAACAGAGGAAATAACTGATTTGTACCAAAATGTTTAGTCATTTTGGCTAGAATTATATACATGTATATAGTTACAGAACACGAAAATTATTGTTTTAATATACAAATTCAATAAATGCACGTTTTTTAAAAGCACTTTCAATATCATAAGAGAGAAATTGGTAGTTTTCATTTTCTGTGCTAATATTCAATAAAACAGTTGAATCAGCCGTGTCTGTAAACACAGTTTTCCAGAAATTCACGAAGTGATCTTACGAAGATTGACGGAAAGGCATGTAATAACATTCCTGAAGCAGTTAATAAACTTGCTTTTATCAGCCCGCTTAGACCATTCTTGTGAAACTGGATAAAGTAAACATGACTCCTCTGATTATTCTAAACAAAATTCATAGTTTTATTACAGGGTAAAATTTTAGCTTTATCATCTACAAGAATATCTGATAAAAACGTTTATATCACATTTAGTGCGAACGATGCGTTTCTGTAATAACCTTCATCAGGTACGCTCAAATTAATCACTTGAAAGCCAAAACCAATGTGGTAAATTTTAACCTCCAGAATAAAACGATAAGGAAATGTAAAAATAAAGATATTAATTGTAGCCTATTTATACACATTCATACATGTACAGAACAATAATAAAAGCTTCATTAATTGTAGTGTAAGAATAAAAATAACGCTTTAAGCACAAATAAAACAAAGAGTGTTCTTTCTGCTTGTATCATTTTGTAATCCAGTATATATCAACAACCTGTGGTTTTCTACATGTACTCCGTTTTCCTCCACCAATAAAATTGACCGTCACGTTATAACTGAAATATTATTGAAATTGGCGTTAAACACCATAACCTCCACCCCCTCTATAGTAAAAACCTGGAGTTGTTTTATTCAGATCTCTAGAAATAATATTCGAACAGATGAACCGATGACAGGTTTTTTTTCACATCAGAAAATATTGTATTAATAATTACCTGTTAAAGAAGAGTTTGAAGATACCAAAGGAGTAATCAGAATAACTAAATCAACGAAGGACAGACAATACAATGGCCCAGCGAGAAGGGTTTGAAGATACCAAAGGAGTAATCAGAATAACTTAATCAACAACGGAAAGACAATACAATGCCCCAGCGAATAGAGTTTGAAGATACCAAAGGAGTAACCAGAATAACTAAATCAACGAAGGACAGACAATACAATGGCCCAGCGAGTAGAGTTTGAAGATACCAAAGGAGTAATCAGAATAACTTAATCAACAACGGAAAGACAATACAATGCCCCAGCGAATAGAGTTTGAAGATACCAAAGGAGTAATCAGAATAACTAAATCAACGAAGAACAGACAATACAATGGCCCAGCGAGAAGAGTTTGAAGATACCAAAGGAGTAATCAGAATAACTTAATTAACAACGGAAAGACAATACAATGCCCCAGCGAATAGAGTTTGAAGATACCAAAGGAGTAATCAGAATAACTAAATCAACGAAGGACAGACAATACAATGGCCCAGCGAGAAGAGTTTCAAGATACCAAAGGAGTAAGCAGAATAACTTAATCAACAACGGAAAGACAATACAATGCCCCAGCGAATAGAGTTTGAAGATAACAAAGGAGTAATCAGAATAACTAAATCAACGAAGGACAGACAATACAATGGCCCAGCGAGTAGAGTTTGAAGATACCAAAGGAGTAATCACAATAACTTAATCAACAACGGAAAGACAATACAATGCCCCAGCGAATAGAGTTTGAAGATACCAAAGGAGTAATCAGAATAACTAAATCAACGAAGAACAGACAATACAATGGCCCAGCGAGAAGAGTTTGAAGATACCAAAGGAGTAATCAGAATAACTTAATTAACAACGGAAAGACAATACAATGCCCCAGCGAATAGAGTTTGAAGATACCAAAGGAGTAATCACAATAACTAAATCAACGAAGGACAGACAATACAATGGCCCAGCGAGTAGAGTTTGAAGATACCAAAGGAGTAATCACAATAACTTAATCAACAACGGAAAGACAATACAATGCCCCAGCGAATAGAGTTTGAAGATACCAAAGGAGTAATCAGAATAACTAAATCAACGAAGAACAGACAATACAATGGCCCAGCGAGAAGAGTTTGAAGATACCAAAGGAGTAATCAGAATAACTTAATTAACAACGGAAAGACAATACAATGCCCCAGCGAATAGAGTTTGAAGATACCAAAGGAGTAATCACAATAACTAAATCAACGAAGGACAGACAATACAATGGCCCAGCGAGAAGAGTTTGAAGATACCAAAGGAGTAATCAGAATAACTAAATCAACGAAGGACAGACAATGCAATGGCCCAGCGAATAGAGTTTGAAGATACCAAAGGAGTAATCAGAATAACTAAATCAACGAAGGACAGACAATACAATGCCCCGGCGAATAGAGTTTGAAGATACCAAAGGAGTAATCAGAATAACTAAATCAACGAAGGACAGACAATACAATGGCCCAGCGAGAAGGGTTTGAAGATACCAAAGGAGTAATCAGAATAACTAAATCAACGAAGGACAGACAATGCAATGGCCCAGCGAATAGAGTTTGAAGATACCAAAGGAATAATCAGAATAACTAAATCAACGAAGGACAGACAATACAATGGCCCAGCGAATAGAGTTTGAAGATACCAAAGGAGTAATCAGAATAACTTAATCAACAACGGAAAGACAATACAATGCCCCAGCGAATAGAGTTTGAAGATACCAAAGGAGTAATCAGAATAACTAAATCAACGAAGGACAGACAATACAATGGCCCAGCGAGAAGAGTTTGAAGATACCAAAGGAGTAATCAGAATAACTTAATCAACAACGGAAAGACAATACAATGCCCCGGCGAATAGAGTTTGAAGATACCAACGGAGTAATCAGAATAACTAAATCAACGAAGGACAGACAATACAATGGCCCAGCGAGAAGGGTTTGAAGATACCAAAGGAGTAATCAGAATAACTAAATCAACGAAGGACAGACAATACAATGGCCCAGCGAGTAGAGTTTGAAGATACCAAAGGAGTAATCAGAATAACTTAATCAACGAAGGACAGACAATACAATGCCCCAGCGAGAAGAGTCTGAAGATACCAAAGGAGTAATCAGAATAACTAAATCAACGAAGGACAGACAATACAATGGCCCAGCGAGAAGAGTTTGAAGATACCAAAGGAGTAATCAGAATAACTTAATCAACAACGGAAAGACAATACAATGCCCTAGCGAATAGAGTTTTAAGATACCAAAGGAGCAATCAGAATAACTAAATCAACGAAGGACAGACAATACAATGGCCCAGCGAAAAGAGTTTGAAGATACCAAAGGAGTAATCAGAATAACTTAATCAACAACGGAAAGACAATACAATGCCCCAGCGAATAGAGTTTGAAGATACCAAAGGAGTAATCAGAATAACTAAATCAACGAAGGACAGACAATACAATGGCCCAGCGAGAAGGGTTTGAAGATACCAAAGGAGTAATCAGAATAACTAAATCAACGAAGGACAGACAATGCAATGGCCCAGCGAGTAGAGTTTGAAGATATCAAAGGAGTAATCAGAATAACTAACTCAACGAAGGACATACAGTACAATGGCCCAGCGAGAAGGGTTTGAAGATACCACAGGAGTAATCAGAATAACTAAATCAACGAAGGACAGACAATACAATGGCCCAGCGAGAAAGGTTTGAAGATACCAAAGGAGTAATCAGAATAACTAAATCAACGAAGGACAGACAATACAATGGCCCAGCGAATAGAGTTTGAAGATACCAAAGGAGTAATCAGAATAACTAAATCAACGAAGGACAGACAATACAATGGCCCAGCGAGAAGGGTTTGAAGATACCAAAGGAGTAATCCGAATAACTAAATCAACGAAGGACAGACAATACAATGGCCCAGCGAGAAGAGTTTGAAGATACCAAAGGAGTAATCAGAATAACTAAATCAACGAAGGACAGACAATGCAATGGCCTAGCGAATAGAGTCTGAAGATACCAAAGGAGTAATCAGAATAACTAAATCAACGAAGGACAGACAATGCAATGACCCAGCGAGTAGAGTTTGAAGATACCAAAGGAGTAATCAGAATAACTAAATCAACGAAGGACAGACAATACAATGGCCCAGCGAGAAGAGTTTGAAGATACCAAAGGAGTAATCAGAATAACTAAATCAACGACAGAAAGACAATACAATGGCCCAGCGAGAAGGGACAAAAGGACAAACAAAAACAACCATAGTTACATGTTTCATATCATGCCTTACATGTCCATTGACATAATACATATATACATGATTTATTCATCACATAAAACTCGGAAGTGGAAATCAGTACAAAGTGCACTAATTGGAGAAATTGTGTATAAACATCAATTTAATATTTCCGTCACACTTCTTTGCCGAAATCTTGAATAATCGAGATTGTTTTATTGTATCAGTTTAACATCACATCTTCGTGTTCAATATGTTCTCTCAAATTATTTCGCTATTGTTCATTAGTTTGTCCAACATTTATCGAGAGTTTTTGTTTTATTTTGCCATTTCAGGGAACACGATATATTTTGTTTACAGATTGCAGCAGTATAAACAAGACCAACGCGATATGCATGAATTTAGTTCTGCATATTTATCATTGCAACTTAACATTTTATTCGTAGAAGATATATTTGCACACAACAAAGCAAAAATCATTGAAAAGTGTGAAATACATCCTCACAGATTCGACATAATCAGAACACAAACATGCCCTGACTTCCCTTAACCGATGACAAATAGTTTCTACTGTATCATGATGATTTGTTGACACTAAATTTAGGTGTTCCAGAAAGGTTAGATGCACATATAAACGAATGGTAAAATATACAAATCAAATACCAAGGATTATTTGGTGTAGTGTACATGTACGAGTACAGAATAAAAAATATCGCCCTCATAATATTTACTGCTTGGTATGACAACACATGCGCAGTCAAAAGTCACATGACTAAGGAACAGGTTTCAACCATTAAATCAACATAAGGTTAGGCCAGTACACATTTGAAGATAAGATACAGCTGAACAGGTCGTTGACAGTAATAATCCTTTAGTTTTGGGGGTTCATGCTTTATTTGTGTGTTTTGTATGTTTTTACGTATACTGGTGTCAAACATGATTTCCATGTCGGGTTGTGATCGTGTCGTAAAACAGTAGCACGACGGGTGTCACCAGTGGAACAGGAATGGCTAACCCTTCCGGAGCATTGCTCGATCTGCAGTTTTCTGTGTAGTGCTTTGTAGATCGATGTTTGTCCTTTTGTCTTTTTTCGCTTTGACCATTGTGTTAACTGTACTTCGAGTTATGGATTCTAATAACCCCTTTAGTATCTTTTCACTTCAGAACCATGTAGGATTCTGAATGTTATTTGCTATTTATGTATGCATTAATACAAGTTCATCCTCTATACATTGTTATTATCCCTCAATAGTGAAGAGCCTAACACATGCAGCAGAAATGAATCGTCATAAGAATATATTTTTTCATTTATGGAGTCAAGATATCACATTAAAATTCCGTATCTTTTTTTCCGAAATTTGATGGACGTGTTCATACCCTTTCCTTCGTAACGTGACAATTGCATTAAAGTTGCGTTTCGAAATATTGCTTAAGGAGTATACATAAACAGCGAAAGGACTGCGATAGCTAAAACACACAGGGCAATCAAAATATAACGTTATCATACAAAACAGAATTTAAATCTAACAAATTTTGGGGTATCGTGAAGCAATCTCAAACAAGACATTATTGATGATAGGTGTAAAGTAGGAAATCGTACACATGTAAATATAAACACGTAAAACAGGCATAAACCCATCACAGGTAAATGAGGAAAATAATCTCTTAAAGTGACATTTAGAACACAATATGTACAAACAAATGTATAAAATAACAATCTTAATACGTTTGATCATTTTGTGACTAGCCATTCTGTATGCTTAACACGTATTCTGTGTTAATTGGGTTGACTCTCGACACTACTGACCACTGACCTATTAAACTGAATTGTGGTTTTTTTTTTAATTACAAACATGCTAGGTATTGGTGAATGTTTCTTGGCTCGAACCACATAACTGTTCAGCGTATCCTAAGGTGGTATGTAGGGGTGCCCTCTAGATGGGCGTTTGTCAGGTCATAATATGGAAAGTGCAATAGTGGGTCATATTGGTTAATGTGTTTGAAGTGTGAAACCCTCCCTGCACGAAAAAGATATATTGTACAGATTACGAAAAACAATTGGCACACTGTAGCCACCACAGAAGGTTAAATTTTCGTCCCTATACAGCTCTCCATACTTTTCCGATGACGGTCAAAAGCCGTTGAATCCGTTGTGCCATTTCATCCTCATTTTTGTATAATTTGTGTTTCAATATTATGAATTTGTTCTCGTCCTGAATAACTATGGCATATATGTCAATGAACGTTAAGCAACAAACAACAATATATTTAATACTCGATTAGCAATAAGAGTAAGTAATACTAGGGCTATGATTATAGTGTTTAACGCCACTTTCAACAATATTTCAATTATATCGTTTCGGTTAGTTTTATTAGCTGAGAAAACCGGAGTACCCGGAGAAAACCAACGACATGCCGCAAGTCACTGCCACTCTTTTTCACATAATGTACACCTCGCCATTCCCGGAATTCGAACTGTAAGCGAATTATCTCGGATAACGTAAAGATTAAGGATACACGAAATAAAATAAATAATTCCTTGGAGTTATTCACGGAAGCGACGTATCTTAATTCGGCTGTATATTTTATATTCCTTTATACATGAAATAATGATCGATTAGTTATTGGTTGCCTAACTTCCAGTGTCAAATATAGCATACCTATTCAAGGACGAGACGACGTTCAACAATACATCAAAATTATACAGAAATCAAGAAAAAATAAGACAAACAAGATACATCTGGAATATAGCTTTTACTTGATCCACCATTTTTATGAACATCCGAAATAGTTTGATAATAGCCAATTTAATCCATTTTTTTTTTATTATTAAAGTATTTCGAATATTTCAAACAATTTATGATTTTACATACAATGTAAAATAATTTCATGAACTCACTATTTTGAGATTTACGTGATTTACAAAGTAGTAGGCGATACTCGGTTTTCGAGTTTAATATTTGTTAATAAGGGTAATAACAAAATTACCGAACACCGAGCAATCTTCCAAAGGGAAAGGCAAAACTCATAAGTCAACAAATAGACAGAATCAGTCAACAACCGGAAAACTGGGAAAACCGCAATGGCCCTGACTTGGTACAGGCATTTCCAAAGAAATGGTGGGTTGAATCAGATATACAAATTTAACCTAATAATTGAAACTTCAGTAGATTTATGTGCTTTATTAAGAATGTATTGTATAATATGTAAACTTATACTTCCAATAATCTTGCTCAGATTCGAAACTCATGATTATGCGTCAGGTAGAATTTTCTTTTACTAAATCACATTGTGTTGATTTTGACAAAACGCAAACACTCCTATGAATCACGACAAGACATGAATGTATTGTTCATTAAGCACTGACAGTAGGGATGCAAGTGGGGCTATTTTTCTATAAAAATGGTGTTTGATCAGAATTAAATAACGTGTTTACTTACCGTTTAAAGGTTCCTCATTTCTCCTGTATCCAGAGCCGTGATGTGTAGATTTTCCCGTTGAGTAAAGACGTCCATAAACAGAATAACCCATGCATATTAGATAAACAACCAACAAATGAACTAATTTATATATATGTAATATATCCATTCCAAACAAGAATACAGCAAAGTTAATCAATAATTTGAATTTATTTTACCCAGAAGAATAAACCCGGTACAATGCTTTCACTACATTATACACTATGAGAGATGTTAATTAACGGAGTGTGACAACATTCAGATTTATGGGACAGTTTACAACGATGATTGACCAGTTTTATACATTAATTATTTCTGTATAATGAGGCATATCATTAGTTAAAATTGATATAAGTTTGTCACATGTTACACATTACTTCGACAGCCGGTGAATTATACAACATCAGTTGATTTTTGTTTTAGTTCATTCCATTTCTGGCGAGCGTATTGTTTCAGTATGTCAACCAACATTTAGTTTAAGTTTTAAATAAATATATAAATTCCCAATACAAGTCACTACACTAGGTCCATATATGAGAACAAAAACGTGTGAACAATCTTTAAGCGTATCTTTTCAGTAAGTGCAGTGACTAGACAATGATGTCACATAACCACCTCCTTATTTCCTTCAAATGTGTACATGATAAATATTATGACCACTTCAACCTGTAGATACAATGCCGGTTTTATGTGGAAGTCTTGTTGTGTGGGTATCCTTATATTATGGAAGAAAAGAATAGCGTAATGAATGATGTTTTTTCTTGTAAAAGAAAACCACGTTGCTTTACCTCAATACACACAATGACATATATGGATTGTATTTATATGCTAATTAACTATCACAAGTGTGCAGTCTATTATACAGTTGCCCTAGGTCAACTATATAAAGGGATCATTGTTCTTAATAATGACTAATGAATGCAAATAATGATCATTGTTTACTTTTTGTCCTTACGACTTTGAAGAGAAAAAACAGCCAGTAAACAAACTATACGTATTTATAAATAGACAATGATTGAACATGTGCCCTGTAACATTCAACTGTTAAAAAAATATACATTGTATTATAATAAAGGTTAGAGAATATCAAAGTGACAATCAAAAATGGATTTATTTATATCATTTTAGACGCAAACACCTACTGCTATTTCTACTGTTATATGCAACATACTTCCCGTTATTGCTACTGAAAAGTACCTACTGTTATTGCTACTGAAAAGTACCTACTGTTATTTGCAACATATTTACTGTTATTGCTACCGAAAAGTACCTACTGTTATAGTTACTGAAAGGTACCTACTGTTATTGCTACTGAAAAGTACCTACTGTTATTTGCAACATATTTACTGTTATTGCTACCGAAAAGTACCTACTGTTATAGTTACTGAAAAGTACCTACTGTTATAGTTACTGAAAAGTACCTATTGTTATAGTTACTGAAAAATAGCTACTGTTATTTGCAACATATTTACTGTTATTGCTACTGAAAAGTACCTACTGTTATTGCTACTAAAAAGTACCTACTGTTATTTGCAACATATTTACTGTTATTGCTACCGAAAAATACCTACTGTTATAGTTACTGAAAAGTACCTACTGTTATTGCTACTGAAAAGTACCTACTGTTATTGCTACTGAAAAGTACCTACTGTTATTGCTACTGAAACGTACCTACTGTTATTGCTACTGAAAAGTACCTACTGTTATTGCTACTGAAAAGTACCTACTGTTATTTGCAACATATTTACACTGTTATTGTTACCGAAAAGTACCTACTGTTATAGTTACTGAAAAGTACCTACTGTTATTGCTACTGAAAAGTACCTACTGTTATTTGCAACATATTTACTGTTATTGCTACCGAAAAGTACCTACTGTTATAGTTACTGAAAAGTACCTACTGTTATTGCTACTGAAAAGTACCTACTGTTATTGCTACTGATAAGTACCTACTGTTATTGCTACTGAAAAGTACCTACTGTTATTTGCAACATATTTACTGTTATTGCTACCGAAAAGTACCTACTGTTGTAGTTACTGAAAAGTACCTACTGTTATTGCTACTGAAAAGTACCTACTGTTATTTGCAATATATTTACCGTTATTGCTACTGAAAGGTACCTACTGTTATTGCTACTGAAAAGTACCTACTGTTATTTTCAACATATTTACTGTTATTGCTACCGAAAAGTACCTACTGTTATAGTTACTGAAAAGTACCTACTGTTATTGCTACTGAAAAGTACCTACTGTTATTTGCAACATATTTACTGTTATTGCTACCGAAAAGTACCTACTGTTATAGTTACTGAAAAGTACCTACTGTTATTTGCAACATATTTACTGTTATTGCTATCGAAAAGTACCTACTGTTATAGTTACTGAAAAGTACCTACTGTTATTGCTACTGAAAAGTACCTACTGTTATTTGCAACATATTTACTGTTATTGCTACCGAAAAGTACCTACTGTTATAGTTACTGAAAAGTACCTACTGTTATAGTTACTGAAAAATAGCTACTGTTAGTTCTATTGAAAAATAGCTACTGTTAGTTCTATTGAAAAATAGCTACTGTTAGTTCTATTGAAAAATAGCTACTGTTAGTTCTATTGAAAAATACCTACTGTTATTTGTACTGACGGTTCTTAATCTTATCCCTAGATAATACTAAGACAATTAAACAAACAATTTACACAAATAATATTCCTCATTGATTTAATAGAACAACAAGAAATGTTCATATGTTTATGCTTATGACTACGTTTTCAATTGTTTGTTTGCTTGATGGTGTTTAACGCCACTTTCAACAATATTTCAGCTATGTCGTGGTGGTCAGTTTTATTGGTGGAGGAAACCGGAGTGCCCGGAGAAAACCACCGAACTGTCGCAAGTCACTGACAAACTTTATCATATAATGTTGTACACCTCGTCCTGATCGTGATTCGAACCCACAACATCGGTGTGATGGATACTGATTGCATATGTAGTTGTAAATCCAACTACCATACGATGACAGCCACGACTGCCCCTGACTACGTTTTCAAAAGTACAGAAGAAATCATTAATTTCAAAAAGCTTGTCAAAGAAATGTTTGTATCACCAATACAAATATAACCCGATAATGTTTATTAGATTTATGCCAACAATTTCAAATATTATTTCACAATGTTTCTCCTTGACAAAAATCTGGTGAAGTCAGGTCCTCTTGAAACATTGATATATCCTGTTCTATTAATCACGACCACTGTGAACTCCTTAAGCCCGATATGTTCAAATTTATATTAGAGACATACCCATGATCAGGTGAGAATTACTACGTATATTTTGTATTAGAGACATACCCATGATCAAGTGAGAATTACTACGTATATTTTGTATTAGAGACACACCAATGATCAGGTGAGAATTACTACGTATAATTTATTTTAGAGACATACCCATGATCAGGTGAGAATTACTACGTATATTTTGTATTAGAGACATACCCATGATCAGGTGATAATTACTACGTATATTTTGTATAAGAGGCATACCCATGATCAGGTGAGAATTACTATATATATTTATATTAGAGACATACCCATGATCAGGTGAGAATTACTACGTATATTAGGGACATACCCATGATCAGGTGAGAATTACTACGTATATTTTGTATTTCCTCCATTACAGAAGATTTTACCAGACTTGACTATGCCTGAATAACACGGTGGAATCTCATAAGAAACAGGAACTATTTAGACTTGACTATGCCTGAATAACACGGTGGTGTCTCATAAGAAACAGGAACTGTTTAGACTTGACTATGCCTGAATAACACGGTGGTGTCTCATAAGAAACAGGAACTGTTTAGACCTGACTATGCCTGAATAACACGGTGGTGTCTCATAAGAAACAGGAACTGTTTAGACTTGACTATGCCCGAATAACACGGTGGTGTCTCATAAGAAACAGGAACTGTTGATTCTCCGGTAGCATCTAGGTTCACATTCAGATATTTGGTGGGACCCGTGGGATACATGTTGCTCATTGATAATAGTTTTCCATGATTTCTATTTGTTGCTCTGTGTCCTGTGCTCAGTGTTGCCTGTGTCTCTGTTAAATACATTCTTGATTGCCCAATCTGTTTTCTTTACCGTATGCTTAATATTAAGTTTTTGTAATTATGTAACATTTTGATTTTCAAAATGCCAATAGTCCAACTCCTAAAAAGTACATGTACTTCTCCACGTTTTCAGTAAGAAAATAACCTGTTTCTGATTTGCTTACGACAATGATAGTTTCACTGATAAAACAACAGTTCCACAGATTTGACAATATTTCTGATTTTTCTTTAGTTTTTTGTCTGGAAATACTGTAATTATAGTCTTATAAAAGTGCAATGAAAATATGTCATAAAAATACATAATTATTAATTGCTATAGTATACAAGTAAATCATCTAAGTTAGATTTAACATTTAATAAGTTGAGTAGAAGTCATAATGACTTTAAACATTTAAAATATGTCACGTTCCTGTAGGTATAACGAATTTGTTAAAATACCATCACGTTTGAACAAATAGCTTACTTTGTATACAACATGTTAAATAAACATATAAATGTATTATCTATCGCAGACAGTTGCAATGTTGCCTTTTAGCTGGATCTTAAAATCCGAATCCCGAATTATTCCTGGATTTTCATACAAAATGCAACTCAACATAGCCACAGGTATTCATAAAACAGATGTGACACGTATATATATTTAACATTTAGTACATTTATAATCGCGGAGGGTCTCATCCGCCCAGTAGTCAGTGTGTGTGCACTGACATAATGTATAGCATATATATATTATTGAAATAAACATTTCCTAATAATATAATTATAAACAGAATTAATAAAAATCTGACTCATTCATATGTTACCTTACTAATTTTGGCTAGCACGTTTAGAACCTTGACATGCTTGCTCCAAGAATCTTCTAAATTATTTGACTTTCAAATATATTAACCTTGAGCGTACCCGATGATGGTAATTCCATACAGGAATCGTGTGTACTCAAATAGATATCTACATTTTTATTTCGCCATCATATAAGCTGTAAGTATGGGTACTTTATTAATTAAGTACATATGCAGTAAGTAAAATGTTTTCCAAATTAGAGGCGGTCGTCGTGGTCGTGATCGTATGGTGTTGGATTTACAACTGCATATGTAATCAATGCCGATCACCACTGATGTTGTGAGTTCGAATCCCACTATAGACTAGGTGTACTCGATACAACATTATGTGATAAAGTTTGTCAGTGACTTGTGACAGGTCAGTGGTTTTATCCGGGTATTCCGGTTTCCTCCACAAATAAAACTGACGGTCAAGATATATCTGAAATATTGTTGAAGTGGCGTTAAACACTATAAATCAACTTACATTGCCTCAAAAATATCAAACTGACGAGACAAATTTAAAAATCTTATATGACCTTTTTGTTAAGCTTTCTGTCTCATCTATCTTTAAACATTAGGGTTTTTTTTCGTCGATTATTAAATAATGGCTCTTCATTAAGTAATTAACAGAAACTATTTATTTTGACCTTCCTCTCTGATTTCTGAATCAGATCAATGTAGTTGTAGCGAGATCCAAGCTATTATTACTCTTCATTGCAGAATGAAAGTTAGACTACTTTGTTTCAGAAAATAAGCTAACCTGGTTATTTGATTTCACGTTTGGCTATATAGATGATGTTTTATACTACATAATAAATTCGGTGACTATTATTGATAGAGTAAACCTATTGAACTTGAAAAAGGCACCACAGATACATATATATATCTGCTTCATGTATTCGCCTACTCACAGAAATGGACAGTGAGGGCCGCTTTACAATAAAATGTTACGAGAAAAGAAATGATTTGCAATGCCCCATTGTTAACTTTTCATTTATATGCAGCATCATTCCAGCAGCACCTGCTTATGGAGTAAATATTTCTGGAATAATGCGGTATTGCAAAGCTTGTGGTTTGTATCAAGATTTCCTTAATAGAGCGTTGGTGCCAACGAGAACGCTAATGCACCAAGGGTTCCTAGTGATTAAGTTGCAGTAAACATATATGTCCCATGTTCCATTTGTCATATTCACAGTTCCGTTCTAAGTCCCTCCATCATGACTTGGAATCGGATTTTTAACAATAGTAAAATGATGGGTGCCATTGGTAGAGAAGGATGGGGTTGGTGTTGCTCAATCTTTACATTGTTTCTGTGTTGTATTGTGTGGAGCATTGTTTGCTTTCTTGTCTATTGTATTGTCTGTGGTTCGTAGATTAACGGCTTCTTGGTCACCTCTTTGGTTTATGCTATCTTTTCTGGTTCTGAATAAATATACATACTTCATGGGTTTTGAATGTGTATTTAATACACATCTCTTTGGATCTAATTTAACAACTTTTATTGTCCATTTCACAGGTAACTTACAGTTGAATTGTCCTATTTATACCTTTAATTACAAGCATATGCTGTTTCGTGTATAGATCCTTATATAAGTAGAATCATTCACTGATACTGCTAGCGTACTGTTAATGTTTATGATGTAATGTAGGTCTTTCTTGTGATAGTGTGTGGTCTTTTTGAATGGAAGCGAATTTGTGGAGGTATCAGTTTATTGTGTATATCTTTATTGTCGTTAGAGTACCAATAGTTAAAAGAGGGAAGGTTTGGCATCCAATTTATCGGTTTAACGCGGACATATTTTTACATCTAACCTAAACAAGATTTGATTTGATTTTATTTTATTTTTGGTGTTTTAACGCCACTTTCAACAATATTTCAGCTATATCATGGCGACCAGTTTTAGTGGTGGAGGAAGCCGGAGTACCCGGAGAGAACCACCGACCATGGGCAAGCAACTGGTAAACTTTATCACTTGCGGCTGAGAGTCGAGTGCACCCTTTTTGTAATTTACAAAGCCGGGCGCGAACCCATGCCGTATTGGGGATAGGCTTGTGTGAGTTAACAATCCAGCTACATAACTCATTGAGCCACCCGGCCCCCCTTCCTAAACTAGTACCTCGATTTTCATTGACATATAATGTGTCGTTATCATTTTTGTGTTCATTGATTTGACATCAGAGGTGGTCGTTCGATTTGTTGATATTGGTGGAATTGTTGACTGTTTATATGTTTTTCACAATATCAAGTGTATCAAGGATTAACATTTTTTCAATTTATTTGCCAAACATTAGTATCAAGAAATATAATCGAACTACTATAAATATGCTTTCATATGCAGGGTGGCTATACAAATGCCACCCATATAGTCATTAATGAAACTTTTAATAATCATACTATCACTTTGATTGTCATGCTTGTGAAGAAGATTCAATGCATAAAAGGTTAGAATAGTGTATTATTCAAAATGCCTTGAACATTTCGAGAAAAATGTTTTCCATAGAAACCTACTTAAAATAAATTGTTTATATTAGAAATAATCAGTGTTTTACTGATTGTGATTTTCCAGATTGGGATCAAACTTTGGAGGGACCAACGTTTCATTATATTTCCTATCTCTTTGAAGTTGGGCTTAAAGTTATGAGATAATATTTCACTTAAAATCAACTTGTGTTCTTTTTCGTTTACAAAGGAAATTATTGGTGAAAGCTTAATTTAAGGAATACTATGTCACTTTGTTACTATGTTACTATACTTTTTGTTTAATTTTTGTTATTGCTGATCCAATTTCTGGGGCCACTTTCACGGAATTGTCTTGAGACAAGTTCTAAGTTATGTATTATGACAGACTTTCCGACATGTATTAGGACTGTCATAAGTTATGTATCATAGTGTATCACAAAGCCTGCTTAAGACTGTTTTAGCTGAGACATGCCTAACATGTAGGACAACCTATTTGTCTTTCGACATGTATTATGTTATGTCTACATGTAAAAGTCACTTTCATTTTCTTCGTTTTTTAGGTCTTGAAAATTTACGTTTATGATTACTTACAATAATATGGATATTAATTAATCGTAAGTCATTTAGATGTATATTGTATATTGTAAAAATTGAGTTTTCTCAAATATGTGTATGCTCACATTTATGTGTTAATCTATATCTATTCAAACGAAATCAATATTAATGCATTATTTCAAATTAGTTATGTATACCACTTATAAACAGAAAACCCTACAGACAGAAAGGTTGACTGCTGTCCTTTTTTTTCGTTTGTATTTAATACTTTTGATTCATCAGACAGTGACATCCTCTTTTCATGTTCATCAATGTTAAAAAGGGGGCAAGCGTTCTTAAATGTGTTAACCTTATTGCTCAGTTAAATTTCAGCGTGCAATATTTATTCTTCTGTCAAATTTTAATATAGATAAAGAAGGTCATAATCTCGGTCCACCCTATTCGTCACGTAGATAGGAAAAGGAAGTCTGAATTACACAGTAAAAAATTGTATTTTGATAATTTAAGTGGAAAAAACACAAAAATTTTACATTTTCCAAACGAGATAAAATAACAGCAATTAGAGCTAAAATGACTCGCAAGACTGTAGCACCTGGTTAATTCATCGTCGTTGTTATGAATCTAGGGGGATACATAATTGTCGCATTTAGTGCAATACTACACACACAGCCGCTATTACTGTTTATCACAAAACATGTTTTGGCTTGTCATAAAGTTACAACAAACGTTAATACATATTCTATCCTACAACAGTTTTTTCTAAACGGATTGAGACAATACTTGTGTCGTAAAATAGACTTAAGACAGATATTTGCCATTAGACATCTTCTTGAAACTGACACATGGTCAAAGAATTTTGAAATTAAAATTTCAGTTAGCCCGCGCATAGAAAATAATTAATTGGGTCTGTATGATTAGCTTTATGATAAATAAGGATATTTAACTCCCCCTTTATTATTATGTTAACTACACCACGGCGGTCACATTATTTGGTGGGGAAAACTTGAGTAATTTTAGGAATCATCGACCTTTAAAGTAAGACATTGACATTTTTTTTTATCAAATAATATTGCATCGAGTAGACCTATGCACTGGAGGGAAATTTTAATAAATAAACAAAAAAAATATTGCTGGATTTTCTCTGTAAATATGAAAAACAAGTGTACAACTGCTAGGGAGATCTTGCGCTGATCTATATATGATATATATTAAGGACAACTTAAATAAACAAATAATATTTCCTTGCTTGCAGCGAACGTCTCCTAACAAACTGGGAGCTGTTGCAAGCAATACAAATTTTCCAATTTTCCATTATATTGTTTCTATTGCGTGGCTATCTATTCTTACTTCTTTATCCCCAACATATCACCACCATTTTTACCTAGACGATGCATGTCTTAGTAATCTTGTTATCGTCTAAGCAATAGCAAATAATATGTTCATCTTAGATAAAACAATATACGTATATATGAAAAGCTAGATAAATGAGTTATTGGCATGTAATGCATTATATCGAATCCTACTCATGGCGAGATGTACTCTACACAACATTATGTGATTCAGTTTGTCAGTGACTTGCGGTAGGTCGGTTTTTCTTCTGACACTCCGGTTTCCTCTACTAATAAAACTGACCACCGCGATATAACTGAAATATTGTTGAAAGTACCGGTAAGCACCATAACCCCCTTTATGCATGTAAAAAAATGAAAAATGAAAAACAGCAATAAAAGTGTTGTTCCTTTACTCGAATTTGAAAGTGTAATGTTGGAGAGTCTCTCATATCCATTTACATCCATCATCCATATACTTTCTTACTAATACATGTAGAATAATTGATTGATTATTGGGTTTTTGATGGCGGTTATCCAAATGGATATTGCGCCAGATTGCCCAATTGTTTTTTCATAAATTTTTTTATTACCAACTGTATTTTGTTTTCTTTTTACCCTTATTTACTTAATTTATATGTAGAATACATACTATGCTATACTTTAAATATATCTGTATTCAAGGACCCTAGGTGTAAACAGATTAGGTCTAAGCACTTGTGTTGACATTTAGAATAAATTTGTAGGTATTAGTGGTACGATACTGGACAGTATATTTGCATATTGGATATACAAACATAATTTGCATGACTTAATACTGCTATACAAACTTAAGTAATCTTGAAACACATATTAACAGAATAATAGAGATAAACACTTGATTCCATCTCCTTTAGGAAACGTTTATTTTAAGCATCAAAATACCTATATGGCATTTGTCAGTGACTTGCGACAGGTTTGTGGTCTTCTCCGGGAACTCTGGTTTCCTCCACCAATAAAATTGACCGCAACGATGTAGCTGAAATATTGTTGAAAGTGGAGTTAAACACCATACCCCATATAGCATTTACAGAGTAAAGTAAAGAATGGTTTTAAAATACAGATATGTTTGTAAATCGGAAAATGATTTTATTTTGTCAACACGTTTGCTCTGTTTGGAGGGCCGGAATAATAACAAAAACTACATGCTTGAAATGAAACTTGTCATTTATTCCATAGCCTATATAAAACTAGGTCAACACGCGTAGTTAGATTTGATAATACATGTACTATCTCACTGAAATTACAGACCTCAGGTAGAGTAAGACATGTCACTCCATTCGGACACATTGTTATGTATCCGGTTCCACCAGCTGGTGCATCTTAATACCGAGTGCTTAACGGAGAAGTAGCAAATGCCAATGTTATTGTATTTGGTTTTAACTCGACAGGGACTCAAACATACGACCTCCCGAAATCGAGGTCTTGCATCTTGCACTAAATCTATTTGAGAAGAGAAATTGGATTGACTGGATATTTTTTTTTTTTAATATTTGGTCACTAGCCACTATAGCTATTCCTAGTAGCGCATTTACATGTTTTACTTATTGAGCTTTGGGACGTTAGTTGTAGATCAGTTCATTTCCTGTTGTCAGAAAAATGTCACAAGGGGCAATCAATGGATCATTTTATTATTTAATTCGCAAAGTAAACGCGGATGGATTAATGCTATTTTTTCTGCAGGCTAAACACTGTATTAAAATGCAGTGTATTAAAATATAACGTTTTTGTGTATACGGCGGAAAACCAGGGAAAGGCTCGATAAATATCGCCTTTTTTGCAGTCTTTATAAGCCTCATATACCTGCATTTTCTAACTTACATTTTAAGACACAACACAAATATTATCTATATATGATAATTGCTTTAAAATAAACAATAGGTGGTTGTAGTAATCGTTTAATTTGCGTTCCTTGCGAGGCAACGTTTTCCGACCCTATACAATATATATCCTTTTTCCTTAGGCAATCTACATTTCAACATTCCAGTGACATCTTATTACCAAGTTGAATATACTTTTCTTTTTTATGAACTTGTTGTTGGACCAGACCATCTATGGCTTTATATTTATTTCAAATTGCCATTGGAATCATATCTACTGAATAGTCTGATAATATTGCGCTACAACAGACAAATAACGACCACTTCTAATAAGGGCCTGGGTTGCTCAATGAGTTAGGTAGTTGGATTACCTAACAACTACTACAAACCTATCACCAATACGGCGTGGGTTCGCGCCCGGCTTTCTAAATTACAAAAATGGTGCACTCGAACCGCAGCGGCAAGTGATAAAGTTTACCAGTTGCTTGCCCATGGTCGGTGGTTCTCTCCGGGTGCTCCGGCTTCTTCCACCACTATAACTGGTCGCCATGACATAGCTGAAAGTGGCGCTAAGCACAATAAATCAAAATCAAATCTAATCAGCTATTGCTCATTACTACATATAGGTTATGGTGTTTAACACCACTTTCAACAACATTTTAGTTATGTCATGGCGGTCCGTTTTATTGGTGGAGGAAACCAGAGTACCCTGAGAAAACCATTAACCTGTCTGGATCGCCAAGCCCCATCCCCCCACCCCCACCCCCTAAGCTCCGCGTTTAAGCTTGAAAAATTTTCGTTTTTCATCCTTTCTTTGTTAGTTTTTCGGCCAAATAATCATAAATGTATAACTTTACTTAAGGTAGCTATCCAATATTTTATTTCCAATATACTATGTAGTTTTGTATGGGACCCACCACTTAACTTGAAAGGTTACTAAAACTTTTAGGTTTGGTTTGGTTTGGTTTATGGTGTTTAACGCCATTTTTAACAATATTTTTATATTGGAGGAGGAAACTGGAGTACCCTGGGAAAACCACCGACCTGTCGTAAGTCGCTGACAAACTTTATCACATAATGTTACATATCGAGTACATATCGCCATGATTGAGGTTCAACTTTAGTGGTGATAGGCACAGATTGCACAGGTAGTTGTATATCTAACTAACATACGATCTCGCCCACGACGGCCCTCTATGGTTTTATTCCTGAGTCAAATGTCGTGTATTTCTTTGTCATGAAGCGAAGAACTAATTTTCCTGGAATACACCATTATTTGCTTAGGAAAAAATCTTGAATCAAAATCTTTTTTTGTTTCAATTTTCTTGCCAAAATATGCTTACTCAGAAATTCAGCATACTATATAGCCTATTGTAATTAAATTAGTGATACAGAAATATCTGCACAAAAACTCTTAATAGTAAAGAATCTAAACGTCTATGGGAGTGAAAATAAGTCACAAATACACTTGCATAGTATGTGGATGTGTTTGTGTGTGTCTGTCTATTTTTTGTCTTAGATTTCATACTAAAATGTGGTCGATTCCGCTGATATATAACTATTTTTGATGGAGACAAAAGGAAAAAATATGTTCTAACTCGTTGGGTCATTTGATAATATTATAGTTTCTGCAGACTTATCAAACCTTGTTACAAAATATTTTTTTTCTAAACTTCAATTAGAAAATAAAATACAGATATTAAAATCATGTTCAAATTTAAGGTGGCAGAAATAAGTTGCTTTTTGCTAAGACATGCACTTAAAGTTACTCAGTTCTGCGAATTCCATGTTAGTCATCGATATTGTCAATAGTAGCAAATAGGAACCCTAAACGACGTTTTTTCTTCACGGCAATGGAGTGAATTACTTTCTCAATGTCATTTTCCCAATGTTTAATTATAGCTATGTAAGACTGAACGACTAGAGCCTGTCTATTAACATCTTCGACCGGACTAAGTTTTACCTCTTCTCGTGATACTAAAGCTTCTCTCAGCTGTTGTTGTTGTTATTAGCATGGTGATTAGTACCGGTATAGATTTTATTTACAAAGTTACCCCTTTACAACAGGGTCAACCTCTACCGAGATAGTAGAAGTTGCGTCTGAAAGTACACATACAATATAAAACAATGTCATATTTACATAACATGATTAAGCAACAATAAATCCATCAAATAGATGGATACTACAAATGTATATTACTATTCATAAAAGAGCTTTTCTCAAAAAAAATATATGTATAAAAATGTTTCTTTTTCTTCTTAAAAAAAATGTTGTTGTTTTTTTGTTTTTTTTTAAAGTTCATCATTTACATTTTTCATTAAAATTGATTACAATAAAAAATACATTCAAAATATATCAGTATCATATACCGGTAAACAAGTATAAATGTTGGGGTATAAAGTGCCGTTTGTCGCTGTGAGAGTTTCCGAAGAGTTTTTTTAAATAATTTATTTATTTGTGAAAACGATGTGGATGCACGTGCATGCGTGCTTCGATGTAGCTACGCCCCTGATATTACCTCAGGTGCAAGAGGGTAGGAATGGATCGGAAAATGGAGGGAGAGGGGGTAATTTTTTTTATGGTAGCTGAAAGTGTGGGGTGGGGGTAGGGGAGAGAAGCTTTGTGAGTTGACTGGTAAACTGGAAAGTGGGGATCATCACATGGAAGTGGACTGGAAAGTGGGAGGGGGACTTCAGGAGAGGACGGGAAAGAGGCATGCTTTCCAAACTGACCAACAAAAAGGAGATTATTTGGCTGAAAACACACCATATTTATTACCTCCTGATGTATAGAAAATGTTTAGCTTCCATGCTACAAATTCAGCTTTTTTTTGTGTGGTGGATACACCCCAAACCCCCAACATTCCCACTCCTACGATCTCTGTATAGTAATCAATCTCTAGTTTTCAAAATTTTCATTCATAATTTTTGTACAAATATTATTTCATAGCAAATATTAAAGTTATAAATATTTACATATATGTTATGTATATATGATATATTAATAGGTTACACCACACCCTAGAGCGTCATGAAGACATGTCACTAATCCATGTCATACGATGTACTGGATGTACTCGTGGTTATAGTTTCCGGTTTGGGATTTTACGGAAATTGTCGGAATTATTCTGCTGATGGCTACGGCAAAACATTAGTTTTTTACATGGTATTATAACACTCCACAACGAAATTAAAACCTATGTATAACAAAGAAAAATAAATAACACAATATTAAAGAGGCATTAGCTACGATTTTGACCAAAAAAATTATCTGTTTTGGAAATTGGTAAATAGCTTTAAAATGATGAAATAAAGGTAAATATTTCACATTAAACAGCTTATCGTATCACTTTTCGCCTTTTGAGAACGAAAATTACCATCGATTTATTATTTCCTTGCAAGCAAATAATTTGACCTCGCTTTCTCCATATGCAACTGACCTTACAAACGAATAATTTGTATTTTGTCGCTTATTAACTGCAAACTTGCATGGTTCTTTGTCCGTAATTAACGCCGACTAAAAGCAGATTCACAGAAAATAAGAAATAAGTGCATTGTTGTACTGATTTAATGACGATTCGGCAAACTCCGCAAACAATGCCGATAATTAATAAGATGGCGTCCATTTCTTGATCGATCTCAAATCACGAGCAGTTGCACCTTTTTTCCCCGATGCGCATACATTTCATAGCATTTATAAGTTACAGAAATACGTTTTATTAAGGCATCAATCATATCTGATAGTTTTTATGGGTAGCAAAAAGTTACGATTTTGGCAGATAATGCCTTTAAGTAATTTAAAAAAAAAAGATTTATTAATATTTTTTTTTATTTTTTTATTATTATTCTTTTTTTTTATATTTATTATTTTAAATGTTATTTCAAAGGTTATATAAATGTATATCGGTATAAACATAAATATGAAATTATCTATTATATTGAATTTAACAAAGACAAAACATATCACTAGAGAAAACCGTGTATGTCATTTATGTAATGAATCAATAGGACATGAATTTCAATACCTATTTATTTGTAATTTCCCATATTTATTAAATTGTAGAAAATAAAAATTATTCCAAATTTCTACATAACATACCCAAGTGACTTGAAACTACAAGGCTTATATTTTTTTGAAATACTAATCTATATATTAATATATCATGTTTTATAAGGAAACTTGTTAGCATCTTATAAAATTGTTGTTCTTTTTTCATCTTTTTTGTACATTTGACATGTTAAAATTGTACCATGTATTATATCTGTTATCTCTTATCTGTTCATTTCGTCATTTATATCAAAAATGTTTTTGATTTTGACCTCATGTAACACAAATATTGTGTCTGAGCGTTAGCTAAAAAAAAATTGAAATTCTTGAAACCAATTGCATTGAGTAGAACGACCTCTCATTAACTTTATAAAGACGTTACGCACGATATTGGTGATCAGTGGCATAACGTCAAAAGTGGCATAAATGTCTATTAGACGTTACTCTTTTTCACCGAAAACGTCAAGATCAACCAGGTGGACAAATTCGCTAGACCTAGAAAAAACGGTTTATTTCTTTTTCCGTTGGGGTTTACAATACGTTTGAACAATAATCAGAATCAGTAGTATTTGAACTTTTGTCTTGTGTCTGTTTTAATGCAGAAAATGCGAAGAATTATGAGTTATATCGATTTAAAACTCGAGTGACACACAATTCAGAGTCAAACACGACGTTGAAGACAAATTCGCTAGACCTCTTGTTTTGAATATTCTGATGTACAGAACAGGAACATACCTTTAATATATCGCACAGAAAAAACCAAGAACATGAACTTTTAGCTCATATTTTGCTTAAATGCTTACCTTTTTCTTTGTTGAATTTGAAAAGCCTTTAATGCACAGGTCTGTCCACACTTCTCAAATATTACGCACCAAACACACGGCAGACACGGCCATATTGAATTGTCAGTTTGCATGGTTCGTATTACGTAACAATTTGTTGATGGCGCGCTTTCTTGTGACAAATTTTCACGGGGATCTGTTGAATAGTTTTGATATCGCTGTTGTTTTCCGATGTAGAATCGCTTGGTATTGTTACGTCTAACGCACCAAAATTAACGTTAAGACCAGAAAATCGAGACCTATATGTTTTAATATATAGTATTTATAACCATAATTTGTGTTAAAGAATTTTATTTTACTATGCCCGATGAATATTGAATACATTTTGATGATGTCTTTTTATACCCTAAGGAGTATTGTAGCTTTCAAATCAGAAAATAGCATCAAAATGGCTATGAGTCGCAAGATCGTGCACGACGTCATTATAGTTCTTTTAAGTAGATGAATACGTTATAAACGGGTATATATGTGGTAAATTGTTTTTGTTTCAGGTGGAAGTAGATATTAAATGGTCGGAGGCGTTTTTTAAAGGTAGAGTCATTGTTAAATTGTTTTAAAATTGATTACATACACGGTGTGGGTGGGGGGATCCTCAGCATTGTATGTATCTACATTGATTCGTTTGTTGTTGTTTTTTCCATTTTATTAGGGGGGGGGGGGGTATGTTATTTGTTTTCGTTTTTTGTTTCGTCTTTTTTTGTTGTTGGTTATTTATGTAAGGCCATACCGAATATACTAGGCATAAAAAAAAATGTGCTCTAACTATTTTTGTTATGTACATGTAAAACATACAAGATACCATAATCTCTCTACAACAGGATTATGTGGCTTAGTTAATTTGCATAATTTCGGATTCGATAAACGTGGTAGGAAATCAGTATGTAATCATGCCATAAAAATGTAAATAAAACGTCTTGTTGAAAAGAAGGAGAATATTTGACCAACCACTTCATGTATGTGGTGAATTCTTTTTAGTTAATAAAACGTTTTCGGTTATGAAGGTTCCGGAATCACTGTTATATAATTTACTACTTGTAGGAAGCCGTAGGATACGTCTAAACTATATAATATTATTGAAAAGAATTTTGGTGGCGTGATTTTTTTTTAAATGTATTTGAATAATTTTTTGGAATGATATTGTGCATAATTGATTTTTGATTGAAAAAATATATGGATAAACTTTGAATTAGTATGTGTTTGTAAAAAATAATAAGTTTGGATTATAATAAGGGAATTGTTTTATTCAAAGGAAATTAAACGGTAAGTAGTATCTTATGTTTTGGCAAACACTATATTAAAAACTTTATAAATTATTTGGTTTCCAACCTTTTGACTTTGAGCGAAACTGATGATGGTTATTACAGAAACGCTTTGTGCGTACTAAATTCGACCCTTTGAGCCGTAATGAAAGCGGGAGGTTTGGCGCTTTAAAATCTGATTCAACCCACCATTTCTTTAGAAATGCCTGTACCAAGTCAGGGTCATTACGGTTTTCACAGTTTTCCGGTTGTTGACTGATTTTGTCTGTTTATATACTTATGAGTTTTGACTTTCCCTTTGTAAGATTGTTCGGAGTTCGGTAATTTTGTTATTACCCTTATTCGATATCTTTTTACATTGTTATTAGCTCACCTGACCAAAGACAAATTTAGCTTTATATATCAGTTGGCGTACGTCGTCTGTATTTTTTTCTATGCTTATTTTGTTACTTGTCTTGCTATTCTTCTCAACAAAATTTAGCAGGCAAGATCATTGGGAAGAGGAGATTTTCAGATTTGTACATATAAAATAGAATCTATTGTATTTGGTGTTTATGATATCTATTTAATTTGAGCCCTCGTTGTACAACGTTGATCATGGTGGGGTTGGGGTTATGGTGATTAGCGCCACTTTCAACAATTTCACTTATATCGTGGCGGTCAGCTTTCTTGGTGGGGAAAACTACAGATCTGTCGTAAGTCAATGGCAAACTTTATTACATAATGTTGTATCGAGTACACATCGCCTGACCGGAATTAACATGGCGTGATGGGACCACTTATAAATATATCATATTTTAAGAACAGGTAATGTTGATGCCATTACGCATGTATATGGGAATTACTGACTTATCTCTGTAATATGCAGATTCAAGCTTAATTTTACAAATGAATGGTATGGTCTGTAGAGTTCAAGTCATAGGAGGCCAAAATTGTATGTAGGTCGCAGTAGAAAAATTAGGAACAGGGGTATGCTGAAAAACTGACAACTGACCTTTATATGTTTTTGGAATGAAACATTCTCGTGAAATGTGGATTTAGTCAGCTACAAATGGAGACTCTGTGGTCTGTGTTAAAACCAAATGACAAAACAAACCGTTATCGTATATATCAATACTTGTGAATGACATGAATCATGATTGTGATAATGTTGATTCAAGTTTGCACAAATTTAGGACTCGTAGCAATATCTTGTTGTCCAACTTTTAAAAGTAGATGACAATACAGTCAAGCTCACTCGAGCCTCGATTTTGTTTTCCCCTATTGCCAATTGCCAAGATAAGTATTGTCTCACAATGGCTTTATATATTGTTTGTCATTTATATCAAAGGCATCGATACAAGTATATGCACATGGCATTTACTGTGATCATAATTTAGCAAAAAAATATGTGCAAAAGGTAAGATTTTTGTGTTTGATTACATTTTCATATTTTATAGTTTTCAGATCAGATTTAGAGTGATGGGAAGAATTACGTATCCAGTTGTACTTTTTATATTCATCGTTTCATCTTGTTTTAGTGGTACGTACATTAGAATCTGTAATACTAAATAGTAGCCTATTTAAATATCTCAGGGAATGTGATTTAACTTTTTAAAGATATTAATTTGTAGAGTAAAATACAGAGTGCTATATTTCTACACTTTTAGTTGTATATCTTTTTTTTAATTTAGCCTCTTTTTTGTAGATATCACTTTATAGTTTTATTAGTTATCTTTTAATTTAGCATATTTTTTTTTGTTAACACTTTACAGTTTTATATGTATACTATATGATCCCACGTGTCTTTGTTCCAAGCTTAGTTCAAGGGCCCGGGTGGCTCAATGAGTTAGGTAGTTTGGATTCCCTAACAACTCATACAAGCCTAGCACCAATTCGGCGTGGGTTCGCCACCGGCTTTGTAACTTACAAAAAGGGTGCACTCGACTCGCAGCCAAAAGTGATAAAGTTTACCTGTCGCTTGCCCATGGTTGGTGGTTCTCTCCGGGTACTCCGGCTTCTTCCACCACTAAAACTGGTCGCCATGATATAGCTGAAATATTGCTGAAAGTGGCGTTAAACACAATAAATCAATCAATTAGTTCAAGATTTCATGCCACAATATGGCAGTAATATAGCCAAAGATAACGTTAAAAATAAGCAGACAATCAAAATACATGGTCACATTTTTACCCGAGATCTACATTAGTCCAGATTTATATCTAAGCAAAATCAGGATATTTTGTTCTTGCTTGCATTGGTTCAATGCATATGCAGTAATACTGAATGAATATAGAAATGTACATATGTAGATGCAAAATACTATAAAAACTAATGAGCAGAAAAAAATGTCCTTGACCGTTCCAAAACCCGGAAGGTATGTCAATTTTCCGTTGGACATGTAAATTTGATTAATGATCTTATTAAAAATAATTTGAGATAATCTATACATCTGCCCGTTATCAAATTACACATCTTCACTTTTATGCAATTATAATTGTTTAACTATGAGGCTAGAGACTCAAGTGAGTCTGTATCACTCACTTGATTATTCATACACAGTTTGTGTTCAATAAAGTCTATATTTTAAGAACTACTGTAAAGGACTCGGGTGGTTCAATGAGTTAGGTAGTTGTAGGGCCCGGGTGGCTTAATGAGTTAGGTAGTTGTAGGGCCCGGGTGACTCAATGAGTTAGGTAGTTGTAGGGCCCGGGTGGTTCAATGAGTTAGGTAGTTGGATTACCTAACAAGTCATACAAGCCTATCACCAATACGGCGTGGGTTCGCGTCCGGCTTTGTTGATTACAAAAAGGGTGCACTCGACTCGCAGCCGCAAGTGATAAAGTTTACCAGTTGCTTGCCCATGGTAGGTGGTTCTTTCCGAGTACTCCGGCTTCTTCCACCACTAAAACTGGTCGCCATGATATAGCTGAAATATTGCTGAAAGTAGCGTTAAAGACAATAAATCAAAATCAAATCAAATCAACCACTGTAATCCAT
This sequence comes from Bathymodiolus brooksi, assembly GCA_963680875.1. Lineage (NCBI taxonomy): Eukaryota > Metazoa > Mollusca > Bivalvia > Mytilida > Modiolidae > Bathymodiolus > Bathymodiolus brooksi. The sequence continues at coordinate 45,478,191 of OY804590.1, read as the reverse complement.
CAAAAATAGGACTTAAATTAAACAAACACAATATGAAGGTGTTGTTCTTTTTAGCATACTCCTATCTCTGGAGTAGTAAAAGCTGCAATACATTTCGTGAAGCACTTCAGACAGGAATTTTAAGAATTTCTATGGAAAATAATGCTACTAAATAAGACTTTAAATAACAAAAAGCAAACAATTTGACAGTTGGACATTTTTGGTTAACTTTGACACATATTTTCTTTGAAACCATAAGCAGGCAGAGCATAATACAACGACAACAAGCCAACAAGTGGTCCTACTTCACCAATTTTACTTCAATCAAAGTCGAAAACCATAACTGATAGAGGAAAAACCACTAATCATCTCAGCTTTTTATTTAAAAACAATTCAATCGCAGATCTGCATTGGGGTCAATTTTAATATATACTTGACCTATATAGGATATTGTTTTTTACTTAAACCGGGACCGTCGGTATAAATAGCTGTGGGCGGAACAAACATTCAGATTGTTCATTATTTTGACCACGGTTGCCTCGAGGAGGAAAAATCAATAATACATAGCTATAGTTTCACAGTTACTTTTGGAGCAAAATATTTGACAAGCATGGCCACTAGTGTTCTTCCCTACGAAACTTTCAGTCTTATTAAATATAATATTCTTCATCAGTCTAAAAACTACAAAAATAACTTCGAAAATTCAAATTTCTGATGACATACAGTTTCATAAATATGCTGTTCATATCAACAGGATTTTTTTATAATAAGCTTCGCCCACAAATTTTGTCGGTAGACACCATCGGAAATTCCCCTTTAATTATTTAATAATTTGTTTCTTTTGCAGATGATCATATTCTTGAACCTCATTATCCATTCAACCTTGACAGTGCCGGTCGGGCAATAGAAGGCGTTATTGATTACATGGTTGAGGAAGGCTCCAGAGTTCAGATCACTGAGATTGAAGGGGAGCAATTCATAGAAAATGGAATGGTAGTTGAGTATCTAAGACTTGTGATTAGAAAAGGAAAAGAGCAGTTAAACGGGGTACGCATACTTTATACTTCTAAATTAAAAAGGAACAGGAAGCTAGATAAACTGAAACAGTGATGTGATATATGTACCAGTTTCCCGCTACGGATTATAGTAGTTCCGAAAGCAGTATTCACTGCTTTTACGGTACGGGACGTAAATCAGTTTCTCGTGTGTTTGAGGAATGTCGTACTTTCTCATCATGAAAATAGCACAGACGCTCTTGCCACGAAATTACCTCCCTTTTTCAAACTTTCTGTTTGCATATTAATTTTCAATTAAATTTCTTTATTATTTCATCTCTTTATCCTTTTTTTATCGTGTTCGTGTCCATATGTCCATGCAATCTTATTATGACAACAACTTGCATATGTAGCTGCAGGCTATGAACCGGCTATCAGTCATTTTAGGGTTGTACTCATTGGTGAAGACCACACTGTGACTGTGAATGTAGAACTGCTTCTTTTGTTTAATTTGTGTCTAATCGTAATGTTGGACAGTCTCTCGTGTTCATTTACATCCTTATTCTTATTTACTAACAGAACAGTTGTTTTGTAAAAGTATATTTAGGTCATTAATTTATAATTATAAAAATATTATTAAAAGATATGTGCACTCGACATATAACAATCAAAAACTTTGCACTTGAATTTCCGTAAGAAAAACGTTAATCGTTTGAAAAGGTTAGCTGGATTATGTTAATAGTATACACTTATTGACTGGTTATGAGGGTAATAGCACTTTTATTGTCCCCAAGGTACCAACTTTTTTCCGAGACAACGCCGAGGAAAATAGTTGGTACAGAGGGAACAATTAAAGTGCTATTACCCGAATATCAAGTCTATAAGTGTTTTATTATACTGTACAACTGTGCAATTCAAAATTCTAAATTAGGTCCTTTTCTGATGGATTTCTAGTCTACTTTATTAATGCTTTTTAAAACTAATACATTTTCATGTGTGCATTTGAAGAAGAAATTAATTGTAAAAAAACAAACAAAAAAACATGTGATTAAAGTGGTATTCACCGACCGGTGAATAGTCATTTGTGCTATTCACCGGTGAATAGTACTTTTCAGACAAATTGAATGAAACTATGGAAATAGTATTTTTATTGCAATAAAATTTATATAGAAAAAGGTATGAGAAGTATAATAATATTATACACCTATTTACTGGCTATGAGGACAATAATCTTGCTATTGTCCGAATAGCCAGTAAATAAGTGTTTATTATACCAAAGGCAATCTAGGAAATCTGAGAAAATATGGTTATTAAAAAGATACAAATAGAAGTTCTTACTAATAATATTAAGAAAAAATATCAACAATAAACATGTTTTAACAACAATTCTAACCAGTTTAAAGAATTGATCAGCAAGATCAAACTCAAAATCCTGCTCGGAGAGCGAGGCAAATCGACCTGCTTCAGCAGATGCCATTTTATCGTCTGGTAAACAAATAATCGTATCTCTCGGGCATGTAGGTGCATGTACGTTAAAACACGAAAGATCCGAACCATACAAGCACGGGAAAACGTATGCTGTTTGAACTGAACTATTTCCCTAGGGATAATAGTCATGATCAGTCATCACAACTATTTAAACAAAATCAGCAATTGGATTTTTATGTGCAAAATAGTAATTTTATCTGCATTTAATTTTATATAGAAAATATATACTGAGGTATAATAACATAGACTGTTAATCCCCGAGGGTATCACCCGCCTAGTAGTCAGATCCTCGGAAATGCGATGTTCATTAGATATATTTTTACCGAAATTTACAGTACATAAGTCATGTAATTATTATTAAAACTACTGTTCTCCTCCCTCAGATATAGATGACCATAACGATTTTAGAGATCTTGTTTATTACCTTAAAGTTTCTTGCTCCCAAAGGCTTTTAATTTATTTGGCTTTTAGATACTTTGGCATTGAGCGTACCCGATAAAGGTTATTACAGAGACGTGTCGGGTGCACTAAGTTTGATATAAATCTACATTTCATTTTAATAGATTTGATTGTTTGTGATTTTTTGGTATTTAGCGCCACTTTCAGCAATATTTCAGCTATATCATGACGACCAGTTTTAGTGGTGGAAAAAGCCGGAGTACCCGGAGAGAACCACCGACCATAGGCAAGCAACTGGTAAACTTTATCACTTGCGGTTCCTAGTCGAGTGCACCCTTTTTTGTAATTTACAAAACCGGGTGCGAACCCACGCCGTATTGGTGATAGGCTTGTATGAGTTGTTAGGTAATCCAACTACCTAACTCACTGAGCCACCCGGGCTCTTCATTTTAAAAGAGAAATACACAGACTCGTCAAATCTAAAATGAAATGTCGGGCAAATTTGGCCTTGATTAATTTATCCACCTTTTGCTTCTTATTTTTATGTGTAAACTTTTGAGTGGGTAAATGAGTAGATCTTTAACAAAACGTTTTTGTTTATTTATAGACAGAACAGTATGTAGCAGTGGACACTGAAGATTTCATTGTTGACCACGAAGGATATATTATTGTAAATACTACAGAAACGTTTGACTATAAGAAGGCCATAGAATTCTATGTAAGTTCTTATTTCAATTTTTAAGACAAGAATAGAAATACATGAATAAATTCTGAGAATGCAAATAAATCTACTATGAAGTAGTATTAACTAAAAAAAAACAACATTAAAAAATAATAATGTACATGTAATAAAAAAAAGAGTGGTATACGATTCTAATGTCTGTGTTTTCACAAGGGGCCGTAGTTGTGATCGTGTGGTAGTTTGATTTTCAATTACCTATGCAATCAGTGTCTATCTCGACTAAAGTTGTGAGTTCGAACCCCGGTCATCGCGAGGTGTACTCGATACAAAATTATGTGATTAGTTTTGTCGGTGACTTGCGACAGATCGATGGTTTTCTCCGGGTACTTTGGTTTTACCCACCAATAAAACTGACAGCCACGATATAACTGAAATGTTATTGAGTGGCGTTAAACACCATAACCCTAAACCCTATAACACTGCTTTGAGCTTTCGATGACTACCCATCTTCATTAGTATGTTTTGCTAGTGACCTAAAATCGCATATAAATAATAATAGAAAGCGAAACAATACATTTCTCATAACGTCAACATTTAACTGTTAGTTAATTCCATGGAAGACACATGCTAATGAAGAAGGGTAGCGCCATCGAAAGCTCTGTTTTTAATTTTGAATAGCATTAAAGACTTTGATTAGATTAGAATATAATTGTGTGTGGCAATTTACTGCTTCTGATGACCCCTGACCCCTGTAATATCATCAAGCTTTTCTTAGCATTAAACATTAAATCAATAAAGAACTGAATAAAATTAAACAAGTAATATCAACTTTTGTTCACAGGTACTTGTGGACAGGACCCTCCCCCCTTTTTCTTGAACATCGATTTTTTTTTCATGTAAACAACATTTCCAACTCTCTATGTATCACTGGATGACATATATACAATAAATACAAGCAAACAGTAGTTTCTATCCATACCAGGTTTCTGACATGCATATAAGAGAGAAGGTAAGTCACTCTTTTTTGTTTACATTGGGGTACCTGTTGTGCATTCATCTTAAATTTAGTGAATAAAAAAGGCCTACCTGTCTGGAAATTGACTTATTCCTTCTCTGTATATATTATTCTCCCTGAAAACACATATCAATATTTATTTACAGCAGCTGACAACTCTCCATGGAACATTTTCCACTCGCGATTTGCGATTTTCAGACGACATTTATGAAAACTCGAATTAAAGCTACGGAAGTGTCGATATTAGCGACATCTGCTGGTCATTTGAAATATTGACGATACGGTAAAACGCGAGAGTTCCGGGTAAAATTAAATTTTGCGCCAAAAAAATCTCGAACTTTTTCCCGGAACTCTCGCGTTTTACCGTATCGTCAATATTTCAAATGACCAGCAGATGTCGCTAATATCGACACTTCCGTAGCTTTAATTCGAGTTTTCCAAAATTTCGTCTGAAAATCGCAAATCGCGAGTGAAAAATTTTCCATGGAGAGTTGTCAGCTGCTGTAAATAAATATTGATGTGTGTTTTCAGGGAGAATAATATATACAGAGAAGGAATAAGTCAATTTCCAGACAGGTAGGCCTTTTCTATTCACTAAATTTAAGATGAATGCACAACAGGTACCCCAATGTAAACAAAGAAGAGTGACTTACCTTCTCTCTTATATACATGCCAGAAACCCGGTATGGATAGAAACTACTGTTTGCTTGTATTTATTGTATATATGTCATCCAGTAATACATAGAGAGTTGCAAAATGTTGTTTACATGAAAAAAAATCGATGTTCAAGAAAAAGGTGGGAGGGTCCTGTCCACAAGTACCTGTGCTTTTGTTTTATTTTATTTCTTTTTGCTGAATAATAGAATTAAATTCTTTCAATGATTTCCATTATTTCTCCATGTTTTCAGGTTGTCATGTTCAGAGACGGTGACATTGTATCAAATCCAGTTCCATTTGTTGTGAGAGTTGAGAAACATTCAAAGGAGGAGAGTTATGAATTTAATCAAACTGCTGCAGTGTTTGCAGGAACATTAGTTTGCTTCATTGTCGTATTTGCTCTCTTAATTCCATTTGTCGTCCGTGCAAAACGGAGGTCGAAACATGGCAAGCCGATCTTTAAGTTAGGAAGTCACCCTTCAGCATTGGACAAAGTAATGGCACATGACAAAGGAAGTCAAGCCAATCTAACTATTCATATGGTTGAAAATCAAACTGGAAAACAATTAGGCCACCGAAAGATGACAGAGGGAGATTTTTACGACAATCGTGGGTACCGTTTAGAAGAAGAAGTTGAACGAGAAAGGAATGAACTATCTAAAGACTTGCTAATCATAGCGAGTCATATTGAAGAACTTGGCGAACCTACTAATGTTATTCAGATAGGAAAGAAATATAACAGTGACTCGGATTCTGGTATGTCAGGCGACGGGAGAAACATACCAAATAATGAACACGATCAAGTAGTGTATTCTATTGAAATGAAAAACACCGAAACAAAGTGTAGGGATAAACAATCAAAAGGAAAAGAAACCTCGTGTTTGTAACACACAGATATACATCAAAAGACCTATAGTCCCAGAGTACAGTTACTTTATATTTTAAGTGCTTTAACTGAAAAAAATAACTTTTCCTAATGTACTGTTTAATCGGTAGTTTATATTGGTTAGTCGGAAAGAGAATTCAAAATTTACAACTTCTAATTTTCTCGAAGATATTGCATATATATTGCATTTGTTGCAGGGAAAATCAGACTCGATTTTCTGCCCTTGCTATGGCAATTAATATACTATGCATTTCAAACGTTTACGAAGTCATTCTAACTATATGTAACAATCAACAGACTCCCAACATGTCCATAAACTGTGATATATCGTTGTATGCATTCAGGTAAACATATTTAAGAATATGTGTGTTTAAAGGGAACATATTTGGTTGAAAAGATTAAGGTACACTGTACTATTACATATAAACGTCCGATTGTTGTCTATCGTTCACAAATATAAGAATATATATTTAAATTTAGAAAATTATACTTTTCTCAATATATGTAATCTTATTTCTATAATTGTTATTGTTTAAGAGTTATGATTAGTAATACAGATTTGATATACAAATATACATATATACTGGAATCACTTCCCAATCCTTTACTTATTCATGAATAATTACAGGGTATATAACTAGAGAAACACGACAGATAACTCTGGTGGAGCAAAAACTCCGACCCTTCCGCAGCACCTAAGTTCATCCCTGGTTTTAGTGGGGTTAATGTTGCTCGATCTTTGTTTTCTGTGTAGTGTTTCGTTGATCGTTGTTTGTCCTTTTGGCCATTGTGCTGTCTGTTCTTCTTCGACTTACGGATTCTGATTACCCCTTTTGTATCTTCAATCTCTTCTTGTATAGTTTTGTTGGAGATCGTATTATCCGGTTTTTTTCCTTTGTGCTTGTGTTGTTGTTCTACATGTATCTATAACGTCTCTCTAACCCCAAATCCCTCCAGACTAGATTTTCTGGATTTGTCTGATTTCAATATTTATAATAATGTTTGTTGAGTTATCGTTCTTTTATCGATGATTTGTACTTTGTTCCCTATGTTCTATACATACAATTATATACAATTATAGTCTTTTGTTTAGGTCAATACGAGTTTTTATGGACCTTAAAAACGATATTCACCGAAGCCTTTAGACTGAGGTGAATATTAATTTCTAAGGTCCATAAAATCTCGTATTGACCGATACAAAAGACTGTAATTGTTTTATTACATTAAAATGAACATTATTCTTTTTATAGATTTCGTTAGAAAACGAAAGTGAAACCAAGTCAATACGAGTTTTAATCAAACAATATCAAATTTTATAGAATGTCAGGTGACAGCATGATAGCCAATAAAATTGCTTAAATAAAATCATTATATAATAATATCTATTATCAAGCCGCTAGCGTGATATTAACATTATATCGATGTTTTCTAATATTTCCGTATATGCCTAGTTATTAGTCAGAGGGTAGCTGTATTGGCCTTAGGTTAATACGGAAATCATCACGTAATGATATATTTATCAATTAACCACAAAAGTTTAGCCTTATGTGTTTTTTTATCCTTTCGCTTTTAGATCTTTTTCGCCTCAGGTCAATACAACTATCAATTGGACTAAAAACTAGATCAACACGAAAATCATCAGATAATGATATCTGTTAATTAATCATAAAATACTGTCTCGCGTGTTCTTGTCCTTTTCACCTATTTGATAAAAACATAAGGTACATTTGTTTATTTTCTTTCGCTTGAATATTTCCATTTTGTCTTGTCAGATGACAGTGACAGAGGTCCCTTGATATGATATTACTGTGAGAAATCCATTCTCGCAAAGCAAATAAAGGGATAGTATATATATGTAGTATATCAATTAATCATTGAGATGGTGCTATTCGAAAGACATAAAACTTTGAAAAAACACCACATCAAATAAGATAACAATACAAAACAAGGACACCATCATATACGTCGTTTTGTAATGAACTTCCTTAGCGGTGAGTGAACCAAAACTCATAGTCAACTACCAGACTTTAATCAATAGAAGAGAATCGAAAATGTCTAAATCTACGGTTAAACCTAGTTTATGATATCTATAAATGGGGGCACACTAATTCCTCAAATTTAGTATATGTTAAATTCAGCCTTTCTTCTGGAATTTGAACAGTCTCTCCTGTTCATCTATATCCATATCTTTTCTTACCAATTAAGGGTCTTGTAATATGTCGGTGGTTTTCTTCTGGTACTCTGGTTTCCTCCACCAATAAAACTGATAAGAACGATATAGCTGAAATATTGCTGAAAGTGGCATTAATCACCATAATCCTAATTATACTTATTAAGGAACTAATGTAATAGAGATACATCAAACGCTTAGAAATAGTCCATCTATTCTGATGATTGTTTTACCCACATTGTTAGAACCTTACATTTGACATTAGTTGCTTAAGCAGCGAAATCATAATATGGATATATAAAACGCCATCAATTAATTCAAAATAACAGGTCACACATTGAACAATATCAAAGTTATACACAACAGCCTCATGTTCATCACCTGCTCACTTAACCAATTATCTGCACTGTATATTTTACCATTAAAAATATGATCATTCTGCTAGATATGCCTCATATTATGTTTGTGTTTCTAACAATAAAATAGAAAACAAACAAACAAACAAACAAATACCATTCTGTCGGAACAGTTCCAAAAAACAATTGAAAAATCTTAGAAAGAGACAATATCGAGATCTCTAACACACATATATACTCTGAATGAGTGATTATTGTCTCACGCCAAATGAGTAAGTTTTCAGATGATGTCAACTAGACCAACATGCGGAGTTTGATTTTATATACTGCTTGAATACTGACACAACAGTCTGTGGAGACACATGTCGCTCTACTATAATACATTATCTTGATTCTTAGCCAACCAGTCTTTGCTCTTTCTCCTTAATACTGCGTACTTAGCAGAGAAGCAACATACGCAAATTTCACAGTCTTTGGGTTGACCAAACAAGAGCTCGAACTCACGACTTTACAGCACTCAAAGTGAGCACGCTAACTATTACACCACCGATGCCGTTTCACACAAATACATGATCACTCTCTCTCCAAGACAACTATTTTACCTATTTTGTTCCAGTATTGTTATAAATACTGTTATAGTGACAACCGGAACCTTTGAGCCGTAATGAAAGCGGGAGGTTTGGCGCTTTAAAATCTGATTCAACCCACCATTTCTTTAGGGTCATTACGGTTTTCATAGTTTTCCGGTTGTTGACTGATTTTGTCTGTTTATATACTTATGAGTTTTGTCTTTCCCTTTGTAAGATTGTTCGGAGTTCGGTAATTTTGTTATTACCCTTATCCAAATGATTGGTAGATAATCAGTCCAAATTAAAGAGTGTCTGTAACGGTGACTCTGCCTGTTTTATAATCATTTAATATTCGATCTTGTGGTTCTGTTTCATAATTCAATTACCACATTCAGGTAGATGAATGATCCGATCACATCAGGGCTGTTTTAACGGCATAATAGGTCCCCGTGCAAAGCAGTGCACTCGGGCCCCTACCTAAGCAACCACTCACAGGAATAAAAATGTAAATGGTCGATAAAATTGAACAAATATCTATTGTATTGGTTCTTCCAACAAAATTAGTGTTTAAACATTAACAAAAACATGCCGTACACAACATACACAGATTAGCAGAGAGCCTTATGCTCGTTGGGCCCTCGGACACTGGATCACATAAAATTACATAAATAAATACAAAGTAAAGAGGAAAACACACTACAATACAATCTTGGTCTAATATGAACTAAATGAAATAGCGTAAGCCTTCATATGACTCTTCCATGGCATATTAATAAATACTTAACGCTCGATTTTTCGAAATGGTGTAAAGACATAACTGAAACGAATAAGCATCATCAATTTCCAATAAACATTTGCGACTGTGAATTTAAACATTGGAGAGTAGAGTAACATTTCGATACCAACCTCAAGTGTTAAGGTAACGACAATCTATTAATATGTCCAACGACAAGAGTTTGTTTCAGTCAGTTTGCTGTGTGTCCTACATTTCATTTCCCAGTCAGCCTGGTACTTACGATATATCAACAAAATTACTACAAGACAGGTTTGAAGATGCCAAAGGGGCAATCAGAATCCTTAAATTGAAGAAGGACAGAAAACACAATGGCCAAAAGTAAAAGGACAAACAGCCAACAACAAAACATTACAAATTAAAACTAAAGATCGATCAACGCCAATGCTACTAAAACCGAAGGTGAACTCAGGTGCTCCGGATGGGTAGGCAGATACTGCTCCTCGTGTGGCACTCATCGTGTTACTCTTGTATACATGTGACGATAACTACTAATTACATAATACCACCTAAATATATCAATATATCTGATTTTATTTTCATAGTTATTTCTCAGTTCACATATCTATTTCATTTCGAAAGTTATTAATTCTATTTAGCCTTTACAAGCTGTGCTTCGTATTTAGATGTGCATGTACGTATGTAGCAGTCGGCGGTTATAAATAAGTGGTTTAAGTAACCTAAGAATTGTAAAACCTTTGAAGTCAAAATTAAAATCAAACTAAATAAATAATACATCAGTATGAACCTTTGTATTTCTTTATATCACACCTTAAATTGCACTTGTATATCGATAGGTCGATAAACCTTTTATTTACAGTTAGCCCATACTTTCTTTGTCTTGTGTTATTGAATATTTTTCATATACCACATATGTTGTATTTGAAGGAAATGCTCTTGGGCTGATACTCATTCAATCTAATCTGGCTTCGACTGCCTAAATTGGTAATAATTGGTAATCATGACACTCGACAAAGAAATTATGGGCTAAATTGATTATACAATACCTGGTCATTAGTATATGAAAAAGAATGCATCTCGACCTATCCTCAAGGCATTATTTTTCATATACTATGATAAGGTAGTTTAGTTTATAATTATTTTATTTGATCAATGATACAAAGAGGATCAGACACAAGTTTTACCAACTTATGGAGTCTTCTCCTATATATACAATCATTATTACATTATATTGAGAATGCGCAAGAACACAAGAAAAATACAATGTTATCATATAATATAGCTGAAAATAGTAAACGAATAAAAAGAAATGAGGAAAAAGTATGTGTGTGTGTGTGTGTTTGGATGCTGGATGGTGTTTGGTTAGTACATTAAGCGATTAGAAATCGTTTAGACCTTTTTATGAATAGAAAAACTGAATAAAAAATAAAGCAATTATCTGCATAGCTTAAGGTTTCACTTCCTGTAATAACCTATACATAAAAGGTCAATCGTCTCGGTTTAATTTAAAATGTGCCTTTGTTCCCTATATAGAACCATTCTAACTGATACGACGCCTTAGGAATAACGATAAGAAAAGATATCGTGACCTATAAATCTTAAGAAATACAACCTAATGTCTGATCATAATGAATTATGCGAGAGAGACTACACTATAATATAACTTGAGGAGATTCTGAGGATACAATCGATGTACGTGTTCATTTCTAATAAGTACAATATCAAAAACAAATATAAAACAGGTAGACAGACACTTTGAAATGTGAAACCATCAAAAAAGATATATCTGAATGTGCTAGACAAATTAATAGAAACAATTGTACTTAACCGTCGTGGTCGTAATCGTATGGTAGCTGGATTTACAAATATCTGTGATGTCAGTGTCTACCACCACTAAAGTTGTGAGTTCGAATCAGGCTAATGGCGAGGTGTGCTCGACACAAGTCGGTGGTTTTTTCCGGGTACTTCGGTTTCCTCCACCAATAAAACTGACTGCTTCGATATGATTGTTGAATGTAGCGTTGAACACCATAAGTCTACCCCTCCTACCACACACATACAGTAATAAATACACCAACAAACGACATATTGTTCAAACGTGTTAAATAGCATATTATGCGCTACTGCTGTGCATGACTCTTTCATGATTAAGTAGAATCAGTCATGAATTGACACAGTAAGCAAAAACAAAATAACACAAAACTGGAACTGTTTACCCTTTCGAGACACATGGGTTCTCCCCGGGTTTTTTGGTGTGGGTTCGTGTAACTCGATCTTTAGTTTTCTGCCTAGTGCCTTGTAAACGTAGTTTGTCCTTTTTCTGTTTGCCATTGTGTTGTTTGTCCTTCTTCAATTTATTAATTCTGATTACTCCTTTTGTATCTTCAAACTTTTCTTGTATATTTTTGTTGGAGATCGTATTGTCCGTGTTTTCCCTTTGTGCTTGTTTTGTTGTACTGCATGTATCTATAACGTCTCGCTAACACCAACTGTCTGCCGACTATGTTATCTGGATATGTCTGATTTATGTATTCTGATTACCCCGTTCGTATCATCAAACTCTTCTTAACATATGTATGTGTTATCATCTGCAGTAAGCATGATACTGTAACAAAAGTACACCGTTAAACTGATTTGACATGACAAATCCGTATTTATTAGTCATTGACTGAATTAAAAGCATATATAAAAGGTTTCAAAATTTAACTGACTAGTGTTGCCTGTCTTGTATATTTTCGTCTTCCTTACCTGACCTACGACGGTTGTTACCATTTTCTTGATCCAGACATAATTAAATCTTTCCTGAATGTTTTTCATTATTCTTGAACTATAATATTTTGGATTTACATACCGGTAAACTGATACAACTATAGGTTTTACCATCATAACATAAATACAGTAACCACGACAGGCAACCAGATTTCATAAATATAAGACGCTTTTCTTGCTGTATCTAAATTGATTAAGCTTCAGAATATCAAATATATCTAATGTTGCCCATGACTATTGATCTTTTGACTTTGATCGTCACTAGTGAAGGTTATTTCAGATACGCCGCGTTCGCACTAAATTAGATATGCACAGTTGTGGTCATGGAACTTCATATGATATGGGTGAGGATTATCCAAATTGGTAATGTTTTATTCTACATTTGTTCAAACCATTCTGAATTTATGTTGTTAAAGTGTTGAATATGTTTCAATAAAAAGACAGGGTTCTGGTATGAATTGTATCCCATTGTTTGTATTCATTATTTATCAAGTTTAATAATTTATTTACTAAGCGAGAATAGCCGACAGCCGATGACTACGAACGGTTTTCCAGCATTATTTATTAGTCAAACGTTTGGGAGGGATTGCTCTGTTTAGAATTAGTCTGACAAAAATGTACATATGTCCTGTAAGCATCAAACATTAAATATAATTCGTTGCTCAGCGACTTCTATCACGTGTTTGCTACTTAAGGATCAGCTTCAAATATATCATGCATATTCATAACAAGTTGAACATTATCTAAAAGTGACACATAAATTGGGAAGGGGTGGAGTAAAGACCTTTGTCTGCCACTGCAAAAATATTGAGAATTGTGTAGAGACGAAAATTAAATATTTTGACCTATATAAAAAGGCGACAATTGTGATGGATGGATTGGTGTTTAACGCTCGACAATTGTGTTATTATAATATCACCTGTTCCATGTTACATGTGAATTTAAAGTTGTGTAGGTTTGAAGATACTAAAGGTGTAATTAGAAACCATGAATTAAAGAAGGACAGACAATGCAATGGTCAAACGGGAAAGGGCAAACCATCTAACACAAACGTGACAAAGAAAACTAAAGATCGAACAACAAGAACCCCACTAAATACGGGGGTTGAACACGTGTGCTCCGGAAGATATATCCATGACACTGAAAAATGCTCCTGTTGTGAAATATTCATTTAATATGGAAACAAAAACATTAAATCTTAATTTACTACAGTTTCGACTGTTTATATATAATGACAAAATTACATCATTCTGATATATATGAGAGAGAGAAAACACAATTGGTGTACTTCAGCAAACCAGATTACATTTGTTATGCAAAATATTATTGTGTTTGTTATATTTTAGTTTTATTTGTTTATCGGGTACTTCAAGCAATGATATTGATCATACAGCACCGCTTGTATACTTAAATTTAAACAAAATTTATCGATGTGTTAAAAAATGTAATTTAAAAGTATCCATTAGCTTGTTCGTCTGAAATTGAAAGAACAATTCAAGATTGACCAGATGCAATTACTTAGATCTGTTACCTTACAGATGGGGACAAACTTAACCTATTCAAAAGTTAACGTAAAATGGTCAAATTGTCAGCTTTTAATTCACTCTTTTTTGTTTTGTTTTTGCGGTTTTATGTTTTTTTTGTGTTTCATTTGTTGTTTTTGTAAAAAGATCGGCTGGCTGCCAATCTATTTAGCTGCCCTGACATCAGCCAGCCAAAATATGGCCAACGTTGCATTCTCTTGTACAAGTTATCTTCACCAGTGGACCATACCTTATGACAAGTTTGCTTGTAAAACATGACCCGACTTTATGACAAGTTAAATGTCAAGAGCGTCAAAGACAGCGGACTTAAGACCAGGTTAACTGTCCAATTCAGCCACTGAGCAAATTTGCAAAATGTGTAACTGTATGAAAATGAAGCTTTACGATTTCATTTATTTTCACAAACTTTATTTTCAAAGATAAAATAAAAATAAACAATTAAACAAACAAAAACAAACGTCGGGATGTACTACATTTTAATTTGCATGGAAAATATTATAAAAAAATTAAATCAAATAATAATGAAATATTAAATATTAAAAGCTTATGGAACAGTAACACAGACAAAAATACAAAATGCAACGATTATATTTTACACTATAATTTTTCATTCTAATGCATACCCATCAGACACAAACATCATCACATTCAAACTTATAGATAAATATTGTCTGTATACACATGCAATCATCAGTATGACGTTTAGGTGAACAAACATGACAGACAACAACAGATGTTTTGTATATATGCTCATGCAAACAGATATAATTTTCGGATATATTCAAGTTTATATATCAAAGCATGTTCAATGAAAACACTCACCAAATGATCACACATAGCATTCCAACATAGAGTTTTTCTTTCTAATTTAATTATTTTTAAGAACAGATTTATACATACATGATTCTATATACACAATGTTTCAGTACGTTAAAGTTACAATGTAAAATACAAGTTTGATATATGTAATTGATCTTCATAACCTACTATTGTGTAAATACCTTTCGAAATTCAAAGTTAGCATTTTTAATTGATAGATATATTTTAATGTCAACCACTAAATACTACCACCTATTGATTTTCAGATTTTCTGTGAACATGTCCCTATGTACTGGGGACAGATATATCATTGATGCCTTTTAAATATTAATAGCATATTTCAGGAATTCAAACTCACCTTCTAAATAAAGGGTACTGCATTTACATCTTAAAACACACACATATATATATATATTATTTTCAATATTGTTGTTAACTGATAATTTTAATATTTTATTCACAGATCTTTAAAGGACAGAACAAAATCACGCAAACATCTCTCATGATAATGACTCTCCATATTTTAACTTGTTATCATACGATTCGCCTTTACCATGCACCATGTCATAGGTAGGGTTATCATGTGAATACGTTGTCCTCAATTTAGAATCTCGTCGTCTGAAAATATACGAGGAAAATAAATTCATGAAAGATTATAGAGAATGTATTTTGTTTGCTTCTGAAAAATAATTTGAAGACAGACAAATATTGATGTGCATGGCAAAACTATTGAAGATAAACACAATATATTAATGATAACAATTGTAGAAAGTAAATAAGAAAATTCAGAAAGCTAAGTGAATCTTCAGAATGATTTAGTAGCAAGTTAGTATCACTGAAAAACATTAAACTAAGTGAATTTTCAGAATGTTCTTCAGCGCGATTTGTAATAGCATTAGAACGGTTTATATTTCCACGATTTACAAAATTATTATCCAATCAAAACTAAAAGACAGGTTAAAAGAATTAGTTCAACTGTGTTCCATGAAAAGGAATGGCCAATGTAAATACAAATACCTTTCCTAGGTAGATACATACCTTATTTTGTAAAAAAAAACCAAAAAAAAAACAAAAAAAACCCCCAATAATCAATTGGGGTTTTTTTTTGTTTTTTTTTTGGTTTTTTTTTTTTTGAATCACAACCAAAAACTTCTCTAAAAATTATATCATCAAAATGCTGTAGTTTTACATGTTCAACATATTCATATTTGTTAATCGTAACGAAATATCTGTGTCACAAGTTATTGTCGAAAAGGTGCCAATGTATTCAATATTTATTTAATAAATAAAATACACTACCTTTTGTATATCAAGACTGCCATAAGTATTCCAGCAAGCACTACAACAGCCACACTTCCTCCTATGATGTAACCTATTAAACACAATATAAGTATCTTTATATACTAGAAAAACAACCATGCGACATTCTACGTGAGAGTAGATATATCTCTGAAGATACATTATAGGTCAAATTAGACCAAAAGGTTATGCATAGTTGTGTCCAACACGATTTCCACATCAAATAATGTTCATGTCACATAACAGTAATACAAAGGGTGTCACATGTGAAACGGTTAACCCTTCCGGAGAACTTGAGATCACCTCCGGTTTTTAGTGAGGTTCGTGTTGCTAGTTTTCTGTGTACTATTTTGTAGATCTTTATCTGTTGTTTTTCTTTTGGCCATTCTGGTCCGTCTTTTTCCGATTTACTGCTTCTTATTACCTCTTTGATATCTTCAACCTTTTCTTAAATATCTTGTGTTTGATCCCGGTAGATTAACTAAAAGACTAGTAAATTAACCTTAGAGAATACCAAAGGGAAAATTAAAATGGACAATCCAGAGAAACTGGCAACATAGGGTACACAAGACGAAGAAAAACACAATAAAAAACACTACAAAATTAGTACAAATCTATATGTATTTAGTGCTTTTCTGAAAATCACGTGACATCCGGGAGTAATAACAAAAATTGGCTGTCCCGGAATCAGGACATGTCCGAATAAAACATAATAAATCTATCTGAACGGGAAGGTATATTTGATCGGTGAAAGGATGTTACTGGTTGTATGCTATAACTACAAAATCCCATCTCATGAAAGATATTTCGTGTCTATTTTATTATTATTTTAACTGATATTAAGCGTATTGCTGACATATTTGTGGTGTTAGGGTTAAGGTGTTAAACGACAGTTTCAACAATATTTCAGCTATATCATGGTGGTCAGTTTTATAGATGGAGGAAACCGGAGTACCCGGAGAAAACCACTGACCTGCCACAAGTCACTGACAAACTTGATCACATAATGTTGTATCGAGTACAACTCGCCATAAGATAAGATATCTACAACAAAGAGATATATAGGGTCTAACACCGGGAGAGGTGCAAGATAGTAAAATCTGTGACACCCGAGGGTAAGATTTAAATCGTATCGGACGAGGCTTGTCCGAGTCTGATACGATTTAAATCTTACCCGAGGGTGTCACAGATTTTACTATCTTGCACCTTTTACGGTGTTTGACTCTTTTTCTCACCCCTTTCTACCGTGTCAATGTTTGTTTATTTTTTGTGTAGTTTGGCGCATTAATTTGCAAACCGTATCACAGGACCAAAATGCCACGTAATAAAATAAAACAAGATTTTCATTTTACAACTTTAAAGAGGTTCAAAATAATAAAGTTAACAAACTTGTGATAGATTCTACAATAACAAAATCTTGCACCTTTTACGACGTTTGCCTCTTTTTCTCATCTCTATCTATCGTGTCAATATTTGTTTACGTTGAGAAAATATAGAGTGCTCTCCCTTGTTATGTAATTAACGTAAATAAAAAAAATTACCTCCCTTTGACCAACGTCAAATAATTTTTGTACAGACATTTATCGCTGTTGTAGTAGCATTTATAATATATTTATAAAATACATTGTATTTTATTTTGAAATACATTAAAAATACTGCCAAGACACTATAAATCGCCAATTTAATTCAACAATGGAAAACAATTTTGCGGGGAAAACGGCGTGTAGCTTGTCTTACCCTGGAGCCGGGGTAAGATAGAAAAATCTTTTTCATCTAAATTAACGGACTACTTTATCCAAGGGGTGAGAAAAATATGTTCTTACCTGTATAGGACTTGCCTTTCTTTGGATTTCCTACAAATTAGAAAATAAATTTCATATACACCAATGAAGCATGACATTTAACAAAACAGCCGTTTACATGACAGTCATGCTAGTCGCCGTATTAACACTGCG
Source organism: Bathymodiolus brooksi (assembly GCA_963680875.1). Taxonomy (NCBI): domain Eukaryota; kingdom Metazoa; phylum Mollusca; class Bivalvia; order Mytilida; family Modiolidae; genus Bathymodiolus; species Bathymodiolus brooksi. The sequence goes on along the minus strand of OY804590.1, from coordinate 45,459,855 downwards.
ATCATTAAAACCAGGAAAGGATTTGGATTATCTAGTCATTTTTGTTTATTTTCCTCCATTTCACTTATTGTAATGCATAGCAATCTATATCAACAATTAAAAAAACACTCTGGGGTATGGAAATAGTATGCAGTTTCCCTGCTGCTCTGAAAGGGATGTTCCGTGGATGTGTAAGGTGAACAAAATATTAAACTCTCCATTAGGACGGACGTACATAAGTATTGTGTGGATAAAGATTGAAACGCTCTTTACACGTATTTCATAGGGAGTGGTCATTGTAAGTCACAACTTTTCAAACCTATTACTGATAAACTGTTATTATGCAGGCAGTTCGGTTTTCTTACTACCATTAATGTAGTATTCAATTGCCCGTTATAAGGCTTTTCCCCAATACCTGATCTTCTTTTGGAATCTTTGGATTAACAAACGATTTACAATCATATAAATTGATACAGAATTGAATGTCATTCTTTTCGTAACAATTTGACTGATGACTGGGTTGATGATACCTCTAATAGAGGTAGATGTATCATGTTTTGATACAACGACATCCGTAGCCGAAGTATTTTGTCGAGAAACAAAAGATATATATATATATATATTGTTTATGGTTGTAATTACAAACTATTACTTTAATAGAACAGACAACATTTGAATTCTCACCCTTTTGACCTAATGGATTCACAGTTGGTCCTCTGCTACTCTTTGGTACTTGTTTCGGGCTGCCAGATACAAATGTTGGTTTTGCTTTGGAAGACTTTGATTTTGAATACATGGGAGATTGTCCGTTTGTCGTTAATTGCGGTGTTGAACCAGAAGTTTCGGCTTTCATCGTGGTGATTGCTTGGATTTTCTTATTGACTGTAGATCTGGTCGATACATATTTTTGTTTAACAGTGTTTGGGGATGTTACCACTTTATTAGTTGTTGATTTTGATGATGCGGTTTGGACATTTGTCATAGCGTTTGATGTCCCTGTCTGCAATGCTGTTATTGGTGTTCTCATTTTGCTAGTAGACATAGAAGTTATTTTTGGCACAAGCCTAGTAGTGGTGGGTTTAGAAGTCGTTGTTGCCACATGCGTAGTCGATGTTGACACAATTCTAGTCGTAGATTTAGAGGTCGTTATCGGCGTATTTGTAGATGATGTTGGCAAAATTGTAGTCGTAGATTTAGAGGTCGTTATCGGCGTATTTGTAGATGATGTTGGCAAAATTGTAGTCGTAGATTCAGAAGTCGTTATTGGCGCATGTGTAATCGGTGTTGGTGGATTGGTAGTCGTTGTTGGCGCATGCGTAGTCGTTGATAGCATATGCGTAGTAGTAGTTGTTGACATTCTAGTTGTGGGTTTAGAAGTCGTTGACATGTGTGTAGTCATTGTTGGCACAATTCTAGACGTAGTACTTATAGAAGTTGTCTTTGGCACAGCCAATGTCGTTGTAGATTTAGGTATACTAGTTGTAACAGTTGTTGTACTTTTGGTGGTTGATGTTATTGGCTGTGTCATATCTGATGATTAGAAGTGTAAAGAGTTGATACATATATAATATAGAGAAATCAATGGAAATCAATTGCTTAATAATTTACATAGCCGTTTCCTTAATTATAATAAATGCACGATCATCGATTTAAAGCATAAGTGTTAGTTACAATGTAAATAGATATCGAATTGTGAAGATATGCTATGACTTGGTTAACCGTTAACGGAATATTTGTGTCACAAATAACTACGGATGTGCTCCACTTAACGTAAGCATTTCTCGGTCCTTTTCCCATCACAACTATCACCGGGTTTGTAAATAGAGTAACACGATGGATGCCACTAGTGGAGCAGGAACTTCTCACCCTTACGGATCACCTGAATTCACTCCCGGTGTATAGGGGGCTCGATCTTTAGTTTTCTGTGTAATGTTTTGTATATCGTTGTTTGTCCTTTTGTCCTTTTTCTGTTGGCAATTATGCTGTCTGTCCTTCTTCGATTTACAGATTCTCATTACCCCTTTCGTATTTTCAAACTCCCCTTTTAAATAGAGGCTACTAGGTATGCATACTTGGCGAAATACAGGTATTGCTTTGTAGCGTGGTGTAGTTTGTTGCTTGACAAAATGACATGTACACGTCTACATAGAAAATCACACGCATGAATGTCATCTATAAATGTTGACATTTTACTAAATGAATGTAATGTTATCGCTGACAACGTATGCATGCCATGAAGATGATACAGGACTAATGAGTCTTGAAGGTTATTACAATGGCAGAACCAATGAATATTAGCAATCATATAAGATATGTCTTGTTTAGAAATACTTACTGTATTCACATATACAGCTATAATGTGATAGAAATCTACTACATGGGTAATCATGCCATTTATAACCATCATCTAAGCGAATCTGCGCACAATCCTCCCATGTCCCGCGTGCAAATAAAAATCCACTCTGACTTGGCCCTTGTCCACTTCGCCAAAAGCTCCAACCGATACGTTCTCCTGATATGCAAACAAATAGTATTTTAATTGGTGAACGATTTCACATTATGGTCATATTTTCAACATATCATACCAATTATACTAACGGGGAGAAGACTCATTTGACCATGTTGTTGATTGTAACTAGATTAACACGACGGGTGTTACTAGTGGAACAGGAACTGTTTACCCTTCAGGAGCACCTGAGTTCACCCCCGATTTTTTATTGGGGTTCCTATTACTATTATGTGTATGTCTTGTAGATGGTTGCTTGTCCCTTTGTACTTTTCCTTTTGGCCATTGTGTTGTCTGTTCTTCTTCGATATACGGATTCTGATTATCCCTTTGGTATCTTCAAACTCTTTTTCAGTAAACAGGTCCATATTATTAGTATCATTATTTTATTTTGAGCTGTGTCATCAATTTATCAATATGTTTTGAAAAGAAAGTATAAAAAGTTTAAAAAAAGAAAAAGAAAAAAAAAGACATATATCGTTACAATCCATGTTCTGACTTGGGACAGACACTATAATGTGGTGAGGTTAGACCGGTTAATGATATCCAAAGTCCTCTGTATTGAAAACCAGATGGCAATGTATATGTGAACAAACAATAAAAAAGACCTGCACAGATTCGCTTTCACACAAAAATACCACATATTATCACTACAATTAATGACAACATAAACATGGACAGTACAATATCAGGTTCAATCAAAACTCGTATTCAGCTCACTACTAGCTACGAATGTCGAATCAAATGGTTGTAGACCATTACTGTTTAGACAAAAATAAATACGCCTGAAAAATTAATATAAATTAGTCATGAACATTCAAAGAAATCTATGGTCTTCGTGAGATACCAGAATAAATATGTCATCATGTTGAAATAAAATATTGATTAAGAAAATAGTTATATTATACGAATCATTTAAGTTGATTGAAATAAAATAATAATCGTACTGAACAACTTAAATGTTCCATCATTTGAACAGATCCTTGACCGTATATATACCTGTAACCCATCTCCATTCGCCTTCTTTGTCTCTATCAGTACCACCAATCCAAATCCCTTTTCGATTCCAGTGAGCCTGTTTTAGAGCATTAATAAGAAACGTCTGTTTTGCCTTGTCCTGTATAACAACCAAGTCTCCGCCACGTTGTTGACAATATTTTCTGGAGTCAAACCAAGAATGTTCATCGTGAAACAATTCAATACAGACGTTGCTATAAGCAAACATGTTATTATTTCGGGGTAGACTTGTTGGACATCTTGTGCGTGGATCTACTAATGAATAAAATACACTGTGATATTAAAATTTTACATTTGCCATGAATAGCACACAATTGAATAATTAATCTGAAGTTATGTTCAGTATATATTTCTACCTAATATCAGAACACCTTCATGTTGTTATCGTTAGCATGTTAACCTTAAGTTAAGCAGAACATACTGGATTTCTTCCACCGTCGTGCCAAACCACAGACGACTCCAACATTCGTAAGTGTAGCTTATCCCTACTCGCGCACCATTTATGAGTTAAAATAAAGAATCTATAGTCAAGAGTCAAAATAATGTGCTTAAAGAATCCATAATCAAGAGTCAAAATAATATGTTTAAAGAATCCATAGTCAAGAGTCAAAATAATGTGTTTAAAGAATCCATAGTCAAGAGTCAAAATAATGTGTTTAAAGAATCCATAGTCAAGAGTCAAAATAATGTGTTTAAAGAATCCATAGTCAAGAGTCAAAATAATGTGTTTAAAGAATCCATAGTCAAGAGTCAAAATAATGTGCTTAAAGAATCCATAGTCAAGAGTCAAAATAATATGTTTAAAGAATCCATAGTCAAGAGTCAAAATAATGTGTTTAAAGAATCCATAGTCAAGAGTCAAAATAATATGTTTAAAGAATCCATAGTCAAGAGTCAAAATTATGTGTTTAAAGAATCCATAGTCAAGAGTCAAAATAATGTGTTTAAGGAGATGCAAAAAAGCCACAAAGGCTACTTGAGCGATAATGGTAACCGGCATATGGCTCAAAATCTATTGCAATATAAATCACAAGGTGACCGCTGATTTTGGTTGAACGTGAAGAGATTTAATCTTGAGAATTTTATGGAAATCTAATTCACTACAAGTTTACATATGTCATCTTGAGATGTCCGTACTTGCAGTTACTGATATCGCGGCACCCCTATGATTGATTGGTGTTTAATGTCTGATCATTAGCTTAGCACATTATAAAAACTCCCTTACCTCACATGATTTGAAAATAATGAACCATTTAACGATGCATAATTCAATTACATCAGAAAAAACGACCACACACTCACAATAAAAAAAAAGATAAAAAACAAAATAAAATAACAATACATTTACCATATACATCTGCTGGTGTTTTGGTAGTGAAATGTTTTATAAGATGCATTTATTACAGTAATTCATATTTCCTAGATATAATGTAATTATTGTTAAAACTAAGGTTTTAACTATTCTACCTAGGTCCTTTGTTTTTGTCGCTCCCAAATACTTTTAAGTTAGCTGGCTTTCCAATCTTTCGACATTGAGCATACTTGATGAAGGTTATCACAGAAAAGCGTCGTGTACACTAAATTTGATATTTACGTTTTATTAGCAAATCTAAATAATACTCTAACTCATCCTATTGCTAACTTGATGTTCGTGACATCAGAAAAGCCATATTGGTAGTTTACACTGTGTCGCAAGAGTGCTATTGATATATGTATTGGTTGATTGATTGATTGATTGCTCTTGAAATGCAAGTGTGATGTATTGCATGTGCAATCAAGACAACAAAGAAGCACTGTAAAATAAATCTCTTAACGGATGTTTTGATTGGAACATGTTGAACGCGAGGTGATGGATATAGTAGGTCCCATTTTCCATTGTAGCGATTACTGCTAATAAACTGTTCGTTATTAGGAGCAAGCAGCACGTTGTCTTTTACGTCCATAGAGCGTAACATACACATTGGATTCGTCATAGTGTGGCAAACAATTTCGGGGGAAATGTAGTATTTAGTTCTAAGCATGCATGCAAACATAAAGATGCACATCTTGTATTATATCCACATTTTCTGAACTTTTCAAATGTGACAATCGTATTCTCATCTTACGTATACAAAGACAAACATGCATTGCAGTAAGCTGTTTTCATAAGGTGGCAGATATTATAACTTACCAGCTGTTAATGTAACGTAATGGTCTTTACATTCTGGGTTCCGTGTTGTGATGACCGTTACGATTTCCACATAAAAACGAAGTTCGGCTCGTCTTTACTCTCATTTGTTTGTATGAGCTCTTGTCTTATTTACGTTATTTGTGTTTGCTTGCGCATAGGAAATAGGGGTGCCCCACACATTTTGTGTTGTGTGTTTGTTTTGATTTTCTTCGTCTTATGTACCGTTTCCTATGTTGTCAGTTTCTCTTCATTGTCCATTTGTGATTGCCTCTTCGGTATTCTCTAACGTTGATTAGATATTATAACATACCAGCTGCTAATATAACTTAATGTTCACTTGGTTTGATTGATTGATTGATTGGTTGGTGTTTAACGCCAATCTTAGCAATATTTCAACCATATCGTGGCGTGAACAAATTTTATATATAAGACACCTACAAGGTCTTAAGAAATAAAATATACGTGTCTATAAATTGGAAATTCTAACTTACCAGTTGCTAAGGTAACATTAATGAACACTAAAACTGACAAGCTTATACAGTAAAGAAGCTTTTCCATATTGTACTAAAAATTTATAATTAATGATAACTTCATCTTAGCACAATCAGTTTTATAAGTCAGATATCAGTTTATTTAAACTTTGTGGTAGATTACTAAGTATCGTACGAGGTGATACATATAATATCTGACTGGATGTTGATATTTACATTATTGATAGCGGAAAATGGGATGGGTGATATAGATGCCATGTTAAATATAGAAAAATATATATTCAATCCCGAAACATTGAACACCAATTCAGTGAAACTATAAGTTGTAATACAATAAAATAACAAAATATCTGACAGCATGAACTCTGCCTGTGATCTTAATACCACATAATTCGAATGGGTAAAGTATTGGATCAGACAACATGAATCCTACTGCGAGTGTATAACCAGATGATTAGAATGGGTAATGTTCTCCTGGATCTAACGACATGAATCGCTACCACAGACATATGACCATATCATTGGCATGAGCTACGCTTTACTGGATCGGACAACATGAATTCCTACTGAGAGTGTATAGCCAAATGATTCGAAAGGGTAGAGTTTTTCTGCATCTGCCACCATGAACACTCCCATTGTGGTTCCAATGCCAAGTTCAAATTCACAATTACATGGCGATTGATCAAACAGAATTGTTACAAACAAAGATATAGAGATCAGTTCAAGCAAGAAAATATCAATAAAATGTTCACATTAATATTACACATATAATATATATATATATATATATTATAACATACCAGCTGTTAATAAAATAAAATATACGTGTCTATAAAGGGAGTGGATGTAGTCGAGTGGTCTAGGGCGCTGGACGTAAGGCTAAGCGAATGGTGCTGCAGTGTAACAATGGTGTGGGTTCAAATCCCGTCGAGGGAAGAACAAAATTTGACAGCTCTAAAATCTAATTCTAACACTGTTTGGTTTAATTTTCAGACGTATATATATATATATATATATATATATATATATATATATATATAGGGAGTGGATGTAGTCGTGTGGTCTAGGGCGCTGGACGTAAGGCTAAGCGAATGGTGCTGCAGTGTAACAATGGTGTGGGTTCAAATCCGCATGACAAATTAAAAACCCGCTTAAAAGAAACAATTCATAAAGCTTTTAGTCATAGAAACTATGGCTCAAAATTTGTTGTGTTAGGCTACAATTCCACATATTTTTCAAACAAAATTCATAAAGGTAAAACATGCTACTCCGAGGAACAAGTGATCAGTATGCTGGAGTTCCTCATCGATAACATATTTGTCTCCTTTGGAGGGACACTGTTTCAGCAGGTCGTCGGCATACCAATGGGTACGAATTGTGCCCCTCTTCTAGCCGATTTATTTTTATACTCATATGAGTCGGAGTTTCTTCAAAAGCTTGTAAAAGATAAGAAGATTCATGAGGCTAGAGCCTTTAATTTCACATACAGGTATATTGATGACGTTTTATCTATCAATAATTCTAGATTTGCAGAATTTCTTCCATTGATATATCCTCCAGAGCTGGAAGTTAAAGAGACCACCGATACAGCTTCGTCCGCATCATTTTTGGACTTATACCTCGAATTTGACGACAGTGGTCAACTCAGTACTAAAATTTATGATAAGCGGGACGACTTCAATTTTAAAATCATAAATTTTCCAAATATGTGCAGCAATATACCAGCTTCTCCTGCATATGGTGTTTACATCTCGCAATTGATTCGCTATGCAAGGGGCAGTAGCAATTATTCTGATTTCCTGAAACGTCATCTTCATCTGAGAAACAGGCTACTGGACCAGGGCTATAAAAAGATTCGCCTTATTCGATCTCTTAAAAAGTTTATATTCCGATACCAATATCTTGTCGAAATATATTCCGTCTCTGCAGAAAAAATATGAAAATGTATAAAGATAAAGAGTCAAATATGTCAAGAATTTTTTTTGTCAATGTGTGACGTAAAAATATTTTTGACATTTACGTCACCGAATATGGTACTGCTTTGACAACTATTTTACCTATTTTGTTCCTGTATTTAAATACTGTTACAGTGACAGCCGGAACCTTTGAACCGTAATGAGAGCGGGAGGTTTGGCGCCTTAAAGTCTGATTCAACCCACCATTTCTTTAGAAATGCCTGTACCAAGTCAGGGTCATTACGGTTTTCACAGTTTTCCGGTTGTTGACTGATTTTGTCTGTTTATATAATTATGAGTTTTGACTTTCCCTTTGTAAGATTGTTCGGAGTTCGGTAATTTTGTTATTACCTTTATATCCCGTCGAGGGAAGAACAAAAATTTGACAGCTCTAAAATCTAATTCTAACACTGTTTGGTTTAATTTTCAGACGTATATATATATATATATCCAGTGGGACAGATATATTGTATGGTTGTCACTTGCTTCTAGACGTTTGTATAATATACTTTATTTCCTGTGACTGTATAATGAATTCTTCATTATCCTATACAATATATTAAAAATTGCTGAGTTAGATTGCTGTCAAATTATAATATTAAAAGTATATATGTACCATCTACACACGCTTATACACATGTCTTACGTCTATCCCTAGATTTTCCTTACGAGACAAGGTAACACCACGACTATTGAAGCTCCTTTTTTAGGGAGTGGATGTAGTCGAGTGGTCTAGGGCGCTGGACGTAAGGCTAAGCGAATGGTGCTGCAGTGTATCAATGGTGTGGGTTCAAATCCCGTCGAGGGAAGAACAAAAATTTGACAGCTCTAAAATCTAATTCTAACACTGTTTGGTTTAATTTTCAGACGTATATATATATATATATTATGAGACCCCTGTCTTCAGTACTAATGACCTTTTAATAAAGAAGCCTATTTTTCCTAATTGTATGGGTGCTGATGGACTCGAAATATATCTTATTTATTCATTTTAATATAAATTGTTAAAGGCAATAGAAACATCATCGAATATTTATGAAATAAAAATCATTTCTTAGATAAGCATTATTAGAACAGAGAAGAAGAAAATGTCTTTTATCTTCACTTGCATTACAGAGTGGGCAATTCCTATTTTCTCTGATTATTTTTTAATGTTTCTCTTTTTCTCTGAAGAGATTATGGACACTTATCCTTCGGCGTCCAAGCATGTAGAAAAAAAACGAAGATATCAAATTTAGTGAGCACGCCGCATTACTGGAATAATCTTCATCAGGTGACGTTCAACGTCAAAATATTTGAAAGCCAAATGATTTACAAGTCTTTGCGGGCGAGAAAACCAAAGGGTTTACACAGGATAGCCAAAATCGGCTAAGGTCACGTATGTCTGAAGGGGGAGAACGTTAGTTTTAATCATAATTACATGATTTATGAACTGTAGATTTCGATAAAAAAAAATATATCTAACAAACCAGACATAAGGAAGATTCAAATAATGATGTATTTGCCTTAGAATTTGATAGTCTGTTCAAATACATTATTAAAATGTGTATATGAAAATTAGTGCACACGCACGACGCCTTTCTGGAATAAACTTTTTAGGGAACGACCATTTAACTTGAAAGAGGGGGGGGGGGGTATGGTTTTTTTTCTAAAAAAAAATATTCTGATTCCCAATGTTGCTGAAAAAAAAATTCTGATTTTGGTGGAGAAAAAAAAAATCTGATTCTGGAAAAATAACCATTCCCCCCTCCTGCAAGTTAAATGGTCGGACATTGATTTGCTGCTTATTCAACGGGTTTGTGTATGATTTTAAGGTAAATACAACTGTTGTATTTGTTAACAAGATAAGAAGAGTTTCCATAAAGGAATATTCTGATGCAATTATTACATTTTTTTAATGTTTAAGAATCATGTTTTTGTTGTATTTGAAAATTATAGTTTAATTGACATTTGTCACAAACTTTTTTAAAAATTATTTAAGCTATTCTGGAGACCCTGTTTACTCTATGATAATATGAATTGATCATCTTAAGAAGAAAAAACAGACAAACAATTTCTGAGTATGATTCGAATCGATAAGGTTTTCATGGCCGGATCGGACAGCATGAATAGTTCCTAAATAATGTAATTATATATAAAACTAAGGTTCTTCTCTCTTGGGAACAGGTGACCTTAGCCGATTTTGGCTATCCCGTGTAGGTCCTTTGATCTTATTGCTCTCAAAACTTTAAATGATTTGGCTTTCCAATCTTTCGATTTTGAGCGTACCGGAAGCGCGTCGTCCGCACTAAATTTGATATCTATGTTATTATTCCAACTGCGGATGAAGATCCTGACGACCTGAATGGGTAATCTTTCTCTGTAGTGCACCACTTGAACTCCCACTGCTGCTGTTAAGAACAGGTCATTCAAATGCATAAGTTTTTCCTGCAACGGACAACATAAATTTCTACTCCCGATGGAAGACCAGATGATTCAAATTGGTATATTTGTGAGCTTTACCTATTTATTCCTTGTAGGTGCTCAATTACAAATATGGTGTTTTGTACAAATTGAGGTAATACAATCGTAGATATCAATGTTAGTAGGCAAGACGCGTTTCTGGAATAAACTCCATCAGGTAGGCTCATAGCCAATAGATTGGTAAGCCAAACAATTATAAAAATCTTTGGGAGCAAGTAAACCAAAGGGTCTAAACAGGATATCCAAATTCTGCTAAGGTACCATATTCTAAGGAAGGAGAACCTTGGCTTTAATTACATAATTTAGATAATGTTAATTTCAATAATAGATATATCTAATAAACCATGTCAGTTGATACAAGGTGATAACAATTATATCGTGACCCTGTCTAAATGGAGTTGATAAATATGATATAGCTAAGCAACTATCACTATTGACTTTCTAAATATCTCAATATTTTGCTCATCATCTTTATATAGATAGTGGGTTTCTACAATATACGGCTACTCCGATTTCCTTCACTGTCAAACTGGCTCAGACGGACAGCGAGCAGTATATCAGCTATATTCAGGACGAAAATAATTTCAATAATATATATAAAAAAAACATATGGAAATGAGGAATGGGATGAGGTACCGGGATAACGACTTGAATACCAACGAAAAAGCATGGAATATTTAGTAGGGACGAAAACGTTATTCTTTTATAGTGGCTACAATGGCCCTACTATTTTTCAACATCTACAAAGGAAGGCCTATTACTTGCAAGGAGAATGGTACTCTCCAAAAATGTTACCAAATATAGCCTCGGTCAGGTTTTCCCTATTATAACCTGAAAGATTGGGAGGGTCGTGTGTTAAGTTGATATTAAGTTCGTCTGTTTCTCCAGTTGTTTGTATGAGGGCTCATGTCTTAGTTTTGTTGTTGGTGTATATTGGTGTCCAACACATATTGACCAAACGAGGAACATGGCGGGTGTCTTATAAGAGGTAGTAACTGGTTGCCATTCGCAGGAGCCTGTCTGTGTTACTCATCTTTGTAATTTTCTGTTTGTGGTTCGTGCTTTGTTTGTCTTCTTTCTGTGTCTTGCGTACCAAATGTTGCCAGTTTCTCTGGATCGTCCATTCGTGATTGCTCCTTCGGTTTTCTCTAATATTTTTATAGTGGATATGGTAGGACAATTATACCACATGACCGACCAATCTAACAAAATGTAGCTCATTGGGTTGCCACAAATATCCCGTTCTTAGGGTGCGGTGTAATGTTGTATAGTTTCAATCTGCGGAATTCGAACTCATAGCGTTAGTGGTGATAGGCACTGACGACTGCACAAGTAGTGGAAAATCCTACTTTCTTATGATCATAACCACGACGGCCCCAGAATAATTGGAAAACGAGTTAAAATATAGTTGCTTGATAGTGATGATCTATATTTGATTAAATTGTTTATATCACTATGTGTAAACATCCTGGATAGTACGAAATGTTACATGATAAACAAATGTTTACATTAGATTTCATAAACTTGACAATAATAAACGGATAGTAAAGGGTATCATTTCTCTTCTAATGCGTATATGCGTTGTTTTCATTCTTTCTTAACCTGTGTTTTTGTCTGAACAAGATAACTAGTAAAACATATGACATTATAGAGTGTCCTATAGGGCCTACTTGACAATATGGTTGTTTCGAATCATTTCCATTCTGTCAAAATTTTGTTATTTTCGTCCGCCAGATCACGTGATTTCGATGGACTAATCGACATTGAACTTCCGGTGTCAATGTACACAACAAAAACTCCAATTGATTTGTGCCGTTTTAACGTTCTATCCTCAACTTAAAAAAATCTTAACATTTTCTGTTAAAGACATATCAATTAAATTATTTTATTTGTATCAACGACTTCAATGCAGAGACAATTACTTCTTTAAAATTAAATTTGTTTTCTTTCTTTATTTGCGGTTGTCAGCATCAAAAGAAAACGATCTGCCTTTATGTATATATTTCTGATATCACACAGACAGTGAGGTACCGAACACCAGTATTTACTCAACCGTTTCTTTGGCGTCTCCATATTACAATTACTTATAATCTACCGCATCTACGACTATGAGATGCTGACGTTGTCACAGTAATAGCGTAAACACCGGAAGTCGTCTGCCAAGGGATTCAGACGTCAAGACACGAAAAAGACGGAACGTGATCGGAATTGACATGATTCGAAACAACCGTATTAGATATGCATTATAACGTAATAATTTTAAGCAGTTCAATAAAGTGAACTGACAGTAGAATATAAGGAATATTTACACTGAATATGATATTATAAAAAACAATTATATTAAATTTTTTGGGGAACTCAGTTGTCAACTTACTAATTGCCGTTCTATTGGAAAAACTAATACTGCAACGTATGAGGAGAATTTCATATACGATTTCTAAATGATAACAAATATATAAAAATGTATATATGTTAACGAATTCAATCAATATATAGAGATGATATCATGTTACAGAGTCTAGTTTTAGTGCAATTATCTGCTTAATATATAGTCAAACCTGTATTAAAAGGTCACCTTTGGGACAAAGAAAAAGTGGTGACCTTAAAAGATGTTCAATTCATAGGACATTTTCTATGACAGACCAAGAAAATGTGACCTTAAAATGCAGATGACTGCTTAATAGAGGTGGCCGCATAGACAGGTTCTGACCAAACATGACCAGTCGTGTATTATAATTTATAGAAATCATCATAGTCAGCTTATCCTTTTCCGATATCATTGATCCTCCTTATTTCTATCGCAACTGTCACTTGAGGGATTTTCTAGATAAGAGATTGTTTTATTCAGTCTGTTCAAACAATGCAACCAAAAGTCAGACGTAATATTCTATCTACAAAAACCGCACGGTCAATGCCACCGTATATGGGGTACATGTATCGCATATACAGGTTAACAGTTATGAATTCAGTGTCTCGATTTGTTGAACACACAACGCTGTTATTATAAATTGAGTAAAAAAACCATGGATATACATTAACCTAAGAGACCATCGAATAACCATCTTTACACTTATAACATGTCTCATTCAATCATGGAAACCACATCAGTAGTGTAATGGTTAGGGTCGGGTTAAACGGAAGACTGTAAAATTGGTATGTGTTCCTTCTCCACTAAGTACGCAGAACAGATTAGAGTAAGGATAATGTGTCAGAGTGGAGGGATGTGCACACATGTGGACTGCTGTTTCAGTGAGATAACACTATTATAATCCAACTAACCGTGTTAGTCTGATAGAAACACCGTTTAATCCTTTCATAGAATGTAACTTGTTCCTGTCATGATATAGCTGACTAAGATACTCATTTGGCGTTACACAGCAAACACCAACGCACTTCCTAATGGAACTATTAGGTCTAACTAATAACATTAAGATACCAATGATGCAATAAGAAGCCGTCATTCGAAGAACAGCGAAGGGTATGTTAGGGTATGATGTTTTACGCCACTTTCAACAATATTTCAGTTATTTCGTAGAGGTCCGTCTTATGAAATAAATTACCCTACGAAGGGTATGTTGCATGATGCAGAATATAGTATCATCTCGAAAACCTGTTCTTACTTCAAACATTTTCTCACTTACGGTTTTTCACTTTATATTTGCATTTTGCTTACCTGATTTTTTTTCTTGTCCATCTATATTTTATGTTTCCCAACTTTGATGTTTTACATTGCCATTGTTTCTAGAAATGAATATAATATACATGTCTCGCCTTGCTGGTCTTCGAAAAATGTTTCGTTTTGCCTTTGGATTTGAACCGAGCTAATCGCGTAACTGTCGACAATGCGACTGCCTCGCTTTTTGAAAACATTTTGAAGTATTACATTTATTACCGACATAGTATATAAATATTATGGCTTTGTGCGTACCTGATGAAGGTTATTCCAGTAACGTACCTGATGAAGGTTATTCCAGTAACGTACCTGATGAAGGTTATTCCAGTAACGTACCTGATGAAGGTTATTCCAGTAACGTACCTGATGAAGGTTATTCTAGTAACGTACCTGATGAAGGTTATTCCAGAAATGAGTCGTGCGCACTAAATTTGATATCTACGTTTTTATTTCAATGTAGATGTGGTTTTATAAGAATGTGTAAATTAATAATTAAAATAAGGGTTACAATGTAAATATTGGTAATAACAGGCCTTGTATCTCGTATGGTATGATCATGTCTAAAACTGGATGGATCTGGTATACAGTCAACAACAACAAGGTCGATGAATTAGTATATCATTTAATAATATATTATTAATGTACGACCTAAAATAATAAACATAGTGCGTATGTTGATTATATTTAGTTTGCCTACAATGTATTATCACAATATAAATAAACTATAATCTAATTGGAGAGGTCTGAAGCGTGATGGTCTGTCTGTGCTTGTTTCTGACTAGATATAACATATTCCTAACGGTTTAAGCTTAAGCATATTTTATTGTCTTATAAATGTACAATGGGATTGGAAACCAGTTACATCAACTTAGTACATCCGCTCCATACAATAATGTCATACGCATATATATGAAAATGACAGTAAGTTACATATATAATAAATGTATACATAGATATATTTGTTTAACAGAAGTGGTGGATTAAGGGGATTGAGTGCGAATGTATGATAGCATCCTGAGTACAGAGTATAATTTCATATCACCCAAATCTATTGGTATGATGTATATATTACGGTTAAATCATCAATGATAAAAAAAAAACAACATTATTTAATATCTTTATTCTTATTGCCACAAGTCATCTATGCAAATTTTGTACATATCAGTTATTGGCAAATCGCAATGAGGTATGGAACCATGTATCATGCATTTCCGGGTTTTGGTCAGGATTTTTACAGATTGTTGTTAAAATAACCAGAAATTAAAATATGCAAAAAATCACGTAGGACATTATAATATCTAGAGCAACACAACGTAAGAAATACAGTCAGTCATTAAAATTTCCAGAAAAAAAATATTCAACATCGACTTTTTTGCCATCATGTAATGAAAAAAAATGGCTACTCTCTTAGTGGCCGCAAGACAGGAACCGTGATTAGAAAAAATTATCACCAACCCATCTGACAAGACAAATGGTCATAAGGTAAACAATCATTGATAAGCTTGTACATTATTACGCCGATACGAGCTGAAACGTAAATATTTGTTGTAAATATTTGTTCGTCTGACATAATCATGTTTAGAGATTGTGACAATATCTTCCTCTCGTTCTCGGTTCAGGACAATAGTATGTCCAGAACAAAAAGACACCACTGATAATGTAAATAAGATAAATGGTAAAGGAAATATGGTTTATCTCTTCAAATTTAAAAAAAAAAACAAAGAAAATACCACATAAAAATCTAATTTGGTGCCTGAACTTGCTTAATGTAAATTAAGGTGGTACCGTACACTTCAAGTAAAATTTGATCTGCTCGTTTAATTTTCTTATTTTTTTGACAGTGTGTTTTAATATATCCACTGTAATAAATATCAAAATTTTAACATATTCCAACCAACAGACTCAGAGCTAAAAATTCACTAGCCACATAGCAGCTTTTCTCTCTGTTGTTTTGATCGCCGAAATGCTTGAAATCTGCATACAAACATCATATGATCAAAACGTTCAACTGATTTTAAAGAGTTTTCTCCTTGTAGTGTATGGTACCACCTTGAATATCGAAACAGCATTGTAGGAAGTCTCAAGTCTTATTTACGTTATTTGTTTGCGAATAGTGGTGTCCAAGACATTTTGCGTTGTGTGTCTTTGTCTTCGTCTTGTCTACCCTATGCTGCCAGTTGCCAGTTGCCCATTCGATATTTTCTAATGTTTATTGTGATATGTTTAAAAAGTAAGATTTGTTATCGATAAATAGTCCAAACATATTAGTTCTGATGGATTAATTTCCATTAATAAACACTATGGTCATGACAGTATTCTGTCAAGCAGCTAAATAATATACGTCGACGTTTATTTTCTCTTTTGGTAACTACAACTTTGAATTCATTATTAATCGTGGGGTTCAAATTTGCGTGATTTCGTGGTTGAATAAAATTACGAAAATTAAAATCTAACGAAGTACAATTTCCTCATTGACTTTTGCTTGTAGTGTTTGAAACCACCAATTCAAGAACCCGGGGATCAATGCATTTTGTAGAAACCACGAACAATGGTGCCAACAAATATAAATGTATTTACAGTAGCAGTATGCATCAACATAAGATTTGTTTTTGCTGTAAATCAGATGAAATGCTTCATAGGTGTGACTTTAGTTCACTTTATTAATTTCTTTTTAATTGAAACAATATGTATTCGTAAAAATCATAAATAATACATATTGTACGATGTTGCATTTATTTGACGACCTATGATTGGATAAAATCATTCCTAAAAATAACGATAGAAAGGAGAGCCATATATGCAAATCTAGAGAATAAGATTAATACGCGTACGCTTTACCTGGCCAGGAGAAAATTCCTTTCATAAAAATAACGCGCAGTAACGAAATGATGCAGACGGAAAATTACAGAAGGTCAGTGGGTGGTGCTTAATTTTGTGTAGTGACCATTACGTCTTTAGCCTTAGAATTCCATTCATAAAAATAACGATGCAGACGATAGATAAACTTGCAGGTATTTGACCAGGCTCTCTATATATATGTGTGTGTATTTTGATTTAGCATAATTAAACACAACTGCAAGAAAGATGATGATTTATATTTTCTTCTAAAATAATGTGCAGTTACGAAACGATGGAGACGGAAAATTACAGAAGGTCAGTGGGCGGTGCTTGATTTTGTGTATTGACCATTACGTCTTTAGCCTTAGAACTTCCAAGAAAGTTCGTCAAACATAGTTCGTGGAAAAAACGTAGTTACTGTTTCAAGTTATAAATCAGCAACATCGTACAAAAATGCTATAATCTCCCGTGACCGACTATGGTTATTTAGACGGTCACTAGGGAGCTTATAACTTATAATATACTACGATTACAGAATGTGGATTCAGAAACAAGCTTAAAGTTTATGTTAATCCGTCTCGGGTTAATCAGTTTCTGTGCCCGATTCGATGCATGACTGTTCAACATGATATTATTTGTAAAAGATCCCTGTTAAAAACTTCGCTCATAAAGTTAGGAGGTTATGGTCATGGTATTTAACGCCCCTTTCATCCAATATTTCAGTTATATCGTGGCGGACTGTTTTATTGGTGGAGGAAAACGGAGGTGAAAACCACACACCTTCCGCAAATCAGTGACAAATATAATCACATAATGTTGTATTGAATACACCTCGACATGAGCGGGATTCGAACTAACAACTTTAAAATCCAACGAACATACGATCATGACCTCGATGGCCTCTTCATTTTAAGGTTAAATGAAATTAATGTCCTTGTAAACTGCATTTTCAAAATATCGGACAAGAAAATGAATACAGCTATCTGTCTGGTAGAACGTTATCAATTAATGTTGACTTGTATGTGACCACTCGTATGATTCTATTTATCTTTATTTATGTGTCTGTAAGGTTACTGAAAGTATATAAAAGCTAGTTTTCTGTAAACAATTCATCAATTTAAAAATCATTAAAAACATTTCAGAATGAACAGACTTGAACTATTTTGCTACTGTGTAATACTAATTGTACACGTTGTGTTGACCACACAATCCGGTAAGAAACTTTATATGTTACATGTACAATAAGGTTAGATTTATGGTGTTTAACGCCACTTTCTACAACATTTCAGTTATATCGTGGCAGTCAATTTAATTGGTGGAGGAAACCAGAGTACTACGAGAAAACCACCGACCTGTCGCAAATCACTGACAGACTTTATTACATAATGTTGTTTCGATTACACCTCGCCTGAGCGGGATTCGAACTCACTACGTTAGTGGTTATAAGCACTGATTGCATAGGTAGCTATAAATCCAACTACAATACGATCGCGACCACGATGGGTGCTTACATGTAAAATAAGCTTTGCTTTTGAATAACCATTCTTCGTTTTTGAATAATAGTGTATTTCAAGAAGCACATTTTGCTTTCAATTGGTACAAATAATTAAAGCATATCTTAAAGGATGGAAGAGCATGATATTACAAATAACTAACTATCTTCTATCATAGCAAGTACTCAAACACTTTTGTAATTCGAGCCCCTAGTCTCTCTTCTTTGTATTTCTGGCAGATGCCGTGTATTATAATGTTTTATTTATTAATTATATTTATCATGTACTTGGTATTAATATGATAGTTTTTGCAAATGTGTAACAAGCGGACGTTAACTAGCCATAATAGCACGCCCGAGGCTGATATCCCAAATGTATCTTCCAGTAACTGACAATCGGAATTAGTACATAACGTCTTCGCAGATATTGAGTAGTATTTCAGCTATATTCAGAACGAGAACAAGTTTATTATATATATTTTTTATTCAAATTTACAGTTCTTAAATCATGAAATAATTATTAAAACTAAGGTACTCCTCCCTTAAGCATAGCTGACCTTAGCTGACCTTAGCCGAGTTTAGCTATTCTGTTTTGGTTTTCTTGATCCCAAAGATTTTTTTAAATATTTGGCTTTGAGCGTACCTGGTGATGATTTATTCCAGAAATGCGTCGTGCGCACTAAATTTGATATCTACATTTTCATTTCAATAATATTAACAAAAATAAAAACAAAAACTACATAGAATTGAAGGAAAAAATGGGTAACTGGGACAATGACTTTTGAAAAGGTATGGAGAATTGGGTAGGGTAGGGACAAACAATTTAACCTTATATAATGGCTATTGTAGCGAGTATATCTCATCACGACAGGTAATTGAACTGTCAAACTTAAACTTAATAGGTGATATGTACTGATTACCTAGATTGATGTAATTATAATATCTAGAGCAAGACAACGTAAGAAATACATAGTCAGTCATTAAGTTTTCCAGAGAAAAAATATTCAACATCGACTTTTTTGCCATCATGTGATAAAACATGAATTCTCTCTTAGCGGCCGCAAGACAGGAACCGTGAGTAGAAAAAATGATCACCAACCCATCTGACCAGACAAAATGTCAAAAGGTAAACAATCATTGATAAGCTTGTACATTATTACGCCGATATGAGCTGAAACGTAAATATTTGTTGTAAATATTTGTTCGTCTGACATAATCATGCTTAGAGATTGTGATAATATCTTCCTCTCGTTCTCGGTTCAGGACAATAGTATGTCCAAAAAAGTCAAATAACATATATTTACATTTATGGCCACCGAGGCCAACTCAGGTTTATATAACTATAATCATGGCCACCAAGCACCCCGCATATTCATGTAGATTTAGTCATAGCCACCGAACACCCCACATGCTTATGTAATTATAGTTATGGCCACCGGAGACCCCACCTATTTATTTACTAAGATCATGGCCACCAAGGACACCTTAATATAGTCATAGCCACCGAAGACCCCACATGTTCCAATAACTATAGTCATAGCCACCGAGAACCCCATATAGTCGTAGCCACCGAACACGCCGCATGTTCATATAACAATAATCATGGCCATTGAGGGCTCCACATGTTTATGTAAACATAGTCATGGCCATCGGGGACCCAACATGTTTACATAAATAGGCATTGCTACCGAGAACCCCATATAATCAATGCCATCGAGCACGCCACGTGTTGATAGCAGTAATCATGGCCACCGATAACCCCACGTGTTTACATAGCTATAGTAATGGCCAACGAGGACCCCACACGTCTATGTAACTAGTATTTATTTAAAAAACACAGCTGTTTGTCAATACCATAATAGTTGTATTTCATACTTAGATGTAATCACATATTTTCAGATACAATTCCGTACACTTATATAAACCTGTCATTTATGTTGTATATTTGGTTATTTTATAGTTATCAATTCATATATCGGATGTCCAGCATATCTACAAAGAAGATCGAATGTAATCTCATACACGGATACCTGTTTGGAATTAGTGGATAAAGAACATTCGTGGAAAGGTGCCCGAAAACATTGTAAAAAATATGGTGGAGATTTGGTGGTCATCCATGATATTACCAAACAGCAATTTATCATGAATGCGCTTCGAAGTCTTGGTTGGGATAGCCAAGGAGTATGGATAGGAGGGACACATGTTGACGGGGAAGGAGTTTGGAAATGGGTGACAGGTAAATAAAGCATAGGTTAATACGTCATATACAAATCAACCAGAAATATTATTCTTAATATTTGGTTTCAATGTATATTTTGATTAACATATTCTTTTAATAAAATGAAGAGTAATACCACATTGTCGGAAATGGACCAATTGCTCCAAAGTGGACCCCACGCATATGGGGCCCTGCGCAGGATTTATCCACTCTTGACTGTTCAAGTACACATACCAAGACACTTGATGTTTTACAGAGAACAGCATTAGGCCCCGCACCTCCTAAGGCCGAACCTGATAGGTACCTCCCTACTAAATCTGGTCGTAATTAAATATATAATTTGTCTAAGAATATTCAATCCTCAAACAGTATTATTATATTTACTTTAAATATTATAAACATATTTGATTGAATTTTAAAACCACAACAGATGTATGTTTAGACATGCAACAAAAAATCAGTCATGCTATTTATTTGCATATGACGAGACCTTGAAAATACCTCATGGATACAACCTTTACTTAACAGGAGAACGAATGACTTGGGGTTACTGGAGACATGGACATGGTAGAAGTCATACTGGATTTCTATTTCACAAAAGAAGGTTTCAAGATTGTGCCCAAATTCGTACAGATGACAGATATAGATGGTATGGTTTCCCATGTCGGGGAAGAATCGGCTACCATTACTCCAGTATTTGCGAATATTGTAGGTTTGCATGATATAGAGGGGGTATGGTGTTTAACGACACTTTCAACAATATTTCAGCTATATTTTTGAAATCCCATTGCATAGACATAGTTGTTTCGGCACTGATATGGTTTATTATATAAATCTATTATTGAAACAATGTGGAAACTGTTTATGTGAATCTCGCATTTTCCCCAGTCTGTATGCCTCATACACATAAACTTAATATTTTAAAACAATGCACTAATATTGTATATATAAACTTCTTGAACAACCATCCCTGTATGAATAAATATATATTGCAATTTTTAACTACATAGTAACCTTGAGATTCTAGTTATATAGCTAATGTTAACCTATGTCCCATTTTCTGAATCCTAGAATATTAGATGGTGACATAAGGAAAAAAATTGTATAGCATGTTTTGATAAGTCGACACATTTAATGTTTATGCCTTCACAATTCTACGATTCATGGTGCTCGAACCACAGAGCTTCACAGTGAGTCCCTATTTATGAGGGACGGTCGTATATCATAATTTGTAAAGAAATTTTCTTGAAGATTTCGAAAGAGTATGCGCATTGTAGCCGCTTAACCAACTCTACATCTTATACCAGTTGCGTCAAATGTCGTTTTTCTGATTGTAATGGTGTCAAAGGTCGCTTTTCTGATTGTAGTGGCATCAAGTGTCTTTTTTTTATCATAGCGAGTCAACATTTTTTGTGATTGTAGTGGCGTCAAATGTCGTTTTTTGGATAGGTAGTGGCGTCAAATGTCGTTTTTCGGATTGTAGTGGCATCAAAGGCCGTGTTGCTGGTTGTCCGTATCCTCCCTCATATCTGCATCAATTTTAGATATTGGTAAACACTTTCCCGTCCTGATTATAACTGATATACTGATGACAGGACGTAAAACAATAATCAATCAATCATTCATTCAATCACTTAAATTATTTTCAGATGAGATTTTTTACAAGGAAATTTCTTACGCGATAAAAAATCAAGACAAACTGCTTATCAAATGTAAGAATATTCTACACGTATTTCAGTCGCATGTATTGTTATTCGATGATAAATACCCTGCTTTGATAATCAGTGACACAAAACTACCACTCGTTGTTAAATAGGGTAATGGTGTTTAACGCCACTTTCAACAATAGTTCAGTAATATCGTGGTAATCAGTTCTATTGGTGGAGGAAACCGGGGTACCAGGAGAAGACAAACTTTATCACATTCGAACTCTCTACTTTTAGTGACAATAGGAACTGATTGCATAGTACGATAACGATCACGAGGACCTCCGATGTGAAATATGTGTTTACCTATTTCATTTGTGACAATCATGGTCCTAAATAAACGATTACAGTACAAAATGTAGCATTATGGTATATATGTTAGTATGTACTTAAGATACTAACATTTGGTTGTATTAAATTAGGCAATTTCTAGGTTATCAATCTATCAAAAACTATTTACTTATACTCATTTTATTTTCAGTTGCTGTCAAACCGAGTTCAATTCAAGCAAAAGTAATGTTGGCCAAGGAATCGACCTCGATACTAACTGTCAAAAATAGAAATACCCCGTCTTCTAGATCTACAACTGTGAAAATCAAGGAAGCATAAGTCCATCACAACGCGAAAGATAGAAACACCAGCATTTACTAATCAAACACCATCACGAAACATGAATTTACATACAATTCCTGTCAACCGTGATATCCAAGTACCAGACTGATTATATGTAAATAGTAACATACACGAATGTGGTAAAAATGTAATGTACTGTTGTGTACTATTTGCATAATAACTCTGTTGTCACTGTATATATTGTTTTGTTTTATTGATATTGCTTATTTTATACTATTTTTCTTTAATAAAATGGAAAAATCTATATAATTATTGTCTCTATAGCAAAGGGAATCAAGGGTAAGGGTTAAGGTGTTTAACGCCACTTTCAACAATATTTCAGTTATATCGTGGCAGTCAGTTTTATTGGCGGGGGAAACAGGAGTACCTGGAGAAAACCACCGACCTGCCGCAAGTCACTAACAAACTTTATCACATAATGATGTATCGACCGCATCTCGCCTCAATGAGTGGCTGTATAGCTTAAGGGAATCAAACACCAGGTATAATATAGATAATTTGAACGGCCAAGCGAGGAAGGGAATATTTGATCACATCAAGGTTATGTATTTTTTAACAACATGGCCGTTGTAATGAGGGAAATACATTATGTTAATTGCCATGTGTGATACTTGATAAACAATAATTATCTGCATAGCCATATATTACAATTTATCCTGCAATGACAGCATTTACCGACCAATATAACCTGCCCAATATTTTTTGGGATATTGGTCAGTTATAAATAGAACATATAGCAAACTCATCGGGGCACATCGGGGGATATTGTTTTCAAATACATACACAAAATTATTTTAAATACTTTTATCTTCGTCCAGTAAACGTTTATTTACGATTTAAAATTGCAGGATAAATACAATACATGTGCACTGTCGAAGCATATAGGTAAATATGTGTATTCGGCGCGAAAGGCGGGAAAAGGCTCGGCTAAGCCTCGCCTTTCCCCCTGTTTCTAAGCCTCATACACATATTACCTATATGCTTCGACAGTGCACAAGTATTGTATATTTCTTGCATTCAGACAAATTCTGATGTACAACGAGACTTCCGTTTAAAATGATGTTCGTTTAGCTATATGGTTCGTGTTAGTCACTCTTTAGTTTTCTGTGTAATAATGTGTTGCCCATATTCGGTCTTTTCGTACTCTTTGTATTGCCTGTGAATACTCTATGAATTACATCTTCTGATTACCTTTTTTCTGTCATCAAATCTTTCTTTTCCTTCTAGACAAGTTTCACATATCTGACCCATATACCAGCCCAATTGAATATTTGAATCATTTAATGATTGGTCGCAATTTGTGTTCGGTTCATGAAGAAATAATTTAATTTGATTTGAAGATTTCAATCTGATTGGCTAATCCACCTGGAGAAAATGTTGGCTATACTCGATAACCTGGGTTGGTATTGTGACGTCACCAACGTGTTCATCCGCCAACGATAAATTCAAATAGTCACATGAAATAATCGTAATTAAAATCGAGGAATCATTAAATTTTGTTGTAAAAATTAAATTATAAGGAATATTTGAAATTGTTGAACAGGTTATACTTGCTTCGCGGTTTATTAAGCGTAAACTGACCCAAGTCAGGTTATATCTTGAACAATTTCAAATATTCTTTAAATAGTCTCAATCAGGTTGCACACACCGGGTTACGCAAGGGTGTGTACAACCTGATTGAGGTTATTTCGAATGAACCGAACAAATAATTTCGACCAATCCTTATAAATTAATTCAACCTTTTTTGCTATGATATTGAAAATATTTTATTTTTTCAAAATAAGGCAAATAATCGGAAAAGAATTTAGATAACCCCAAAGGTGCCTCATTTATGGAAAATCACCTGATAACAACGGCACGCGACGCCTTGAGAACGACTAAGATTCAGTACATATACAAATAACCTCAACTTTTTAAACCAATCAAAAAACATAAATAAAATGACATGTGACTCTAAAATTAATTTATTTAGTGATTGTTGTACCTCTTTATAATACTTTCAAATATTGAAAAAAATACAATTTTCCATACATTAAAGTAATATGAAAGGCAAATATCGTGGAATTTTTGGATTAAATATTTTCACTTAATATGTCAGTTAATTTTAACTAAAATCAACTGCATAACAAAGAAAATGGTTCACACGACATGAAACAGACAGATTCCTCAATAATTATTGTCAGGAATGTGTGCGTGCTTACCTCAGCATCCATGATTTTTTTCGTCACGAGGTAATGATCGGCAATCATCGGAACAAAGCAACCGAAAGTTAATCAGTCTCCACAACAATGGCGAGGACGATAAACATGTACACGGATTTAATAAGTAAGTAAGTAAGAAATGCCTTTATTTCAAGAGGGTAACACAGTTAGCAACAATAAGATAATCTTCCATGTGGCCATCAAAACAATAATAATCAAATACAGCAAATACAATTTAAAACAATACATACATATTCACAACGAAATGTCACAATCTGAGTATAATCAAGGATAAATCCTTGGTATAATGAATATAATCATTTGTTATTTTGTTTTGACATTAAATAATCTGTATATTTCACAATATCACAATCCTAGTATAATCAAGGATAAATCCTTGATATAATGAATATAATCATTCGTTATTTTGTTTTGACATTAAATAATCTGTATATTTGCAGATTTCTAATTGTTGGGAACATATTTCGACTTGAAACATGCACGAATAGCTTAGTAAACGTACCGCCGTATTCCAAATTGAATGTTCAGGGGAAATATTTCTTCACCCAAAACTGGTTTAATATTACTTTAAACATAATCAATATTTGTACGGAAACACACAGCTAAAAACAGGTATAAGAAGCAAAGACGTATTTTATAATTTGTCTGACTTTTTCTGGTATCTATAGTTATCCACAATCATGCCATTGTCCTATTTGAAGATTGAAAAAGAGATTGATCAAAGAGATGACATTTATATACACTACACTGCCTCACCATATTCGACATTTCCAATGCGTTATTATTTTATGTTAGCACTACCAATTTGACAGTTGCTTGCTGCAGATCGACAATAACCAGATTGAAGTTTATTTACTAATGTGTTTTTAAAATGTCTATGAAATCATTTTTCCTTAAAGTTCCAAAAACTAAAAGAACACGCCTCAAAGTAGGCATGAGGTGTGATCATCCAACAATTGCTTATAATGGGTTCTCACTTATGCTATATAACAGAAATAGTATGTAAATAAGGGTAATAACAAAATTACCGAACTCCGAGCAATCTTGCAAAGGGAAAGTCAAAACTCATAAGTATATAAACAGACAAAAACAGTCAACAACCGGAAAACTGTGAAAACCGTAATGATCCTGACTTGATACAGGCATTTCTAAAGAAATGGTGGGTTGAATCAGATTTTAAAGCGCCAAACCTCCCGCTTTCATTACGGCTCAAAGGTTATTAGCTTTATAATAAAAATTCAACGACAAGCACACACGGAATGAACGCAAAACGTTCCGTTGAACGTTGATATATCTATAGTACGTATGTTTATGGATTAGTATTGCATTTCTGTCATATTTTTTTCTACTTTATTCCATGTTTACTACTTTGTTTATTAAGATTTGTACTCCGTGCAACATTATATGGTAAAGTTTGTCAATGACTTGAAGCAGGGCGGTAGTTTTTACAGAGTACTCATGTTTCCTCCACCAGTAGAACTGACAGACACAATATAATTGAAAATTGTTGAGAGTGGAGTTAAGCACCATAACCGTTACCCTTTATTAACTGCAATCTGTTACATCCTTCTAAACATACGAATTAAGAATGAATATTCCACACATTCTTAAATGATCGGAGTATTCTGAAGGTCGTCAGCCATTATAGTAAACAATATTACCATATTGTGAAGAAAAAAAACCTGACTAAATAGCATTCAAATACAAGACTGATATTACTACTACACTATTCTGTTAATTTGATGCTACAGAGTAAAGCTTGTAAGTGAAAGCAGCCTTAAAATTTACTACTAATGCGTATTGGTATAATGTATATAGATCGACAACCATGTACAAGACGTCTGGTGTTATTAAATTTCAGTATGGTATTAAGACTAAATCACGATTGATCTTTTCTTTCGTAAGTAATTGCGGTCCGTTACAATTTCTGCATAAAAACGATGGTAGGTTCTTCGTTTCTTCCAGTTGTTTGTAGGAGGTATCATGACTTATCTACTTTGTTTTGTTATTTTGCGCATAGTGTTGTCCAACACATATTTGCGTTGTGTTTATGTTTTGTTTCTTTTTCTTTGTCTTGTCTTGTCTATGTTGGCAGTTTCTCTGGATTGTCCATTTTTGATTGCCCCTTCAGTATTCTCTAACGTGTATTTATAAAGCTAATACTAGTGATGAAGTCGCTTTATCTGAATAATGAAGGGAACAATTGAATAAATGCACTATACTTTGAATTGTCTAATTTGAAAGAGCAATACTACAGCCAACCCAACCGCATCGGTGGTGTAAAGGTTAGGTGTGTTTGGGCACCGGTCGGGTTAAACCAAGGACTATAATATTTGTATGTATTACTTCTCCGCTCCGCTAAGCATTCAGTATCAAGGAATAAGAACAAAGACTGGTTGGCTAGGATTCATAATACTGTGACCGAGTGGATTGTTGTTTCAGTGAGCTAGCACTATAAACATCCAACTAAGCATGTTGGTCTACGTCAAAGAAGACATCTTCATCATCTCATCAAATGCAACTTGTTCTCGCCATAATATAGCTGAAATATTGTTCAATTGGCGTCAAGCAATAATCACTAAATCACTCTCCCTACAACCAACTCGGTGCTATAATGTTATGGGGAAAAGGGTTGTGGTGTTTAACGCCATTTTTGTGTATAGTGGTGTGAGGTTTTTTGGGATCTTTTTTTTGTGTCTGTATTTAAATACTGTTACAGTGACACCCGGAACCTTTGAACCGTAATGAGAGCGGGAGGTTTGGCGCCTTAAAATCTGATTCAACCCACCATTTCTTTAGAAATGCCTGTACCAAGTCAGGGTCATTACGGTTTTCACAGTTTTCCGGTTGTTGACTGATTTTGTCTGTTTATATAATTATGAGTTTTGACTTTCCCTTTGTAAGATTGTTCGGAGTTCGGTAATTTTGTTATTACCTTTATTCGTCCTGTGTCTTGTGTACCCAATGTTGCTCTGGATTGTCCATTATTTGATTGCCCCTTCGGTGTTCTGAAACGTTTATTTCAGCAATAGTTTAATTAGATCATGGCGGACAGTTTTATTGGTGGAGGAAACCAAAGTACGCGGAGAAAGCCTGTCACTTTATCACATAATGCTGTATCATCGAGTGTACCAATTAATATTAGTTCAGTTGATGAATAGTTTGGTGATATGGTACCAATTGATCATATGTTGGTTGGTGACTATTTAGCGGTATTCGGTAGCAACTGATCTTCATTTCTGTTGATGCTCTTTTGGTTGTATACCGTACCAACTGACCTCCTTCCTGTTGACAACGAGAGTGGCTATAAAACATGACAATTGAGCATTTAAAAACATCAAAATATAGGACAGGAAGTTAAAACGAACTTGATATAAATCCTGTCAAGTTAAACGTATATGTGCATAAATGGCATTTTGTTTTATAATCAGCAACATGCATATTATATGTGTTAAGATATGTCTTATCTGCATGTCAACGACATAACTGGGATACGGATTTATAAGCTTAATAACTTGTTTTCGGGTCCCCTTAATTAATTCATAGTCATTACTATTGTTGTATTTAAATTGTTGTATTATATTCATATGTATTGATTAATAAAATATGTTTACACTAACGACATAACTAGGAAGTCTTAAAACATATAAAGACGGAATGAATTGACAAAACAATATCAAATAATCTGACGCTTTCATCATGAAGAGATATCTTATATATTTTAGTTTTATACTTGTTCAGGATTTGTTAACAACACAGTCTGGAAAGAGAACAAAACAGACATTTACTTTACTTTGTAATTTTATATAGCAAACTAATAAGAATTGGTTTTTTTTCTTGAACATGACGTATTGCCTCAGAACTATGCTTCTTTAAATCAACGCGAGATAAATATATAATATACGGCAATGCCAGGTATAGTATTTTCTGATTAGAACATAACAACTTTATTAATTAATGGTTAGGTGTGTTCGCCGCGACTGCGGTAGATCGTGGGTTCGAGCCCCGATCGGATGAAACCAAAGACTATGAAATTGGCACGCAGCATTGATACAGCTGCAAAATTGTTGAGTTGACGTTAACTAACACTTACTCACTCACTCCTAAACAGATGCTTCAAAATGATGGGCAATCTATTCTGTGATCTGAAATTACTTATACATTATTGTTCATATTAAATTTTTTTATATGATGAATTATTGATGTTTATTTACTTTTTTGTATTTCTCTTTTACCTGAATTCTTATTGCATATTGGCATTGAATTATGATGTGATGTATGCCTTCAATCCTTTTAGGGCTAAATTGCAAATCAATAAAGATTAAGTTATCAAATTTTCAGACACCAATCGTTTATATGATGTTAAATCCCAAGCCCCAGATTTTAGTCAAACAAGAAAATCATTATGTCTCTGTCGAGTCGGTTCGCTTCAGGACATCAATTTTTGCCAGAAAAGCTTGACGATACCAAAGCAGTTATAAAAAAAATCGAAGAAGAAAATGACAATACAATGACAAATAGAAAAGGACAAAAGACAAACAATGATCCACAAAACATTATACAGAACACTGAAGATTGGGTAACATACCAACTCAACTAAAACAGGGTTCAACTCGGGCGTTCTGGAAAGATAAGCGATTACTACTTCACTGGTGGCACCAATCGTGGTGTTAAGACGATTTTTGCTCAACTAGTGGCACATATCATGCTAAACGACACCGAATATCATCTGATACCTTATATAATTATGTATATATTTAATTTTAGATATGAGAAAAAAATGGCCAATCTTATATCCCAATTATACTGGACTTTCTGCAACAGTGATGATTTCTGATCCTAAAATATGTATTGACCATTTTATATAAATCTGTGGTAGCATCTTCAATTTCAGATCCTCTTAAGGACTGTCCAATATCCCTACCTAGAAGTTGGAACTTGTTTGCGTACACAGATACGTGTCTATAAATAGTACATGATGAACGATCATGGTATGACGTCAGGGATCACTGTAAGCAGCTTGGTGGAGATCTGGTTGTAATCCAGAACATGGCTAAGCAGCCATTATACAATAATCCTGATTTTTACTGTTATATGTTATGCTATGATATACTTTGAGTGGCCGTCGTGATCGTCATCGCATGGTAGTTAGATTTACAACTACCTATGCGCTCAGTGCCTATCACCACCAACATTGTGAGTTCGAATCCCGCTCATGGTGAGGTGTACTCGATACAGCATTATGTGATAGAGTTCGTCAGTGACTTGCTGGTGGTTTTTGTCGGGTACTCCGGTTTCCTCCACTGCGATATAACTGAAGTATTGTTAAAAGTGGTGTTATACGCCATAGCCCTAACCCTATGTTATACTTTGTTATAATTCAGTTTTAATGCTTAATACGTATTACAGTATTTTGACGCAGCTACAATCTCATTAATTAACATTGTGGCCGTCGTGGCCGTGATGGTATGGTAGTTGGATTTACAACTACCTATGCAATCAGTGCCTATCACCACTGATGTTGTGAGTTCGAACCTCGATTAGGGCGAGGCGTACAACATTATGTGATAACGTTTGTCAGTATATTACGACAGGTCTGTGGTTTTCTCCGGATCCTCCGGTTTCCTCCACCAATAAAACTGACCGCCACGATATAGCTGAAATATTGTTGAAAGTGGTGTTAAACAACATCAAACAAATAAACATCACACATCATGAATTAATATTGCAGGACAAAGGTAATATGCACGCAGAATATTAAATACCAATACAAAGTAATCACGGCTTGTCAGAACAGAACAATACAGATGAACTATCAATAAAAGAAGATACAAAAATGTAATGGAATAACAAAGATATTGGAAAACGCTTTGAGATCCGGAAGTAAATTGATATTATTATTTTTATTATTTCATTTATTATTTTATTATTTCTAATCAACAAAATGAATTACCTGAAATGAAAAAGTAAAAACAAACTAAAATGCAGACAAAAATATTCAGCGAATATGTCCAAAATCGAACCACAGCAGTAGATGTGTATAAAAAAGGTTGTATAATTTTATTTGTTGTATTTCTATGGTGTATCACCTTTAATTAGCACTACCAGTATACCATTAGTTAATTGGTAGTTAGTGCGTGCCGGTTATTTGTGTATTACATGAATCTTATATGTCGTGTACATGGTCCTGTCGTCTATATGAGATCGTATAACGTAGAGCTATTGGAGAAGTGGACAAGGTAGTGAAAGTCACCCTGGTTTCCTGTTTCCAAAAGGAGTGTTAGAAGATTGTGCTCAGATACGTACAGATGATTTCTACAAATGGCACGATTACCCTTGCGGTGGTGAAATTGGCTACCACTACTCTAGTATTTGTGAACATAGTAAGTGTGTCGAGTATTTACGATTTCCGAATAAAAACGATGTTCGGTACTTCTTTACCTCCAGTCGTTTGTAGGAGGACTCGTGTCTTTGCGCATAGTGGCATCCAACATATTTGTTTTGTTTTTCATCATCTTGTGTACCCTTTGTTGCCAGTTTCTGTGGATTGCCTATTTTTGATTGTACCTTAGGTATTCTCTAACGTTTATTTATTGCACAATAATCTACAACACTTTGGAACATTGCTTAGCATTAAAACATATAAGAGAACAGCAAATAAAGCTTCACTTATATCGGAATTTCATTATCTTTTATTGAATAAAGGATAGAGAAAACCGAATGGGCAAACAAAATGGAGAATCTAGAGATACATGCTACATTGGGCACAAGGCACCAAGCGAAGACCAACAAAACGCACAACATAGACAGCTAATAAGATGAGTAGCTCGGACCTCAACAAAAGAATTTGAAGACACCAAAGGGATAATCAGAATCCGTATATCCAGGAAGAACATACAACACAATGGCCAAAGGAAAAAGTACAAAAAGACAAACAACGATCTACAAATCATACACATAAAACAAAAACAAACGCTCGCGAATGATTATAAGTTCCTGTCTGTTTTAAGTCACCAGCCGTGTTACTTGTAGTCAAGACTGTTACATTTCTTGTCGATGATAGTGGAAAGAAAAATATCAAAAATATACATAAAAGAGATAAGATCCATTGCATTGAAGACATGGCTATTTCGTAGCGGTCATTTTGTAACTTTGACTTCAATCTAGGAGCAACGTGGCCAAGTTTGAGTACCATTTGCGTCAGCAGATGAGATCTGTCCACAAAAAGAGTCAGATACATGAAGAACGACGCCACTCTCCTTACACATAACAGTCAATATACAGCAGGTCAAAAGTAGAAAAAAATGCCTAGGAATGATTATTGATGGTCTATGGAAAGAGAGTATTATCCATCCCTATTTATTGCATTCTCCGTTTTCGTGTGACAGTCTAGACTTCGCCCAGATGCCCAACCTAGTGTTACCTTTTAACCTTTATTCTGGAGACCACCCTTTCAAAAGTCAGCAAAAATTGTCATGGAATTAATATTGTTTTTTCAACATTCGCTCTACCGGAAGTATAACCTAGAAGCAACCGGAATGTAAAGCAACACTTTAGGTTATTTCTGACTATATTTCGGAATATTTGCTTTTGTAAGCTTTCTCTGAACATTGTGTTGTCTGTCTTCGATTTATGGATTCTGATTACCACTTTGGTACCTTCAAGCTCTTCTTACTGAAATCGGCATAAAGATGTCTGCAGTGATTACAAATAGACATTCAGAGCGAATTAATAAGGGACGGGACGTCTTTATTGTAGACGTTCTCCAATAACCACACCTAACATCTACAATAAAGACGTTCCGTCCCCTATCAATTCTCTCTACATGTCTATTTGCAACCACAGCATACGTCCATATGCCGATTTCAGTGCACAGAGTGTGAAGATACCAAACGGGGTAATCAGAACCCGTTAATCGAAGACGAACAGACAACACAATGGCCAAATGAAAAAGAACAAACAGATAAACAACGATCAACAAAACACTACAGAAAAAACAAAAGATCGTGCAATAAGAACCGTACTAAATATATATGTATAAATATACAAGTAAATATTGAACACTATGATCATTGTAAAACTGTAAGTCTTTGAGTGAATACAAAAGAGAAATAGTACACATGCTTCTTTTAATGTATTATTTGCATTTATTTACGCATAGAGGTGCTCAACCCAATTTCCATACCGATATAACATGGATAATGTTCATGTCATTTAAAAAAGCGATGGATTTAATTAGTGGATCAGGAACTACTTACCATTACTTTATTCACCCCAGGTTTTCAGTGATGTTACTGTTGCTCAATATTGTCTGCGTAATGTTTTTAGAACCATTGTTTGCCCTTTTTTCTTTTAGTCCTCTTAATTATTTGACCTAGGAAGTATTGCTTCAAACTTTTTCGTAGCAACTTACATCTTATATTCCCCAGTGTTCCTGAGATGAAAGACACGGTGGATACTAGCGGATCCTCCTCATACTCAGACATAGTTAGTAAATGTCACGCATTTGCCTTCTAAAATAAATGCCTGTAAATTACCATTCCGGAGCTCCTGATTTCATCCCCGGTTTTTTGTGGGGTTAATGTTGTTCGATCTTTCCTTTTCTTTGGAGGTCTCGGGTGGCTCAATGAGTTAGGTAGTTGGATTACCTAACAACTCATACAAGCCTATCACCAATACGGCGTGGGTTCGCGCCCGGTTGTGTAAATTACAAAAGAGGATGCACTCGACTCGCAGCCGCAAGTGATAAAGTTTACCAGTTGCTTGCCCATGGTCGATGGTTCTCTCCGGATATTCCGTCTTCTTCCACCACTAAAACTGGTCGCCATGATATAGCTGAAATATTGCTGAAAGTGGCGTTAAACACCAATCATCAATCAAA
Source organism: Bathymodiolus brooksi (assembly GCA_963680875.1). Taxonomy (NCBI): domain Eukaryota; kingdom Metazoa; phylum Mollusca; class Bivalvia; order Mytilida; family Modiolidae; genus Bathymodiolus; species Bathymodiolus brooksi. The sequence continues at coordinate 45,425,611 of OY804590.1, read as the reverse complement.
TCAAATCCTTTTCTTTGTAGTGTTTTGTAGATCGTTGTTTCTCCTTTTTTATCTGTGGTGTAATGGTTAGTGTGCTCGCCTCGAGTGCGGTAGATCGTAGGTTCGATTTTCGCTCGGGTCAACCTAAAGACTATACAATTTGTATTCGCTGCTTCTCCGTTAAGCACGCAGCATTAAGGATACAGAACAAAGACTGTTTGGCTCGGAATCAGAATAATGTGCATGAGTGGGCCGACATGTCTATCCGCGGACTGTTGTTTCAGTAAGGTAGCACTATAAAAAAATCCAAGTAAGCGGACCTCGTCATCATTTTATTGAAAATTAACTTTTTCTCGCCATGATATAGCTGAGACATTGCTGAGATGGCGCTAAACAACAATCACTCACTGTATTGGCAATTGTCTGTCCATCTGCGATTTACGGATTCGGACAAACTCTTCTTTCAGGATTTTCTAAACAGTGAATTACACATATCAAATTATTCACAGGTTCTAAGATGCATATATCTATTATAAAGTCATTTGTCAAAAATATGACTATCATGACCATTTGAAATAAAACAAAATAACCGTAATTATCTTACCAATCAGAACGAAACGAACCACTGATCTGACAAACACAATATTAACTATGATACTATCCGATAGAAAACTAAGTCTAGTCTTTTGATATGAACACAATGTTGGTGGTGGTTTCCGGTTAATGTAGACGCAATATTCCTAGTCTTCATTCCCGAATTTCCAATAGACAAACATAAGTAGATAATAAGGATAATAACAAAATTACCGAACTCCGAACAATCTTACAAAGGAAAAGTCAAAACTCATAAGTATATAAACAGACAAAATCAGTCAACAAGCGGAAAACTGTGAAAACACAAGAGTTTGAAGATACCAAAAGGATAATCAGAATCCGTAAATCGAAAAGGAGACAACACAGTTGCCAAAAGAAAAAAAACAAAAAACAAACAACGATCTACAAAAAACTACACAGGAAACCAAATCTGCCCTGATTCACTTCAAAAGATTACACACATAAACAACATATGCTATATGATTCACTTATAGTTAAGAACACTTGATTGTCAATAATTATTCTTATGATAAACATTTAATCGTTATTAAATGCTAATCCAAAGAAGGACAAACAATATAATGTCCAAAAGGAAAAGGATAAAAGGACAAACAATGATCTACAATCCAAGACACATAAATCTAAAGAATGTGCAAGATGAACACCACTAAATACCGGGGCGTACTGAGGTGCTCCGAAAATGTAATCTGTTCCTGTTCCACTAGTGGCACCCGTTGCTCAGTAATCACATTCTCTATATTTGTATTCGACGACATATCATATGCATCACGAATCAGATGTTTTCCTAGATGTAATGAATACACATTAGAGACACCTGAAGGGGCAATCAAGAATGGACAATCCAGAGACACTGGCAGCTTTGGAGACACAAGACGCTGGACGAAAAACAAAAACAAAATATAAATCGCTAACGACGAATGACATAACTATACGGGCATCAAGCATGTGATAACTAAAGTATATCAGAAATGGTCAGAGGATTTGTTAGAAGGAATAACTTTTATTTCACAAATCGATATGTAATTTTTCAGTCAGTTAAGCATTGTTTTGTACATACATGTAATGATCATTGATATGATGCAGATAGAAAAAAAAACAAAAAATAAGGTCGACGTGCTACGCAAATAACGTGTAACTTTACCTAGATATTAATGTAAGCATAATCTATGGTACCATTGAAATGGATGTATCTAAAAAAAACAAAATCAAAAACAAAACAAAAGTATATCTTAAAGCTTTTCATCGCCTTCTCCCAAACACAGCTAGGGGAGTTTCCCTTTGTGGCATGGTTGTCGGTGCCGGTGTTTCTCTGTTTACCACTGTTGTTGGGGCTGGTGTTTCTCTGTTACCCGCTGTTGTCGGCGCCGGTGTTTCTCTGTTTACTACTGTCGTTGGGGCTGGTGTTTCTCTGTTTACCACTGTTGTCGGCGCCGGTGTTTCTCTGTTTACTACTGGCGTTGGGGCTGGTGTTTCTCTGTTAGCCGCTGTCGTCGGGGCTGGTGTTTCTCTGTTAGCCGCTGTCGTTGGGGCTGGTGTTTCTCTGTTCATTGTTGTTGGTGGCGGTGTTTCCCTGTGTGCTGCTGTAGTTGGCGCTGGTGTTTCCCTGTGTGCTGTTGTAGTTGGCGCTGGTGTTTCCCTGTGCGCTGTTGTTGTTGGTGCTGGTGTTTCCCTGTGTGCTGTTGTAGTTGGCGCTGGTGTTTCCCTGTGTGCTGTTGTAGGTGGAGCTGGAGTTTGGGTTGTTGGTAGTGTTTTAATTTTACCTAATAAATAAATTCTAAAGGTAATAAAAACTTAGATATCTAGTTTCAATGAAAAATGTCATTAAAAAGAATATTTTACCATTCAAACTTGTTTAGGGGTTTTCCTCGCCGTGTGTTCGCTCATACAAAATGTAATCTAAGTCATATTGCTCTCAATTTACAATGGTCACAGTCGTTACCCTAATTATTTATTACGCTACATATTGTCTATCATATTACAGTCAAACCTGCGCATGTTGTCACATCTATCAGGCAGTCACCTGTATTGAAAGGTCACATTGTTCTTGTCCTGTCATATAGACTTTCATATGAATTTAACTTCATTTAAGGGGTCACCTGGCTTATAAGACCACTTTTCTCTGTCCTAGTGGTGACCTCGTTATGCATGTTTGACTGTATATTATGTCTTAATTTCTCATCATCTATAACAGATTACTGTTAAACTTTCGTGTCTCCGTCTTTTACCATTATGAAATATCCTATATGTACGACATTTGAATGTGAATATCTGAAATATAGGTCCTAAACGATTCCTGATGATCAAATAGAACCATCCCAACATGTCCAAGCTTTCTCATTTGTTTATACTGTTTATAAATTTACTCTTTCGTACGGGTATTTAAAAAAATGTCATTGTAAGAACCATACATATATTATAAGTTCTAATGTAATATGAATATAACTTATTTCACTCACATGTAGAGAGCATTTACATGATCTCATCATTTCACTCAGAGGGGAAAACTAGGCCTGTCAAGCTAGTTTATTCCCGAAATGTTTTAAAGAAATATCTGTACTAAGCAATGGAAGTGAGCGATCCTGTATGTGTTAGGGGTATCCATATAACCTTTTTCTACTATTTTTCTATTGGAATTTGGAGCTGTTTCTTTTGGCCATTGTGTTGTCTGTTCTTTTTCTATATACGGATTCTGATTACCCCTTTGGTATCTTCAAACTCTTTTTGAAAAAATAAAAATGAGACAATCTTACGATATTCGCAGATGTATGTAAAATGATATCCAATGTTTCCAACTATTGATTCACAGTGATAATCATGCCATTTTCCACCATCGTCTCGTCTAAGTACGGCACAATCTTCTGTTCCGCCATTAGCAAAGAAGAATCCGTCGTTATGATAGTTCCCTTGTCCCTCAGCAAAACTACTATACGTTACTCTAGATCCTGGAAATGAGATATAACATTATGATCAATATTATAATAAATGACATAATGCATTATCTATGTAGGGGGCGTCGTATGCAACTACCTATGCATTCAGTACCTATCACCACTGATGTTGTGAGTTCGAATCTCGATCAGGACGAGGGGCCCGGGTGGCTCAATGAGTTAGGTCGTTGAATCTAACAACTCATACAAGCCTAGCACCAGCTTTGTAAATTACAACAAAGGGTGCAGCCGCAAGTGATTAAGCTTACCAGTTGCTTGCCCAGGATCGGTGGTTCTCTCCGGGTACTCCGGCTTCCTCCAACACTAAACGTGGTCGCCATGATATAGCTGAAATGTTGCTGAAAGTGGCGTTAAACACCAAAATTCAAATTCTAATTCAAATTCATTCAGGGAGAGGTGTACAGCATTATATGATAAAGTTTGTCAGTGACTTGCGACAGGTCGGTGGTTTTCTCCGGGTCCTCATATTTCCTCCACCAATAAAACTGACCACCACGATATAACTGATATATTGTTGAAAGTGGAGTTAAGATTGGTGTCACATATGGATCAGACACTACTCATCCTTTAGCATCATCTGTCGTCACCCCGTTTTTTGTTTTTTTGCGTAGTGTTCTGTAGATCATTATTTCTCCTTTTGTCCTTTTTCTTGCTGCCGTTATATTGTCTGTCTTTCTGCGATTTACGGTTTCTGATTACCCGATTGGTATCTTCACTCTTTTCTTAATGGTTTTTAATTATACACAAAATTATTTGACTAGAGCGTTTTTGATATGATATACTAATACGCTATGCTGTGCTATTTATATTTGCTGCTGCACTAGACAATATAGTAAGAAACTGTTTAGTGACAGGAGAACAATAGGAGACAATCCAACTGGATAAAGATCGCCGTAACGGGAGCCTCTTGATATCATATTTACATTGCATTATTATTGTCATTGACAACATTCATAACGCTGTATTTGATAACTTTGAAATTTGAAGACGTTATAGAATTCGTATGGGGGGGGGGGGGGGGGGGTGGGCTTCATTAAAGATATTTTATGTTTACGAGTGTAGCCAACTTCCAGTAATATCTATACTGATATGTTTATCTATATACGTATCAATTGTCTATGACCACTCTAGATTGCCTGTATCAAATCATGTTCTTATGTTTTGTTTTATCGTTGTGTTTACTGTTTTTGGTTTTGCACAAAATTCATCACAGGGGCCGTCGTGGTCGTGATAGCATGGTAGTTGGATTTACAACTACCTATGCAATCAGTGCCTATCTCACTTATGGCGAGGTGTACTCGATACATTATTATGTGTTAAAGTTTGTCAGTGACTTGTGGCAGTTCAGTGGGCATCTCTGGGTATTCTGGGCTACTCCATAAATAAAACTGACCCCCAATTTGTCCCTTTTATTCAAGCATCTGTTCAGACATGAGTACTCTACATTCTTTCTTAGTGTTCAATTTATTATAAATGCGCAATGTTAAAATTTCATGTAATAACACCCTTTCTATATTAACTACATACCATCTACCCATCTCCAGTCGCCTTCATGTTGTAAGTCTGATGCACCAATCCACACTTGATCTTGGTCCCAATGATCAGCACTTAAGGCTTTCAGAATAAACGCTTGTTTATCAGCATCTTTTATCATCACCAATTCTCCTCCTGTCTTTCTACAGCTGGTGAGGGCATCTTTCCATGTCAATTGATTTCGTACAAGAACAAGACAGGAATCAGAATACACGTGTAGATGTCTTAAAGCTCGGATATTTTGTGGACACTCAGATGCTCCTAGCAACAAAATGAAATGCAATTTAACATGATTTTTGCATGAAAGTGAAATAAATGAAAACTTGCTTTCTCTAAATGTCTCGTAATGATGTGTGGTGAGTTTTAACGCCAAGGTAAACAAACAAAATGACACAACATCTCTAACGTAGTCTGGATAGGATGCATACTGACAGTCTGAATTAAATACCAGACTAGACTCCAACACAAAACCACTTTCAGTCTACCAGTATGTTTTTTATTAAAGCGGATACATCTTTGATTTATTAATAAAAAAAATGTAGATCTTAGTGCACATGAAGCGTTTCTGGAATAACCTTCATCAGTTACGTTCAAGATCGAACGATTGGAAAGCCAAATAACATAAAGGGTTTGGAAGCACTAAAACCAAAGGACATAAACAAGATAGCTAAAATCGGCTAAGGTCATATTTACCTGAGGGAGGAGAACGTCTGCTTTGATAAAAAATAACATTATTTAGGAAATGTAAATTAACGTTTATTTAGTAGTCCAAACCATTGCACGATAGTTTATACAACAGATAAACGTTAAAGAAAACCGAGAGTACAATCAAGAATGGAACAATCCAGAGACACTGGCAACATTGAGTACACAAGACACAGGACGAAGACAAACAAAGCACAACACAACACAGAACATTTAAAAGATGAACAACACTGACCCCCACCAAAACCAGACTGAGCCCATGTGCTCGAAAAGGGTAAATAGATCATGCCTCTTCTGCGACATCTGCCATGTTTCTCATATACTCATTATGTATTTGACAGCAATATGCGTAAAGAAATAGATAGAACATAAATAAGACATGTGTCTTCCTACGAACAAAGATGAACTAAACATCGTTGTTAATGCGGAAAGATTAAGGGGAAATGAATATGGGGTGAACGTACGTACTAATGGACAATAACCATAAGGAACAGTGCTATAATGTGTTGCTGTTCTTCCTCATTCTTCGTGATTTGTCACTTCCCATGTTTTCATATTTGCCGCAGCAACAATTGTTCAAAGTGTCCTATATGTTTTACATACCACATCATAGTGAAAATTGGCGACCTCAACAGCAGAGAAGACGGCGTATTCAAGTGGGATTTGTTAACTTGGGAAACAACTCCTTCACAATTTACTTTTCGTGAAGCCATAATTATATATTATTACTATTTAAAGAATAATGTTCAAATTGGAAGACAGGTTATACATGTACAAATGTGTATACTATATGATGATCATGAAATACTGCTTATGTAATGAGGAAAAAGGTCCATGTGTGAAATTGTTTCTGGTGCAATCAAGTTACCATGGGAATAAGTCCATGCACCACATTTAGTAGGACGAAATATACCATGGACTATTTCAACTAGAAGAATTCTCCCAAGGACCTTTCACAAAATAGATATTGTGACTATAAATATTGATTCATCCGAATTCAATTTACTCTTTGCCAATTTCCTCAATTATACTTTCTTCATGAGAGATTTACAACTATATGTGCAATCAGTGCCTATCACCACTAAAGTTGTGAGTTCGAACCCGGTTCATGGTGAGATGTACTTGATACAACATTATCTAATAAAGTTTGTCAGTGACTTATCTTGGTTTTCTGAGTGCACTCTGGTTTCCTCCACCACGATATAACCGACATATTGTTGAAAGTGGCGTAAAACTCCATAACCTAGCCTTAACATTATGTGATAAAGTTTGTCAGTGACTTGTGACAGATCGGTGGTTTTCTCTGGGTACTCCGATTTCCTGCACAAATAAAACTTACCACCATTATATAACTGAAATATTGTTGAAAGTGGCGTTAAACACCATAAACCAAACAATCAATAATCAATCAATCGACATATCAAACACATATATCATGTTTATTTATGTTAATAATTTGCCTACTTGATGCCTTATAAAAGTTATTTTATATCATGATAATTTATGTTAATTATTAGCCTTATAAAAGTTATTTTGTTTCAATATTCGAAATAATATATAGTAAAGCAATAGTAAAATGTGCAATGAAAACACATAGAAAACAACAGATATTCCGCATAACAGATCGTGGTGTTTCTATATAATGAGTCAAGTATCAATTTAACATCGCTATATAGCTTTTAATTTTAAAAATTCAAACATGTTCATGCCATTCTAACATCGTAGAAAGTCTTGATTCCACATTGAACGTCGTTTTTTTTTTTTTTTGGGGGGGGGGGGGGGGGGTAACTAACTGATTTATCTATTTTGAAAGTTACTTTCTCTGATTGTTGTTTAATCCTAACCTTTTTTGTTTTTTTAAACTGTATCGGTGCACGTGATGTAATGGCTAGCGTGATGGCCCCGAGTGTCGTAGATTGTGGGTTCGCGCACCGGTCGGATCAAGCCAAGTGCTATGAAATTGTTATGCGTTGCTTCTTCGCAAAGTACGCATAATAAAGGAGAAAGGGCAAATACTAGATGGCTTGAAAACAGGATAATGTGTCTACCCACGGCCTACTGCTTCATTGTGCTTACCACTATGAAGATCCAACTCAGTGTGTTGATCAAGTACAAAGCGAACAACAATATAATCTCATCGAAAATAACTTGTTCTGACCATGATATAGCAGACAAAGTTGGTCATGTGACGTTAGACAACATTCACGTAGTCACTATTTTCGTAGTTAGAAAAAATATGTATGTAAATGAATATGAGAGACTATTCAGAATTACACCTAGACATAAATTCAAGTAAAGGAACAGCGCTGTTATTGCTGTTCTGCTTTTCACAGTCACAATAGGGTTTATATCTCACTATCGTTCGAATCTCATCCAGGCGACGTGTACTCGATAAAACATTATGTGATAAAGTTTGTAAGTGACTTGCCGCAGGTCGGTGGTTTTCTCCGGGTATACCGGCTTACAACAACAATAAAACTGACCGCCACGACATAACTGAAATATTGTTAAAGTGGCGTTAAACACCGCAAGCCACCTACCCACCCGTATATATCTATAATACTACTGATCTGAGACAACACTAAGATCCAAAGAATATTATGAATTTTTTATCCATACCTGTTACAGAGTACACCTTGTCCACCACATTTAGAACAATGGTCAGTAACAGTAAAACCTTCATATTGAAGAACAACGATTTGTAGTGGGTCTTAATATTAATACCAAATGCCTAATGACTAACATCATATCTCTCTTACCTATTTATGTTGCTATGTCAGATGACCATTTTAACGTTTTAAAGTGTTTTGTTTATCCAATCATGTCTTTAAGATAAAGCTCAAGGAGTAACTGTACTTCACAAATTGACAATTTCCTTTGATCATTTGGTATATGTATATATCGGAGGTTTTAGATACCAGGGAGACATATAATATATAACCTTAGCTGCACTTGTATAGTGTTTGATGCTTGACGTTTTATTGTGCCAGTCCTGTAGAAGATTTATCGGTCATTCCCTCGATTTAGGACAGGACATTCACTAACTAACACAGTAAAGACAAAATGGAATTTCATATAATTCAAAAGAAATTTGTTTGACAAATATGTTTTTAAATAAATTTGTTTTCCTGCCTTACGATGTGACCTTAGATGATCTTGGTGATCCTGTTTATGTCCTTTGGCTTACTCACTCCCAAACTTTTAAACTTATTTTGTTTTCCAACCTTTCAACTTTGAGTTTACCTGATGGAGGTTATTCCACAACAAAAGCGTCGTGCGCACTACATTTTATTACATCAATCTCACGAATCTGCCAATTTTATTTATTTATTTGTTGATGTAGGTACAAAAACATCAAATATACCAAAATTGATAATAGTGCACTAAATATACATTTCTGTGCTTACCTTGTACCTAGCTGTGAAACCGTTCGTTGTCAAGTTCGGACGGGTATAACTGTGTGCACTCTTTTCCTGAAATTGTGTCTGCGCACAGTTCTGTCATTGACATAGTGCTAAGACAAAGAATTCGAAAACCACGAGTATACATCCGATCTAACTCTCTAGTGGAACTTGAACTGCCTACCTTTCCGGGCACCTGCCTTCACCATCGCTTTTTAGTGGGATTCGTGCTACTCCATCTTTAGTGTTTTGTTTATTCTTTTGTAGATCATTGTTTGTTCTTTTGTCCATTTTGCTTTGGCCATTGTGTTGTGTGTCCTTCTTCCATTTACGTATTCTGATTTTCCCTTTGGTATCTTCAAATTCTTCAAAATGCAAGACAGTTTGCTTGATAAATGTGTTAAAGATACATATTAAAAACATTACCCATTATTGTTTCGAGTAGAAAGATATTGTATGTTTTACATCAATGTCTAATTATGCCTAACTTGGAGGGATATTTCGACATAGCAGACAAGAACGATAACGCATAACAGACTAAATATATATTTATTTCGTAATGGTTAACGCTATGCCATGTTCTTCTCGCATATGAACAAACATCTAAGTGGTCTATTTGGAAGGCAAGAAACAAAGTTAAATATGACAAAATTCATATCAATCAGAATGTACTTTGTAATATATGGAAACAGACTTTAAAATTTGAACTAAAAATTTTGCTAACGGCCAATTGTAATGATACAATAGATAAAGCCAAATTCTTGACAATTCTATCAGTGATTAGTAAGTAGTTATAATATATGAGTACAATGCATGTATGTAAATGTTATAACAAATTATGTTGAAGCTATCATAAAATGCCGATATAGATTGACTTACATGTTCATTTTATTGTTGATAAATTTAGTTGTATTTTTGAAATGGGATCATGTGGACTCTAATTAATCTCTTATTAACCCTGGATAAGAGATCTATTTTAAAACAGGGAACCTTAGAATATGTTTGCTTACCTGGGCATCTAAGGTGTTTTGTTAACAGGCGAGTCAAACAATAAAGTATTATTTTTTTTTAAAAAAACAAAAACAAAAAAAACGTAGTAAATAAATATACTGAAAGTTTGTATCTACGACGCCGTTTATAGGGCTATGTATTTTGACTGATGAGCATACCTGATGAAAGGTTATTCCAGAAACGCATCGTGCGCACTAAATTATTGCATGGTGTTCTTTATGATAACGCTGTTCGCCCGGCTTTATGTGAGGGTTGGCATTTTACTCACATGATGGTAAACTTACCTGACCGCAACATTTCACTAAGAGGGGATGTTTGATTTACCTTGTGTAACCCACAAAGCTGTTTATGGTATTTAAGTGCCTGTACCAACCCAGTAAAGTCTGTGGTTATGTATTTGGAGTTACGATTTTTCCTCTTTCTATAAGTTTTTTTTGGACTTTGGACATGTTCCAACAATGTAGTGTTCCCTTTTTTCGCTTTGTTTATTCATATCTACGTTTCTATACTTTGAAATAGGTATTAGAAAAGTTGAATGAACTTAAAGCTTTAGAACATTACACAAGCTATAAAGCTAATAGAGTACAAAAATATCAAGGGTCTTTTCTCATATTGAGTTCAAAACTCCTGTATACTCAAGGCAATGACTACAGATGGGTATAAACTCATTTGTTTACAAGCACGCATATCTAAGTATTTAGAGCAAAGACAGGCTGATGTGTCCGAGTAGAGCGACATATCTACATGAGAACTTTAATATCAGTGAGCAAAACAATAAAGATCTAACAACGTGTTTGTCCAATAGAAAGTAGGCTTCATCACATTATATTAACTTGTAAAGTCATGATATAACAAATGTTCAATAGGTCTGAAGAAGAAATCGATCATTTCAAATCGATCATAAAGAAAGAATATACGTGTTAAGAATCGGGAAATGTTTCTCCCCTTTAACAATACCCAGATGACCCACTCCTATCATATTTTTACACCTACCAACTCGTAATAAGGAGATAAATGAGCAGGAAAAGTGAGTTAAATTATAAACCATATATACATATACATATATATACGTCTGAAAATTAAACCAAACAGTGTTCGAATTAGATTTTAGAGCTGTCAAATTTTTGTTCTTCCCTCGACGGGATTTGAACCCACACCATTGATACACTGCAGCACCATTCGCTTAGCCTTACGTCCAGCGCCCTAGACCACTCGACTACATCCACTCCCTGTATATATACATGATGTGTAGTAGAATCACCCATTGAGACTGTTCATCAAAGAACACATTTATATATTTCTGGTCCCTATTTGTGATATGATAGAGGAAATGAATATGTCATGAAAAGATAGTTTAATCAGTTATGGCCATTGATTCCACCAATAGCAACAAAACAACCAATCACCTCCCCTTCAATGAAATTTGAACACTTAAAAGGTCACGATATATGACTTTGAAAATCCAGGTCTTGGCTTCAGACAGGCAAACAATGTGGCGGGTTAAGACCGATTAATCTTGATATGATATGATTCGCTGTCTTTTCTGCTCTTGACAGTTGGTGTCTGTGTATTCTATCTTCATCATTTTAATATTCTTTTTAATGTTTGCCTCCCGATCGCTGTCTTTACTCCATCATCTTTGGTGACTCTATTATTGTCTTATTTAAGTGCTTATTTGCATTGACTCTTTTTTTTAACAAAAACAGATAAATAACAACAAATCAACATTTGTTATTTAAAATCAGAGGAATCCTCGTTGTCGTGATCGCATGGTAGTAGAATTTACAACTACCCATACAATCAGTACCTATCACCATCAAAGTTATGAGTTCGAACCCCTTTCGTGGCGATGTGTACTCGATTATATGATAAAGTGTGTCAGCGACTTGCTGCAGGTCGGTGGTTTTCTCCGGGTACTCCGGATTCCTCCATCTGTATAACTGACCGCAACGATATAACTGAAATAATGTTGAAAGTGGCGTTAAACACCATAAACCAAACCTAAGCCTTTATTTGTATTAACTCTTTTTTCTTATACAACAACAGATAACTAACAATAAATGTGCACTATTATGATTTTAATTTAAAGAACACGCGAATTAAATCCATTGTGATAAGTAAAAACACTACTTTTAATTAGAAAGGGTCAAACGGAATCCCTGGAACCGTTCACCTCCTTCATGAATCATATCACAGCTGTACACCCCGGCATCAAATGTAGTCAAGGAATACAGTTGTAGATTATATTCGCCAATAGTATGGTTACCCACAACATCTACAGATGACAGCCTCGGGTTGACTTCTGTACCATTTACATATACTGTTCTGGCATCTGGAGGGCCATACCATATTATACTACTATTTCCTTCTTGCATAATCGGGCACAACAATGTCACGTTATTTCCTATTTTATATTTTATTGGGATAACATAAGCTGAAATAAAAAATCAAATATACAATGATGATTGTTCTCATTTTACAGATTAAGGTTAGGGTTATGGTGTTTAACGCCACTTTTAACAATATTTCGGTGAGGTTATAATTGTTTGTTAATTATGATCGTCACATTCTCTAATAAGACAAAAATAAAAACGTTGTTTGGTTCGTCGTTTCCTCCAGTTGTTTGTAGAAGGGCTCATTTCTTATTTACGTTATTTCTGTTTGATTGCGTATAGTGATGTCCAACACATATTGTTTTGTGTCTTTGTTTTGTTTGTCTTCGTCTTGTGCACCTTATGGTGCCAGTTTCTCTGGATTGTCTATTTTTGATTTTCCCTTCGGTATTCTCTAACGTTTATATACTACATACAGTAGTTACCTTTATAATAAATGCTGATAATGAGGTGCCCTTATAATGTATTTTAATTTGCACTATATATTTTTCTTCCTGATTTTGCTAATAAATAAATTTTTGATGCCAATTGATTGTTATTTACCCATCTGTTTTTAATGTTACCTTTCACGGATTTCTCTCTGTTGTCGGTGCTGACGTATTGATCATTGATTGGGAGCTTGTAGATATTGTCATCCGATGAGTCGGTAGCTGTATTGTGTTCGATTTAGTTGTTGCTGTAAAAAAGAGTTTAAAATTATAACATTACCCTTCAAAAATCCATATTTTTCACTTTTCGATGATATGATGTCTGCTTTGTACTAGACCAACAGGTTTAGTTGTATTTTGATAGTGCTAGCTCACTGAAACAACAGTCCGTATTTAGACATGTCGCTCTACTTAGACACATTATCCTGATTCAGGGAAAACCTGTTTTTGTTGTTGCTCCTTAATGATGCGCGTTTAGCTGGGAAGCAGCAAATACCAGTGTTAAAATCTTTGGTTTTCCCCGACCGGGATTCAAATCCATGATCTACCGCACTCGAGGCGAGAACGCAAATAAAAACGTAGATGTCGTATCTAGTGCGCACACCGCGTTTCTGTGATACCCTTCATCAGGTACGCTCAAAATCAAAATAATTTATGGGTTTATTAACGCACATCAAGATAGTAATATTTATCTTCGTTGTTCACTTGTTGTAAATATATTATTTATTGATGATAAGAGTGTATCATCATGTTTGTGTTAATCATACGAAATTTCAAAATTGTGTCGCCTGTGACATTTGAAAACAAATCATATAACTTGTTGACATTATACAATTAATGATTTTCGATGAGGTGAATACAAGGATTGATCAACCCATGGAACATGATATTCACCGAGACATGGGTTGGTCAATCCTTGTAATCACCGAAATTGAAAGTCATTAACTGTTTTATTATATGACATTAAATTGAATTTGAATTAATACCAAACAGCGCCGACTTTGTCCCCCCAGACACCCCTGTCTGCCCAACGTCTGCCATTATTAATTTAGTTGTGCACCGAAAGTAATTAGCAAGAACGCATCTGATTAGTCGATGACAAAACTTAACCCGATGATGATTGGCTGCTACTTTTAAGATAATTGGGAAACACCATTTCTATTTTTATGTGTCCGTAGAAGCTTTGGAATATTATGTTTACCTCTCTAGACTTTTTACGCGGTGATTATAACGTTTTATCAAAGAATGTTACTAGGGACTTCAGCCAATCAGAAAAGACATTATCTGAAGTCATATAATAATGTAGAATGTCTGACGAATGTCAGCAACTTCTACACTGTCAAGTAGAACATGTTTAAGTGAATAACTGAAAATACACGGAATACATTCCGGTTGTTCTTCGTTATTAAAATTTTCAAAATTGCTTTTCTTAACATGGAGACAAAACAGAAAAAATGCGGATAAAGTGCCTGGGTAAGCTGTTTCAACAAACCTAGAATATAAGAGGAATTCCTGCATAAATGTTATTAACAAGGGCTCATAAAGTGGTTCAGATGAAGTTTGTGCATGAATACAAGTAGTTTAATGGTTAGGGTTAAGGTTATGGTGATTAACGCCACTTTCAACGATATTTCAGTTATATCGTGGCTGTCAGTTTTATTGGTGGAGGAAACCGGAGTACCCCGGCGCAGAAAACCACCGACCTTCCGTAAGTCACTGACAAACTTTATCACATAATTAGATTAAACGTATTTTATTGTTAACTATATAACATTTGGATCGGACACAAGTTATTCCAACTTACAAAGGTCCTCTCCACATATTTACATACAATTTTATATTCCATGCACCAGCAAGTAATAATGTATAATTAACAATTACATTTTATAACAACATTGAAAAAAAAAGAAAAAAAAGATTTTTGAAATTATATAATATATTGAGTTATAACAGTACAGAATTGTCATATTCGTGGGGGTAATTCAACAATGGAGAAAATGTTCACAAAAGAAAATAGTTAAATTCAATATATGAAGTGTGATCACTGTGGGGTAAAACGTTTCGTTTGTTTGATGTACAACTGCACTGATTTGAATATTTGTGCATTTTGTTCCTCAGATAAGCTATCATCGCCAAATAGTAAAGTTTCAATAAGTAAACTGTCAAGAAATTGCAGATTATTTGTCAACTGTTCACGAGCTTCAACATATAAGCAACACTCTAGAAAAAAGTGAATCGCATCCTCTATTACCCATCCACACACACAACCTGGGTCATTAATTAAATTTACCCTAAAAAGGTCGGCATTCAAGTTACTAGATCTATGTCTTAGTCTAGTGTGTAGGACATTTAACACTCTACAACCATATGAATAGTATCTAGATGGTTTCAATAAATTAACATCATTTATTAGTGACTTTTTAAAACTACTAACTGTCGGGGCACTTCTTATCTCTGGTGTCAAATTGTTCCAAAGTTTGATCGAAGAAGGAAAAAATGAGTTGCGATACAATTGTAACCTAGTAAATGGGTTACTATAATCTGTTTGATTACGCAAATTGTAAGCATTTTCGTTTCGCTCAAAGGGTAATAGACAGTCGCATAAATACGAAGGTGCATTGTTATTTCGAATTTTGTAAAACATATTTAATGGTGTATCGAGTACACCTCGCCTACGTAGTTCAACGAATCTTAAATTCTTAAAATTATATTTGAACTAATGAAATAATATAATTATGATATTGAGTCCCTGCTCATGAGAAACTTTATATCAGTTCATTTTCTAAATTTATTAATGTGATAAATAACAATACAAAGAAGAAAATCTTACGAAATTCGCAGATGTAGGTGTAGTGATATTCCACCTGTGCAGTTAAAGGACCACAATGATAGTAATACCAGACCACCAGCCTTCCGTCTAAGTACAGCACAGTCTTCAATGGCGGCATTAGCAAACAAGAATCCATGGTTACTTAGGATTATTCCCCTCCCCATCAGCAAACCGGTTAAAGATAATTTTGTGCCTGAAATAATAATATAACATTCGCTTAACCCATACATGCTAAATATACAAACCGTTTTATCCAATATCTTATACTGTATTTTTTGCTTGGTTGGTTGTGTGGTTTTATGGTGTTTAATGACACTTTCAGCAATATTTCAGTTATATCGTGGCGGTCAGTTTTATAGATCTAGGAAACCGAAGTACAGGGAGAAAACCACCGAACTGTCGCAAGTTGTATTATTTGTCAATTGGATATATAAACCATATAACTGTATTCATCGGTAGATTGGGAGGGGACTTAAACTAAGTTGTGCAACTTTTGACCTATCCCCTCTGCAAATATTTATTTTGTGAAGAAAACATGCTTAATTTAAACTAAATTTACCTATCACAGTTTGTTCACTTTTTGTGTTTGAACTTACTTTACAAGATGAAGCATGAAAAATGAAAGATATCTAAGTAGAAACAATAAAAGAAGAAACGAATTTATTGGTGGAAGAAACTGGAGGACCTGGAGAAAACCACCAACCTGTCGCAAGTCATTGACAAACTTTATCACATAATGTTGTACACCTCGCCCTGAACTTCCAATATCAGTGGTGATAGGCATTCATTGCATAGGTAGTTGTAAATCCAGCTACCATACGATCACGACCACGACGGCCCCTACTTTTATATCTGAACATTGATAATATATAAAGCCATCGTCAGTCATGACTTACGACATCTCGGTGGGTGTCTCCGGGTACTCCTGTTTCCTCCACCAATAAAACTGACCGCCACGATATAACTGCAATATTGTTGAAAGTGGCGTTTAATACCATTAAACCGCCCAAACTACCCAACATAAGTCATAATTGTGAACGCTATGAATATAATAATTCTCAATAAAATTATCATTAAAGATATTGACTATCGTTTACATTATTGGTATATATATGAAAACGAGAAATATCAGGAAATAATTATAATAATACATATCAAATTATAACATACCATCTACCCATCTCCAGTCACCTTCATGCTGTAAGTCCGTTGCACCAATCCACACTTGATCTTGGTTCCAATGATCAGCACTTAAAGCTTTCAGAATAAACGCTTGTTTATCAGCATCTTTTATCATCACCAAGTCTCCTCCTGTCTTCATACAGCTGGTGCGGGCATCTTTCCATGACAATGTAGCTCGTACAAGAACCAGACAGGTATCAGAATACACGTGTAGATGTCCTAATTGTTGAACTCCTGGTGGGCAGACAGAGGCGCTTGTAGAATTGTTGAATTCGATTAAAATCGAATATTTAACAAGATCAGGCGATATATTTTTCACATTGTTTACGTTATGATGTCATTTAAAATCGATAATTAATTACTGAGATTGAAATAAAAATTAAAACGTAGAGAGCAAATGTAACCTTCAATAAATTTACATTTCTGCCTCATACCAACCAATGACCATCGTCTTACAGTAAGGTAACATTCTTTGTTATGGCATTTTTACACATGTCGCTACCATAACAGGGACAAAGATCTGTGCACGACATAATCTATTCAAAACAAACACAGCTACTGGAACAAATTGATTTGCCTTTGCAACTGCACACGAGATCCTGCAGGAAGTCTGATGACATTTGTCCCCGGAAGAAGACAGGTACCAGACCACCCTTGTCTTCCCATCCGAACATTAAAGGAGACCTAACAGGGGACTGCGCTTTTTGTGAGGATTTCCAGATATAGGTCTGCAAAGATGCTCTTAGTACATGCTGATGGAATGTCGCTTCGCATGGTGGTAACTTGGCTAGGCTTGCTTCTTTTTTTGTTGCAAGTCGAACTCTGAATTTATTGAGATTAGAGTAATCTGCTAGTAGTTTGGCTTTTTGGATAGTCTTCAACTGAGATTTTCAGCTTCTCAATATCACGTCTTAAGATACCTACAGCAGAGTGTACAATGTGTTCATCAGAAATACTTTCAACATCAACTTGAAAATCATTTTCCAACTCAGAGGCTTTAAATTTGGACTTGTATTTACCTGCCGCGGCAATAGCATCGCCTAAGGAAAGATTGTCACTGAAGACAAGATTTGACATTCCTTGGCCCCGCTGAGTATGCATAACTATAGAACCAGCATAATGTTTAACTAGCCTGTCTTGTAACTTGGCAGATGAGTAGGTACCTGTGTCTGCGGGTAGATATGCTTTGTATTTTTCAAGTAATTGTGTCATCCGAAAAACCTTTTTGTGAACGACTAAATCATCGTTGATTTCATGAATTAAATTCTGGAAGGCGATTTCGTTACTAGAAAGATCAGAATCCTGTTTCTGTTCGTTTTTCGAGGAACTCTTTAACAGATATTTAGTCATGCACCCGTTGTGATAAACTCCTTTCAGAACAAAATCGTCACAATTCAACACGCGAACCAGTCTATCATCATTTTGACTCAATGCGCACTCCATCAACTTGTTCACACGCTCACCGGATGCAATTTTATGTACATTAAAATCTTTCTTGAATGTTTTATTTTAACAAATGAAACAAACATCCCACTGAATGGGCTCGTACTGGGAGCGTGTTACAACACTTGTTTGCGACATAGTTGAAACTTGTTCAGTACTCGTAAAAAATTATCTGATCTGTTTTGAAAACACTGCAGTTTTGTTTACTTGTATATTTTCTATAGCAATTACGGTGGTAAACAACTTTAATTTTACGCGATATAAAATTGTCCATTGTGGACATTTCCTGTAAAATACGAGAATACATCTCATCTCTTCTAATTTCCATCGATCTTACAAAACTATCTTTGCCTACAAATCACAGGTTCTGCATTGGAACATTGACATATAATGCATTGCTCCCAGTTCAACGTTTCTTTTCTCCTTTTTGGACTAGAAGGAGAAAGTTTCAAAGGACTACCGAACGATGCCATCATACGGAATATGAACGTGTCTGTCCGGTTAAATTTTGGTATTACAATAACCTAATTACTAATCAACAAAATACACTAATTATCGACAAACAAACGCCAAATGAAGTCTAAAAACCTCAGTAAACAGTGTGCGAAAAGCCGAACACTTATCAATGAAATAAATCAGAAACTAAGCCATTTCATTCAAAGAAGACAACGTGCTATTTAATGACTCGAAGATCAGTCGAATTATATTTATAGAATCGGAAACGGCGTATCAAATTTCCGCGTATAAAAGGCATTAAATGGGAGAGGAAACAAACTAAAAATAACATTTTTCTGCGTATCTGCAAGTATCTATGATATGAAATTTGGCATGAATTTTTGGACTAATGTAACGTTACTTTATCAATACTAAAAATGTACGGAACACACAAAATAAATTTGCTAAAAGAGAAAACTTGTCTTATTTTCCACCAAAATAAGGGGTATTTTGAGAGGTTAGTTATATTAAATCAGACGAGAATTAACTGTTCTTTTTCATCTATTGATACAATTAAATGTCTGTTTATTTGTATAATATATCTTTTTTATCGATAAACGATCACGTGTTATAGATATGAAATTTTAATTTCACCTTGTCAACTATGTATCAGTTGGGTACCTTCGGAAAACCAAAATTTCCAAGAAAAGTTGTCTTACGATTTTTTTACGACCCACTTAATTTGAAAATATAGACATTTTTCTATCGAATGAGCATAGTTTTATCCATATGTTATTTCGGTACATTAAACTCCGAATTCATGCATCTTTTCAGTCATCATCTACGCTACTAAATAGATAAAGCGGACATAACATCATTATGTGGTGGTTATAGAGTAATTTGAAATTCTTACTGGCAGGTGAAGAACACGTGTGAATGTGTTGTCAAATTGATGTTCGCTATTGAATTTCCTATACATTCTGTAAATCATGACAGAAAGGGGAAAACAAATATCCGATATGGATTCATATTAGCAACACGATATTAACAATAGGGAACAGATTAACAGGTGTTAATTCTAATGCTAACCATAACCCATCCTACAGATGCATCGCCATTTAGTACATTTATTATACATAACCAAAACAATAATTGAAATTGAAATATTAAATTGGAGTATTATATGGATACGAATGTAAATCAGCCCGACAGAGAACAAGCAGAAATAACTGACAAAAAATAGAAATTTGTTTTTGCTCCTCATTTGACGGTTGCTGTAGTCATCAGTGCTAGGTAAAACATAAACTCAAAGCATGCGAAACCTAAACAGAAACAGATAAATCACCGTAGCAAAGAGTACCGCTCAACTGCGGGCTAGGGACCGTTTCACATTCATTTTAGAGTACGAGTTTTGCTCATTGTTGGAGTGACTGTGAAATGCAGAACAGCAATAAAAGCACTGTTCCTTTTCTTCACCAACTTTTGAGAATTTCAAACATTTGCTAAAATTACAATATCACCGCGCTGATAAACACCATCTATATTATTCCTTTTGCAAAATATATTTACATGTATTGCATGCCCGACTCCAAAGTAAGTGCAGTGCACTTAAAAATGATGTTTTCCGATCATCAACGATGTACATGTGGTGATCCATGTGAAAATGTTGAACATTATTTTCTACATTGTAATAATTTTACAAACTACAGTAATAAATAATTTGAAAATTTAAATAGTGTTAATATAGATGTTAACGTAAATAACTTATTAATCGATGACAGAAATGTTAGTTTTGAAGTCAGTTGTGTTAGTTACTCATGTCCTATTGTAATATTAAGGACACATGGCGCTTCGTTGAATACTAGCTCACGTATTAGTTAAATTACAACACAGTTCTGCTCATATTAAATTTGTTTATTCTTTTTTCTCTCTCTCTCCTATTTATGTTTAATTAACACCAAAGGACTTCAATGATACAAATAAAATCAAAGTAACTTACCATTCTGTTGATCTCTAAAACATTAATTCAGGCATTGCAATATTATGAAACCAATACTTAACACAACTCTTTGAAAAGTCTACTCGACTTGGTGACCAAATAAATCAATCTCGAAAATCACGATCATAGTCTCATTTCATTGCCTGTCAATCTCTTTGTTGTATTTATTTGTGTATTGTAATCTGTCAATCTCTTTGTTGTATCTATTTGTGTATTGTAATCTGTCAATCTCTTTGTTGTATTTATTTGTGTATTGTAATCTGTCAATCTCTTTGTTGTATTTATTTGTGTATTGTAATCTGTCAATCTCTTTGTTGTATTTATTTGTGTATTGTAATCTGTCAATCTCTTTGTTATATTTATTTGTGGATTGTATTACAATGGTCCATGGTCGGTGTTTCTCTCCGAGTATTCCGGCTTCTTCCACCACTAAAACTGGTCACCATGATATAGCTGAAATATTACTGAAGGTGACGTTAAACACAATAAATCATAAATCAATCAATCTAATTTTTACAGACAATATAATAAGTCTTTATTCATTCAAAAGCAACACAGCTTATAGAATAAAATATTTAAGAAAATATTTTAAATGCACGAATATCAATATCAATTATAAATACATAAATTATACATAGAATAAATAACCACAACAGAGGGAGTAGTAGTATATGGGCACAGTTCAAGCCACATTTGTGGGGGATCGTCATCGAAAATTACGTCACCGGAAGTGACCGGAAATGACGTTACTGTAAGAGACCGGAAGTGATATCACCGGAACCGGAATTGAAAGGAAGATAATTTCCCACGCTTTTTACCCGTATTTCCCGCGTTTTTCCGGCACTCCTCTAGATTCTAGGTACGAATAATAGAATTTTGAATCCAACCAATCGTAGCCCTTCTGATATTTGAATCCAACCAATGGTGACGTTTGGCTGACTAATTGACTCAGTGTTAAGTGTATGTTTTTAATGTTAATATATGACTGCATTTTCTATATATGTTCTTTTTTTGTTTGTTTGTTTGCTTTTTTTTTTCGTAAATAAAATGTTATTCATCATATAGGCTTTACATTATAGCAAACGCCAAGTACATTTTCTAAGCTTTATTGATAAGACGATGCACAAAAGTCTTGACTATGTCTGTGGCTTCTCTCGGGTGTCTCAATGTGCCCGTAACATCGCCCATGGATTTGCCGGCACATCTGTGTATCAGATAAAATATACAGTGGTGTCCGCATACAGTGGAGCATTCTTCTTGAACTCTGATGGTGTTGTAAGTCCAACACGTACAATGTTTGTTCATAAGGTTCGCGTAAGCTCTTAAAAAGGGTGGTTTTCCTATGGGGTCGTAATATTCTCCTCTAGAATTGGCATCGATGTATAGGGCTACCCAGTGTGTTCCCGGTCGATCGTCCGGATCCGTGTTCCCTATCAAGGCCGAAGGTACGTTTAATCTTCTGGGTAGTCTGTTTCTGGCGTATACTCATTTGAAAACGTTTCTGGTACTTGGGTGTGTTTTCAGTACTTGGTCGATCTCTAAGGTGTTCATCTAAGCACTGTAGTCAAACAAGACTTGTCTGTTTCTATCAATTTCAATGACGTCAAATTATGCATACATGATCACTTGGATGGTTGCTGTAAGGGCTTCTGCGAAATGAATCTCCATTCTCAAGCTACCTTGTTTTATAAGTTGAAAGGCTCCAACTTCCGACATGTCGGGTGTGAGATCAAATCTAAACAAGGTGTTTCCTTTGCCATAATCTTCTCTCGAAATGGTATTTCCTTTGTCTTGATACATTTTTCCGGTACTGGTGTGAGTCCCATATAACGTCGGATGTAGCCATTGTTTTCGAAGTCGCGCTGTAACGGCTTGGTTGGAATCTGTCGTCCGTCAACGTTGAGTGCCATAAAATTGATTTTGTAGAGTTTGAAATCGAACGGATTTTTTCCAATAGTCCCGTTCAGAGCATCGCTGCATACACAGGCAATGACGAGTCTCTTTGGCAGCTGTCCCAAAAACATTGTCCTGAACGTAATTTATGTTGCCGGTGGGTACCGTGTCCACTTTCACTTCTACTCGTCTGACGGGGTATTTACAGCTGGTCTTTTCCAATACTTTCACGTGACCCATTCTAGCAGCGGGGGTCAGTTGTACCTTTCTCACTTACAGAGTCATTTCATTAATCTTGATTTCATAATTGGCCGCGTCTGCCACGAGAGCAAAAGCGTCCCGACTTCTTCTCAGTTTAATTTTCAGATCCACGTGGTTGAGTAAGTATTTGTCTTGGCAAAACAAATCCAAATGTAATTTTCCCATCATTTGTACCGACTTGCATAGGGCCGTCAATTCTTTCCTGGACGTGAATCCCTTGTTATTCTTCGTTCTCTTGTCCTGCTGTCCCGGAGTGTCCTTGTACCACATTACGCTCGTCAACTGAGATTCTTTAGCCGCTGGTCCGTAACTGAGAAGAGTTTCTATGTAAGCCCTGTAGAGATACATGCTGGATGGTGGCGAAACTAGTTTTTCGTTTAGGCTTACGTTGACGTCACTGAACAGCGAATGCATCCACAAATTGACGGATACAACGTCCGTATCGGGGTCTAAGTTAGAACCATCGGTATTCACGATCTGTGCTTCCACAAACAAGTAAGTCTTGACGATTGGCCGTTCAAAGAAGGCTTACCATTGGTGGGATTCAAATATCGGAAGGTCGACCATTGGTTGGTTTTTGAATTCGAAGCAAGAAGGGGTACGATTGGTGGGATTCATATATTAGAAGGGCTACGATTGGTTGGATTTGAATTCGAAGCAAGAAGGGGTACGATTGGTGGGATTCAAATATCAGAAGGCCAACGATTGGTTGGATTCAAAATTCCATTGCTAGTACCTAGAATCTAGAGGAGTTCCTGAAAAGAGAACTGCGGGAAATACGAGAAAAAAGCGCGGGAAATTATCTCCCTTTCATTTTCGGTTCCGGTTCACGACTTCCGGTGATGCAACTTCCAGTTATTTCCGGTGACGTCATTTCCGGTGACGATCTCCCACACAATGTTCCACAAATGCGACCTGGATGGTGCATATATACTGCTGAGGTCCTTTACAGTAATTACGGTTTTAAATAGTTTTCTCTTATAAGCTTATATTTTTTACATTCCAAAATAAAATGATATTCGTCTTCAGCAACTTGTTTATAATACATTTTACAAAATCTCTTAGTTCTATCAATGTTATTAAAAAAATCTACCAGTTTCAGTGTTAAAGCTGTGTACACAGACGCGATATTTAAAAAATAGTTCATGGCACTAAGGGCCATATGGCAGTTTATGGACCGGGATGTCACCCACAAAATATTATATGGATCGAAACGAAGCGACATTTACTAGTCTAACGTTTTCTACGTCCGTTGCAATGACGTCACAAAAACACAAAGTGGTACAGAAGTTTTACAAACGCAAGCAGAAAGCAAATATAAATGTGTACACATCGAATTAGTAATATAACTTTGCACACCCTAATCTGTGATATTAAATGGATCAGCTCATGTGCTTTTGAATTTAAAAAAAAAGCAATCCCTAAAAATGTATACACACAACAAAAACTGGGAATGTTAACAATATTGCTTTTCAGTGCTCCATAACACATCATATCGCACTCAATGAAGTGCAATAATTGTATAATAATTATAAATAATTTTTTTTACTTAATATCTATGATGATTATGCTGTCTTCATGCAGAGAATTAAAATAATTGACATTATCCTATATAATTTCTGTTTCACCCTATCACACTTTATTACATCTTTTGATCAGATAATAGAACCAAGAAATAGATGTAGATGATCATGAGATGCCATACTTTACTGAATATTCATGAAGTCCTTCGGAAATAATTCAGCGAAATCAATATAGTGTCCATGCAGAGTGGCATACACTTTAGTATTATATTTATATGATGCGGAGTAAGTACAAAAAGCCCATTGCGATTCGCGACTATATAAATGAAATAAATAAAGAGATATTGTGGGGAAGCGTGTATACCCCTGCACTATCAAAATGTTTAAGTCTAGTATTCCCCTTTTAATATTTAGAACAAGATTATTTTACTCTGCCACCTTGTAAAACGATTAACAAGATATTTACTTTACTGTCAAAATATGCGTTTCTCAAAATCTGTTATTTTCATCAGTAAATGATATCGTACAATCTGTTTTTTAAACAAGTATACACAATACCGTATTTTTATATTTCATAGAATTATAAATTGTAAGTCGAGCATTTTTTCAAACAGGGAAAAGATCGTCATTGCTGAAGAAAACAAATTCTTGAATGATTTTCGATAAAATTAATGGTGCTTTGCGTATTTCTCAGGATCTGAATGCATACTAGTTAGCTATTTTCATTGATGATAGCAAATTTTGAGAAACCAAAAAACATAACCGCAAACTCGGCGTTACCTGTTGTTCTAAATATACATTTTCATATTACTTACTATATCCTTGTGTGAACATCGGACGGGTGTTGAGGTGTAGTTACTCAAATGCCATAACAAAAATGTCTCTAAGTCCAATCATCTCCCTTTGTGACATTCGGAACATAATTACTTTGCCCCATGCATATCTTCGCATGGTATAAAGACATTTTATTTTAGAGACAATATAAGGATATTGTGTTTATCCTGCAACATCGCAATGTTCATATCTACTGCGAATTTTCACTGAAAGAACAGTAATAAGCTTGCTCCCATCATTTTCAAGGATGTCCTCTTTCCTGTCCATTCTATTCAATTATTGTTTCTGTGCCAAGTACCATGCAGTGTAGAGTTTTTTGTTTATACCTTTACTGTGCAACAGTGTCTGACTGCAGGATAAAAGTATTATGGCATTCAAGCATGCCTGTGGGTCACTAAGATAACTTGCAATTGGAATACTTCTATAGCATATTGATGCATGTAGCCACACAATCTAAATAACATTAAATACAGCTAACACCATTTGCAGTAATGGTTAACATGCTCGCCATGAGTGCATTATATCGTGGGTTCGAATCACAGTCGGGTCAAACTAATGGCTAAAACATATGTATTTGTTGCTTGCTTCTCCCCTAAGCACACAGCAATAAGGAGAAAGAGCAAATACTGGTAGGCTTGGAATCGGAGAAAATGTATCTTAGTGAAGAGACATGTCTACTCGCAGACTGTTGTTTCACTATGAAAATGATAGAGCTGAAAAAAAAATGCTCATTTGGCGTTAAACAATTCACTCATTTAATTAACATATTTCAACCAATTATCATAAGAAACATCTGTCGTTCACATTGAACTGTATCAGACTTGATTTTTACCAATAAAGGTGCCAGAGAGCCATAGGAACTACTCCTGGTGGAGGAAAGATCAAGCCATTTTTTGACATAGCAGATGGAGATAGATATTACACAATTGGTGGTCTTAATCTGGTTGGATACAGAGTGGTGTGTTAAAAAATATATTCAAGATTTAAAGGACAACGAAAGCTTTCTACATCTAAGTACAAATTATTTTTGTTTTGTTTTGTTTTTGTTTTTGTTTTTTTATTTAATTTTTTTTTGCTTTTTTGCTTTTTTTTTGCTTTTTTTTGTTGTAAATTTTCAATAAGTATTAATTCTGGTCAAATAAGAAAATGTTTGTAAAGTTTTATTTATTAAATTTTGTTAATAGTCAATGTATTTCATTTGTAATATGACGTGTGACTAAGAGTAAGGGTTGTGGTGTTTAACGCCACTTTTAACAATATTTCAGCTATATCGTGGTGGTAAGTTGTTACTGGTCGGGGAAATTGGAGTACCCAGAGAAAACCACCGACCTGCCGCAAGTCACTTATAAACTTTATCATATAATGTTGTATCAGTACACCTTGTCATACGCAGGATTCGAACTGACAACATTTGTGGTGATAGGCACTAATTGCAAATGTAGCTGTAAATCAAACTACCATGCGATTATGCCCATGACAGTGTCGTGTGACTAAGATAACAGTGATAAAATGTACCAGTACTACCATCAGAGAAGGTTTCACATAACCCTGTGTGTACTCAAATTAATAATGTGTGTGTTGTACTTCTAATATGCTACAATAGACAGCTGAATAAAACTGTTAACTTTCTATCTGTTTTAACTTAATGAACACAAAGAAAATATAATCAAAAACAATTATTTATTAGACAAAATCATAAATATATAGTTGTAGTCATCAGCCTGGTTTTTCACTATCACTTAAACACAAACTTGTCCTATATAGCACTGCTATCGTGACACCACTAGATGTTCTATTTCTATGTTAATAAAACTTGTCTTATTCAGTTGTTTTAAAGGGACAACCAGGTTGTTTGTTGTTAAGATAAACAAATACTTGTTCTATATAGCACTATTATCATGATACTACTAAAGTTATATTTTTATGGTTGTCTTATTCAGTTTTTTCTATGCGACAACTAGGTTTATGTCCTGTGACGGTAAGCAAATACTTCTCCTGTACAGCACTATTATCATGATACCACTAGATGTTATAAAAACATTGTCTTCTTCAGTTGTTTCTATAGGACAAGGTTTTATGATGTGACGGTAAGCACATACTTATCATGGATTCACCAAATAATCTGTTTTGGTGGTAAACAAATACTTTTCCTGTATAACACTATTGTCGCTATACCACTAGATGTTGTAAAAAAAACATTGTCTTATTTAGGTGTTTCTATAGGACAACTAGCAACGATGTTTTCTGTTGTGGTAAACAAACACTTGTATTATCACACTGTTATCATGATACCTCTAGATGATCTATATTTATGCTTATAAAAACTTGTCTTATTCAGTTGTCTTAAAGGGACAACCAGGTTGTTGGTTGTTATGATAAACAAATACTCGTTCTATATAGCATTATTATCATGATACAACTAAAGTTATATTCTTATGGTTGTTTTATTCAGTTGTTTCTATACAACAACTAGGTTTATGTCCTGTGACGGTAAGCAAATACTTCTCCTGTAGACCACTATTATCATGATACCACTAGATGTTCTAAAAACATTGTCGTATTCAGTTGTTTCTATATGACAAGGTTTTATGATGTGACGGTAAGCACATACTTATCATGGACACACAAAAGAGTCTCTTGTGGTGGTAAACAAATACATAAATGTACTTGTCCCATATAGCACTATCATCATTATACCACTAGATGTTCTGAAACATTGTCGTATTCAGTTGTTTCTATAGGACAAGGTTTAATGATGTGACGGTAAGCACATATTTATCATGGACCCACCAAATAGTCTCTTGTGGTGGTAAACAAATACTTTTCTCACTTTTGAGACAGACCAGTTCCTATTTTTAGCGATGTGAGATTTTCTTATCTTGCACTAGTGCAAGACAAAAAAATCACGTGCGTTTTATCGGCATATGCATGCTGTACAGTTATGTCAACTGCCCCCCAATTCTCCATGCTTTTACTTTTTAAAATAAACAATTAACCACGATTCTACTACATAAGTATTTTTAAATTCTTTATGTATTATATTCTGCTAGCTAACGTGCACCTTTCACGGTGTTTGATTCTTTTTCCAGGCTCTCTTCCAGTCAATGTTTGTTTACTTTGAGTAAATAATAGAGTGCTCTCCCTTGTTAGTCACTAACGTAAAGAAAGAAATTACCTCCCTTTGACCAAATTCAAATATTCTTTTACAGGTATTTATCTCTGTTGTAGTAACATTTATAATATATTTATTAAATACATTGTACTTTATGATGAAATACATTTGAAATACTGCCGAGATACGGTTGCATATGGATAAATCGAATATTTACTTCAGCAATGGAAAAATAAATTGCGGGAAAACGCTCGATGAAATGTAAACAAAAACAATTAAATGTTTAGTGAGAAATAAAATCAAACACCGGAAAAAGTACAAGATAGGGAAATCTCCGACACCCTTGGGTAAGATTACAATCGTTCTCTAACTCGGCAAGCCTCGTAAAGAGAACGATTGAAATCTTTCCCTCGGGTGTCGGAGATTTCCCTATCTTGTACTCTCCCCAGTGTTAGATTATATATGTTCCATATAGCACTATCATCATTATACCACTAGATGTTCTGAAACATTGTCGTATTCAGTTGTTTCTATAGGACAAGGTTTTATGATGTGACGTTAAGCACATATTTATCATGTACACACAAAAGAGTCACTTGTGGTGGTAAACAAATACTTGTCATATAAAGCACTATTGTTATTATACCACTAGATTTTCTATTTCTATGTTAATAAAAACTTGTCTTATTCAGTTGTTTTAAAAGGACAACCAGATTGTTTGTTGTTAAGATAAACAATTACCTGTCACATATAGCACTGTTATGATGATACCATAAAAGTTCTATTTTTATGCTTATTATATCTTATTCAGTTGTTTTTAATAGAACAACCAGGTTGTTTGTTGTTAAGATAAACAAATACTTGTTCTATATAGCACTATTATCATTATACCACTAGGTGTTCTTAAAACTTTGTCTTTTTTAGTTGTTCCTAT
Source organism: Bathymodiolus brooksi (assembly GCA_963680875.1). Lineage (NCBI taxonomy): Eukaryota > Metazoa > Mollusca > Bivalvia > Mytilida > Modiolidae > Bathymodiolus > Bathymodiolus brooksi. Next base: position 45,396,152 of record OY804590.1, on the reverse strand, counting down.
AGGACAGCCACTGGTTCCTGTCCAGCAAACACTTGTCTTATAACACTGTTGTCGTGGACTCACGATGTAGTCTGCTGCCTGGATAAATACGAACATTTCTTTTATTTCTTAAGCAAGGTAGAACTTCGAAATAGGCTTTTCTTATATTACCGTTCATTAAGCCGTATAACACGCTGTTGATACAACTGTTGGTAAATCCCATGTAACCTGCAATAGTCGTAACCCATGATAAACTGGCATCAGGGTTCGGACCAATCATTGTTGAAATTCCAAATGGCATATATAGAATCAGATACGCAGCGAACACCGCAAATTGTGACCTTGTTACTGTTAATTCGTGCATGATCCGCTGTCTAGCTAATCCGTTATTCCAAGTTCTATGAAATTTATATCTAGTTGTACGTATATATGTGTAGATTTTAATATAACACACAGATGTAACACTTGTAGGAATTACAAGACAAAATAAAATGTAGATATTAGTGTATACTTTGTTTCTAAATCTGTCGAAATTACACATTTGTAGCCCTTTGTCGAAAATTATGAAATCTTGAATCCAAAATGTTGGTGTTAAAAATATGAACCAGTAAAAAACACAAGCTAATGTCAGCAGGGTCACGTTTCTAGTGGTATAGATCAAATTAAATTTACTATGATGGCATATTTTTACATACCTGCTAATTGCTATGCACATAATCAATTGAAGACATACTGTAAATAACAAATGAGTAAGAATTCCAAAACACTGACATAAAGTTCTTGATTTGGGTTCCTCGTTGGTAATTAATATATACATGCTAAATGGTAGAACCAGACCTACCAAGTGTAAATCTACGATAGCCAAGTTCACCACGAAAACATTTTGAATAATTCGGAGACGTTTTATCCTTAAAAAGGTCCAAATTATTAATGAATTTCCACACATTCCAATAATATAGAGAATTACACTGACAGTCAAACAGACAATTCGGATATCAATGGTATATAGCTCCATACTTATATAATATGTTATTGTATCTGTTAATAGTTTAACGTACTAATGGATTAAACCTGTAGAATTGTTTTTTCATTTTTCCTAAAGTAGTTTCATCTGAACATTGCCTGGCTCATTTGAAAATGCGTGAATGTATATTCCAATATACGGCAAAGAATGAACATCAAACGTTATTGATACTGATAAATATAACTATATATATAGTGATCTGTTTTGGTCGTTATAAGCAAAATTTACATATCGATTTCTTGGGATTAAGCTAACCATTGCGACCATTTTTGTAGACTTTAGCATCATTTATACATGTAATAAGTATGAGTGCATGTATAAATTTGTTTGCTTCAAATAATTTTTCTTTATAATACATGTATTATACTTGAAATTGTAAATAATGTTTTTTTTATCATAACTCGCAAAATTAAAACTCCAATAAACGTATAATAAAACGTCAAATAAAAAATATCAGATATTTATTTTGAATATATTTTATTGTCCAAAAGGATAAGATACAAGTTATGCAACTTTAAACATCTTTTCCATTAAATACATAATTCTACGTAACAAGACAAAAACAAGTATAAATTACATAATGTTCACGTATATATTAAATACAACAACGAGACAGACAGGCAATGAAATGAGACAAAAATCGTGATTTACGAGAATGATTTATTAGATCACCAAGTCGAGTTGACCTTTCAAAGTGTTAGGTTAAGAATTGGTTTCATAATGTTGTAATGGATTAATTTTTTTGAGACACTAATATAATAATAATATTAATATCCGCCAAATATAAGTAAGATAATAATATCCGCCAAATATAAATAAAATACTAATATCCGTCAACCCTTGTTAAAACTCAAAACACATTCTGGCTTCCATGAATTATTTCGATTCCGATATGTCTAACAGTACATATACGGTGGTATACTTTGATGGGAAAGACGGTAATTTATATTTACGTTTGCGGAGAATGTCGCACACAATATATGCTGCCAAATTCGAGCAGACGATAATAAATCAACATGTGCTTTTATGACGGGTAAGTCAGTCTTATTGATGAAGCATTCGTAACAATAATATTGTGTTTGTACGTTTTAATTGCAATCTAAGATGTCGGAACGAAGAGCCCAATTTAGAACAATAAATATTTATCCCATTTAAGGATGTAAATATAAATATTCAAGGATAATTAATTATGGAAGATTGTAGAAAAATATATTTATCTAACAGAACGGTATCGATTAGCTGCAATAATGTAGCTCCTGTGACAAATTTGTGTCTCGGCGGAGCTACAAAGCGGTCCCATTCGTCACAATGGAGCAAATAATAAATTGCAGTTGAAACATAAAAACTCTTTATTTACACTTCAAACATTTCATTATAACTATTACTGTTGCTCCCAGTCCTTGTTTAATCGGTTTGGCTGAGAAATGTATGCTTTTCAACTTTATCGATCATTCGCCATAACCGGAAACTACGGAAGTCGGAGCTTTTCTAAATATGGTATTTCTTCCTACGATGCTTACTACGGCTGATGTAAACATTCACGCCTCAAATCGCCAAATATGGTATCGACATCCAAATAAGGAAAATACCAAAGTGAGGCCGGAAATGACGAAATTCAAAATGTCCAGAGAACGTAAACATGGATTTTTATTTTGTGGGAATTACATTCTAAAATACTGGTAGGTGATAAAAACTTGTTATAATAGTGGACAAAAGGAAAGGTTATGTCTTATTATTGATAAATGCAGGCGTCAGAAACTCTGTAAGCGAGTGCAAAAAATCTCGGCGGCTGCTCCATTACGTGTAATGGCATCCCGTTAAAACCCTTGCGAGTAAGCGAGCATTTAGGGTTTTATTATTAGAACTAGGTATCGATGTACTCCACAAATTTCAAATCGGACTTGGATGCGAATGGATAAATATCTGAAACCAAGGACTATATAAATCCTTGCTGAAGCGAACGAATTTTGAATGTCCAACCTTCGCATACATTAAATATGAGAACTAAGATTTCATGTCACAAAAATGAAAAAAATATAAATAAAAAGTTCGTTTGGTTAAAGTAGCTTTCGTCAACATTTCCTATATCATGGTGGATTGCGTCCCCCTTCCCATAGCACCATTTTTATATGTAAAGTATCTATAAAACGAAATGAATTACTTTTCAAGAAAATCACTTTCAAAATACAAAATGAGTACGATAGATTTCAGTTAACACGATGTCGACATTTTCATAAATGACACGTGGCAAAAATACGCGGGTGCCAAACGCATATAGGGCAAGTATTCAAAATTACAAGTCGACTTGAACTTCGGGTAATTATCATACCTTTATCAATTTTAATCAATTTGATTACGTAATTAAAGAATGTTACCTCTGTTTAATTGGCGTGGGTCATAAACATATCAGGTTTGAGATAATCTCCTAAAAAAATATCATTGCAAAATGGCAAACACACAAGTAAGAGTCGAACTAATTCACCGTGCATGAGGCCACTTAGCAGTTGTTGGTTATAGAAATATGGTCAAGACTCGAGAGCAGGGCAGAGGCGCAGAACTCATCCACTGGAAATGTACAGAGAAAGACTATGTCAGGCACCGTAAATACGAAAGACAATTTAGTTACCAGGTTTCCTAAGAACCACAACCACCCACCTGCACCTTCAGAAATAAATACAAAGAAATGCATGGCACATATAAAAGAGAGGGCACGTACCAGTTTAGATCAAATTAAATTTTGATTTATGTAAAAAAATAGTCATAATAATGTTTATTTGTTTTCATTTTTAAATGAAATATATGGAAAGTTAAAAATGGAAAAAAAAAATATTATTGCTATTTTTGACTGAAATCAAAGTTTAATTTGATATGAAATATATAGAAATAAATATTCACTGTGGCACATAGACTTGCATACATTGTTCTTGTCTAAATTTTCGTCCACTTATTCACATGTCACACAACCCAATCTTTAATTAAGTGTTCTTTGTTCTCATTTATCCAACTTTTATTTTTTACCTGTACTACCTATTTTTCAAAAAGTTGGATAAATGGGAATGAACCGATAAATTTTATGTTTTCAAACAATTTTAAGTGGAGAATTGCTAAAAAAAATTATAGTCAAAATTAAAATGCATTCGTCAATTACGAAAATGCTGCTTAAATGTGTATTCTAAGCAGGTCACCAAGAGAAATTTAACAAGGCGAACAAGACTGCTTTGGGGTCCCGGGGACAGACTGAGACTTCTCTCAAAATTGAGGATTTGAGGTCCAATAAAACCACTGTTAAACTTTCATGAATGCTTTATTTCTTTTGCAGCAGAATATCTAGATAGCATATCCTTTATACAAAGCAGTGACAAACATAATTCAGATGTCGAAGTGAATTTAACATAATCATTTTTCTAAATAAGCTAAAAATAGTTGAAAATACCAAAAAAATCTAAATAAAACATCTATGGCTAGGGACATGGGGGCCTTCAGAGATTCACAGGCCCCCTTCTTGGCTCTCCGGGCCCCGGACCGATGTACCGACTGAACCCCCCTTCTCATAGGGCCTGATTCTAGGGATGAATCCGTTATTGCCCTTTTCAATTTAAGTTTTCCATTTTCAATATTACAGTCTACATACAAATACAAATCAGAATGTGAAGAAAATGTCTTCCTAGTTTCTAATAAGATATGTTAGATTACATCAAACAATACAAACTAAAGTTATAAATTAGTCTGTGTTACCATGTCTGACATGAAGAGTGATAGTATTTCCTTTGCTAATCTTGAAAAAACATTGTATTGAATTTATCAGATAATTTGATGTTCAATACATATGATGTTGTCATAAAATCTATTATTACCTAATTGTAAAGTTTTACATGTATTAAAAAGTATTTTTTATTTTCAACTATTTTAGGGGTTTTGACTTTCTAGTGTTCTATTGCCTGGTGATATATTGCCTGGTATTCTATTGCCTGGCGTTCTATTGCCTGTCTACCTTAGACCTTTACTGTGATTGGTCAAAACAATCTCATGAATATAAATATTACTAATACGAAATCTTGTCTAGTCCAAACCGGAAATACAGCGTATGAAAGTGTCGTAATCTAACACGATTTTACACTTTGACTGCGACGTTTCATACATAATCGTTACTTCGTGTGCTGTAAAATACGGTATGGCTCTTTCAGCAGAGTGACGTCATTTATTTCATGACGCCATTTTAACAGAAATGTGACGTTACTTACCGTTTATTTTTAATTTCAAAGAGGTTCTATATGTACAATATCTGTATCTAACTTCAAATTGTGCAATCTAATTATAACGTATTTGCGTAACTTATTCTTAAAGAAATAAACGTACATTTCTTTCCCAAGGGAGTATATATCAATCAACCAGGGACATATATGTCCCTCGCGCAGTCTAAAAACAAGCGCAGATTAAAAAAATTAAGAATCTTCATGTTTGTTATGAAAAAGATAATTTGTGTTATTTGTTAAAATTGTTAAACAATATTTAGATATTGACAACAGTAGTTTTTTTTAATCTGTCTAAAAAATATATGATTAGGTAATAAAACAGTTATTTAATGGGAGTGCAGGCAATAGATCAAAAAAAATTTCCCTCAGTATTGGGAAAGACCAAAGTTTTCTATCGCCCTCGGTCGTTGACCTCGAGCAATAGAACACTTTGGTCTTTCCCAATACCTCGGGGAAAATATGTTGATCTATTGCCTGCACTCCCATTAAATAACTGTATACTGTCACATGGTAAAACTCCATTGAATATTAACCAAACATTTTATCAAGTGAAAAAGTAATAGTATAGTGTATATATTTATTACATAGTGCTGTTTGTAGAGGTTTAAACTTATTGTTTATGTTTAGTGCTCTCTAAAGTTACTCTCAAAATGCATAATGAAAAAGGAATGATGGAGTTTGACAATTTGTGTTGTTTATAATCTTTGTAATTTCTAATTACTTTGAAAAGAATTTGAATTCCCAATTACAAGGTGTAATGATATTTTAAGACTTCAGTATTGGAGGTTTTTTTACACTTGTAATGATGCAAAAAGAAAGATTGATTGATTGATTGATGTTTAAAAAGAAAGAAAGCAATAAAATAATCAATATAAATGTGTGGCAATTGTTTCCTATACACTTAACAATTTCATATCGGAATAGCCAGTTTATCATTGTTATTGTTATTAATGCTTTTTCGTGAATAGATTTCAAAATCTATTATGATTTTCATTTTATTTTATATATCGTAGCATAATACAAACAGTATTTCATGAAGAACAGTTTTCTATCTGCAATGTGATATATCTTATAATCTTTTTTTCTTTGAAACTACCTGTACAATCAGTGCTAATCACCACTGAAGTTGTGAGTTCCAATCCCGGTCGTATCGAGGAGTACAACATTATGCTTTATTAAATGATAAGGAATTTTGCTTTTTTCTGATTGACCTAAACAGCATTTTCTCAACCCTACCTCAGAGAGAGTACACCTCGCGTGAGGTGTATTCGGGCTTGCCAACCGACCAACCAGTCAAGATGCAAAAAAGGTGAAAATTTTCAAATTCAAAGTTTCAAAAAATTTCAAGAATTTCTAAAATTTCAAAATTTCCAAAAAATTTCAAAATTATAAAATTAAATATTTTTTTTAAAAGTTCAAAATTTTCAAAAAATTTCAAAATTTAAAATTTCATTAGTTTCGAAAAAAAAATCAAATTATTTATAAAATTTCATAAGATTTCAAAATTTTCAAAAAATTTCAAAATGATAAAATTTTCAAAAAGTTTCAAAAATTTCAAAGTTTTCATTAAATTTCAAAATTTTAATATTTAAATAATAATATTGAAAAATGATAAAACAATTATAGCCTATTTTGTTGAATATACTGTTGAAAAGTTTGAAACATTCCTTATTATTTAATAAAGCATTTATTGACTTTTAATTTCAGTCTACTCCTCATGACTATACGGACCTGGTCATGATTAAAAGTCAATAAGTGTATAATGAAGTCCGTCAGTGACTTGCGGCAGATCGGTTGTGGCAATAAAGTCTCTGATAATCCTGCAGCTACTCCATTGTCACCTGTTATCTACATCAGGCGAGGTGTACTCGATACAACATTATGTTTTAAAGTTTGTCAGTGACTTGCGACAGGTTCGTGGTTTTCTTCGGTTTCCTCCAGTAATAAATGTGACCTCCACGTTATAGCTGAAATATTGTTGAAAGTGGCGTTTAACACCCACAACATTAACTCTTTTCTCTTTGATAGATCGTTATCTATGCATTTATGTGAATCATACCTTTGACATTTTTAGATATATTTTATACACTTGTGTACTATTTATATGTGTATAATATGTAATAGATTTACTTATTGCTACAGTTTTTTACTTTTCCCATTTCCCATTATTTCAGAATAAGATCATTATTCAATTGTTTCAAATAGCTAAGGGCAAAAGATAATAATTAAGATATTCCAACTGGAAAAGACTGACGCATGATGTAAATAATTGTACTATTAATTTGGTTATTATTGATTATTCTTAATTTCCTGCTTTGGTGCTATTTTCATAGTAATTATATGAACTGCTAAGTATTTCTTTTTAAATAAAGCAATGTTGGGTCCAAAAATATGTTGACTAGTAAACTTATTTTTTTACAGCTTTTCCATTCTTAAGTGAAAAATTAAGTTGAGTTTAATCTCTCATACTTATGTATTATAACCATATCAATCAGATCTGAAACATCAAGGTGCCAGTATATCAAACATGGTTAATACTTAAATGTAATGATTGGTCTAACTATCATCACATGGAAATGTGTAGATGATATATGATATATGTTTGTTGAATGCAATAAGATTATTGTATGTTTGGAGGGAAATTCAACATGGCTACAAACAGTCGCCTATAGTGAATAACATTTATATCTTGACAATTTATTGACATTTTTCCATTTAACCAACTTGCCATATATGTTTTCTTAGTGTTGTTGCTTTGGTGTTGATTCATCACAAACATGGCTGCTAAAATGCTAGTTGAACAACTATACAGAAGTCTCCTGTTGGCAAAGCCTAAATCTTATTTCCAACCACCCATTTTTTTTCCCAAGGCTTTCACATTGAGTTTGATAGGTTAGCTCGGCTCTCAGTACATTCAGTGCTTTGATTTTTTTCTATTAATAACTTGTTTTTTGTTGTATGTATTTTTAAGTTTGTTAAAGCTCGGATTATATATTGGTGTACCGCCTTTCAATGTACATTTGTTTTCTAAAGGGAGATAGCGTGATGTGTAAATCATGTATAACGCATATCTTTCAGCTTTGTCGTCACGGCATCACTGCAGCATAGACTTAATAGATTGATGTTATTTTTCTGTCATTTTTTCTAATTTTAGTATTATATAACAAATTGCTGCGTGTGTTTTCAACATTTACAAAACATATATGTAAATGCATTTCCTTCCGGAGCACTTTAGTGGGGGTTCGTGTTACTCGATCTTTAGTTTTATGTGTATGTTTTGTAGATCGTTGTTTGTCCTTTGTACTTTTTCTTTTGGCCATTGTGTTGTCTGTTCTCCTTCGATATACGGATTCTGATTACCCCTTTGATGTTTGCATCATTGTATTAAGAATGCTATGTCAGCCTTTGTAGGCAGTTAACATATTCACGTATTATATGATCAATAAAGCAGTTACTTTTAGCAGTTATTTCAGGTATTATTGAATAATAATATTTAACAGGGGCCGTCGTGGTCGTGATCGTATGCTAGTTGGATCTACAACTACATATGCCATCAATGCCTATCACCACTAAAGTTGTGAGTTCGAACCCGCTCATTATGTGATAAAGTTTGTCAGTTACTTGTGGAAAGTCGGTGGTGTTCTCCTTATTTATCTCCGGTTTCAACTTATAAAACGGTCAAAGGAGTGGGTATGATTAGGGTAGATTTTGGCCCAATCTCAGAAACTGTTTATATAGATATAATATTAAACACAATCATTGAAAGGTAAGAAAAATATTCTTTTGGATGATTTCACTTTGTCCTTTGTTGCTTAGCAACGTAAATGGAGGAGGGTCCAATTAATCATTGGAAATTCAAATATGGGGGTTTTATTTTACACATTTGATAATAGGAAAAAATACATATATTTTGTATATCAAGAAAAGTTTGAAGATAATGCAATACGTGAATATTTTAACTGTCCACACAGGTTGACACAGCAATCTGGGTACCATGATGCAACAATTAAATTATACGTCTCCATCTGTAATGTTTATTTCGTATAGAAATTAAAGGAAATACATTTACATATATGGGTCGAAAATGCTGAGAACACACGCATCATATAATACAATAAATTAAGAAATAAATTATGGAAGCCAGAATGTGTTGAGAGTTTTAACATGGATTGGCGGATATTAGTATTTCATCCCGAGCCAGAAGCGAGGGATACAATTTACTAATATCCGCCAATCCATGTTAAAACTCAAAGCACATTCTGGCTTCCATGATTTATTTCGATTCTGATATGTCTAAGAGTACAAATATGGTAGTGTACTCTTGGAAGACGGTAATTTATATTTACGTTTGCGGAAAATGTCGCACACAATTTATGCTGCCAATGGAAAAGTCAGTCACATTCACTGGCGCATGTGCTAATGAGATTATACCGAATGGATAACTCGCTCGTTTGTTAACAAAGCGAAAGAAGGAGGTTATGTTAGAATTAGAAAATATATTTGGTGAACATGTGACCCCATAACCCTTCCCGTGATGTTTATGCATATAAATAGAGAGATGATTTCTCATGTGATTTTATGTGGAATAAGCAAAGATGAAAATGCATAATTTTGTTGTATATCTCTCAACCTATCACTCGGTGTGTTATCTTCGTAAACAAATTGTCAACACATTTATGTACGGTCGTGCATAACGTACAATTTGGTGATCATTGGCACTTGGCGATACGATAGTAGGTCCTCGACAAGTATTGACCCTGTCATACACTTAAGTTTCGATTTATTTGCATGTCCCGTCTGTATATTTTCACTTATTTTAATGACACAAGAGGCCATCGTGGTCGTGATCGTAGGGTAGGTGGATTTACAACTACGTGTACAGTCCGTGCATATCACCATTAAAGTTGTGAGTTCGAACCCCATTCATGGCAAGGTGTACTCGATACAACATTATGTGATAAAGTTTGTCAGTGACTTGCGACAGATCGGTGATTTTCTCCTGGTACTCCGGTTTCCTCTACCAATAAAGCTGACCGCCACGATATAACTGATATATTGTTGAAAGTGGCGCTAAACACCGTAAACCATGAAAAAAACGATAACCTGAATGAAATATGATATCGTCATGACAACAAGTTGCCTAAGCATTCAAACTGTGGAACACCTTTCTGTTTACAAATGACGGTTCAGCTACATTTGTAGCTGTAATTTTCACATGAGTGCCGTCCACACATCCAATGACATCAGAAAGCCATCCACTTTCGTAGAAACCTTGCTTAATGTCTATTTCCGTTGATCGGACGACCACTTAATAAACTGGTCTCTCTTCACAGCAAGGGCATGGGATGCCATTCGAATAAATCTGCTACCTGTGCATTTATCAACATCAATAGTAGCTCTTGCACCTTGAAGAAACGGCTTCCAGACTCAAAATATCTCAAAGCAATGAGTACATGTTAAACCAAGCAAACAATAACACATTTAACACCAAAGAATGTTACTTCTTTATAGCTTTAAATCACAAAATATTAAATTTGAAAAATTGAATTGAAAAAAAATTCATCCATACACTTGTCTATAATGTCAGTAAACGTTCAAAGTGTAGTGTATTTGAACAGACTATCAAGTTTAAGGCAAACACATTGCTACATTTATATGCATAATTATGTCCTATTACATGTAAATAAAAACTTGGAGTCCTCGGAATAATATGCATGGCATAGATATGTCAAGCAAATAGGCGAGGATGCAGGTATTTAAATAAATTAAGTGGAGAACGGTATTATTATAAAGAATGAAAATCCGTGAAAATTATATTCAAAATTGTATATTTTAAAGTTTTAAGAAAATATTGGTATGAATAAATTAAAATAGATAGAAAACAACAACGAACTTAGAGGTGGATCGACATGTGATACAAAAATTTGAAGACTGACTTTTATTTAAACATGGAAATTTATTTCATATCATCGAATTTTAGAAAAAGAAGACTGATAACAAAATTGAGGATGATGGCCCATAATCTCTTCAAAGTAAAAGGGAGACATTTCGAACTACCTGGTCCTACACCCGCAGTAGGGAGTCATTGTGTCCGATCCAGGAAAACCATACCCATTCGAATCACCTGGTGCTACACTCGCAGCAGGGAGTCATCGTGTCCGATCCAGGAAAACCTTACCCATTCGAATCACCTGGTCCTACACACGCATAAGGAGTCATGTTGTCCTATCCAGGAAAAACGTACTCATTCGAATCACCTGGTCCTACACCCGCAGTAGGGAGTCAGTGTCCAATCTAGGAAAACTTTACCCATTCGAATCACCTGGTCCTACACCCGAAGTAAGGATTTATGTTGTGCGGTGCAGGAAAACCTTATCCATTCGAATCTCTTGGTCCTACACCCGCAGTAGGAATCCTTGTTGTCCGATACAGGAAAACATTGCACATTCGAATCACTTGGTCCTACACCCGCGGTAGGAAGTCATGTTGTCCGATCCAGGAAAACCTTACCCATTAGAATCCCCTGGTTCTACACCCGCAGTAGGGAGTCGTGTTGTCCGATCCAAGAAAACCTTACTCATTCGAATCACATGGTCCTACACCCGCAATAGGAAGTCATGTTGTCCGATCCAGGAAAACCTTACTCATTGGCATCACCTGGTCCTATACACCCGCAGTAAGGAATCATGTTGTCTGACACAAGAAAACCTTACCCATTAAAATCACCTTGTCCTACATCCGCAGTAGGGATTCCTGTTGTCCGGTCCATGAAAACCCTTACCCATTCGAATTACATGATCCTACACCCGTAATAGGGAGTCATGTTGCTCGCTACAGGAAAATCTTACCCATTCGAATTACCTGGTTTTAAACCCGCAGTAAGGAGTCATGGTTCCCGATGCCGGAAACTTTTACCCATTCGAACCACCTGGTCCTACACCCGCAGTAGGGAGTCATGTTGTCCGATCCAAGAAAACCTTACTCATTCGAATCACCTGGTCCTACACCCGCAGTAGGGATTCCTGTTGTCCGGTCCATGAAAACCCTTACCCATTCGAATCACATGATCCTACACCCGCAGTAGGGAGTCATGTTGCTCGCTACAGGAAAATCTTACCCATTCGAATTACCTGGTTTTAAACCCGCAGTAAGGAGTCATGTTTCCCGATGTCGGAAACTTTTACCCATTCGAACCACCTGGTCCTACACCCGCAGTAGGAACTGATGTCCCATTCAAGAGAACGCTACCCATTTGAATTATCTAGTATTAAAATCACAGTTGGTGTTCATGTTGTATTATAGTTTCACTGTATTGATTGTCTCCGGATTATATATATATATATATTCCCCTTGTAAATCATTAGCATGACATTTATATTGTCTATCCCTAATTATGTTATCAATAATGAAAATATCAACAGGTAGTCAGATAGTATATGTATCACCTCGTACGTTAGTTAGTAATCTATCCCTAAGTTTAAAAAGCTGATATCTAACATATAAAACTGATTGTGTTAAAAAGAAGTTATCATTAATTATAATTGTTTAGTACAATATGGAAATGCTTCTTTACTGTATAAGTTTGTCAGTTTTAGTGTTCATTAATGTTACTTTAGCAACTGGTAAGTTATAATATCTAAGTGAAGATAAAGCTACCTTAACAGCTGGTAAGTTAGAATATCTAATTAAGGGTAATAACAAAATTACCGAACTCCGAACAATCTTACAAAGGGAAAGTCAAAACTCATAATTATATAAACAGACAAAATCAGTCAACAACCGGAAAACTGTGAAAACCGTAATGACCCTGACTTGTTACAGGCATTTCTAAAGAAATGGTGGTTGAATCAGATTTGAAAGCGCCAAACCTCCCGCTCTCATTACGGTTCAAAGGTTCCGGCTGTCACTATAACAGTATTTAAATACAGGAACAAAATAGGTAAAACAGTCGTCAAAGCAGTACCATATTCAGTGAAGTAAATGTCAAAGACACTTTTACGTCACACATTGATAAAAAAAATATTTTTGACATTTTTCTTGGCTTCCTTATCTTTATACATTTTCACTATATGAAAATGCATCGTTTATAATCGTTTCTGCAGAGACGGAATATATTTCGACAAGATCTTGGTATCGGAATATAAACTTTTTAAGAGATCGAATAAGGCGAATCTTTTTATAGACCTGGTCCATTAGCCTGTTTCTCAGATGAAGATGACGTTTCAGGAAATCAGAATAATTGCTACTGGCCCTTGCATAGCGAATCAATTGCGAGATGTAAACACCATATGCAGGAGAAGCTGGTATATTGCCGCACATGTTTGGAAAATTTATGATTTTAAAATTGAAGTCGTCCCGTTTATCATAAATTTTAGTACCTTAACAGCTGGTAAGTTCGAATTTTTGCATACGTAAGATGAGAATACAATTTGCAATGTTCAGAAATTGTGGATATAATACATATTTGTGTTCGTATACATGTTTTGTGCTAAACGCTCCATTCATTCCCACGTCTGTCACACTGTGGCGAATACAATATGTATGCTACTGTCTTTGCATGTAAAAGACAGCTTACATCTTACTCCTAATGACGAACAGTTTATAAGCAGACGTCGTTGCAAAGCAAAACGTGATATACTTTATCCATCACCTGACGTTCAACATGTTTTAATCAAAACATCCTTTAATATATCTCTTTTTGTTAATACAATATACTTGAAATACAGCACACTTGCAAGACAGCATCAATCAATCAATCGATTACAGTGTAAACTAACAATATGCATTTTCTGATGTCATGAACATTAATTTAATAATAAGGTGATGTAAAGTATTAATTAGCTTTTCTTGTAGAAACGTAGATATCAAATTTAGTGCCGACGAAGCTTCTCTTGTAAAAACGTAGATATCAAATTTAGTGCCGACGACGCTTCTCTTGTGAAAACGTAGATATCAAGCTTAGTGCCGACGACGCTTCTCTTGTAAAAACGTAGATATCAAATTTAGTGCCGACGACGCTTCTCTTGTAAAAACGTAGATATCAAATTTAGTGCCGACGACGCTTCTCTTGTAAAAACGTAGATATCAAATTTAGTGTCGACGACGCTTCTCTTGTAAAAACGTTGATATCAAATTTAGTGCCGACGACGTTTCTCTTGTAAAAACGTAGTTATCAAATTTAGTGCCGACGACGCTTTTCTTGTAGAAACGTAGATATCAAATTTAGTGCCGACGACGCTTTACTTGAATAATCTTCACTAGGTACGCTCAATGAAGTACGATTGGAAAGCGAACTAATCTAATGGTTTTTAGGGGTCTAGAAAACCAAAGGCACTACGTAAGATAGTAAAAACCTTAGTTTTAATAATAATTACATTATCTCTAGGAACTGTGAATTTCAATAATAAATGTATCTTATAAACCATGTCACCTCCAAAACACCAGTAGAGGTATATAATAAATGGGTTTTTTTATCTTATGTTTTTCTTCTTCTTTTGTTGGGGGTATATGGTCGTTTTGTCTTGTGTAATAAAATTATGCATCGTTAAATTGTTCCCTTTTTCAAAACATATGAGTATGTTGGAATAGGTAGGGGAGGTCCCCTTATAATGAGCTACAATAAACAACAATGATTCATTGAGGGTAAGGCGATATCAGTTACTGCAAGTACGGACATCTCAAAATGGCAGATGTAATGTCCTGTGAATTAGATTTCCCTTATATTCTCTTGCTTAAATCGCTTCATATTCAATAAAAATCAGCTCCCAACTTGTGATTTATATTGCAACAGAAGCATATGTCGGTTACCAATATCGCTCAAGTGGCTGTTGTCGATGAATAAGATGTCCGTAACTATTAAAATAGTTTTGGGGTTGCGTTTTCAATTTTCTCATGTCCGGAACTGTATGTTACGGACATCGTTAAACCCTTTTGAATCAGTCAATTAGTAAGTCATTCATGTATATATGACAAATGTCGTTTTTATATTATCTGGTGATTATCTTTTTATATGTTGGGGTTCAAATATTGTCATATCAAGTACATCCCATGGAATAATATTTTAAAATCAAAAGAGATAAGAATGAGCATTTTTTCAGCTACGCAATGCCGTGAGCAAGTTTCCTTTTGATGAGGTGTTCATGGTGCCAGTTAGAATTTCTATCGCTATGTTACTCAAATCAGTAATCCACATGTAGAATGTCTCTCCATCAGACACATTATTTTGACGTTTGACTAGGTATACTTTATTCACATTATTTTGACGCTTAACTATGCATTCATTAATCACATTATTTTGACGCTTGACTATTCATTCTTTAATCACATTATTTTGACGCTTGACTATGCATTCTTTAAAGGCATTGAATTTTTTTGTTTATATTAAAAGTTGCAAATATTCGATGTTTTATACTAATAAAATGTTCTGAACAAGAAGCCAGGTTTAAAAAATATGTTATAATGTCGTAATTAGTGAAAAGAATTCGAATGTCTGTCGGTGGAATCGCCATTAACACACCTAATTATAAGTTGGCTGCTTTTCCGAGATTTGCCGAACACTGATAACTGCTATAAATAACCAAGGAAGGATGGTGCATGTAAATTCGTTAGAATTAATATAATTTAAGAAATATATCTATGAAATTGGATCCCGGGGTAATCAGTTAATATTATATAATGGTATTTAGTAAGAATGACACTTAAAATCGGAAATACGTGATGAAATCAATAAAAACAAACCCAAACTCTGCAAAGGGGCCCGATAAAAGGAAAATTGTAAACAAATAGTATTGCATATTATTGACAACACTTGACTTGTATTGAGTATATATTTTTAGAAAAAAAACCAGACATGAAGTTTATTATTTTAGTCTCTAATTTAAAAGAGATATCACCTAGGGTTTTCTCATGAAAAAAAGAATATATAAAAAACTACGATGCAATTCTACTGTCAAAATACGATTCGGCCGAAAAAATATACTAAATTATGCTTACGTGTTGAAAAATGGAGTAGGTCGGTATAACATCTTTTTTTTTATTTTTACACAAAGTTTGCTGAATCCTCCTTTTTGTGTCGTTTTCGTATAGAATCCGTCAATGTTTGTATTCTTCCTCGATTCTACTTGTGCCATGTGCACATTTTCTTCCACAAACAATTTCGCACATGCGCAAACGCTTTCCCGAATGAGTTCACTGTCAGGTCGTATGAATATTGCGCGGGTAAACATTGAATGCTTTACTGGATGCAAGAGAATCAAACAGCGACGTATTTCCTTCGTTCTAGGCTATTTACGTATGATATTATGAAAAATTTCAACTGCAATTAGTATAAAACATCGAATATTGGCAACTTTTAATTAAAAAAAAAATCAATTCTGACAGCCTTTAATCACATTATTTTGACGCTTGACTATTCAGTCTTTAATCACATTATGTTGACGCTTGACTAGGCATTCTTTAATCACATGACTTTGACGCTTAAATATGAAGTTTGCTCATAAGTGGTGCGTGAGTAGCGGAGAAGCCACAATTACCAATAGTGTAGTCTTTGTTTTGATACGACGGAGGAAGGAATCAAGATTGTGTTGGAGATAAGGAGAGAACACTAACCATAACAACACCAATGTGTTCTGATATCAGGTAGAAAATTATACTGAGCATAACATTAAATTAATAATTAAACGGTATGCTCTTCATGGTAAACTATTAATATATCAGTGTATCTTATACATTAGTAGATCCACGCACAAGATGTCCAACAAGTATTCCTACAAATAATAACTTGTTTGCTTATAACAACGTTTGTATTGAATTGTTTCACAATCAACAATCTTGGTTTGACTCCAGAAAACATTGTCAACAACATGGTTGTCATACAGGACATGGCAAAACAGACATTTATTATCAATGCTCTAAAACAGGTTCACTGGGATCTAAAAGGGATTTGGATTGGCGGTTCTGATAGAAATAGAGAAGGCGAATGGAAATGGGTTACAGGTATAGAATTCTTTATATGAAATTAAACCTACTAAATTTATTTTTGCATGATGTTTTTATTTCCTATCGAAAACAAACTGTATCGCTATGATCCGGATGTAAACACAAAATGTTAATAGCGTATCCAGTTGAAGTGAAATAATACATTCATTTTTTTTCTGCTAATAATAGGTTTAAAGATGCTAAAGGTTAATCATAGACCGTAAATATATGTACAGTGTGCATAGCCAACAGAGGGCTTTTAGAATAAAATTTTGAAAAAAAACATTATGCGTTTCTTTTTTTCTTCTTTATTTTTGCAGAGTATGCATCTGCTGATGTCTTGGTAGTGACATGGTTTAAAAGATACATTTATTATTGAAATGTTCCTATATAATGTAATTACTATTAAGACTAATGTTTTGACTAACCTCGCCCAAAAGACTTTTGAATTATTTAACTTTCCAATCTGTCGATTTTTCACGTATCTGATGAAGAAATGCGTCGTGTGCACCTACATTTATTCCATAACATTTTTTTCTAAAAGCCCTCTGTTGGCTATGCACACTGTACATATATTTACGGCCTATGATTAACCTTTAGCATCTTTAAACCTTTTATTAGCAGATTTTTTTTTTTTTTTATTGTACATAAACAATAGGATTAGACAGCAAGTTATACCAACTTATGTGAAGTCCTCTCCTTACAAAACATACACATGAATTTTCAAGGAATTGTTTTGTTTTTCTTTATGGTTGTAGGATATTGCTGTCTACATTATGACGCTTCCACTGCCAAATCTTTCAACTTCTTGTATGTAGACAGGGGCGAAACGCTCATTTCGACGCCTGTGTATGCGGGGGTCCGTCCATCACATCTTTACAGAAAAAAATGTGACTCGTTGCTGAGCCAAATTCGTCACTAGCTCCTCAAAGTTCAGACCCTCAATGTATGACACCAACCAACACGTGCACGCCTGTGGATGCAGGTCAAAATTGATCCAACATAAGGTCTTCATGACCGAATTCCGAGTTTGCTAAGCCTGTTACGGACTGTCTGGGTGGTAATTCTCTATAAACCTGGAATACCAGCAGCAGTGGTTGTAGCAGTGACAGTTCGATTATGTAAATGGAACATCCTGACATACCGATCTTGGGCTGGAGTAGTTATACATGGCCTTCCACTTCCAGGGCGATCTTGAGTTGATAGAGTTTGATTTAATCTCTGCAAAAGGCAGGAACTTGTGAGTTAAGTAGTGATGTGGTTATTGCTTTTGTTGGTATTAGTAGAATTATTGACCATCACTGTTTATACTTTCTTTTCACAACATTTTGATGAATTGACAACACAGCTCATAATAAAATAATGATTTTTCGTTTGATGTTTGATGGCGTTTTAACGCCACTTTCAATAATATTTCATTTATATCGTGACGGTCAGTTTTATTGCTGGAGGAAACCCGAAGAACCTGGAGAAAACCACCGACCTGTGGCAAGTTAATGACAAACTTTATCACATAATTTTGTACACCATGCCCTGATCGAAATTCGAACTCACAACATCAGTGGTGATAGATACTGATTGCATAGGTAGTTTAAATCCAACTACCATACGATCACGGTCACGACGGCCCCTAGAAAGAAATCAAACTCATCAGTGTCAAAATATTAAATGTCTATTGTTTGTGTTTTGTTTTGCTGCCATTAATTCATGTGTATGTTTTGTAAGGAGAGGACTTCACATAAGTTGATATAACTTGCTGTCCAATCCTATTGTTTATGTACAATAAAATATTATTAAACTAAATAAATCTAATAATATTGCTAATATCAACTTATGTGTTATAATCAACAAATTATTCTTCTCCCCGTTAGTAGAATTGAAAATATGGCCATTATGTGAAATCGGTCAAAAATTATAATGTTATTTGTTTGTATATCAGGAGAACGTATCGGTTGGAGCTTTTGGCGAAGCGGACAAGGACCAAGTCAGAGTGGATTTCTATTTGTAAGAGGGACATGGGAGGATTGTGCGCAGATTCGCTTACATGATGGTTATAAATGGCATGATTACCCATGTGATGGATTGCTATCACATTATAGCTATATATGTGAATACAGTAAGTATTTCTAAACAAGACATATTTATTTTATGATTGTTTTTATTCATGGTATTTGCCATAATATTCAAGACTGTATTCAGTCGTGTATGAGCTTAAAGATATTCATACGTTGTCAACAACTGACTTTACATTCATCTGGTGTAATTGCAACATAAATAGGCAATCTTGGCGAGTGTGATTTTCTCTAGACGGGTTATGACATATTATGCCAAACAGCAAACACTACTAAACAAATGTATTTCGTCAAGTATGCATACCTAATATCCTCTATTTAACATATCTTCACAATTTATATATTCAACATTGTAGTTAACGCTTATATGTTAAATTAATAGTACTGTCCTGTATTGATTACAATTGTGGAAACGGATCTCATCAGCCCAGTAGTCAGCGCCTCAGCAATAACATGTTTATTGGATATGTAATTATTACTAAAACTAAGGTTCTACCCCTCAGGCACAGGAAACCTCAGCAGATTTTGGCTATCCTGTTTAGGCCCTTTGGTTTTCTTTCTCCCAAAGACTTAATTTATTTGGCTTTTAATTAGTTTGGCATTGAGCGTAAGCCATTAATGGTACGGCCATCGATTTACATTGAATACTCTATGTTATATAAGTATCAACACTTTACACTTTTTATCATCAGATATGACACAGCCAACAGCACCAACCACCAAAAATACAATAACTATTACAACTAGTATATCTAATTCTACTTTGGCTGTGCCAACGACAACTGCTATAAGTACCACGTCTAGAAATGTACCAACAATGACTGCACATATGTCAACAATTGCTTCTAAATCTACCACTAGAATTTTACCAACAACTACTACTACTACCCATGCGCAAACAACGATTACACATGTGCTAACAACGATTTCTAAATATACCACTAGAATTTTGCCAACTGTGAACACATTAGGTCAAACAGGTGAGAAATCAAATGTTTTCTGTTTACTTTGGCTACAGATCTTGAAGTATCACAAAATTGCACCTCTGCTTGCTGGAAGTATCATCCACCCAGTAGTTATCCATTATATTTTCTAAACAAGTCTATAATAATTTAAAAATTGCGACTAGAGGCAAGCCAGTTTTATTTGTTACATTTTGTTTTAGTGTATAAAAGAGAGTTTGTTCTTTGATAAACAAACAAAATATATGATATTTTCATCTATTCAAATTTGAGTTTCACAAATTACCAGCACACTACAGCACCACAGATGACACAGATTAGATATGTAGCTATGATAACATACAAGTCTAATAGGCAATTAAATGAAAGTTCAGAATAACAAAGATTTCCTCAGATCTCAACGTTAGTGAACAAAACATGGTTATCTAGCTGTGGCAGGTAATTAACTGCCACTAGATAATCATATTGTGTTCAGTGTTACCCCAAATTTAGCTCGATTCGGTAAACGTTTACATTACAATATTCTTCTGTGAAACTAGGAGGCACAATACGAGAGGTCATGTACACAATGTCTATGTTTCGTGCTAATCGGACAACTAAAGTTTCCTCATTTGGTCCAGATTAGAAAACACACATGGTCCCATGAGAAATTATTGTTTTTAATGAAACTCATTTCAGCAAAATGCTAGGTAGCATTATTATATAACCATTATCGTTTCTAACATAAGAGGGGGATATTTTGAAATTTTTGCCGCGTTTATCTCAAAAGGCCAAATACGTCAGTCGTAATCATTTAAATCCTCCTCTCTGATACAACTGAACCAATTTAAATATAATGTATATATACAAACCTGTATTAAGAGGTCACCTTTGAGACAATGAAAAATTGGCCTTATAAGACAGGTGACCTCTTAAAAGAGGTTCAATTCATATGAAATTTTCTATGACAGGATAAGAAAGGTGACCTTTAAAGACAGGTGACTGCTTAATAGAGGTGGCCGCATAGGCAAGTTTGACTGTATTTCTAATGAACTTTTGTAGTTACAATGATATCCATACTCATTAAACAACAACAGAGTGATATGAGACAGAAATGTAAATTTATTGTCAAATATCAATCTCAGAAATTAATTATCGATTTTAAATGACACCATGTAACGTATACAGTGTGAAAAATATATCGCCTGATTTGGTGAATATTTGATTTTAATTGAAATCAACAATTCTATTGTAGCCTCTGACTGCCCAACAGGAGTTCAACAATTAGGACCTCTACACGTGTACTCCGATACCTGTCTAGTTCTTGTACGAGCTACATTGTCATGGAAAGATGCCCGCACCAGCTGTATGAAGACAGGAGGAGACTTGGTGATGATAAAAGATGCTGATAAACAAGCGTTTATTCTGAAAGCTTTAAGTGCTGATCATTGGAACCAAGATCAAGTGTGGATTGGTGCGACGGACTTACAACATGAAGGCGACTGGAGATGGGTAGATGGTATGTTAGAATTTTAACATGTATTATTGTATTTTCCCGATTATTTTACACCAAATGCCGCCATCGTTTCCTCTCCTGGTGGGCCGTCGTGGTCATGATCGTATGGTAGTTGGATTTACAATTACATGTGCAATCAGTGCCTATCACTTCTAAAGTCGTAAGTTCGAACCCCGTTCATGGCGAGGTCTACTCGATGCAACATTATTTGATAAAGTTTGTCAGTGATTTTCTCCGGATACTCCACCAATAAAATTGACCGCCACGATATAGCTTGTTGTCAAACTCTCCAACACTTCGACAACGTTTTCACAACAGGTGGAAATAACATTGTTGAAATGTTTGAGAGTTTGATAACACGTTTTTGAACGATGGACACACCGTTGTTTAGCTGACATTTAAGGGCATTTGACGCACTATCACATTTAATGTTATCCTTACAATAACTAGTGCTATAAGTAAAACCTTACCTTCAAGCGGCACAAAATGGCTTCCAATTATGACGTACATTCATCCTCTGATATTCCAATTTCCAAGGACATAGCTTCAATATTTTCGGCTACTGACAGGTCCAGTGTACATGTATATTTATATATATATATATATTGCACATTTCTCTAAACGAAGCGTATTCAGGTGTTTTCCAATGTCTGCTGACATTTACTGGACATTTGGTCCAGTAATGTAACATGTATTATTCGACCAGCTCACATTTCACTGGACCATATTTTTAAAAAGAAAAATCACAACTTTGGATGATAATTTTATTCATGACTGAATGCAGTTATATTGTTTATATCCAATTGACTAACAATACAGTGTAAAATATTGGATAAAACGTTTGATATGGGATAGAACGAGTATTTTACTTTTATTTCAGGCACAAAAGTATCCTTTAACCAGTTTGCTGATGGGCAAGGGAATAATCCTAGTCACGGATTCTTGTTTGCTGATGCCGATGTTGAAGACTGTGCTGTACTTAGACGGGAGGCTGGTGGTCGGTGGTATGACTATCATTGTGAACCTTCAAATCCGATGGAATATCATTACCCGTACATCTGCGAATTTCGTAAGATTTTCTTCTTTGTATTGTTGAACTTGTATACATATATTTATTATTTTCCCCTTTTTTTTGGGGGGGGGGGGGCGTCGTGGCCGTGATCGTATGGTAGTTGGATTTACAACTACCTATGTAATCAGTGCCTATCACCACTGATGTTGTGAGTTGGAATTTCAATCAGGGCGAGGTGTACATTATGTGATCAAGTTTGTCAGTGACTTGCGACAGGTCTGTGATTTTCTCCAGGCACTCCCGTTTCCTCCATCAATAAAACTGACAACCACGATATAGCTGAAATATTGCTCAAAGTAGCGTTAAACACCACAACCCTAACCCTTAACCCTATTATAATTTTGGTTGTTTGGGAAAGTTTTTGTCTGTTTGTGAGTGGCGACTACCATTGTTAGGAAAGCTCTTGTTAATTTTTTCTAGATATAGCATGGTTCAAGATAATATTGGCGGGAAAAAAACTATAGTTGTATTGTCTGCAATTCACGAATCGTTCCTGTAATTCAAAAGTATTAAGGCCCTTTGATTTTCTTGCTTCCAAAAACTTTAAATTATTTGATTTTCCAAGCTGTTGACTATGAGCGCACCTGATGAAGGTTGTCCCAGAAAGGCGTCATGCGCACTAAATTTTATATCCACGTTTTCATTACTATAACTGGGTGGATAGCTCTGATGGTGGATTATTAGTACCGAGTATAGTATTCCCCAGTAATCAGTGTTTCGGCATTCAGATGATTTGTTAGATACATTTGTATATTTGGTATTGAAATTTACAGTTCCCTAATTATGTAACTATTATCAAGCCTAAGGTACTTCTCCCTGGGGCATAGGTGGTGACCTTTGCTGTGTTTGTTTATCCTGTTTAAACATGTTAGAGTTTTTGCTCACAAAGAATGTTATATCATTTTATTTCCACTCTTGATTTTCAGCGTACTTGATGAAGGTTATCTGAGAAACGCGTCGTTCACACTTAGTAGATATCTACGTTTTTATCTACGTGCTGTAGATCTCTCAGTTGATACAGTATTCAAGAACTTGCGATTCCTAGATTTCTAGCTGTAAGGTTGGAGTATTCACTTCGAAGATTTTCGGTCGCCACATGACTTGGTTACGTGTTACATAGATTCTGCTTCACAGATAACCTCGGATGTGTTCCGTTTGACGTCACAATCTCGTCCTCCTTTCTTCTTTCATGCCTTACAATGTACCACCGGAAGTGTAACAAGAGTAACACGACGGATGTCACAAGTGGAGTAGTTGAGCTTTCCCTTCCGGAGCGTCTGAGATCATATCGGTTTTTTATGTGGTTCGTGTTGCTCAATCCGTTTACCTAGTTAACCCCTGTTCAATCTAAGACATGTATTTCCATCGACATAAGTTGAAGTCATTTTTCGTTCAATGATTTGGGTTGAGATGTAATTGTTGTTTTGTTAATATTGGTTGAATTGTTGACCATCACTGTTTAAACTTTCTTTTTGTGATTTTTCATTGCATTATTGAGACATAACTTTTATATTGTTTAAATTCATGCTAGCCGTTTTCGGTGATTCGTCGCAGTACAATGATGGTTCTTGGTTAGTATTATAAACTATGGTTCGGAAAATATTGAAATATAGTTAATTCAAATGTTCAAATAATCATATAATCCAAAACGGTTTTAATAGGGGTATTGTTAAAACTCTAAACTCTCTTTGACAGCAACCAAATCGTTCTTGGTTAGTATTATAAACTATAGTTCGGAAAATTTGGAAATATAGTTAATTCAAATGTTCAAATAATCATATAATCCAAAACGGTTTTAATAGGGGTATTGTTAAAACTCTAAACTCTCTTTGACAGCAACCAAATCGATCACAACGCAACTACCTACTAATCGGAGGACAATACTACCAACAACCTCCCAAGCAATGATCAAGACGTCTCCATTGACAACAGACATGAATCCGGCGAAAGGTAACATTACAAAAACAGATGGGTAGATCTATTGCTATCAGTTGCCATCGTAGACTTATTTATTAACAAAACCAGGGAGAAAAATATATGGTAAAAGTTAAAATACAACATGAGTGCATCTCATTGTCAGCTTTTATTATAAACATGTCTACTGTATGTAGTATATAAACGTTAGAGAATACCGAAGGGGAAATAAAAAATAGACAATCCAGAGAAACTGGCACCAAGACGAAGACAAACAAAGCAAAAACACAACACAATATGTGATGGACATCACTATATGCAAAACAAACACAAATAACTTCAATAAGACATGGTACTATACACAACTGGAGGAAAAGACGAACCGCACATCATTTTTATATTTGTCTTATTAAAGAATGTGAAGATCTTAATTAACAAACAATTATAATCTCACCAATCAAGAAATGTATACCTTTAGTACATAGCATATGAAAATGCTTTATTTTGATTGGATGATTAGTGTTTACTATTTTTGAACAGTACACTTGACAACGGGGGACTATACCTAGCAATGGGAACTATATTATATACCAGTTCCAAACGATTTCCCAAGGGCACTATACCTGTGGCATAGTTTTTCCCGTGTTATTTTTATATATGTTTGGCAAGATTTAAATCCGTTAAAATGGACGGTGCCTTATTTTGATAATGAAATAAATTCTATTATTCTAAAATTGAATTAAATAACTTATCTATTACATTAGAAAACAATCCTTTCCACAAATTACAATGTAACCCACTTTTATTGAGGAACGTAAAATGACCGACGCACGATTTGTTTTCATGGCAGTTCGATCTCTTTTTTTATACAGGTTGTATTGTTGATATATTGGTGTGAATAAAAATATGTGTTATAAAATCTATTTTATTGGGAAATTCAAAACAAGGTTAATTGTAAATAAAATTATATTTTTGTTACTTCAATATTGTAATTCAATCACTTGGAAGCCAGGGCCAATGTGATATATGTTAAAAGACAGAATAAGACAATAACGAAATAAAAATAGACGGCGTTGTAGTCTTTATCGTTTGCTGTCAATATGTTGAGGTTTGTCAACATAAACGCCGACGAATTTACCTTGGGTTTTTTTCTTTTATCTCAAGAATGAGATGTTATATACTAAGCATATTATTGTCTTCTCCCTCGGGAACAATTTTCCTATAGTGTTGTCTGTGGGGGAACACTATGGGAGAACAGTTCCCTCAGGAGAAGACAATAATATCACTGTCGTGTATCTGAGTGGGTGAGTGATTGTTGTTTAACGCCAACTTAGCAATTTCGTAGCTATATCATGACGAGAACAAGTTCATTTTCAATGGGATGATGAGGTCTGCTTTGTACTTGACCAACGCGCTTAGTTGGGTTTTGATAGTGCTGGCTCACTGAAACAAAGGCTTTGGATAGACATGTCTCCCCACTCGGACACATTTTCCGGATTCCGAGCCTTGCTCTTTATACTTAATGCTGCCTGCTTAGCGGAGAAGCAACACATACCAATTTTATAGTTTTTGGTTTGGCCAGCTGTCGTGTATTTGATAGATCATCCCATGAAACCTTTTCTTGCTGAAAGACCATTATGTTTTGATTATGGTAGAGACTCTGGTCTTCTGGAGATATATATATGTGCCCAAATAGGTCGCTACACTCTTTAGTAATTAAAATTTAAATCATGTGTGTGAATGATTGACAATGCCTGTAAATGACTACGTGAGCAAATTATATCTCCGCGATAACAAGCTACCTATATAGGAGATGATGATAATTTCTTACAAAAAAGATTTAAGCCAGTTTCTATTTTTAGAGATGGAAGATATTATTGTCTTGTCTCGGCAAGCCTCGTCAGAGAACGATTGAAATCTTACCCAAGGGTGTCGGAGATTTCCCTATCTTGTACTCCCTCGGTGATATATTATATATATCTGTTTTGTACTAGACCAACGGACTGTGTTGGACTTATGTACTACATTTTTGTATTAGTTCAAGGAAGAAACAGTGCATTGGTATACATACCCCTCCCCTTGAGCACATTATCATGACTACCAAACCAACCAGTTTTGTCCTATCCCTAAACGATGACCGCTGAAAGGGGAAACAGCAAAATTTCAACTTCTTAATCATTTATTTAATCGATCCGATCTGGGACCAAAACCTACGAAATACCACACTCTAGGCGAGCATGTTAATCATTGATCTAAATATGCGTTCGAATTTGAATAGAATATTAATATATTCTTCGGGTTCTTCTTATTGCCTTACTAAGGCAATGATTCCCATTGAATTCATGCGTTATGAAAAGAACGTTGAAACAGTGATGGTCATCAATTCCACCAATATGAACAAAACAAACAATCACCTCTCATCTTAACTGAACTCTCTGAACACAAAAAAGACCATGACATATGACATATGACGTTGGAAATCCAGATACTGGTCTATAGACAGGCACCAAAATGTGGCGTGGTTAAACCGGTAAATGGAATCTCAGCCCTCACCTCTTGATAACTGGCTTTCCAACGACAGTACATAAGCGACCAAACGTTAAAACAACCTGTACAGATTCACGTCCACTCAAAAACACCACATACTATCACAAACATGAATGAGAACATAGACATGGGCAGTACCTGCATGTTGATATTTTCAGACCAACAGTTCGATGATATAAAATGACTCTGTGTTCTGCTTGCTTTTTAGTGAATATATCTTAAATGAAGATGACTTTAATATGTCATTCAATGTACATGCGATGACGAGTAATTCTATTAAAAATAGTTCATACAAAACATTATTTTGTTGTAGCTTTAAATTTATAACATATTACATTACTCTCGTCAACCGCATCGATGGCGTTATGGTTAGCGTGCTTGCCTCGAGTGTGGTAGATCATGGGTTCGAGCCCCAATCGGGTCAAACCAAAGACTATAAAATTGGTATTTGTTGCATCTGCGCTAAGCACGCAGCCTTAAGGAGAAAGAGCAAAGACTGCTTGCCTCGGAATCAGAATAATTCAGTGGAGCGACATGTTTTCGCGCGGACTATAAATATCCAGCGTATTGATCTAGCACAAAGCGGACCTCATCATCATCTCATCGACAATTAACTTGTTCTCGCCATGATATAGCTGAACAATTGCTGAATTGGCGTTAAACAACAATCACTCGCTCAATCATTACCCTCATCCGCTTATACCACGTGTAAGAAAAGTTTTCAGATACCAAAGGGGTAATCATTTATTTAAATAATGATAAAGGTGGTACAGTTACAGTTAACAGACACAAAGCAGTGCATTTATTTATTTCTATCAAACTATATCTTCGGAAAATAAAGGTGAATTGGTATTAATAATTATATATAATATTTATATAATATACATGTATCTATGAAGAGTTTAAAGATATAACAAAAGGGTAATCAGAATCCGTAAGTCGAAGAAGGACAGACAGCACAATGGCGAAAAGAAAAGGTACAAAAGGACAAACAACGATATACAAAACATTACACAGAGAACTAAAGATCGAGAACTACGTGCTTTGGAAGGACAACCAGTTCCTGCTCCACATGTGGCACCCGTCACAACATAAGTTATGGACCACGCCCACTACATAATTGTGAAGAGGTCCCACAGACGAGACATCATCGTCCGACCAGATAAGCTAACCTGTATGATGTCTATTGTCATGTAGGCATGATTTAATAGACAACAATCGTAACTGGTTTTATATGATGGTAAAAAATTGTCAGGAAGATTTAATTACCGTACAAATGTCATCTGCAATTCGGAGACATTGTTTTACTGCTTAATATGAGTGTATGGTAGTTGGATTTACAACTACCTATGCAGTCAGTTCCTATCGCCACTGATGGTGTGAGTTCGAATCTTGAACAGAGCCGAGTGTACAACATTATGTGATAAAGTTTGTCAGTGACTTGCAGCAGGTCGGTGGTTTTCTCCGGGTCCTCCAGTTTCCTCCACCAATAAAACTGACCACCACGATATAACTGAAATATTGTTAAAAGTGGCGTTAAACACTATCAAATAAACAAACAAACAACGAACAAAAATACACCATGAATCTATCGCGCAAATACAGTTATATAGTCTATATCTAGACTAATGCTGACGAGACAAGGAAAACGTAGAAAATTAATTAAGGTGTCACTTGTGCATCACACATTAAATTAATTAATTATCGGAAAATGAGAGCAATCAATACAATACAATACAAATCTTTTGTTGTCAATCATGACGCCCAATATATTGAGCAGAATAATTAAGTGAATTACATACATTTGATTTCATATTGATTGGTTTGATTGGTTTTACAACAAAGAAAGAAAGAAGGACATTATACAAAGTATACATATAGTATTTTTATGAACTGTATTTCATTAATATTATTAATATTTTATTTATTATTAAATATTATTATTTTTATTTTTTATTTTTCAATCTATCTTAATTTCCTTTGAGAACTAAAAATAGTAGTGAACTAGTGTTCTTAATTATAAAATTATCTTCTGATGACATTAACCATATTAATTTTGATTTATTTGGCAGATTATTGAAATTTGTATTCACATTTTTAATATTATTAATAATTTGGGTTCTCTTGTTTTCTAAAACAGGACACTGAAGAAGAAAATGGGTTTCATCTTCAACCCCAGTGTTACATAATTTACAAATTCTATCTTCTGTTTTTACTCCTATATATCTTCCTTTTTCGATTTCTAGATTATGAGCACTTACTCTGAACTTAGTAAGTACTCTCCTTTCATCCTCATTTAGTATTAGTAAATATTTTTCTAATGAAATATTATCTTTAAATAGTCTGTATGTTCTTAATTTATTACCCCCCTGTTTATTATTTCTGTCATCATCAATTTCAGATCTCCATACAAAATTATACTTTTGTTTTAATTTGCTGTAAATTAAAGATTTCAAGTCTATTTTCATATTTTTAACCTTTTTAACATCTATATTAATGTACTGCATCAAGCTTTCTATACTACCATACCAGCTATTTATGTTCAATGATTTTAATGATTCAGAGACCTTTAGGGACTCGGATAAAAGAACATCTTCAGATTTTAATAAATGTTTAAAATACCTGAATACGTTTTGTATATTTAAAATTACTTCAAGTAATAATGGATATCGTCCCAGCTCCCCTAAAACAGCTATATTTGTTGTTCTCTTGCCTACACCTAGAGAAAATTTGCAAAATTTAATATGTACATTTTCTTGTTTCATGTATTTACTCAAATTAAACAGAAAACGCTCTCCTTTATTAATTTTATTGACCATTGATGTTCCCCATACTTCACTCCCATATAATAGCACTGGTTTTACAGTGTGGTCAAATTCATATAATTTGATTTTTATTTCAGCTTATGTTATCCCAATAACATCTAAAGTAGGACATAAAGTGACACTGGTGTGCCCAGTTATGCAACTAGGAAATAGTAGTATAATATGGTATGGCCCTCCAAACGGCAATACGTTAATCGCCAATGGTACATTAGTCAATCCGAGGCTGTCATCTATAGCTATTGTGGGTAACCATACTATTGGAGAATACAATCTACAACTGTATTCCCTGACTACATTTGATGCCGGGGTGTATCGCTGTGATATGATTCATAAAGGAAGTGAACGGTTCCAGGGATTCCGTTTGATGTTTTCTAATTAAAAGTGTATTTATTAATCACAATGATTTTATTTCGCTTGTGTAACACTTTCCCACGCTTGTACTCTGGAGCTGAATGTGGTCTTTTTATTCCCGTCTGTGACGTTATGCGTCCCTTTTTCCGCGCTTTTCTTTTACGCTGTGCAAGTCAAACGTTGGACAAGTGACGGTTTTAATTGAGGAGCACTGGGAGCACGATAGCACATCGGAAGGTGGGGAAATAAATTAGTTCGCATAATTTATCATCAAGAACGACTTTGGTGAGCATTGCTGTAGAAAAAAAAAGTTTTCTTTGTATTCTGAGCTTTAAAAAGATAGGAATTAATCCTTGAGGTGTCCTCGGGTTTTCACTTGTACGAAAAGTTTTCTTTTTTGCGGTTTCTCAAAAACAAATCTCTTGCTAAATCATTATATTCGTTCCTTTTTAAAATTATGCAGCAAATATCATGGATACCCAGTCAACGTAATTGTTCATAGTTCATAGAAACATCGAAATCACACCAAAGATACAACTTTAGGTGTAGTCCCTTTTAAAGAAAATAGTTCCTTTCGCTTTGTTGTATTGTGACAAATACTGAATGGAATGGAATAATTAAAATTGATAATTGAAGTTAAATATATAAGGATTATTTTTAGCCCACATTTGATGTATTTAGTTGTATTTTAATACCTCTATGGAGGATTTAATGCAAGACCTATAAATATTGAATTTCCCGGGGATGACCGAGCTATTTTTAGAGTAGGTGTTTTCCATAGCCTGGCATTTCACTGCAAGACTTTAAACATCCCTTGATATTTTCACAGAACGTAGAGGAATCATGTACGTTTCAGAAAATATATGGTCTTAGAAAGGTTAAACTTAAGATAGAATAGCCAGGCAGGCTCGAAAAAACTAATTTAGTAGAAAATGTTAAAGAAATTAATTATAGGTTTCACACCTATATGCTGTCTGTATCATAAATGTGCTGTCATACCAAACAAGTGTGTACTTAGTAATGATGTAATGAAAAATATGTAATCAATTTAACGTAGCATAATAGATACAGTCGTTGCATTGTATATACACCAGAATGTTAATACATGTACATGCTGCAATGTATGCATTAAACATATATTTTGTAAAGCTTCCCTGATAGCACTGAAACATGATAATAAATGTTTTATATAAAAAAAATGTTTCAAAAATGTTGCTTCGAAATTCAGGTTACTATTTATGCTCCAGACACATATTAGATAAGAACATAGTTATCAAACTATCGCAAAATATAATCATCAATCTCAGTTCATACATCCAATGACCAAGAAAACCTGGGAGCCAATGTAAAATGACCACATATTCTCATAAATAAATTAGCCAAATGAACCATGATATTTGACAGGACCTTAATTCAGTAATGAGTGGGAAATAACATGGATAATAAAACTAAATACATATATATTTATAATAGACAATTTATTATTACTAATGTTTGGCCTAATGGGCAAGACGGACGCTACCTGAACTAACCGACGCTATATATAGGCAATCTCAGCTTTAATATCCGAGCATTGTGGAACAATGTGTGACTGTAAAGACGGGCTTCAAACGTGTGCTCACATATCTATCCAAACTCTGTCATGTAAAATCAAGAGTAAAGACCAATTATGAAGCCGTATGCTATCGACAAACACATTTCATGAATGTGCTCTCAGATATCAAAAACTGAAACCTTACCTGAGCGAAATATATGTTCTCAGCTATTAGAACATACATCCCCACCTATAAGTATATCATGTGATTGGGAGTCATGCATAAGACTGAAGAGCCAACCTGCATAGGCAACTCAGTGGGTTAAATGTAGAATTAAAACGAATAATTTGGAGATAATAGTAATATGCAAAATATATTATAAATAGCAAAACGAAATGAGTAGCATATCTGTCTTGCCCATTACTACGAATGGAGTGCACCCAAATTATTCCATAGTGTCAAGGTGGTGTGACTAAATAACTAAGCTGGTGTCCAGATGAATTAAATTAATTTGACTGATCTTGTATCTTTTAATTTTATAAGAAAAACCTTAGCATAATAGGATAAGACTAGTTAAAAGTGGAACACCAGTGAAAATATATACACAGTGCAAAGAGTGTAAATCGACCGTATTGTCAGTGGCATATCATATTTTGTGCAGAATGTATATCGCGGTCGAACGTTCTAATGTATCTCATACAGCAGTATGATTTCCATCTTCCCATAATCGTATCATATTCTCTTGAATACAATTGGAAGTACAAGTTGTTGCTGTCTCTATGCGGAACGAACGTCCACTGTAATCAAATACACAAAACCTAAGTACGAACGGAGTGCCTTAAGTTTAATTGTGAAATTGTTCCTGGACAGAACATACAGTGTTATGTTCTTGAACAAATAAGGGGTTCTCTCTGTAGCGTTGGAAGACTTGCGATACATAATCAATTTCCTTGAAAGTTTGTAAGGATATAAATCACCATCAGTCTTGAGCAATTAATGCTCCTTGTCTATATACACCTGTTTTGATAAACAGTTGAACACAGTCATGTGATACAACATTAATATCTGCAATACATAGGAGGATATTGCAATCGAAATTTGTCCTGTAAGTAAATTCATTGCATCTCGGAAACACAAAGAAAGTTACCACGACATGCAGTTTGTAAAACTAGATCTATGACACTGTTGAAAATGCCGTTTCCTAATTAATTAAACATTTTAGCTAATAATTCAAATTTTATTGGCAATTTCTTTCGAGCTGGTTTAGGGTCAGAATTTTTAACAGATTGTAAAACATTGTGTAGCGGCGTAGCAATTTATTTCCGTATTGATCCACCAGTTAGCATATATTATTCAAAATGACGGACACCTGCCAAGTAAAGTTTATATCGAAAATTTAAGTCCTACAAACGATTGACAGTATGCTATGAAATAGATTAACACATCTTCTGTTAATAAGCAGACATACATACATATGTACTGTGAGGTATAATAATATTGTTTATTTATATCAATTCATCTAGACTAGAGCCAGTGGCATTATATCAAATATCAAATACGATTCATACGTCAGTTTTTTTTATCAATATTTCAATAGTGATTAGTTTTATTGTATGTTTAAAATTAATTCTTATATGATTTACATAATTAGAAATCCTATACTCTGATTGGATATAAGCGCTTATGGAGGCGGGGTTTTGTCAGTTTATTTTTCGATAGACGATGTTCAGCGGACTACTTTTTTCGTAATGTAAACAAAATGGCGGCTTGGATTCCCGATAATAAAAAAAGATAAAAGAAACAATGTTTATTGTTAATAATCGACAATTATTGTTAAATATGAAATAAAAAAATAAATGCCAATGAAAAAAAAGCTTGTATTGTTGACATAAAAAAAAAATTAGAACATATCGGTAACTTAATTACATCACCGTCTAGTTTAAAGTAGGAAATAAGGTTAGTTCATTTTGTTATTCATGGCCGACACACATCGATGGAATGTATGTGTGCGTACTGGGGATCCCCAAAGGTAAATTTTCAAAACAAATGAAGAAAACAAAACTTAGTTACAGAATTATAAGGATTAAACGCATTTCGGACTTTTATGTAAGTTTGTGGGTGAATTGGTCCAGGTTATACATCAATAAACTCCGGACTTTTATTTGTTTGTGAGTGAATTGGTCCAGGTTATACATCAATAAACTCCGGAAAAAAATGCGTTTATTCCTATATTGGATTCAGACATTACAAAACCAGTACAAAGATACCAGTCTGTTTGTAGTCTAATTTCAAAGACATATACAATTTATTTGACGAGGCTTAGAAACGTGATTCTTCCGTAAATGGCCGTTTTCTGGTTGAGACGACCGAGTTAAGACGAGTGCATTCGTTGTGACATCCAATCTGAACGCCTCTAACAAGAAAAAAATCGTTTAGATAAATATCCTAACATTTGTAAGCCGGGAATGTCACATTATATACCCTGTCTGATAGCTGAATAACAGATATATTACGCATTTAATCATTGGGTGGTTTTTTTTTCAAAATACAGACTCCAACCGTATTAAATATATTTGTGTCTTTTATTTTAATTTTTTCGATTTCTAGATGTCCTTTTCTCACTTTTGAGACAGACCAGTTCCTATTTTTAGCGATGTGAGATTTTCTTATCTTGCACTAGTGAAAGACAAACAAATCACGTGCGTTTTACCGGCAAACTCCAGCTGTACAGTTTATGTCAACTTCAGTTTCACCTTTGCGCTTTATGTTAAGAAGATCTTCATTAATTGAGTGTGTTAGTGTGTTACACGGAAACCGGTGTTTACAAAGCATCGATTTTTTTTTCTTCGATAGTATGTTCAGCCATGTTTGTTAGAAAATCCTAAGTACACATTTTATACCATAAAGAGCTCGCTTAAGCTCGCATATTATGTGGCATTTTGGTCCTGTGGGTGTGATACGGTTCGCAAATTAATGCACCAAACTACACAACAAGTAAACAAACATTGACACGGTAGAAAGGGGTGAGAAAAAGAGTCAAACACCGTAAAAGGTGCAAGATAGTAAAATCTGTGACACCCTCGGGTAAGATTTAAATCGTATTGGACTCGGACAAGCCTCGTTCGATACGATTTAAATCTTACCCTCGGGTGTCACAGATTTTACTATCTTGCACCTCTCCCGGTGTTAGACCCTATATTTCGTACCTTTGACGTCATTCAATGACGTCAAAATATGTGTCACG
Organism: Bathymodiolus brooksi; assembly: GCA_963680875.1. Lineage (NCBI taxonomy): Eukaryota > Metazoa > Mollusca > Bivalvia > Mytilida > Modiolidae > Bathymodiolus > Bathymodiolus brooksi. The sequence continues at coordinate 45,360,903 of OY804590.1, read as the reverse complement.
TCATATTTCACGAAGGAAAATACTGTACTTTCAATAAAATATTAGTGAGAAAAGCTCAAATATCAGTAGAAAGCTACTTAGTTTATCAATCGGTGTCACAATTTTTTTTTATGTGATGTGTATTTCATAACGCTCAATGATATTGATCTGATAATTTATGCAAATTAGTTACTGATCAATGGCGGGGGTTTCTAGGAGTTCGCGATAGTGAAAGTTGTTGGTTTACGGAAGAAATAGGTACTTACATACGTTGTTGGGAAAGCCCGGGTGATCTTCCACTCATGATTGAAATTTTTGTTTCTTTTTGCTCGTTTCTCTACGCTCCACTCGCGAAAAGACAAAATTTCTATCACTCGTGGAAGATCACCCGGTCTTTCCCAATAACGTATGTAAGAACCTATTAGTCTTTCTCCCCGTTTCGCGCCGAGTCAAATAAATTCTATATTTATCGTCAACAGACCAATGTTGTATGTTTATGCAAATGTACTGATTGCAGGATAAAAATACAATATTGGTCTGTTGACAAATTTGCAATGCATTGCGACCTGGGTTGGTGGAGAACGGGATCCTGCAAATTTGTCTGCCTTCTACGATAAGCAAGAGGGTCTGTAGGCATATTCGTAGTGCCCTGGCCCACGCGAGGTTACAGAAATATCTGATATTTTCTATCTTTAGCAACGACGGTCATATTGGAAGGTGGGTGCACCTGTCGGACATATTTGTTAAAGACGTACAACCAAAAACCCTGTTACCCAAGCTTCTGTTAAGAAGAGTTTGAAGATACCAAAGGGATAATCAGAATAGGTAAATCAAAGAAGGACAAACATCACAATGGCCAAAAGAAAGGGGACAGAATGACAAACAACGATCTACACAACATTAAACTAAAGATCGAGCAACACGAACCCCACTAAAACTGGTTCTGTTACTTGTCCAGTGAATATGCTTGACTGTTATCTACAAATGGCTAACATTACTGAATTTTCACATGAATTTGCATTTACACCAAATACATATTAACTGATCATATATCATAGAGAATGACATGAGAAATACTGTTGTCTGCTCGCGAATCTATAGGTATAGAAAGAAAAACGATAATTTGGTCTTCATAACTTATGATCGGGAGGAGCAAGGGTTGAAGATCGACTTCTCAGGGGGGGGGGGGGGGGAATATGGAAGATGGAAGGGCGGAAAAGCTAAAGATATGTATATTACAGAGACATTTTTAGTTACTAGTACTAAACATTTGGTATCTGAAATAATTTTACAATATTCATTTTTTTTTTTTTTTTTTTCTGTATACAAAAAAAACCAGATGTTGGGGTTTAATTTATAAATAATCTACAGTCGACAACTTCCAGACATTCAATACCCCTTTTTTTTACAAACCGACGATGACTCGTACATATGACAACTTCTAGACGTCCAATACCCCCTTACAAACGAACGATGGCCTCCAAAGTGAAATTTATTACAAAATGTGAATTAGCTAGCGACTTTTTCAGTTATTACTGACACCTGGACGATTCTAATTCAATAGTTCCAGAACCAACTGATCCACTTTGACAATCTGACACTACTCTTTACAAACGCTGACATAGAGAGCTCTCTAAAATTACTCGACACTACAAAATCAATCGAACCAGGCTCGTGATATCTAGACGTTACCTTTAAGTTTCATGTGATGCTAATAATTTGGTATAATACCGCATTAAAACATTCTTTATTTTGGCTGAGAGTGAGTTGGTGATTGTTGCTTAACGCCAACTAGGCAATCTTTTAGCTATATCATGCCGAGAAGACATTAATTTTCAATGAGATGATGATGAAATCCGCTTTGTACTAGACCAACACGTTTAGTTGGATTTGCATAGTGCCACTGAAACAACAGTCGGCGGATAGACATGTCGCCCCACTCGGACACATTATCATGATTCCGAGATAACCAGTCTTTCCCCTTAATGCGTGCTCAGCGGAGAAGCAACAAATACCAATATTATAGTCTTTGGTTTGACCCGATCGGGGCTCGAACCCACGATCAACCACACTTGAGGTGAACACGCTAACCATCACACCACCGATGTGGTAATACATGTATTTGGCCGAGAGAAATGAACTTTGTTACCATTAAATTGACAGACCAAATTTTGCATAGTAATATTTTCCGATGCCGATTCTCACACAAAACAGAAAAAAGACACACCTTTTAATTTTCATTGGATACTACCATTGGATTTTATTTTAAGCATAGATATAAAATAAGACAAATCAAAGTGTTAGAAAACAAAAACATAGATTTAGAAGTCTTTTTTTCACCTATACCTTAAAAAATATAGTTACGAAATATGCATACCATTATTATACCATGAAAAATAAAAAGGAACTCTTTCAAAAGAATTTCATAAAAATAATCATGTTTTACGTCAAAATAACAAGCATGAATGACAACAAAATAAATTGATTTCATTTTCAATTATGTAAACAAAGCGAGATAACTCTAAAAAAATTTAGCGGTCTGCTAAAAAACCCAACTATGTACGTCCATTTCTCAAAATTAAATTTAATATTTGATATGTTTGTTTGCTTGATGGTGTTTAACGACACTTTCAACCATATTTCAGTTACATGTATATCGTGGTGGTCAGTCTTATTGGTGGAGGAAACCGGAGGACCCGGAGAAAACCACCGACCTGTCGCAAGTAATATTAGATAAGAATCAGTGATTGATATACCGGTATTGTAAATGTCATGGCCAAATCGGAATTCTAATTTGGGACGTCCCAAAATTTAAAAAGTTTTAGTATTTATGTTGTTTTAATTTATTTATTTATTTTACTTATTTTTTTTGATAGTTGTTCATTTAAGTTTCTTTTATCCTGCAATCAGTACATTTGCTGTACAAATATACCATACGAATAAATTTTTGCTTTATTCGTAGCCTACGAATAAACTTTTGAAGCCTACGAATAAACTTTTAAACCTACGAATAAACTTTTAAGCCCCGCCCATAGATTCCGGAACTACTTTTTTGTGTTTTTGCTCTCCTGTAAAGGAGTTAAAATATTAACCGTAACCAATGTCAATAATCGACGTCGTCTTTTTCTAATAAATGTTTTCGTTCTCACTATTTGTAAATTTACAAACCGACAAAATGAAACTAATAATTTTAAAATTTCATATTTTTTATACATATTTTACGATAAAAAAAATCCTAGAAGTCAATAAAAAACAAAACAAAAATCTTAAACAAATCCGAATCATTTATATCCTCGTGTATTGTAAAGTCGAGACCCTAAGATAAGAATAAGATAAGAAAACTTTATTTTGATTCGGCACATAATAAAACAGTACAACATAAGCTCTATTTGGTCTCAAAACATTTTTAAAATAACTGCAACTATTCTATAAATAACATAATCAAGAATAAACATACATGTAGTCTCTTTTGGTACCGATTACATTATTTTTGCATCCTTAGCAAGTGATTAAAAATCCATCTGAAACTTGGAGGGTATTTCCACCATGTTTTGTAGAGTGTATTGTAAAGTCGAGACTCCATATTTGAATACGGTTGTGAATAAATGAAAGATGATACCAATTCAATTTTTTCAACTAATATGAGACAGGCAACCTGTTTGAAGGACGAAGTCCTAAAATTTCAATAATACGATGATCCGTTCACGTTAGCCTCACCGCCACCGGACGCAATTACGAACAATTTCGTCTATTTTCGATGATGTTGACCGTGGCATTTGATAATAATTTATAAATTTGACCAAATTGATGAAGCTGATTGCATGTTCATATTTCAGATTAAACACCAATATTCCTTTTGAATCATAGCCCATATATTATTCAATGCATTGTTACGGGTTTTAAACAGATGTTCATAACCCCGTTCACTCTGTGACCTAGATCCAGACACAATTTTGAACGACATCATAATAACCTTTCTAGTGTAAATTATTTAATGACAACTGTTAAAATTGAAAGAGCATTCATTCATTTACGTTCACATATCTATTTGTATATAATACACATGACATAAAAACCTTTCCTTTATTCATACCATAAATGTGTGCCAGTTTGCATTCGGAATTCCTTGGACTCTTCAATGAATAAGGTACATCACGGATTTTGACATTTTGGGATAGATCAAGGTAAGGAAAATGTATTATATTGACTGTTTTTGTTTTAATTTCAATGTGTTCTACATATACATAGAACCAGGAGATCATATTCTTTCCAATTACAGGCATAAGATAACAAAATATGCGAACCTCAATGAATTTTAGCGATAGATTCCAAGTGCAATTGTCGATCGTTTTCTGTTTACAAATATGAAAACCTGTCGTCTGCAACATTCAACAACTGCGCATGAATAATGAATAGTTTTCTCCCAAAACACGAGTAATTTAGCGGGGTATCTATTTATAAAAGCATTTTTTTAATTCATGTTTTGAAGGAACAATTAGGGGAAATACTTTTTATTTCGATCGTAATTGCGTCCGGTGAGGCTATTATCTTTTATTTTGAATGAATTGTGTAGCCGATTTGTTATGGCGTTCATTTTACCTACGCCGCTCTTCCATCGGTAAACTGACGAGTTCTGTCCCCTGGCTCGTATCTCGGCTAGATTGAGACAGATTGAGTCAGTCTATTCCATCGGGAGTTTCGTAGAAAGAGATTTTTTTATTAGAATTTTAATAAAAGTTTATTTTGATTTTGCATAGAGTAAATAATCAAAGAATTGGGAATTTTTCATTGAAATAGATTTCTTTTGCGTTTCAAAATTATCAATTGATCTATTTTTTAAACTTCCGGTGAGCAGATTTTTGCCTATCAATATAGAAGGAAAAATCGGAGAGCTCACCGTTAGAAGGACTTCGTCCTTTATAATTAAGATAGCAATTTGTAATAACAATCACAGCTAAAAACATCTTTTTTCAGTGTCATATAATATAAAGAAAAACCTGGCATTACACCAAAATTGTCTAATTTGTCTCAGCAAAAAAAAATATTTTTCACATAAAGTTTTTTCAGCTGTTCATTTTAGTTCACTATTTCACACGGGCCCTTTCAAACAGCAAATAACAACAATGTGGGCAATACATTATAACTATATTAAACACAATATACATTCTTTCTTTTATCCATATGTTAAAGTCACATGACCAAGTGTTTTGAAAGGCTACAAGTTGTTATTTTGTTTCACTCATTGTCAGACTTTTTACATTTTACAGGTTAGATAAATAAGAAATCACATGTTTTGTGAGACATTTTTCTCAATTGATTAAACCCACGAGTCCAAATTCAGTCATATAACCTTTAACCCAAGTTTGTAAACAAAGCAGCCGACCGTGTCTTTCCGTGACCCTGGTGACCCAAGGCTCTAAAAACGGCACAGAAAATGTTTTTTAAAGATGGGCATTAGCAAAAATGGCGGAAATTGGCATCTTGAGGCTTTCTTATGTTATTTTACCTGTTTGAATCTCATTTTTGTTAAGATACTTGGTAATTTCCAACTAGGTCATCACTATTATTGTTTGACAGTCACAGGGCACGTGCTCGCTACGACGTCATCTAATGAATATGCAAAATAGTCGACCCTCGACTTTACAATACACGACGATAACTTGACAGGGAAGCTTTGAAAACAAAACAAAAGCAACTAAAACTACAGGACAAAGGGAATAAACCAAAGAGGGCATGCCCTCCAACAGATGAGGAAATTAACATCCTTTATAACAGAAACGTTCTGGGCAGTCACACACCACAACCTTTACTAAACACACTTATATGGTTAAATAACTCAGTACAGTTTGAACATCAAACTCTAAGATTACTACATATATTTTATTATAAAATTTCTTCATATTAAATGTTCAATTAATTCACATCAATTACTTCAACATATCAGATAGTAGATTTCTTCAAGGTGAAAAGAACACATATTCCTGCTATTGCATCAAGTCACTTTAAAATTATAGATATTTTTTTATATTCTGAATTCTTTATGACACCACAAAATATCTATATAATTTGTTTTAACCATTTGGAATAATTGTATTCAGTCACTTCCTCCAATCATTTTGCATCTTTTTTTAAAACATATTTTTCTTTTGCAAAATTCCAACAAAGTTGTATGATTTGTCAGTTGAAACTAGTGTTTTATCTGCTGGAATTCTACTCACTGTTGATCAGGATTACAGTACATTTTTTATTTTGTGCAATTCCATTTGAAACTGATTCACATACCCCTGGCCTGTATGCAACAACTGAGTGATAGTTCTTGAAAAATGTCCTTTGTTTAATCAGATCTTTATAAAACGTTCATAGGTTTTTATGCAATTATTTCTTTCATATATATAGTCTTTGCACTTATTTCAAACATCACATGTACATTGTACACTGTTAGACCATTAATCCAGCCATTCATCTGAAAGACATTAATATAGCATTGATTATAATTAAAATACATGTTATTATATATTTACTAATAAAATAACAAGAAAAAAGGAACAAAATGCAGACTAAATTAGCAATGTTTGAATATTTGAAACTTCAAGCTTTCATAATGCATTTTTGTATGATCCGACTCAGAAAATATATTCGCACATTAGTCATTACTCCCAACAGCCAACATTATCATGTAAATATTGTTCATTCCAGAAAAATATATCCTTCACTCTAATATTTTTCTGGTCACAACACTTATGCAATAAACCTATGTCCATAATATTCTTGGTTCCTTAGTGACATCGCATTATGTAATTTACCAATCAATGGATTATGGTTTAATAATAGCAAATTTGATATGAAGAAAATAGTTGGTGGGGATTCTACATACATGTAGACTTCAATGCATATTAATTCATTTGATTATGATATACAAACAGAAGTTAAATATAGTAATTAAAATCATATCTGGTGCTTGTTGACACTAAATCAGATCTCTATTTTGATTTTCTTCAATTTACCATGTATACATTTGTATATGAAAGTTTTCTTTTATTCTATAAAAATAAATTCCAATTTTCCATTGAAACCTATGTAAAGTCCAGAAGATTGGTATTAGCTCTTCTCCTTTATATACTTGCATTGTTGCAAAATACATAATTTATTTGTACGAGCTTTAGAAACAGGTAGAAAAGTGCATGAAAGAAAACTTTCCAGTCTCATGAAAAAAATGAAGGAAAGTTGCAAATTAGACATTAATCAATCAGTGCCAGAAAATATCTTATCCCGTCCAGAAGTTAAGAGAAAACAATGTGGAGGGGATCTATAGATATTATGCAAATATCAGGGCATAAAAATGTGGCATTTATTAATAATTACTCAACATTGAGTGAGGAAAGACACAAGAAAATATCAAACATCCTCAGCAACACTGAAAGTGAAACTAACAGAAATGCTTTTCAGCAAACTTACCTCGTAAAACCTCCACAAATTCTACAGCCAGTAGCACTTCTGATGTTTCGTGTCGAAGCAATCCCGATGTTCCTTCTTACAGTTCCAATACAAATATGTCAAGTCAAATTAGTTCTATGTTTTACGGCGTGGTCATCCATAACAAATGGTGAATGTGTACACAATTTTCACAAATGACTTATATCCCAATAACTGAGCATTTGAGTGTTTGACATCGTTGTTAAATACATTTCCGTGAATCAGTTCAGTTTGTTGAGATAAATGATTAATCTTTCTGTTTTCTCTACTCTACCTAGTTTACTTAAAACATGCTCGAATCGTCGATACATGTATGTGTGTGTTGCTTTCACATGTTTACAAACTGTGTGGGTCATACTTAAATACGCCTGCAGTAGTAACCAGGTAAATATATACGCCTGTGTGTCATACAAAGGTGGACGCCTGCAACTATATGGTTCTTTTTTATTTAATTTTTTTTAATATAAACTAGTAAAAGGAATATATCGGATGTTTATTATTTGATATAAAAAAATAAAAATAAAAGTGAACCATATAGTTGCAGGCGTATACCTTTTCACACAGGCGTATATATTTACCAGGTTACTACTGCAGGCGAATTTAAGTATGACCGCATGTGACATATGATTGATAAATTAATGTGTTTTCATATCTATGAAAAACATATTAAATATATATATTTCAGGTTCTAAACTATCAATTTTTTATATAAATTTTCATCTTAATCAATAAATCTTCATTTAGATAAAGTTATTTCACTTCCTTTTGAGAACTATTTGTTCGCGAATTTTTGTCGGCAAAAAAAATCTGGTATTTTATTACGCCAAATAGTGAGGATTCTGTTGCATTAAAAAATGCATTTTTACGAGTTAAGATTATTTTTTAGGACATCATGGATTGCAGGATAAATACAATATTGGTCTGTTGACGGTAAATATAGAATTTATTTGACTTGGCGCGAAACGGGGAGAAAGACTCGCTAAAAGCTCGTCTTTCACCCCGTTTCTCAGCCTTGTCAAATAAATTCTATATTTACCGTCAACAGACCAATATTGTATATGTAGCCTTTCAAAACACTTGGTCATGTGACTTTAACATATGGATAAAAGAAAGAATGTATATTGTGTTTAATATAGTTATAATGTATTGACCCACATTGTTGTTATTTGCTGTTTGAAAGGGCCCGTGTGAAATAGTGAACTAAAATGAACAGCTGAAAAAACTTTATGTGAAAAATATTTTTTTCTGCTGAGACAAATTAGACAATTTTGGTGTAATGCCAGGTTTTTTTTATATTATATGACACTGAAAAAAGATGTTTTTAGCTGTGATTGTTATTACAAATTGCTATCTTAATTATAAAGGACGAAGTCCTTCTAACGGTGAGCTCTCCGATTTTTCCTTCTATATTGATAGGCAAAAATCTGCTCACCGGAAGTTTAAAAAATAGATCAATTGATAATTTTGAAACGCAAAAGAAATCTATTTCAATGAAAAATTCCCAATTCTTTGATTATTTACTCTATGCAAAATCAAAATAAACTTTTATTAAAATTCTAATAAAAAAATCTCTTTCTACGAAACTCCCGATGGAATAGACTGACTCAATCTGTCTCAATCTAGCCGAGATACGAGCCAGGGGACAGAACTCGTCAGTTTACCGATGGAAGAGCGGCGTAGGTAAAATGAACGCCATAACAAATCGGCTACACAATTCATTCAAAATAAAAGATAATAGCCTTACCGGACGCAATTACGATCGAAATAAAAAGTATGTCCCCTAATTGTTCCTTCAAAACATGAATTAAAAAAATGCTTTTATAAATAGATACCCCGCTAAATTACTCGTGTTTTGGGAGAAAATTATTCATTATTCATGCGCAGTTGTTGAATGTTGCAGACGACAGGTTTTCATATTTGTAAACAGAAAACGATCGACAATTGCACTTGGAATCTATCGCTAAAATTCATTGAGGTTCGCATATTTTGTTATCTTATGCCTGTAATTGGAAAGAATATGATCTCCTGGTTCTTTGTATATGTAGAACACATTGAAATTAAAACAAAAACAGTCAATATAATATATTTTCCTTACCTTGATCTATCCCAAAATGTCAAAATCCGTGATGTACCTTATTCATTGAAGAGTCCAAGGAATTCCGAATGCAAACTGGCACACATTTATGGTATGAATAAAGGAAAGGTTTTTATGTCATGTGTATTATATACAAATAGATATGTGAACGTAAATGAATGAATGCTCTTTCAATTTTAACAGTTGTCATTAAATAATTTACACTAGAAAGGCTATTATGATGTCGTTCAAAATTGTGTCTGGATCTAGGTCACAGAGTGACTAGAACGGGGTCATGAACATCTGTTTAAAACCCGTAACAATGCATTGAATAATATATGGGCTATGATTCAAAAGGAATATTGGTGTTTAATCTGAAATATGAACATGCAATCAGCTTCATCAATTTGGTCAAATTTATAAATTATTATCAAATGCCACGGTCAACATCATCGAAAATAGACGAAATTGTTCGTAATTGCGTCCGGTGGCGGTGAGGCTAACGTGAACGGATCATCGTATTATTGAAATTTTAGGACTTCGTCCTTCAAACAGGTTGCCTGTCTCATATTAGTTGAAAAAATTGAATTGGTATCATCTTTCATTTATTCACAACCGTATTCAAATATGGAGTCTCGACTTTACAATACACTCTACAAAACATGGTGGAAATACCCTCCAAGTTTCAGATGGATTTTTAATCACTTGCTAAGGATGCAAAAATAATGTAATCGGTACCAAAAGAGACTACATGTATGTTTATTCTTGATTATGTTATTTATAGAATAGTTGCAGTTATTTTAAAAATGTTTTGAGACCAAATAGAGCTTATGTTGTACTGTTTTATTATGTGCCGAATCAAAATAAAGTTTTCTTATCTTATTCTTATCTTAGGGTCTCGACTTTACAATACACGAGGATATAAATGATTCGGATTTGTTTAAGATTTTTGTTTTGTTTTTTATTGACTTCTAGGATTTTTTTTATCGTAAAATATGTATAAAAAATATGAAATTTTAAAATTATTAGTTTCATTTTGTCGGTTTGTAAATTTACAAATAGTGAGAACGAAAACATTTATTAGAAAAAGACGACGTCGATTATTGACATTGGTTACGGTTAATATTTTAACTCCTTTACAGGAGAGCAAAAACACAAAAAAGTAGTTCCGGAATCTATGGGCGGGGCTTAAAAGTTTATTCGTAGGTTTAAAAGTTTATTCGTAGGCTTCAAAAGTTTATTCGTAGGCTACGAATAAAGCAAAAAATTATTCGTATGGTATATTTGTACAGTAAATGTACTGATTGCAGGATAAAAGTTGTTATTTTGTTTCACTCATTGTCAGACTTTTTACATTTTACAGGTTAGATAAATAAGAAATCACATGTTTTGTGAGACATTTTTCTCAATTGATTAAACCCACGAGTCCAAATTCAGTCATATAACCTTTAACCCAAGTTTGTAAACAAAGCAGCCGACCGTGTCTTTCCGTGACCCTGGTGACCCAAGGCTCTAAAAACGGCACAGAAATTGTTTTTTAAAAATGGGCATTAGCAAAAATGGCGGAAATTGGCATCTTGAGGCTTTCTTATGTTATTTTACCTGTTTGAATCTCATTTTTGTTAAGATACTTGGTAATTTCCAACTAGGTCATCACTATTATTGTTTGACAGTCACAGGGCACGTGCTCGCTACGACGTCATCTAATGAATATGCAAAATAGTCAACCCTCGACTTTACAATACACGACGATAACTTGACAGGGAAGCTTTGAAAACAAAACAAAAGCAACTAAAACTACAGGACAAAGGGAATAAACCAAAGAGGGCATGCCCTCCAACAGATGAGGAAATTAACATCCTTTATAACAGAAACGTTCTGGGCATTCACACACCACAACCTTTACTAAACACACTTATATGGTTAAATAACTCAGTACAGTTTGAACATCAAACTCTAAGATTACTACATATATTTTATTATAAAATTTATTCATATTAAATGTTCAATTAATTCACATCAATTACTTCAACATATCAGATAGTAGATTTCTTCAAGGTGAAAAGAACACATATTCCTGCTATTGCATCAAGTCACTTTAAAATTATAGATATTTTTTTATATTCTGAATTCTTTATGACACCACAAAATATCTATATAATTTGTTTTAACCATTTGGAATAATTGTATTCAGTCACTTCCTCCAATCATTTTGCATCTTTTTTTAAAACATTTTTTTCTTTTGCAAAATTCCAACAAAGTTGTATGATTTGTCAGTTGAAACTAGTGTTTTATCTGCTGGAATTCTACTCACTGTTGATCAGGATTACAGTACATTCTTTATTTTGTGCAATTCCATTTGAAACTGATTCACATACCCCTGGCCTGTATGCAACAACTGAGTGATAGTTCTTGAAAAATGTCCTTTGTTTAATCAGATCTTTATAAAACGTTCATAGGTTTTTATGCAATTATTTCTTTCATATATATAGTCTTTGCACTTATTTCAAACATCACATGTACATTGTACACTGTTAGACCATTAATCCAGCCATTCATCTGAAAGACATTAATATAGCATTGATTATAATTAAAATACATGTTATTATATGTTTACTAATAAAATAACAAGAAAAAAGGAACAAAATGCAGACTAAATTAGCAATGTTTGAATATTTGAAACTTCAAGCTTTCATAATGCATTTTTGTATGATCCGACTCAGAAAATATATTCGCACATTAGTCATTACTCCCAACAGCCAACATTATCATGTAAATATTGTTCATTCCAGAAAAATATATCCTTCACTCTAATATTTTTCTGGTCACAACACTTATGCAATAAACCTATGTCCATAATATTCTTGGTTCCTTAGTGACATCGCATTATGTAATTTACCAATCAATGGATTATGGTTTAATAATAGCAAATTTGATATGAAGAAAATAGTTGGTGGGGATTCTACATACATGTAGACTTCAATGCATATTAATTCATTTGATTATGATATACAAACAGAAGTTAAATATAGTAATTAAAATCATATCTGGTGCTTGTTGACACTAAATCAGATCTCTATTTTGATTTTCTTCAATTTACCATGTATACATTTGTATATGAAAGTTTTCTTTTATTCTATAAAAATAAATTCCAATTTTCCATTGAAACCTATGTAAAGTCCAGAAGATTGGTATTAGCTCTTCTCCTTTATATACTTGCATTGTTGCAAAATACATAATTTATTTGTACGAGCTTTAGAAACAGGTAGAAAAGTGCATGAAAGAAAACTTTCCAGTCTCATGAAAAAAATGAAGGAAAGTTGCAAATTAGACATTAATCAATCAGTGCCAGAAAATATCTTATCCCGTCCAGAAGTTAAGAGAAAACAATGTGGAGGGGATCTATAGATATTATGCAAATATCAGGGCATAACAATGTGGCATTTATTAATAATTACTCAACATTGAGTGAGGAAAGACACAAGAAAATATCAAACATCCTCAGCAACACTGAAAGTGAAACTAACAGAAATGCTTTTCAGCAAACTTACCTCGTAAAACCTCCACAAATTCTACAGCCAGTAGCACTTCTGATGTTTCGTGTCGAAGCAATCCCGATGTTCCTTCTTACAGTTCCAATACAAATATGTCAAGTCAAATTAGTTCTATGCTTTACGGCGTGGTCATCCATAACAAATGGTGAATGTGTACACAATTTTCACAAATGACTTATATCCCAATAACTGAGCATTTGAGTGTTTGACATCGTTGTTAAATACATTTCCGTGAATCAGTTCAGTTTGTTGAGATAAATGATTAATCTTTCTGTTTTCTCTACTCTACCTAGTTTACTTAAAACATGCTCGAATCGTCGATACATGTATGTGTGTGTTGCTTTCACATGTTTACAAACTGTGTGGGTCATACTTAAATACGCCTGCAGTAGTAACCAGGTAAATATATACGCCTGTGTGTCATACAAAGGTGGACGCCTGCAACTATATGGTTCTTTTTTATTTAATTTTTTTTAATATAAACTAGTAAAAGGAATATATCGGATGTTTATTATTTGATATAAAAAAATAAAAATAAAAGTGAACCATATAGTTGCAGGCGTATACCTTTTCACACAGGCGTATATATTTACCAGGTTACTACTGCAGGCGAATTTAAGTATGACCGCATGTGACATATGATTGATAAATTAATGTGTTTTCATATCTATGAAAAACATATTAAATATATATATTTCAGGTTCTAAACTATCAATTTTTTATATAAATTTTCATCTTAATCAATAAATCTTCATTTAAATAAAGTTATTTCACTTCCTTTTGAGAACTATTTGTTCGCGAATTTTTGTCGGCAAAAAAAATCTGGTATTTTATTACGCCAAATAGTGAGGATTCTGTTGCATTAAAAAATGCATTTTTACGAGTTAAGATTATTTTTTAGGACATCATGGATTGCAGGATAAATACAATATTGGTCTGTTGACGGTAAATATAGAATTTATTTGACTTGGCGCGAAACGGGGAGAAAGACTCGCTAAAAGCTCGTCTTTCACCCCGTTTCTCAGCCTTGTCAAATAAATTCTATATTTACCGTCAACAGACCAATATTGTATATTTATCTGTCAATTTTACTCACGCAAATGCAATATTTTTCAAACTTTACATTTATCAGTTTTGACATTTTCGTATATTTCATTGCTTAGAGACTTTTATATTATATTTTTATATCTAAATACTCAAATACATGCTAGTAAGGTTTATTTCCGGTGAGTGATTGTTGTTTAACGCAAACTCAGGAAATTTTCAGCTAAATCATAGCGAGGGCGAGTTATTTTTCAATGAGTCGATGTTGAGGTCCTCTTTGTACCACAGGGGCTAGGTGCGTCCGAAAGAAAAAAAAAAAAAAAAAAAAAAAAAATACTATATAATACTACAAGGGGGCGAACTCACTTGCTTCCATTTTTTTAAGTCGTCGTGTTAAATTGATCGTAACTTCGGAACGCCTTAATATTTTCAAAAAATGTTTCCACCAGTCGAAAGTCAAGTAATTTTCCTTTCCAAAGAGACCCCAATTGTTAGTGTAGGCCTCCGAACTGCTGAGGTATCATACACGAACCAAAACAAAACGGCGTGAAAATCCGAAGTCGTACAAACGTTGGGTTGACCACTTCCCATCTGTGTACAGACTTTCCCATGCGTAAACGAGTCATTTTGACTAGCTAAATACTTTCATCCATTCAAATTATGATAAAATTTCTTACTTTACGTCAATTTATATGTCCTTTAAGTCTGTTTTTGAAAGAAATCCCATTTGCATCCTTGACAAACGCCATAGACATGAAAATTGAGAGAGAGTTCTAAGGGGCTTTTTGATTGGCTGAAACAGAGTGTTTCAGCCAATCAAGAGTGTTTCAGCCAATCAAAAAGCCCGTTAGAACTCTCTCTCAATTTTCACGTCTATGGCGTTTGTCAAGGATGCAAATGGGATTTCTTTCAAAAACAGACTTAAAGGACATATAAATTGACGTAAGGTAAGAAATTTTATCATAATTTGAATGGATGAAAGTATTTAGCTAGTCAAAATGACTCGTTTACGCATGGGAAAGTCTGTACACAGATGGGAAGTGGTCAACCCAACGTTTGTACGACTTCGGATTTTCACGCCGTTTTGTTTTGGTTCGTGTATGATACCTCAGCAGTTCGGAGGCCTACACTAACAATTGGGGTCTCTTTGGAAAGGAAAATTACTTGACTTTCGACTGGTGGAAACATTTTTTGAAAATATTAAGGCGTTCCGAAGTTACGATCAATTTAACACGACGACTTAAAAAAATGGAAGCAAGTGAGTTCGCCCCCTTGTAGTATTATATAGTATTTTTATTATTTTTATTTTTTTCGGACGCACCTAGCCCCTGTGCTTTGTACTAGACCAACACGTTTAGTTGGATTTTTATAGTGCTACCTCACTGAAACAACAGTCAGCGGATATACATTTGACCCCATTCAGACACATTATTCTGATTCAGAGACCACATATCCAGAAATCATGGGTAGTTCGCTCATTTGCATATCCAAGATGGCGGTTTCTTCAAGCCAGAAATTTTTACAAAGATTTCTTAAAGAAATATTTTGTTCGGGGGTGCGGGCATTTTTCTGAGGTGAAATATTTGACATTACACCGGTAGAAACAAGCACAGCAAATTTTAGCTAGATGTATAAATTATTCGCGGTTCCCACACTATTTTAAAAACAAGGCATATGTCTGTGAATTCTAATATGGATATCACTGCAGAATTCAAATCTTAGTCGACTTCTGACCATTTTTTTAATTGTTTACCATGGATGCACACTATTTTCTGAACCAAATACGGAAACTTCCGGTGTAGATCTATCTCTTTTTTCACACATTATTTGAATAGAATTTGTTTCCACGGTTCCCAAGAAGATTGAAATGGTCAGATTTTGGGAAATGTCAGCTTCTGTAAGGGCCACTTGAAGGGTAACGTGTGCTTTCATTAAAACTCGAATTGTTATCTGCTGAAAAATAGTCAATCATTGTCGACACCGGTTTAAATATAGAAAATAATTAAGTCGAGGCTCCATGAAGGGTGAATAAACTTTTTATAATGATACATTTGAATTCGATGAATGTTTATTACACAATATCAACAAAACATTGAATACTTGTAGTAAGCACATTAAAAAAATTTAACAATATAAAATCTATATACTAAATGATTTCAATGACATAGTTAATATTTATGTGGGGCAGATATTGAAAAAAAATGCACAATATATTTTTTATTTACATATTTTTATTTATTTAATTGATCGTGAAAAGGGGGAGGGAGTGCATATATTTTCGATCTTTTACACACATCATCGAGTTCCTAATGAACCTATGATGACAATTAATTTTGATACGATCACAAATAATTATATGAAGTTATTTATGTGATCAAAACTGATGAAATATTATTAAAAAGAAAATAGATACGAGTTTTCATCAGCGTTCATTGATCAGCGTTTTCCAAATATGGTTCAACGTGTATTTGCTGACGTCATACATGACGCGATTTGGCTTATGAATATGCATGAGCAAAAGTACCCATGATTTCTGGCTATGACCAGTCTTTGTTCTTTCTCCTTAATGTTGTATGCTTAGCGGAGAAGCAAAATATACCAATTTTATAGGCTTTGGTTTGACCCGATCGGGGCTCGTACTCACGATCTACCGCACTCGAGGCGAGCATGCTAACCATTACACCACCGATGCGGTTTATTTCCGTATATTATTATAAAAAAATGTATATCAAGGTTTATTTTAAATAAAAAATGCACACATTTCATATGACAAAGTTGAATGTTATACCGTAACTATTTTTCAGAATCAAAAGATAATCCATCTCCATTGCCCTATGATACTAGCCTGCGCTGTACTGTGGTGTTCCATTGAGGTGTTCTGATAAAAGATGCATTCTATCTTGAGCAGTCTGAGTATGAAACCGAACCACCGAGTCAAATCTTTGTCGGTTGGTTCATCTATAATCTCATTTAAAGCAATGAAATATGGCTGTTTCCACAATCCCGTTTTTAAGAACATTCATTGACTGCTTTGTTTGTGTACTTGATCAAACTGGTGAGATAATGTGGAGAAATAAAGAAGTTATGAACGTGTCATTGTACAAAAACATACACGATTTCTGACGTAGAAAACATGAATGGAGGACTATTCGACAGAGCCATGAAATGTAAATTATGTAGAAATATAGACAATTGAATGTTGAATGGGCGTGTAGCTTTGTTTTTCTTCAATACTGAAAATCATTTGACCTATTTCAAAAAAATAAGTACCCACCTTTAACTTCCTTCAAATGATGTTGCTCCGCGTTAGCATATGACACTCCGTGTATTAGCGGTGATAGGCACTGATAGTGATTGCACAGGTAGTTGTAAATCCAACTACCATAAGATCACAACCACGACGGCCCCTCATATGCAGGGTGTGTATATGCTATCCTAACAATTTTAATTTGTACATAATTATAAATATAGTGGAAATTCATTAAAAGAACGATTGTTTTTGTGAGGTAATAAACGGTTGGAGTAAATAAACACTATATGTTAAATCAATCAATTGAAATTTTTATTTTCAGTAAAAAAAAATCATTTCTTTAACTTTCATGTTTATGTGTTCAACAAATAACTATTTCCAGCGACAATACGCCCGTTTCATGCCATTTTTAAAACGTTCGTCAGTAAATCCGTATACAAAAGGATTAGATACATTATTTATAAGTAAAAGTCTAACTCCAATTTGATAAAAAGTCAATTGAAGATTAGATAGATTCTCTTTGAATTCTTTGTCAAGACTATTCACAACATTTAATATCAAGTATGGAGCAAACATTACTATGAAAATTCCTGTTATGAAAATAAGTGGACGTGTTGTTTTCAATGTTGTTGATTTTAAACTGGTTTGTGAATAATTCCGATATAGGTCCTCATGCGAACATTTTGAATATTTATGATAATCTTGCGATTTCAAGATTGAACCGGATATAGTAGAAATATCTTTGCGCACGTCTATAGTCTGTTTCCGGCCTCGCATAATACTAGCATGGCGGCTAAATACGACTCTTGAAATAGAAAAATATGCATTTATCAAAAGACAAGACGAAACGATGAATACAATTATCATAAATCCAAGATATGAATACAAAAATATACTTCCATGAAATTCATCGCTAATAAAACACATATATCCTGTTGCATTTATTCCGTTTCTTTCCAGACTAACAATATGATGTCCATTGAGAAAATACATTGGAAGAGAAATGAATAGTGATATAAATACCACTAGACAACAGAGCCACTTGGACACAGATACGGTCATTTGTCTTCTTAGAGGATTACATACACGTCTATACCTCTCAATAGCTATTAAAACAAGAATTGAGGTCGACACCATCACAAGAAAGGCATTATTTAGTCGAAAAAGTTTACACCCAACTTCACTATAAAATGTATATGGTTTGACCAAGTCAAATATTTCAATTGGCATGTGAACAAGACACGTGATGAGATCAACCAATGATAACGTCTTCACAAAAACTGTATACGTTGACGGTTTTAAATATGTTCTAGAAAATAAGGCTAACACGTGAATATTTCCTATGATTCCTATAAATATTAAACATCCAATGAAAATTATGCATGGTATTCTCTGCTGAATTGCATCATTTGTCAGCTGAGTAATAACATCTTCATCTGTATTTATCGTGGAATTCATCTTTTGTTTGTCAGTTCATCCTAAAACGTGAAAAATAAAACAACAATGTAAATATTAACTTTCCTATACTGAATACAATAACACCTAATATATAAACATAATAAAATTTATGGTTAGGGTTATGGTGTTGAACACCACTTTCAACAATATTTCAGCTATATCGTGGCGGTCAGTTTCCTTGATCGATGAAACCGGAGTACCAGGAGAAAACCACCGATCTGCCTAATGTTACTGACAAACTTTATCGAGTACACCTCGCCATAAGCGGGATTCGAACTCACAATGTTAGTGGCGATAGGCAATGGTTATACATATTAAAAGTACATTAATTGTTTACCACATAACCAACCACAACAATACTGCTGTGTAAAACCTGAAACTTCTAAGAAGAGATTTGAAGATACCAAAGGGGTAATCATAATCCGTAAATCGAAGGACAGGCAACACAATGGCCAAATGAAAAGGGACAAAAGGACAAACAACGATCTACAAAACACTATACAGAAAACTAAAGATCGAACAACAAGAATCCCACTAAAAATTGAGGGTGAACTCGGTGCAGCGAACGGGTAAACAGTTCCTGGCAGAAATAACAACTGCAAGATTATGTTTGGTATAAACATATTTATTCATGATAAACTGGTATAATGTTACAATACACACAAGATTATGTTTGTTCCTGTATTACATGGATATGCTTATATGGAAATACATGGATAGGGTTACATAGAAGGATAAGCTTAGATGGGTTGCAGACATAACGCCCTAAATGCAATCATCATACAGGAAACCATTTGGTTTCCGAAATTTGTGGGAACTGGCATAACCTGATGTATCCGTTTGTGGCGTCCAATGAAAATAATTTATTTTTCTTATAAGCCATAATATTCTTCGTTATACGTTTATCTGGGCAATAAATTAAGGTATTAACCTTTCATTAAAAGGCTATGACTTTATAATGTTGTCAATCAGCATAAAACTTGACATTCAAAATACCATTACTATGATATTGATAATTACAACGACAAAATTAGTACAATAATAGACGTAATAATAATTTCTAAACAACATGCATTTACTTTAATCGTTATTTTAATGTATCTATGCATAATTATCCTGCACCTGTGTGATTTTGAGTATTAATAAAGTGGTCGAATAACATTCAGTGTTAAGGTGGGTTTATACTCCGTGTGCGACAGCGATGCGACGGATTTGCGATGTCGTTTTCAATATCGCTACCCCATCGCAGCGACAACACACGTCATCGCTGACCATCGCTAGCGAAAATTTCCGTCGCAAGGGTCATCGCTAGCTGTCGCAGCAGAGTTGAAATTATTTTAACTTTCTAGCGATATCGCTACTGTCGCTGAGTAATTGCCATCTGAAATCATAAAACATTATTATCAAAATCACTAGACAACACGAATTAAAAACGATAGTAGCGACGCGACAAAAAAGCAATGATTTCACAATAGTATCGCTTCTCCATCGTAACAATTGTATTGCTCGTCGCATCGCTGTCGCACCCGGAGTATAAATCCACCTTAAAGGTGGTCGAAAAACATTCAGTGTTATTAGGTCGTGGACCTAATAAAGCATTTCTGGTACATGATTCATGTGGAGCGACAGAAAGAAACGGTAACAGCATAAGCTCTGACGTCACATATGACACCATTGAAAACGATTACAACGACGCTTGTTTCAATTATTTTCAGACAATTTGGAAGATGTTTTGGACCGTTTGATATTGCAGGATAAACACAATATACGTACATTGTCTTTAAATAACATACGTTCTAAATATACTGTTTTATCCTTTTAATGTTTCTTTTATTTGTACACATAACTCGATTGTTTTATAGCCAATTATGTTTTATTTCAAATGGTCTTCTAGGTGTCTAAGTTAACATAACATTTGTTCACGCCACGATATAGCTGAAATATTGATAAAGTTGGCATTAAACACCAATCAATCAATCGTTTAATATAAAATTAATTTGCACTCGCTACGAAACAGACTAGAATAGCCCACCAAAGGCTCATTTTTCTACCTTTTTCTAAAGCTCATACAAATAAATGTTATATTTATCGACAATTTACGTATAGAAAAGTCTACTGTATATTTATGATTTAATAAGAACTACAAAAAACAATATTATACTGAATAAGTTAGCGGAGAGTGGGTATGAGTTTACTACGGGTTCTCAGGTTTCTTCCACCAATAAAACTCGTTACGCTCCAAACTCTAGAGTATGCATATCTTGATGACGATATATCAATGACCAATACATTTGTACACGGAAAAAGCAAAGTCTCCAATGGGATTATTTTGTCAGGATTCCTTCCTGAGTTTCATTGAAAACCAACGCTGTGTTGAGTGAGCGAGAGGATATCTTCATTACTCCAGTAAGTGGAGGGTTGGGTGATTATTAATATACTACGGTTCCTCTCATTGATCAGAAAATAATCAAATATTGTGAACAAATATCGGTTTGTCTTTCTGTTTAATCAGAGTGTTTACAATACAAAATAAAACACAAGATGGTCTTGATTATAACCAATAGAAAAGAAAACACCAAATGGGTTCAGGCTTATACAATAAAGGTCGTGGAGACAATATACATCGTAATTAAAAACATATAATGTACAATTAATGGACAGATGTCTACAAGGAAGAGAGTGAGTGATTGTTGTTTAACGCCAACTCAACAATTTTTCAGCTATATCATGGCAAGAACAAGTCAATTTTCAATGAGATGATGATGAGGTGTGCTTTGTACTAGACAAACGCGCTTAGTTGGATTTTTATAGTCCTCACTTAAACACCAGTCCGTGTGTAGCCCCACTCGGACACATTATCCAGATTCCAGGCGAACCCGTCTTTGCTCTTTCTCCATAATGCTGCGTGCTTAGCGGAGAAGCAACACATACCAATGTTATAGTCTTTGGTTTGATCCGATCGGGGCTCGATCTACCGCACTCGAGGCGAGCACGCTAACCATTACACCACCGATGCGTTTACAAGGAAGAGAAACTAGAGGCTACCATGAGCCTGTATAGCTCACCTGGGTATAATAATAACATCAGTCAATAAAACTTGATAACTTCGGTAAAAAAAATTAACAAATGTAGCCTTCGTCATTGCAGACCCCTTCTACACAAAAAAATGTGGGCAGGGGTTCCCCCTTTAACGTAAGTTATCAAAATTGCTGTAAAAAAACATATATGTCAATGATTCTCAAAATTTAGCTTTTCCTACTTCACATTTTGTAATAGAGTTGCTTCCCTTTGATTATTTGAGTAACCAAAAGCAGTGAGTCAATAAAAAAATGAATTTCAAGAGGAATAACTCTTCACAGTTGTCTCACATTTTCAACTGTGGGAATTTTTTTGTAGATCATGACATGCTGAACATTTTTGCAGTTTAAACTTTCCCTCTATCTCTAATAGTTTTTGAGATATAAGATGATAGTATTAAAATTGAGAACATTTTGATGAAAAAAGGGCAATAACTCCAAAATGGGTAATTGGATTTACTTCAAAATTGCAGGGTAGGTAGATCTTGACATGTTGCAAATTTTTGCAATTAAACTTAACCTTTACCTCTTATAGTTTTTGAAATATAAGACGAAAAGTATTAATTTTTTTTTATAAATTTGATGAAAAAAGGGCAAGAACTCCAAGATGGGTAATCAGATTTACTTCAAAATTGCAGGTAAAAAAAAAATTGATCGAAGGGTCGAACCGCCAGGCACATTTTTGGAAGAGAACCATCCAATGACTATTTCATCAAAATTTTGTTCTTGTTGAGCAAATGGTTTCAGACAAAAAGATTTTTACGGGAATTTCCCATAGGGTCCTATGTTAAATTAAGTTCGGCTTTGGCGGCCATCTTGGTCGGTGTTCTGAAATGCCGGACATAATTTTGGAAGAGGACCACCCAAGAATCATTTCAGCAAAGTTTGGTTGAGATTGGTTCAGTAGTTTCAGAGGAGAAGATTTTTTTTAATTTCATCCCCCCTTTTTTCTAATTTGCATAATCGGTCAAAATCGGTAAAAGTTCAAAGTTCATAAAAAATCCCGTAATATATGTTAAAAAGCTCATCATTATGCTTATACAGTTCAAATTTGGGCACTTTCTGGCTTAAAATAGAGCAGTTTTGGCCATTTGAAGAAATTTCTATTTTTAGTAATGGCGGCCATCTTGGATACAGGACGGCGCTGACGGACACAATTTTGAAAGGGGACCACCTAAGGATCATTTCAGCAAAGTTTGGTTGAGATTGGCTCAGTAGTTTCAGAGGAGAAGATTTTTTTTTAATTTCATCCCCCCTTTTTTCTAATTTGCATAATCGGTCAAAATCAGCAAAATTTCAAAGTTCATAAAAAATCCCGTAATATATGTTAAAAAGTTCATCATTATGCTTATACAGTTCGAATTTGGGCACTTTCTGGCTTAAAATAGAGCAGTTTTGGCCATTTGAAGAAATTTCTATTTTTAGTAATGGTGGCCATCTTGGATACAGGACGGCGCTGACGGACACAATTTTGAAAGGGGACCACCTAAGGATCATTTCAGCAAAGTTTGGTTGAGATTGGCTCAGTAGTTTCAGAGGAGAATTTTTTTTTAATTTCATCCCCACTTTTTTCTAATTTGCATAATCGGTCAAAATCGGTAAAAGTTCAAAGTTCATAAAAAATCCGGTAATATATGTTAAAAAGCTCATCATTATGCTTATACAGTTCAAATTTGGGCACTTTCTGGCTTAAAATAGAGCAGTTTTGGCCATTTGAAGAAATTTCTATTTTTAGTCATGGCGGCCATCTTGGATACAGGACGGCGCTGACGGACACAATTTTGAAAGGGGACCACACAAGGATCATTTCAGCAAAGTTTGGTTGAGATTGGCTCAGTAGTTTCAGAGGAGAAGAATTTTTTTAAATTTCATCCCCCCTTTTTTCTAATTTGCATAATCGGTCAAAATCGGTAAAAGTTCAAAGTTCATAAAAAATCCCGTAATATATGTTAAAAAGCTCATCATTATGCCTATACAGTTCAAATTTGGGCACTTTCTGGCTTAAAATAGAGCAGTTTTGGCCATTTGAAGAAATTTCTATTTTTAGTAATGGCGGCCATCTTGGATATAGGACAGCGCTGACGGACACAATTTTGAAAGGGGACCACCTAAGGATCATTTCAGCAAAGTTTGGTTGAGATTGGATCAGTAGTTTCAGAGGAGAAGATTTTTTTTTAATTTCATCCCCCCTTTTTTCTAATTTGCATAATCGGTCAAAATGGGTAATGGGATTTACTTCAAAATTGCAGGGTAGGTAGATCTTGATATGCTGCACATTTTTGCAATAAACTTAACATCTATCTCTAAATAGTTTTTGAAATATAAGACGAAAAGTATTAAAATGAAAAAAAAAATTGATGAAAAAAGGGCAATAACTCCAAGATGGGTAATCAAATTTACTTCAAAATTGCAGGGTAGGTAGATCTTGACATGCTGATCATGTTTGCAGTTTCAACTTACCATCTGTCTCTTATAGTTTTTGAAATAAAGGACAAAAAGTATTAAAATTTTGAAAATTTGATGAAAAAAGGGAAATAACTCCAAAATGAGTATTGGGATTTACTTCAAAATTGCAGGGTAGGTAGATCTTGATATGCCGCACATTTTGCAATTTAAAGTTAACCTTTATCTCTTATAGTTTTTGAAATATAAGACGAAAAGTATTAAAATTTTACAAATTTGATGAAAAAAGGGCAATAACTCCAAGATGGGTAATCAGATTTACTTCAAAATTGCAGGGTAGGTAAATCTTGATGTGCTGATCATTTTTATCCCATGTCAGATTTTTGATATTACTAACGGTTTTTGAGTTATTACCAAAAACCTGCAATTTTACCATATGTTCTATTTTTAGTAACAGCGGCCATGTTGGTTGGTGCACGGCATCACCGGACACAATTTTGAAACTAGACACCCTAGTAATGATTCTGACCAAGTTTGGTTTCCATTGGTCTAGTACTTTCAGAGGAGAAGATTTTTGAAAAAGTTTACGACGTACGACGGACGACGGACGGACGACGGACGCCAAGTGATGGGAATAGCTCACCTGACCCAAAGAGCTAAAAATGTAATAGAGAAAGAGAATTCGTCATACAGAATACTTCGCTATATCAAGCACGGAGAAGTCGTTAACTGGGATAACACTCTGTCATTATATGATCCTTTGATAGTACATATAGTTATTAATCTAATTTATTTTGGATAACTCGAATATTTGACATTCAGCTCATTTCGGTCGATTACGTTCCTCCATCAAGAGTCATGGAATCATACGAATAAAAAGTAGATATCAAATTTAGTGCACACGACGCGTTTCTGGAATAATCTTCATTAGGTACGCTCGAAATCGAAAGATTGGAAAGCTAAATAATTTAAAGTGTTTGGAGCAATAAAACTAAAGGGCCTAAACAGGATAGCCAAAATCGGCTAAGGTCACCTATGCATGAGGGAAGAGAACCTTAGTTACCTTATTCAAGAACAGTAAATTTCAGTAATAAATAACTTGCCGATTGGAATATTTGTCTACTTCGAAGAAAAATCAGAGGTTGTTTGAACTTTTACATAACGAGGTTTGATTGTTTAATTTACATCAGGGATATGATAAGCAAAATTTAATGATGAATCGTTAAAATAAGATGTCATTCAATTGGTTTCCAATAGTCTGTAGACCTAGAGTACATCTGCATCTGTCTTCTATATTTCTCTTTGAATAACATAAATACATTAACTTGATAGCCATAGCTTTGCTATGAGATATTGATGTTGTGTTTGTAGTTATGATGCAATCAAATAAAAGAAAAAATGTTTGCAATCAGTGCATGAAAACTGTCAATGTTAATAGTCAGCACAAAAGGCTAATGTTCAGGAAACTGGCTGACGTTCAATTTCTTTTTTCGCCTTCTATCATTACGTATTGCTTTCATATACAACAGCAAAGCGAAATCAATTGTGGAATTATTACAAAGTATTATTGCAACAAAATTCGGAACGACAAACAAAACAAAAAATATTTGTTGGGATGGCTTTCAGGCTATGGTGCTTATATGCCATCATTAAAAGACGATATATCATGGACAGTTTCGGAATTTAAACTTGCACAACTATTGTCTGTTCATAATGTGAAAGAGTTAAATAACCATGGCAAGCTTTTGAGTCTGGCAGAAAAAAAATCAGAAATAATGCATAAATATTATTAAACTTTCTCTGCCGTTTCCCTATGTATATTGTATTGTTGTTTATTTAATTAATTCGTGCATTTCGCTGATGCTTTATCATTTTGTAATTTAATTATATTCTCTGCGCTGTATTGCTTACGAATGAAGACTATTATTATTATTGTATTGTAAACAGAATATACGACTAGACTGTTGCACATTAGGAGAAGCTCCTTCAATGCTTTCTTTAAGTACATGACGCTGGTCATGACATAGAATGCATTGGACCATGGCCGTGCGCAACATCTCGTATTACCAACGCATCGTCTTGTATGAAGCATCACACATGCGCGCCGAATAAGCTTGATGGTATTGCTATATAGCTGACTTTGTCTTGGTGGATGTATCAGCGAAATATCAAATTATAACTTTTACTCTTAGTCTCGTTGAAAGCCTTAAAATGATAATTAACGTCCAAAATCATAAATTTAAGATTAAATTGTTGCTCCTTGAAAATATATTTCCCGTGTGAATTTTTCTAAGTAACGCGAGTGCCACTGCGACAATTTGTCATCAAACTATTGCCTTTATAGACAGACACAAGTGGATTTCTATTTGTGAGGATTGTAGATAGACATATTTATTCTATTCTGTGAATGAAGCCAAACACTCAAGTACAAAATGATTGATGGCGTGGATGGTTGTTGACTGAAGTCAAGTCAACAGAATTAACATAATCAGTTCTCCTCGGCCAATCGGAAACATTGGACTTCAAATGTTCATAAATCATTGACCAAACTAGAAGATAATCACTTCTGCGCGAATATTAAAGGGTGTCCTCTGATAACTGAACTCAAAGGCTACCAAACTGTTCATATGTTATATATAGTACATTGTGTATCTCTATACTATATTGGCTTATGCGAATTCAGGTACATTCAAAGTCAAATAATAAATTGATTAAAATTATACACTTCATGTTCTTAAAAATTGACAATCTTATTTGTTTAAAAAGTCATTGCATATTATACACTTCATGGGCCAATCCAGACTTTTCGATTGGGGCTACATTTTTGTATAATGTGTAGTGGTTGGTAGTTACTGAAGGACCATAATCTAGCTATAAATAGCGTTCACTGCAAGTGTGGTTGTCTATCGTTTAAAAAAATATGATAAATGCATTACTAGAAAATGTGAGTAAATGATCAAATTCTTGCCACAAATGTAGTTGGTTTACTTTCAACAATATTTCAGTTATATCGTGGTGGTCAGTTTTATTGGTGGAGGAAATCGGAGAAAACCACCGACCTGTCGCAAGTCTCTGACAAACTTGAATTGTATCGAGTATACACATCGCCTGAGCGGGATTCGAGCTCACAACGATAGTAGTTATAAATCCAACGACCATACGATCACGACAGACCCTTAAAGAAAAAGAAAATTGCTCTCCCATGCTATTACTAGTATCTAAAAAAAAAGTTGGATGTAAATTTAAAAATTTATTTTGATTAGCCTACTTATGTCTAGATGATTGTGAACAGATGTTTTTAAGAAGACATTATCAAACAACATAACTTGTAAAAACAACGACTATAAAAATAACAGTATTTAATGTGTGTAGGAATTGCATAATCTATTTCAACTTGTTTTTGTGCTCTAATCTAGTGATGTCATAACATTTTATTTAAATGAATAAATACATGTACCTTTAAAAATCACTGACGAAAATAAACTAATAACACACACTCTAATATACATTACCTCACGGTAATAGTTTCTCCGAAAAAATAAGAAAGTAGATTGAAACAAACGAGAGAAATATTAATCCCCCCCTCCTCCTCACACACCCGCGTACTATCGTAGTGTCATTTTTAAATATGTTTACATCTCGAGTCCATTAAAGTTGTATTGATGAATCAAAATTGAATATTGTTGTGCCCTGGTGTTTCCAAGGGCAATATTGCATACTAGTACAAAAACAATCTAATTAAAATTATATCTCCGCACTTGCTCCCTATTTTGTACAAAACAACCGATAGAAAATGGGGACCAAGTATGGAGATATATAATTTTAATTAGATTGGTACAAAAAATAACTCAACCAAATATACAGTTGTGCTTACATTCCATAACTAATTTTATGCAGATTTTTAGATATTGAACTAAAAGTGAAAATGCTTTTTAACTTTTATTTTTTAACTTTGTATACGTTTATAAATCTAAAGTTAGTTCAATTCAAGTTCATTTAACAGTTTTATGTACAAAGAGTTGAAAATTGTTGCACATTTTTCTTATCTTGGGATAGTATTTTCAAAAACGGGATCATTTAATATAGCAAAAAAAGAACTCGTAAATAAAGGTATTAAGGCCATGTATGAGGTATTAAGGAAAGGCAGAATACATAATTTATCAATTAAATGACAGTTAGATTTGTTTGACAAAATTGTAAAACCTATTTTATTGTATGGGTGTGAAATTTGGGGGTTTGGTAAAAACGATATTATCGAGAGGGTTCATTTAAAATTTTGTAAACTTTTATTACGTCTAAAAGTATCCACACCTAATTTTATGGTATATGGAGAATTGGGTAGATATCCACTAGAAATTGATATTAAAGTAAGAATGATTTCATATTGGTGTAAACTTATACAAGGGAAACAGTCAAAATTATCTACAATAGCATACAAACTGTTATATGTTAAAAAATTTTAAAATTGTAAAATTTCTGCTTGGATAAATCACATCCATAAAATCTTAAATGACAGTGGAATGTCGTATATATGGACTTTGCAAAATTGTATATCTGAAAAATGGTTAAAATTAGTAATTAAAAACAATTTAATTGATCAGTTTAAGCAAATATGGAACTCATCCATCGAAACATCTCCAAAGGGGGGTAATTATAAACTGTTTAAAGGGGAATTAAAATTCGAGAATTATTTAGACATTTTAGAAGATAAGGACAAATTTACATTGTGTAGATTTAGAACTACAAACCACAGACTACCGGTAGAAGTGGGGAGATGGAAAAAAATTATTAGAGAAAACAGGTTCTGTCATTTATGTTCAAGAAGAGAATTGGGAGACGAGTATCACTATTTTTGAATGTACTGAATTTATTAATGAAAGAAAACTTTATTTTGATTTTGTCCATATAAATAGACATAATATCATTAAATATAATAACCTGATGTCTTCTAAGTCTATATATACTTTAAGTAAACTCTGTAAATTTATCAGAATAGTAAACAAGAGGATATGTCCTCTAGGTTGATCCACTTCTTTTCAAAATTCAATATTTGTTTAATTATGTATTACATGTATTTATTTCTTATGTATATTGTGTTAATTGTACATGTCATCTCTGTACCTCTGTAAATTGGTTATGAGAAATAAAGATATATACATATATTAATTTCATCAATAAAAAGATTTTGGGGGGATTTTTTGTTAATTATATCTCTCAATTCTATCCTATTTATTCTACGATTTATCATAGTATTCATACATTTAATTACTTGACAGTTTGTATGTTCTATCTTAAACGAAAAAAAAAATATTTGGAATTTTGTTTTGCAAACTGAGAAATGAGAGATGGCAAAAAGACAGTCCTGAAATAAACAGTGCATAGAGAAAATAAATGTCGTTATCTTTTAAGTGAGTTGAACGATTGATGTTTAACGCCATTCGAGAAATTTTTCGGCAATATCATTGCAAGAACAATTAGTTTAATTCAATGAACTAATGATGATGACGTCCGCTTTGTGCTAGACCAAAATTATTAATTCAATGTTTATAGTGCAAGCTCACTGACACAACAGTCCGCGGGTGGACATGTCGCTCCACTCGGACACATTATACAGATTCGGCTCCATCCAATCTTTGCTCTTACTCCTTAGTTCTGCGTGCTAAAGCTGAGAAGTACCAAATACTAATTTTATAATCTTTGGTTTTATTCGACCGTGGCTCGAACCCACGATCTACAGAACTCGAGGCGAGCATTCTATGTGGTTTATAATCAAAGAAGAAAGATAAAAAAAAAAACCATATAATTCTTTCAAAGAAAGCATTTCTTTCTTGTTGTTTTGCGCTTTCGGATATTTTTAACGTTTTGGCATTCCATCCGTTCAGCATGATGACATTTTTTCAGACATAATTTATCGTGAAATAATGTACTGACAGATATAATTTATCAAGAAATAACTTTTGTCCAGATATAATTTATCGAGAAATAACTTTTGTCCAGATATAATTTATCGAGAAATAACTTTTGTCCAGATATAATTTATCGAGAAATAACTTTTGTCCAGATATAATTTATCGAGAAATAACTTTTGTCCAGATATAATTGATCGAGAAATAACTTTTGTCCAGATATAATTTATCGAGAAATAACTTTTGTCCAGATATAATTTATCGAGAAATAACTTTTGTCCAGATATAATTGATCGAGAAATAACTTTTGTCCAGATATAATTTATCGAGAAATAACTTTTGTCCAGATATAATTTATCGAGAAATAACTTTTGTCCAGATATAATTGATCGAGAAATAACTTTTGTCCAGATATAATTGATCGAGAAATAAATTTTGTTCAGATATAATTTATCGAGAAATAATATTTAGACATATATAATATATCGAGAAACGTTCGTTGATCATAAAAAAAAACAACAACCCAGTCTGGTATATAAGGGTAATAACAAAATTATTACCTTTAAATTTATCATCGAAATATATTTCTAGAGATTAGTTTAAATACCTTTTTAAGATACTTCGTAATTCCTAAAATAATGACACACTTATGTTTCCTTCACACAACACATCTTGCTTTTGACTTTCTACAGACAAACATGTTGACATTTATAGGTGTAATGGTCACAGTTAATCGTTAATCATAACAATTAATACTCAAACGGACAATTATCTACATTACTACCAATATTTACCTAAGGATAATTTCTCTCATAAATAGATAAGCTTCAATAGAGCGTGACATGTATAATTTTAAATGCAATACAAAAAAATTATAGCTTAATAATAACAGGAAGAAAGGGTGGTACGAAGGTAATACAAATAATATTAAAAATTATAATGTAAACTTTGCTTTTACATAAATAGTATAAGAGTGGTATTTATTTACAAACGTTCGTTAAGATGAAAGATTTGTGTGAGGTATAACAAGGTTAAATGTTAAAGATCAAATTCAGCAGTGACCTTTAAAGTAGGCCTTGTGTCCATTTTTAAGGTCAGTGGAATACACCAAATCCCTCGAATGAAGATAAAAGTGTCCTCATCTTTTCACCCCTTTCATGTTGTCCTACAGAAAGTAACACAAGCGTCAAATTAAGCTTCCGATTTCCCTTATTATGTTAGTTTATTTAAGAAATAAATCATGGGAGCCAGAATGTGTTGGGAGTTTTAACATGGATTGGCGGATATCAGTATTTTATCCCGAGCCAGAGGCGAGGGATAAAATTTACTAATATCCGCCAATCCATGTTAAAATTCAAACACATTCTGGCTTCCATGATTTATTTCGATTCTGATATGTCTAAGAGTACCAAAACGGTAGTATTCGTACTTTGATTGGAAGACGGTAATTTATATTTACGTTTGCAGAAAATGTCGCACACAATTTATGCAGCCAATGGAAAAGTCAGTCACATTCACCGGCGCATGTGCGAATGAGATTATACCATCGATAAATCGCTCGTTTTTCTACAAAGCGAAAGAAGGACGTCATGTTAGAATTACATATAACTTTCTGTATGCGTGTATAGTGTATGCTATTCATCTCTGTACCTATATCATAACTATGGGTATATAACGATTGATTGGAACTATGAGATAAGAGGGCTTCCATTGAAAATTCGGTTCAGTAATATTGCTGTCATACATTTGTACACCAAACAGTATTGTGTATCATGGGGATAGTAGTTATCGTTTGATATACTAATAAAAGATTTAATAATATTGTAGAATATTGGTTCAATATTATTGCTTACTAACAAGTTCATAATCAAATGTAACTTTTAAAAAGTGCAGAACTAGTATGAACAGTTGGTCGTATCAACAGAGACAATTATTCTCATTAAATGTTGGTACAACCAGAACAATTCAATTATAGACAGTCATGGCCGTAACTAGGGTTGTATATCAACCTAAGTATATCGTTCAGTGGTTTTTACCGGGTACTCCGGATCCGGTTTCCGGAATACCCGGAGAAAACCAACAAGCTGTCGCAAGTCACTAACAAACTTTATCACATAATGTTGTATCCAGTACACCTCACCATGAGCGGGATTATAATTCACCACGCTACTGGTGATAGATATTCGTTGCATTGGTACCATACGATCACGACCGTCGTGGCTCCTTATAAGTCTATACGCTGCTCAAAATACGATTCATTTAGATTTCACCTGTAGCTTACTTATACTTGACAATGGTAGAACTTTACGACCCTAACAGTGGTCTGTTGGATTTAATAGAACGTTGTCGTTATTTGACCAAGCAAAAACAAAAGTTTTTCAATGATTTATTGAACAATTTATCAAAATGTTTTATACGTAAACACTGTTAGTACAGTCATGTATATTTGTTTACAGTTTTACATTACAAAATCTGTGAAAAATAGAAAGAATCTGACAAAAATAAAATTGTTATCACACAATTTATGTATTAAAAGTGGTCGTTATCGTAGAATTGCCAGATCAAAGAGAAAATCTTTGTAGTTTAATTGAACTTATTAGAGGACGAGTTTGAATTCATTTTACGAAGTGTTTGATATGATGCATTAAGGAGACATATAGACTTCTGTTATGTTTAATATTATGCACTTAATTGTGTACTGAACTGAAGAGCATTATTTACTTTTAAAAGTAGAGACATTTATGTAGGTTGCTTTATGTGTCTCTGATTAAAGTGGTGTAATATTTAAATTGACGTTTCAGTTTAATACTAGTATGTATTTTCACTACCTAGTTTTAAACTTGGAATTTTGATTAAGTAATTCCTGACTGAGGACAATTATTGCCATATATTTTGCATAACAGAGTGAGAGAGAGGAGTGGCAGTGGCCGTGATCGTATGGTAGTTGGATTTATAACTACCTGGCTATGCAGTCAGTCCCTATCACCACTAACGTTGTGAGTTCGAATCCCGTTCAGGCGGGGTGTACTCGATAGAACATTATGTGATAAAGTTTGTCAGTGACTTGCGACAGATCGGCGGTTTTCTCCAGTTTCCTTCACCAATAGAACTGACCGGCACGATATAACTGAAATACATTTATTTAGCAATCTAATCGGACATCGACTTATTGATATAAGGCAATTATGGTATATATCTGTTGCATACCAGTAGTAACTTTGCATACAGATAGTGTCAGCATTCCTACCATATTACACTCCACAAGTGATATTAATTTTATACTGGTGATAAACCATCATATCATAGACATTGTTCGTTATGTTATTAAGACATGCTCCTAAAATTATTACAAGATGATGATGTCTGCTTTATACTAGACAAACGCTCTGAGGTGAAGTTGTATAGGGCTAACTCGTCTAACAACACTAACAGTTCATAGGAACAGGGAGACAAGTTACTAAACTCACACATCCTAATTGTGAACTAACCTGTTCTAGTTATTATTCTGCAGTGTTTAGAAAATAAGCAGCAAATACCAATTTTATAGTCTGAACCGGGGATTCCAACTCGCGATCTTCCACCGTCCGTGTGAACTCGTTAATCGCTACACCACCGAAGTTGAACCATTATTGTGATCATCAGTATAGAAATAGAAAATTAAGAGTTAGGGTTAGGGTTTATGATGTTTAATGCCATTTTCAACAATATTTCAGTTATATCGTGGCAGTCTGTTTTATTGGTGGAGGAAACCACCGACCTGTCTCAAAATATATTTATATTTCAACGGGTAATTACTTATTGATTGTCAAAACGTGGTCTTTGTGGTTCTTTGAATTCTAGATAATAAAATAAACAGATTGTCATTTCACAATAATATATTATTTAAGGGTAAGCAAACTTACAACATTGAGATGTAATTACAAAGTACACATCAATGTATTGATATAAATAATTATAACCTCTGTACTTTATACAAAACATTTTGTAACACACTGAGTAAAACAACATTCTAATTAATATTAGATCTCCGCAATTTTTCTTTTCTTTTTTATTTGCGGCTGTGTGGGGGGACATGAGCAAGTTTGGATGTCTAATTAGATTGGCAAAACAAAAGCAATGTTTAGAAAAATCGATAACGCTAAAAAAAATGTCGCCTTCAAATATATCAATTATGGTATTCAATTAAAATCAACGAGAAGCGAAGAGAGAAATCAATGAAATACAAGGACCCGGTTACGAATACGTGTACCTTAAACAATTTGATAAACCCCCACAACTTTTTGATAAAATTAAGAACAAATGCAACGCATCATTATCATTGGAGTATCTAGGGTATGGCAGGTAGGACACGTGCCCTGGGCGACACTTGAACGGGGTGCCACTGAGAGGTTTTTATTAACATTTAAGCACCTAATGTTCCCATATAATTGGAACGTTTTCTAAAAACAATTTCTAAAATACCGGTACATTTCTTGAAGTAATTTTGCAAAAACCTTGTAAT
Source organism: Bathymodiolus brooksi (assembly GCA_963680875.1). Taxonomy (NCBI): domain Eukaryota; kingdom Metazoa; phylum Mollusca; class Bivalvia; order Mytilida; family Modiolidae; genus Bathymodiolus; species Bathymodiolus brooksi. Next base: position 45,326,184 of record OY804590.1, on the reverse strand, counting down.
ACACATAAACATGAATATCTGGAGAAAGGGTGGTTATGTTGTTTCTTTGTGTTTTGGTCGCGTCCTGGCCAGCTCTTATCGACCAACCCAGGGGGCCGGGTGGGTCAATGAGTTAGGTCGTTGGATCTAACAGCTCATACAAGCCTATCGCCAATACGGCGTAGGTTCGCGCCCAGCTTTGTAGATTACAAAAAGGGTGCACTCGACTCGCAGCCGCAAGTGATAAAGTTTACCAGTTGCTTGCCCAGGGTCGGTGGTTCTCTCCGGGTACTCCGGCTTCCTCCACCACTAAAACTGGTCGCCATGATATAGCTGAAATATTGCTGAAAGTGGCGTTAAACACCAAACATTCATTCAATTCATTCTTATCGACCAACCGTTTTTTACTTTTGATTTTCAGCTGAACTTGTTTTTTCCTAATTACTTTATTGTATTCCAGCTTATTCACTTTCCTTGCTATTAAAATGCTTTCAATATATTATTGACTTTGTGATCAAGTCGCATACCGTACGTTCAATTCTCCGATGCTTGACGGTATTGTAAGGTATGTTTTAATAAACAGTGTGCAATCGTCTGTATTTTACCATGGTTAAACATAGTTTTTCACCAACCATATTTTCATGTTTTTATTTTCACACAACATGCAGAATCGAATACAGTTAATCTACTCGATTGTTTAATGGTCGCCGTGCATGTACGTGTGAAGCCGCAGCTTCCACGTGGCGACTAGTTAACAACCGATAGAAAATAGGGAGCAAGTGCGGACACCTAATTTTAACTTAGATTGAATCGATATATTATAAGACACTTTTCTTCTATTGCATTTTTACCACAAATGCATAATAAAGAAATTATTAATTATATTAACAATACTTAAGACTGTTTTTGGTATACAGTATACGGTACATCATGACTGTTGACTTGGTGTTGACTGTTGAGCCATGACGAATTATTTTTCCCATTTCTCTTGCCAATCGAGTTGAAAATCCTAACTTGACCTAACCTAACCTAATATAATATGTATAAGAATTATTTCAGATCTACTGTTAACACATTGCGGTTGAGCATTTCGAAATTTTACTCCTAAGTACAAATTTGCACTCGGTTTCAATTTTTATGAAACTGTTCTTGATACCCAATAATTGTCCCCCTTGATTTCACTCGGCTATTTGTTTTTCTATTTTTCATATGAAATTTATAACCAGGCAATTTTATTTCACCCATATCGTCTGTTTTTGTTTCCACGAGACATACGATGTTTTCAGCCAAATTTTCAAATTCTGGATAATGAAGTTTGTTTTCTAAGCCACAACAATTAACAGAAATATTAATCATATAAAGTTTGCATTTGCAACATTAGTTTCAATTTCATTACAAACAATAGATTTATTTACACTAATAACAACGTGATTACTATTTATAGACTTGTCATTAGAATATAACAAATGTTCTTCACTATTTGAATTTGATACATTTTGATTTGACCCATCATGATTCGTTACTATTGTCGACATCAGTACTGTTGATAATAGATTCTACTTTTGTTTCAGAAAATTGACAAATAATGTTAAGCAAAATTGAGTTTACTAAATATGTTCAATGTGCATCATTTTCACAGAAACTGATATCATTTAAGAAATCTAAGTTTATAATATCGAAATCTGAAATTACATAAATTTCCAAGATAATGCTATTAAAATTTTGAAAATCAAATGAAGCATCATTTTCAAATAAACAAGAATCGCTAAAAGTATTATCACAATTCACAAATATATAATTCATTAATACCCGTGTTACATGTACATGTACGCGTATGTTCACAAAATTACTGTTACTATTTACAGGAAAACAAACAGTTATATCGGAAAGTGAGTTGTCATTGTCATGCGCCACACGGTACCCTTAGTATTTCGTCGGTGTCGATGGACTTCGCCGCTGTCGTTTTGGTGGTCTACGATTGGCACGATTGGTGTATCGATATGGAATAAAGTCATCCTCCAAATTCCCGTGACCAATCTTATTAATATCGTTTTCCTCCGGTACGATATATAGTTCGTTATTTATATATAACCGATCCCGTACAAGAGTCACTCTCTTTCCTTCCCGCTTTGCGTTTCTCTGTATGGAGTAAAGTTGTTTCCTCCTGTTTTCAATCTCCCGAGGGAACTGCTGTTTAATGCAAAATTGTCTTTTTCTTAGTTTATATGTGTTATCTAGTACGTGTTGTAGATCAGCAAAAAAAGAAATCGGGCTACAATTGGTCGTCTACCCCAAGAATTGCCACCAAAACTATGACCAGTACCAACTTCAATTTTGTATTCCCAGTTCACTATAGAGAAAATCTCTGAGTAGATCTTCTGTGCACTCATCATTAACCTCGTGAAGACCGGTAAAAATTAGATTGTTCTTCATCGATCGACATTGAAGATCCAAGACTGCTACGGTACCTTTCAAGCTCTCAGTGTCTTCTTCGCATCTACACGGTTTCGTACATATACATGTATTAGACTTGACTAATTCCCGTTTTGTTGACACCTTTTTATTATCATTTTGTTTTGGTTTTTTTCGCAAATTTTGGAGATTTTCGTGATTTGATCTTTATAATTTATTTTTACATTCCAGTTTTAAATTGTCAAAAAGGTTACTGACGCCTTGTATATTACCTTCAACTTCCGTCACTTTAGCACTACATGTTGTCATAAAGCTAAAACTTCATCTATCTGTTATCAATAATTAGTTGTGATTTATTACTTTGTCTAGGCGATAATTTTAAGAGAGTTAATGATATTTTCCAGACAGTATGACCAACCGCTAAATTTGATAAATTATATCAACTGTGTTTATGTTTAGGAACTCCCTACATCAGAACCGTTATTTATGTCCCTGTTAGTTTGTATTGTGTCAATTGGTGTGGTCTTATATATTTGATATTGTGAGAAAGTTTAGAGCGCTCTGGTAAATCTGAGGACAGTTAGAGAATGAGTTTAGATGTGGATGGATGTGCTTCTAAGTTTATAATCATACTTTATAGATAATGAACTTGTAAATAATAAATATGCATATAAATGAATACAGATTTGATATTAATTAAAATCAGTGCCAAGTTAAGGGCCCCGTGACCTCCCGTCACCTCCTTTTCAATAGTTACTAGTCGGCTAGTTATAGATGTTAACAAATGTACATTTGTATATGATATGTACTATTTGAGCGAGTCACTCTCCGTTCAATATGTTATAATGTGTGTTGAGATGAGGAGACAAACTCAAGGGCTGCCTCGGATGGCATTACATTCTAGTTACACCATTTGTAATTATTTTTTTCATTATTCAAATTGTATTATTTCTTCTACTTATTTTTTTAATTGTATGATATATACACATTTTTAACATGGGAATTGTGTGAATTTGATTAATGTGAAAATAATAGGTTCATTTGTTCCTTCCAAATTAATGTAAAACGTTTATTATAAAAATGTGTAGTATTTTAACTTTGCATTCCAGATATTAAGAGTTTTGTTAATGATAAATGAACCTGTGATTACGTTAGATTTTTTATTTGAGCCAGACTGGCTATTAGGAATTGCCATTTACTTTCGAAAAGACAAAACCTTCGTGTTTACATTGTATTGATATTATTTATTTTTCATTATAATTGTATATATTTGTAAATAGCTTTATAATTCTCTATACCAATATTGTATTCCAATGGTTTGTTGAGAAATAAAGATATATTAAAAAGCACAAGTGCCAGATTGAATTCTAAAAGAAAGCTTATAGTAATTATATATACTAACAACTTACAAATGACTTGCTTCAGTTCATTTGAAATCCTTGTTACAAATTTTCATCCAGAATAAAAATATAAAAAACTCTCTCAACAATATAATATAGAAAATTACACATCCCTGCTGACCAACAACACTTTAGTCATAAAACATGTTTTAGATTAAAAAATCAAGATCAACACTAGATATTTCTTGTAAGTACAGGTATGTTGCCGATAATATATTAGTAATAAAAGTCACTAAAGGTTCTATCAAATTGTATGTACAGTTTGTGTGTGTTTATGTATGTGAATTAATACGCTAATTGACAGCTTCAAACAAGCGAAAAATAACGTTAAGTACAAGCATCCCCGCTGATTGCTTGCTTTCTTTACGATATAGACCATAAAAACAAAAAACAGTAACTTGGTATGTTTTTGTAGACTATGGCGAGATTTAAAGATTATAGTTATAAAACAGATATAGAGATTATAGGTCACTTCGTTTTTATGCTATTGTTACAAAACAGATATTAGGCTATTTGTCTTAGTCTATTGTTACTGTTACGTAATATATAATTATTAACCAATATAAATTTTAAAGGTGTTGATTTATATCAATTATCTATAATTATCCTAAGGGTCCCACCTTTTAATTTCTTTGAAGTTAATGGACTTTTTTGGGTACAGCTTTTAAAAATATGGAATTAAGTTAGTAAATTTTATTTAAAGTCGGTTCATATATGCAAGCAAAGAAGCAACATGAGCTCTATTAGGGTCTTTTATCGACTATAAATATACAAATTTCACAAACTAAAAATAAACACAATAGTATGTAAATAAGCAACAAAAGAGAGGTAAATATAAAAAATAAATAAAACAAATCGCAGTAAGCAAACATTTAGTTATACACCGAGGTGGTCCTAGCGAGTCAACCCCACAAGATTTTTTAGCGAAATAAACAAAAAATATGCGAAACAACGAAAATGTTTACGATGTTTGCCCCCGTTGTAAAGGGATAGTTTCTGAATAATATATATGCAGAGGCGGATTTAGAGGGGGCGTGCGCCCCCCACCCCTAAAATTCGCAAAGCATATACGTATGTTATACAACGTTATTTAAGCAAACAAACAACTTTTTCATGAATGGTTAACTCGTGACCTGTAGTAAAATATTCCTACAAATTGTAAATACACGTTGGGTATGTTCGCTGATTCATATATGGATGAATTCGCCGTCAGTAGTTCAAAGATTATTCCATTCTGATTGGTTGCGAGGTACCAGACATCAATTATTTTCTCACGCTAATTAAACATTATTTCTTCAGTCAATTTTACAACTATAAGAAAAACAAATCTTTACAGATCAAAGCATTTATAGTAAACTTAAATCCTGATACTGATGTTCTTTCAACATCAGTATCATTCATAACCAGATACAAATTGATGAATTACACTCAGAAGACATCTTCATGATATTATCTGACCTATGATAACAAAAATAGCACTTGTATTTTGGAATTCCCCTGACACATTTACAATTGACAATTGTAAGTGTGTCCAGTGAATTCCAAAATACACGTGCTATTTAGAAATTATAAAACGGATGAAAATTCTAAGCCAAGAAAACAAGCAAGATTAGATACATTTCTTATTCCTCGACGAGACGAGAAAAGTCAAAGGTAAACTAAAAAGAAAAATTTAATCAATACTTCGAATAATTAATTTTACAATTGATCTCATTTATAAAACATACAACGAAAACCTATAACGAGAGAATCAGTTGATGAAACTGAGACAGTGTGGGAAAACTTGAGAGTCCCAAGAAATTGGTTACTTCTCTTTAAATAATGGTGCAAATAGTTCTTGAATTCGAAATTCTGCAATTTCCTATAAAAAAAAAAGAAGTTTGATTTGTATACAAATACCCGACAATGTTGCCTTTTACTTTTCAAGTAAAGATCAGTAAAAATACGCGTTGGTATATTGTACATTAAAATACAAAAGTAACATATTAATAAAACAAAATGTAGTGGCAATTTATTTGTAACAATCTCTGCATCTGCCCGGGGTATCTGCACAAGAAAGTGTGAAAAAAATCCTTTGCCCGGGTACGTTTATATTATTTATATCTACCAATTGCATGTATTTGAGGATGTCTGTGAGGAATGCGCTAAAACTAAACCAATAGTTCTTTGAAGGGTTAACATATCGTGATCGATCAGTCATGAGTTGAACAATTCGCATCACGGTTGTTCAAAAATCGAAAAAAGTTTTACTTTAGGTTCTTATAATCTGACAAAAACATACACGTAGTCAAGTTTTTTTTTTGGTCTGATAAAAATGGTGTGGTTGGTTCAGAATTGTCGTTCAAATAAATGTCTGTAATTCCTCAAACCCCCCAGAGCTTCGGTCCCCTTTAAGGGTTCTGTCCGGGATCCGCTAAGGTCCCAATACCCCTCGCATACTCACGCCCCCCTTAACCACAAATCCTGGATCCGCCCCTGTATATGTAAATATAATATACAAATAATTACTCCCTAAGAAGTCAATCGCAAAATGCGAGCTAAACAGCAACATGTGTGTAAGGAGATGAATCAATACATTTTGTATATCTGCTGGTGTTCGGTATCCCACTATCTGTCTGATATCAGAAATATATACATAAAGGCAGATCGTTTTCCTTTCATGACGCTGACAGCCGCAAATAAAGAAAGAAAACAAATTAAAATTTAAAGAAGTACATGTAATTGTCTCTGCATTGAAGTCTTTGATACAAATAAAATAATTTAATTGATATCTGCCTTTTACAGAAAATGTTAAGATTTTTAAGTTGAGGATCGAACGTTAAAACGGCACAAAACGATTGGAGTTTTTGTTGTGTACATTGACACCGGAAGTTAAATGCCGATTAGTCCATCGAAATCACGTGATCTGGTGGACGAAAATTACAAAATTTTGACGGAATGGAAATGATTCGAAACAATGACAACCGTATTGAAGAACAAAGAAAAATAATCAAGAATAATGAAGAAAAGAACCAAAAACTACTATTTGTACATGTACATGTCTATGCGTAGATGCGATGCTCCCCTGTAGGCTGTGCCTAATCCATATTACCGAAATAAACTGGATAGAGTACGGAAATAATTATTGGTCGTCACCGGATATATAATCGTGTTTTAATCATATCAAAACTTCCGGTGTAGTAATGAATGTCACCTGTGCCAATCTCTACCCAGAGTTGTCCGTCCATACACTCTCTCCAATCTCTGTCAACGCCCAAAATGTAGTCTACCTTTGTATTAAACTGGTTTTCTTTTTATAAAATATTACCAGTGTAATGTTCAGCAGCTATAGAAGCTATTACAACAAGGAAACAGAACAGCGCTGTATGACTGATCACCGTATAACAAATAATCCCTTATCTTCGTTTGAAAATAAACAAAGAAGCTTCTCAAATATTAGTTATATGGTATTCTTTACATATTTTACAATATATGGGGTCATTAAACGGATTTTGCCAAGATTCTTGGCATATAGGCGTTGACAGAGATTGGAGAGAGTGTAAGGACAACTCTGGGTAGAGATTGCACCTGTGCATGTACAATTTCCTAAAATGATGGTATGTATGCTTCAGATTATAAACTTGAATAATGTTCAAGTATTTTATACACATCCAGAGGAGGGGGCGTCGTGGTCGTGATGGTATGGTAGTGGGATCTACAACAATATGTGATGAAGTTTGTCAGTTACTTGCGACAAGTCGGTGGTTTTCTCCGACTTCCTCCACCAATATAACTGACCGCCACGATATAACTGAAATATTGTTGAATATATTCAATGAAGTGCAATAATTGTACACTATTTCATATTTCAATCGAAACGGGATTAATCGGTCGCCATTTTAATTTTTTCAATCGGTCAATATCTACAGGTCAGTGTAAGATCACGTGATAAATAATGACTTCTTTGGAAGATTTAGTGGTCATACCGGTGGAAAATAAAATAAAATCACATGACAAAGCGTAACCAATAGAAAGCGAGTATATCCTTATTAATATTCATGAGGTATAATAAATATAATATTAAGTATATATGTACCATCTACACACGCTTATACACATGTCTTACGTCTATCCCTAGATTTGCCTTACGAGAAAAGGTAACACTGCGATTATTGAAGCTCCTTTTTAAGGGAGTGGATGTGGTCGAGTGGTCTAGGACGCTGGACGTAAGGCTAAGCGAATGGTGCTGCAGTGTATCAATGGTGTGGGTTCAAATCCCGTCGAGGGAAGAACAAACATTTGACAGCTCTAAAATCTAATTCTAACACTGTTTGGTTTAATTTTCAGACGTATATATATATATATGTGTGTTACGAAATAACGCAACATTCCAGATTGTATTAGATGCTATTTAGTCCACTACAAGTGATGAGTTCTCTAGACGACCTAGAGATCAGCTGACAAAGAAATATTTGGCTTGAAATTAGCTCACGTTATGTATGCAGATTCAGAACAACTCTATATCTCTCTTCAAGGAAAGGAAACATCGGTGCAGGATGAATACAGAGCACCACCAGCCACTAAATGCTACTTTCTTCGTCAACGTCAGGAAACTGCATTTGATGCTTTCTACTACACTACAGCAACGTAACAGACGTTTTCAATGAACGAGACATAAATTCCAAAATTCGATAACGTAAAACGGCCAAAGTACTAAAGATCGTGACAACAATTTTTTCTTAAATCGGGGACAAATAAAGGGGGGAAAACTTTGATGCATGGTGGATATATATACTGAGTTGAAACATTCTGAAAGACCGATCTATAAAATTAAATCCGAGATATAGTGCTGGCCAACCAGAACTATCAAGCGTTGGTTTTCTTAACAGCGAAAACAGACAATAGCTCAGAATATTTAAAGACCATTTTCGTAAAGTTAATGGAAGTTTGAATTTTACTTTTTATATTTACCAGTTCAAACGGAAAGCACGTTATTTATAACTTATTTGTAAGGTCCTCTAAACTTATTAGATCCGAGTTACATAAATCTGACGTACATATATGTAAGAATCTAAGGATATACGGTCTATAGCACAATCCTTGTATAGAGAAAGACGCAAAGTTTATCCCGTTTTGCCTAAATCTCGAGAAGAAGTTCACCATGCCACAATAGCGTAGCTAGAATGTGTGCCGCCCGGTGCAGCCCTTGTGCTTGCCCCCCTTCACACATCCATAGTAGAGCTTAAGTAGTTCCTTGTATATATATTATGTTTACGGTTAGGTTCGATGTGGGTAGGTTAGGTTAGGATGTTAAATTCAATTGGCAAGAGCAAGGGGTAAAATAATTCCACAGTCAACACAGGGCCGTCTTAACAGCATCATAGACCTCGGGCAAAGCAGTGCACTGGGCCCATATCTACACAACCACTCACAGGAAGAAACATGTAAATGTCGATAAAATCAAGCATATATTCATTGTATTGATACTTCCAACAAAATCAGTGTTTAAACATTAAAAACAAGCCGTACACAACATACATATATTTGCATGGGACTCCTATGCTCATTGGGCCTCCGGGCAACTGCCCAGCGTGCCCATGCGTTAAGACGGCACTGAATCAACAGGCATGATGTACCGTATACTGTATACCAACCATTTAAAATATTCGATTCAATCTAATTAAAATTATATCTCCGCACACGAGCTTCCACGTGGCGACTAGTAAACAACGGATAGAAATCAGGGAGCACGTGCGGAAATTTAATTTAAATTAGCTAATTGTATTCGATTCTGCATGTTGCGTGATAAGAAAAACATGAAAATATGTTTGATGAAACACTATATTTGACCATTGTAAAATACGTATGATTGCATGTACTATTTACTAAAACATACCCTACAATACCGTCAAGTATCAGACAATGCAACATACGGTATGTGACTTGATCACAAAGTCAATAATATATTGATGGTAATTTAACAGCAAAGAAAGCGAATAAGCTGGAATACAATAAAGTAATGTGGAAAACCAAGTTCAGCTGAAAATCAAAGGAAAAAGCCGGTTGGTGGATAAAATCTGGCCAGGACGCGGCCAAAACGATCGATGATCCCTGCAATGATCCCTGTGAAAGCCCCTCCCATTATTTTATGCACTGCCCTTTATACAATATTCATAGGCAACAACTTGTTGATTCCTTTAATAAACTTAACATAGAATTTACTATTCAAACCATTCTTTATGGAAGTGAAACCTCTGATTATAATCAGAATGTAAAACTTTTTCGTGCAGTACATTCCTTTATTAAGCGGAGCAAACGATTTGATAATAATATAGTAATATAAATTAAATTTTTTAAACATTTTAAACTATAACAGTATTCTCACATATGATGGACCATGATTGCAAATATCGGTACTATTCCTCTCACATGACTAAATTAAATTAACTTATTGATATTCTATTTATAATTTATTTTGTTTTATAAATATATACATGTATATATAATGTCATAAATCTCATATTTACACTATGATAATTACCTGCTGCAAGCTAATAAAAAACTTCTAAAATGAATTAAGTATTTAAATTAAATTAAGAGGTAATAAATCTAGCAACATCGTACACTGGTAACACTTTTAGATAGCAACTAATTGTATTTAAAAAAAATTAGTAGATCTCATATCAGCCAAATTGTCGATAAAATCTAATCAATGTTAACTACTTACATGTATCAATAACTGAATATATGAGATTTCTGACTGCTATTGTATACTCGAGTTATTTCCCTTTGAGTATGAAATTCTATATTGTGTATTGTAAATATTAACTGCATGCATTATTGATTGTTGCTGTTGCCTTGTGTATGGAGAGGATTTATATAGGCTATTGCCTGCTATCCAATCCATTTCATTTATTTATGAATAAAATATGTTTAAAATGAAAAAAACGATCGATCAAATCACCAGACAACAACCTAACCACGCACACAATTCGTCTGGCCAGAAAAATAGAGCAACACAAATCTTCAAACGAACTTCTGTCCGGGAAAGTAACTGAAATTTATATAACAACCAAGATGACGTCTCCCACACATAGCGGTTGGGCCGCGGCATTAAAAGACCACACCATTGTTTCTTTGACAGGTTTCACATTGTCAACAATGGTAACACAGCCCTGAATACATCGCTGGCTAATATGTTTATCATTCGGCCAAGATACAAATCGCTTAAATACATATGCCATCGTTTAAGTTACTCGAAATATGAAGAGATCCTTCCATTCAAGTAGCGCACCCGACACTTTCAATACAGCCCATACAGGCTTATACAGCATCTACCCAAACGTACCGCCCCCATACAAGTGTCGCCCGGGACGAACCGCCACATCCATCATCTAGCTACGCTACTGCTATACCATTGAATTGAAGATTGATGGATATGTATATACATGTATATACGAGGATTTTGCGCTTTTAAAAACAAACAAATGAACACATCGGACACACCCTTTTTTAATACTTCAAATTTACGGAGCTATTGATATAATTATATACGAAATTTAGTTGCATCACAACATGTTGATATTTTACTGCAGTTCTAAACGCTCATACGTAATAGTCATAGGTTTGATTGATTGTTGAAGAAGTTACTTTCATTAGTTATTTTTTTCGTCTTTGTAAAAAATATATCGTTTCTTTTCTGTAAATTTGAATGCAGTTAAGGTTAATTTCACCTACACATTTTTTAAATATATATTTTTTAATTGATTTTTGCTATGTATTATGTATGGAGAGGGCGTTTATAATGTTGTTATAACTTGTGCCCAATCAAATTGCTTATATCAGAGCAATAGAATATATTTAATTCCACATGTTTACCAATGCGAAAAGTGAGACGTACACACACTAGAACAAAATGACGAAGAATTGACATTTAGTCACGTCACCAATTCGATTAAAAACGACGCCATAACAGGCGTTTGCTGTCCTACTGTATCTAAAGTAATTGTCAGTTGAAATATGACATGACGAAACAAAAATAAATTAAGGTGACAATATATTATTTCATGCCAGTTAAAAAATTATTAATTCTACAATGAATCATTCCCGACTCATTTTCCAATCACGTGCACCCTATTCCCCATTCAACATTTACACACCATTACACGATACACACCAACTATTTACACATTTCCCCATTGTACATTTATTTGATAATGTTGAACGTTTCAAATAATCAGGCAACTAAACAAACAACGACCTCTCACGTAAAATATTTGAACCAAAAAACCCCACAACCATTGCCAATGAAAATCCAGGTCCTGGTTGGATAGGAACAAAAATGTGCGTGTGTGGTGATAATTGGATCTCCTAGAGGTTACTCCAGTTAATGGGAACTCCTCCTCTCCTCTCTTGATAATTGGATCTCCTAGAGGTTAAGCCAGTTAATAGGACCCCACCTCTTCCCTCTTGATAATTGGATCTCCTAGAGGTTAAACCAGTTAATAGGACCCCACCTCTCCCCTCTTGATAATTGGATCTCCTAGAGGTTAAACCAGTTAATGGGAACTCCTCCTCTCCTCTTGATAATTGGATCTCCTAGAGGTTAAACCAGTTAATGGGGAACTCCTCCTCTCTCCTCTTGATAATTGGATATCCGACGGCAATGCAGATATGAACAATGAAAAAAAATGTACATATTCGTTTCCACGTTAAAAGATCACACACCATCTTACAAATGAACGACAATGCAATATAAGCAGGGATCAGAACATATTCGCCGTCATACAAATGAACGACATTAGCAGGGAATGTTCGTAATTATTTGAATACTAGCTAAGAAGATAGAATCTGTTGGTTAGTTGTAATGTCCATCTTTACTGTTTAATTTTTTTTGAGTTCCAATGCAGTCGTTAAATTCATAGCTTTTTGCTCCAGGCACAGGAGTCAGAAACAAAATTTTAAATTGATTGACATCAATGGCATCACTCAATAATTTGCCATAATAGATAGTACATTTGTACTTCAAATAATGACATTCTTCTATGGTATATCGCAAATTAATTGTATTTTCATTTCGGCGTTTAACGATCTTCGGATCTAATAATTCGGCGCACAAAAACTGTTATTATATGCATATCTTAAAATAAGGGAATTATATGTAAACTTTTTTGTAATTTAATCAACTATCGTTCATCTTTATGATTGATTGATGTCTAACGCCAACTTTAGCAGTATTTCAGCTATATCGTTGCGTGAACAAATATTACAAATAAATTTCCACATCTACCAGACTCTTAGAAATAAAACATTTATTTGTAAAACTATTGTGTTATATATACAATGTGCATATTTAAATTTGATTCTCAACTTTAATGTTAACAAAAATAATTCCGTTAAATAAATAAATTATAAAAATATACTTACATAACAATAGAATGATAGAACTCACTTATTCTTCACAACAAAACATGGCCAATTATTTCAGATCAGTATGACGTCGAGTTGGAGTTTTTTACTTGGAACATAAGGTTAAAGGGCTACATACGTGTCATAGGTAAATAATTACTAAAGCAGAGCTAACGCTGCAGTTAATTTACAACCAGAAACAACACACTACGCCCTATCAATATTAACATGTGATATTAAAACAGCACAATACACAATGTATGAGAATATGCTTCATAAAAACTCCCATGTTGACATATTAACGAGCAACGTTATTGTTAACCTTTGTACTTTCTTTGTGTCTGTCGTCGCCACGATCAGTTTCCCTCCAATAAATGGCTACATACGAAGGTCAAAATAAAATAGATGTGAGAACAGGAACTCACACAATTATAATAATCAGTGTGAATAAGTGCATCGATTTGGGTAGGCTTATCTGGAATCTAGTATAGCGACTGTCGTCAAATCGTTTAGCATGCGGTCCTTCGATTTCAGGAAGAGTTTGAAGATACCAAAGGTGTGATCATAAACCGTAAATTGAAGGACATACAATGCAATGGCAAAAAGAAAAAGGACAAACCACGAACTACAAAACATTACACGGAAAACTAAAGATCAAGCAACACAAACCCTACATAAAACCGGTGCCATAGAAGGGTAGGTAGTTCCTGCTCCACTGGTGGCACCTGTTGTGTTACTCTATTTACAAACCCGGTGATAAGTTATGAATGAGGAAAGGACCGGATAGCGATTACGACAAACGGAACGGAACATATCCGTGGTCATTTGTGACACAGATACTCGTGCTCCGTAACGGTCAACCAAGTAATGATTGGGTTTTTTTCAGGATCTAGCTTTCAACATATCACTGTGATGTGTGGTACCAAGTTCAGTAAAATAGTTCCTTCATTAAATGTATCCTCTCGGCTGGAGTTATGTAGATTACCATTAGAAAATGATATTAAAGTTCAGCCTCTACTCTTTTTATGCACGGTTAACCCATTTCTAAAAATAATCTTTTGAAGTTTCCAAGATCCTAGATTCCCAGAATGTAATTGATTTTGATTTTTGGTATTTAATGCCACTTTCAGCAATATTTCAGCTATATCATGGCGACCAGTTTTAGTGGTGGAAGAAACCGGAGTACCCGGAGAGAACCACCGACCATCGGCAAGCAACTTGTAAACTTTATCACCTGCGATTCGAGTGCACCTTTTTTGTAATTTACAATGTAGTCTTGGTATATCTAAAGATATAAAATGACATGGTCCCAAAACGCTGTGATAGAAATGAACAAGCTATCATCCTGTAATACAATGAAAGATATACAATCTTTGAAGCATATTTTAAAATGAAGACTTAATAATAATTATGCTAGACTCTCTAAAAGCAACATTGAACGAGCAAAACAAATTGTTCTTATAAATACAAACATCTAAAACTTGAGAATGAACATCTAAAACTTGAGAATGAACATCTAAAACTTGAGAGGGAACATCTAAAACTTGAGAATGAACATCTAAAACTTGAGAATGAACATCTAAAACTTGAGAGGGAACATCTAAAACTTGAGAATGAACATCTAAAACTTGAGAATGAACATCTAAAACTTGAGAGGGAACATCTAAAACTTGAGAATGAACATCTAAAACTTGAGAATGAACATCTAAAACTTGAGAGGGAACATCTAAAACTTGAGAATGAACATCTAAAACTTGAGAATGAACATCTAAAACTTGAGAGGGAACATCTAAAACTTGAGAGGAAACATCTAAAACTTGAGAATGAACATCTAAAACTTGAGAATGAACATCTAAAACTTGAGAGGGAACATCTAAAACTTGAGAGGGAACATCTAAAACTTGAGAATGAACATCTAAAACTTGAGAATGAACATCTAAAACTTGAGAGGGAACATCTAAAACTTGAGAATGAACATCTAAAACTTGAGAGGGAACATCTAAAACTTGAGAATGAACATCTAAAACTTGAGAATGAACATCTAAAACTTGAGAGGGAACGTCTAAAACTTGAGAGGGAGCATCTAAAACTTGAGAGGGAACATTTTTTGTCACACCCAATTTTTGAACTCCATAAATTTATCACAAAGTTTAGAATATGTGATAATAGTTTTGAAAGCGAATAGGGAAGATATAAAAACAAACCTACCCCGATATTTTAGAACTTGTATATTTTGCAAATGTAGCAATATTGATGATGAATGTATTCTTTTTTCTATTGTGAAAGAAACTAATGTTACCAAAAAAAAACCTGTTTGTCCGAGTTCGATTGAAATTGAAAAAAAAAAAAAAAAATCTAAACCCAACAGATTTTCGGCAGGTTCAGAGACTCGACTCTCTTTTAAAGCATTTAATGGAAATGAGGACAGCACACTCCCAAACCAGCTCCTTAAATTTGTTGTATTTTTTTTTCAAGCTGTCTTATTTGTTTATATGGCATGTACAATGAACTGTTAATTTAGTTTGTTGATCACATCATTGCAATTCTAAATGACGAACATCATCTAAGATTGTTCTTCTTCTTCTTCCAAATACAGGACTAGACTTCATGGATAGAGTGGATAACGTCCCAGAACTGTGTGCACTACATGTATGTATATGGACATGTACAATTTACTTTAAAGGTAAAATAAACCAAAATAACTAAGTATATACAAAGGTACATGTACAGTGGCTTGCTATATGTATTTAAAGGTGGGTTGGGAATCCTTCAAATGCTAATGTGGAGATATCACTTTGGAAGGATTCTAGGTTATATATGTTATCTTATCTGCCCTGTCATTACTGTCACAACACTTTTGAATATGAGTTTTGTATTTGTACTCGAAAGAAAAGTCAATCAAAACACAGTATCGAATACATATAATGTACTTTGCTCTTATTGGATAATTTGGAATACAAGTACAGAAATCGTAGGTGAAAGTTGTATGGCCATAAGCCCTGATCTTATCTCAGAACCAAATGTAAAGGAAACCTCGGAGTACAGAAATATAAACCAACTTTACCCGCTGCTGGGTACAACCCTCTAAAATGTGCGTCTGCTGAGTGTGCAGAACGAAACATAAGCAAAACGATAACTCACTAAACGACAGGACGTACACGAGTGACCACAGGCACTTGTTTCATTCAAAAAATATATGCCCCCTCCTCTTCCTTACTTCAAGGTAAACATCTGCCCTTTTCCCCTTCCCCACTTCGCTTCAATATTGTTCGCCCATTTGTGTTCCTTTCACTGAACAAATTATATCGTTACACTCCCGAGATATTTCTCTTTCCGACTGCCACATTTAAATATACCTACCGGGCCCCCCTCAGACAAATTGGACAAGAATAGTCAGCGAACGTGGCTTATTAAAAATTTCAGTCAATGAAACGGATACAGCCACTTCCGGTTTGCGCTGGATTTTTCATATGCATTCGGAATTCTCTAGACCGGCCATGTATCTCTGGAGTGTAACGATATATTTGGGTCAGCGAAAGGATCACAAATAAGGGAAAAATATTGAGGCGAATAAGAATAAGAAAACTTTATTTTGATTCGGCACATAATAAAACAGTACAACATAAGCTCTAAGGAGCTTTTTACCGAATATACATTAACAATAAAACAACACAAGTCACATGCAAAGTTACAAACTAAAATAAGCTAAGACATACAGGCATAAAAAGGAGGACTGTGTATAGATCTGAACAAGAACCCACTTGGCAAGTGCCTCTTTGGACTCTTGTTCAAGATCCACACACGGATGCTCCAACATAAAGCAGCATTTAAAAAGAAGCAGCAGGTAAAAAAATAATAATGAAATAATACTGAATACTTAAAACTGGTACCAACATAATCAGTAAAAGCAGCACTGTCTAACTAAAGAATCAAAGAATATAAAATTTTCAAGCCAAACTAAAAAAATTTAATAATTAAAAAATAAAAATATTTAAGCAAAACAAAAGCAAAATTTTAATCATCTACATGTAGAACAGCAACATTTGGACCTATTCCAGGACTGCAAAAGACTTGAATTGAGAGAAGCTATTTTCAGTCCTGAAATGATCTTGGAGGCTGTTCCACAATGTAAATGCAGCAAATCTGAAAGAGTTTTTACTGTACCGTGCATACTGCATATAGATGCCGGCGGGGACCAGGTGGCAATGCCTCGCTGAGTTCCCACCGGCATCCACATGCAGCATGACATAATAAAGCAGAAAATTAAGCATGTTTGGATAGAAAATTGACAAGCACTAAAACAAAGCAATATATATCTAAAAGCTATATGCAAATAAAAAGAGCAAAAACAGTAGCAGAGTATTTATCATCTGCATGCAGAACAACAACATTTAGTACCATTCCAGGACTGCATTAAGCTCTTAAATTGAGAAAAACTGTTTTCAGTCCTGAAATGGTCTGGGAGGCTGTTCCACAATGTAGCAGCGGAAGTGGGAAAGGGGAAAAGGGAAGATGTTTACCTTGAAGTAAGGAAGAGGAGGGGGCATATATTTTTTTGAATGAAACAAGTGCCTGTGCGAGGGACTCATGTTTGCAGATTGCAACACTACTTGCACATGACAGAAAGACAACCACCTTCCATTCTCCATCTCAAATTTGTGAGCAGAAGATTTTAATGTGATTTTTTCTCTAATATATGCATAATCGATAAAAATTGGCTGAAGGAAAAAAAATTGTAATGGGCGCCACTAGAATGAAGGGGAGGGAGGGATGTCAGACACAATTTTGAAAGGGGACCTCCCAAGGACCATTCCAGCCAAATTTGGTTTAATTTGGGTCAGAAGTTTCAGAGAAGATTTAAATGTGATCTTTTATCAAAATATGCCAAATTTGCATAATTGGTATAAATCAGCTGAAATTTCACAGAAAACCTGAAATATATAAACAAATCATTGCTGTGTAATTGCATTTAAAATTTGAGCTCATTTTGACTTATGATAAAGCAAAATAGACAATTAAAGAAATTTCTTTTTTTAGTAACAGCCGCAATCTTGAATTGGGACAATATTCTGAAAGGTTCAGTGGTTTCAGAGAAGAATTTAAATGTTACAACGTTCTTAAGTGATGGGAAAAGATCACTTAACCTTTGTCCAGGTGAGCTAAAATAGCACAGCCCACATTAGCCAAGTTATAAAATGGGCGTAGGGTACTCTACTTGAAATTTCCCCCTACGTTTTCGTACAAAGTTACAGGTTATAATCTTAGGCTTAAATGCAAGGTCTAGGTTATACCTACATATGATATTACTGCAAGTGCAAAAACCTTAAAAAATCCCAGCCAACATTAGCCTAATTATACTTTTACATAAAACAGGTGCAGGGTACAGTACACTCTTTGTAATTGTGTCGCAGCTTTTCGGACCGGGGAAGAGGCTATAAATACAATGTCTAGGTTACATCTACCTACCTATGATATTACTGCCAGTGCGTAGACCTACCATAAAAGCACAACTTCATAAAATAATATTGTCAATTACTTGCAATAAGTGTGATTTTCTCTGAGGATTCAGATTTCTTCTACAAATAAAATTGACCATCATGATATAACTGAGAAATTATTGAATGTGCACTAACAACAATAACCTCAATTTGATTGGTTGATACAATTAGTACTAACAATGTTAATTTGTGGATCATTGCTAGGTAACAGCCAAACCGTATCAGTGGTGTAATGGTTAGTGTGCTTGTAGGTCGTGGGTTTGAGCCCCTTTTGGGGCAAACCAATGACTATAAAATTGGTATTTGTTGCTTCTCTGTCAAGCAGCAGCTTTAAGGACTAAGATTAATTGGCTCAGAATCATGATAATGTGTCCGAGTTGAGTGACATGTATAGCCACATACTGTTGTTTCAGTGAGATACATTGTAGCACAATAAAAATCCAACTCCGTGTTTTGGTCTAGTACAAAGTGGACATCACCATCATCATCTCCTCAAATCTTGTTCTTGCCATGATATACACATATATTAGCTAAAAAAAAATGCTCATTTTGGCATTAAACAGTAATCACCCGCTCACTCCCAGATATCAGTAATCCTTAAACAACCAGACCTCTCTAACAAAAAAAAATTCAAACACTTCAACATAGATATAAATAATGCCTTCAAAATATTTTGTATTAATTTAACTGGTAAGTTCATAAAATTAATTTCAAATTCATGAGTATCAAAATTGAAAATATTTTAAAAATAAAAAATACCTCTAATGCCCAAACCTCCATCAATGTTAAGAAAAATTATGTTATTGAATAAAAGTAAGTATTTGGGATATGTCTAATACAAATCAGTGTTTGTTTTAGGTTTTTCACTCATTTTTGGGAAAATATGAAATGTAGCATATATCTGCTACATCGGGAATCAGGATGTGATGTATCAAATGTGCTGCATAACTAATTATTTAGGAATACTGTTTAAAACAAAGCTAATTTAATTCATCAACAAAATACATAACAGGAAACATGCAAAAATGAAAAATAAAATACAATAAAAATGTATGCTAAAATTCACAAATGTATACTAAATATCCAAATTGGTGCAGTTGGATTTCTAAACTGATGATTGTCTATTGACCAGTACTTTGTAAAATTTTGTTTACTGGTTTGTATTATTGAAACATATTGCATCTAAGTGTTATTTGATGGGCACATACGTACAGTTCACATAAATATTGAATTAAAAGCAGAAAACAATAAAGCCATTTCTGTCCTTGCTCAAACACAAGTGCATATGGCATCGAAAGCATTTTGAGCAGGAACTGCTTACACTTCCGGAACACCTGAGTTCACCCCCGGTTTTTAGTGGGGTTAATGTTACTAGCTCTTTAGTTTTATATGTATGTTTTGTAGGTCATTGTTTGTCCTTTTTCTTTTGGCCATTGTGTTGTCTGTTCTTCTTCGATATACAGATTCTGATTACCCCTTTGGTATCTTCAAACTCTTCTTACATATGAAAATCCATCGCAACCATAATTATATAACATCTCTGTCTTTTCTCATCCCATATCGGATGATGGTTTGTTCCATCTTTTCTAACAATAACTACTGGCCTTTTCATAGGTCATCGTGTTGGCGGCTTGACAGGTGGCAAAGAAACCAGGGTTCTGCCAATTTACGCTTTTATTTCCACTAATCCATCTGCTATTTCACTTGCAAAAGCACATAACTTCATTTTTGTGTGAAGTGCCTGTACCACATCAGGTTGTCTCGACTTTATGTGTGCCTTTATATCTGACGTGCTTTGTGTGTTTGGTGGGTGGGTAGATTCGTAGTGGTGTCAATGTGTTTAATGTGGAGTACCTTTTTTTAATTTCTATTTTCTAAATTATCTCCCTTTGATATTTTCGTAATTACCAATGTAGCAGTCTTCGAAATTAGGTGGTAGTCCGATGCCCGTGGCATGTAAAATTGTACACAGGCTTATGAAATGAGTAGTTCCACAAGTCCAGCGGGCCTGTGAACAAAAAGTCATATAGTTTCAAAAGTTGATTTCATAAGATATTGTGTGTAGATATTTAGTTTATTGTTCTCCGTTTTCAGTTGCTGCCGAGTCAATGCAAAAAATTGGTAGGCAAACAAGTCCTTTTAAGAATTTTCGATATTCGAAATATATTTAGGTGTGTCTGTTTTTTTAAATTTGATTGGTTGATATTTTTACCATCATGTAGGTTTTAAAAAAGGACGAGAAGCAGGACTCACGTTAGAGGGCGAAGTAGTTGCCTTGTGAAGGTTGACTTCAATTTCTCGTTGGTCAAAAGCGAAGTTCAAGTAGCCTTGTAATTTTGAAGAGTCACCCTATGTTGCCTGCGTATTTTTGCATACATGCCAACCCGCGAGAGACTAAGAGCGGTAGGGGATCTAGGGTTTGCCACCCCCCCTCCCCCCAGAACATTGTTTTTCAGAAGGACGCAAAATGGTGCATTCTGTTGCATTTTGGATATAAAATCTGTTCAGTCAAATCTTTAAATATAGTATGAAAAAACCATGAAAAAATGGAAATTAGCATTTTACAAGTCAAACCTCGGTCCCTCGAACTCGGATGGGTCGAATACCATGGATGGCTCGAACTTATTTGAAAGACCCGCCAATTTTCCATATATTTTTAAGTTAAAAAAAATCTTTCCCTCGAACACTGATATCTTGAGCAGTCGAACTTAATAAATGGTCCCATCAGTAATAAAATCACGAGTTTTACCATATCAAACTCGAACATCGCAATTTAATTAATAGATGTACTTGAATGTGCTTACATACAAATGTACATATATACATGATTAATCAATCTACTGGCTTGATAAATACACTTCAATATAAAATAGCGGGGTTATGTTACTTAAAATCATTTAATCCACGACATCTCTTGTGTGTGTTACAATAATATATCATTAATTATAAGTGCCTATTGTCAAGTATGTTTTACTATTAAAGCGGAAAAAAACATTTCCTGGTTTATTGTTGAAAACAAGGAAGATTTACTAATATATTTGAGACTAAAATAACTTATTTTACACAATTTGTTCACATTCACAGCTAAGATGATAAAAAATATGCTAATATTCACATATGAAATTGTAAAGATGAAGCTGAGTTTTTAACTCCAATATTAAATGTCTTTAAAACTATGTATATATTATATAATATATTGATTGATATTTATCATTGCTCTGACTGCCTATTGTTGCTATATTATAATAAAAATGAAACTGAGTTTTTAGCTCCACAATGGAAAATAATTTAACTTTTTTATATTATAAAACCCAACGTTAATTTAATTATACCGAATTAGTTTAAGAAATAAATCATGGAAGTCAGAATGTGTTTTGAGTTTTAACGTGGATTGGCAGATATGAGTATGTTATACCCAATCAGAAGTGAGGGGTATACAACATTTACTAATATCTGCCAAAAGTTGAGAGTGGCAAAATTAATTTATCCCCCTTTTTCGCATTATATTTATGAAAAAACCTTTTTTACTTATTAGTATGTAAGCATACATATTGTCCAGTTAGCTAAAGGTATACGGATATTTGGATAAGGTATGCTTTGAAATCATAGTGACTATTTTTTATTGCTGCACAGTTTTGAAAATTTACCAGGTAAATAAGGAATACATTTGGTTTGTATATTTTTCATAAATATGTAAACCGAATGTAATGAGCACCCATTTAAATTATCATAATCCAAGCTATCATTAATTGACAGATGTACGGTTGAATGTGCTTACTGCAAGGTGTGATAAATGTCAGATTACCAACAGATATTACATTTCTCTGACGTCACACTATTGTTCGAACACCGGATTATTTTGAAGAATCTACAGTTTATTCTTTTATTTTTGAATATATGAACACAACCTTTTACTATTTTAGGCTTAAAAACGTGTTTTACTTATATTGGGACTTTCGTGTCTTGAACCATTGCTGGGCTTTTCAAAGTCACTTTGACTTTCAAAACTTCCATCTTATCATTCGGCTAAGTTGACCACATTAATAAATTCTATAATTAGTATATATAACTCTTGATAGTAAGCTTTTTTTTTTAAATATGAACAATTTGCTTTAAACTAGAGGCTCCCAGGAGCCTGTATAGCTCACCTGGGTATAATAATAACATCAGTCAATAAAACTTGATAACTTCGGTAAAAAAAATTAACAATTGTAGCCTTCGTCATTTTTATAAATTTGATGAAAAAAGGGCAAGAACTCCAAGATGGGTAATCGGATTTACTTCAAAATTGCAGGTAAATAAAAATTGATCGAAGGGTCGAACCGCCAGACACATTTTTGGAAGAGAACCATTCAATGACTATTTCATCAAAATTTTGTTCTTATTGAGCAAATGGTTTCAGACAAAAAGATTTTTATGGGAATTTCCCATAGGGTCCTATGTTAAATTAAGTTCGGCTGTGGCGGCCATCTTGGTCGGTGTTCTGAAATGCTGGACACAATTTTGGAAGAGGACCACCCAAGAATCATTTCAGCAAAGTTTGGTTGAGATTGGCTCTGTAGTTTCAGAGAAGAAGATTTTTTTAATTTCATCCCCCCTTTTTTCTAATTTGCATAATCGGTCAAACTCGGTAAAAGTTCAAAGTTCATAAAAAATCCCGTAATATATGTTAAAAAGCTCATCATTATGCTTATACAGTTCAAATTTGGGCACTTTCTGGCTTAAAATAGAGCAGTTTTGGCCATTTGAAGAAATTTCTATTTTTAGTAATGGTGGCCATCTTGGATACAGGACGGCGCTGACGGACACAATTTTGAAAGGGGACCACCTAAGGATCATTTCAGCAAAGTTTGGTTGAGATTGACTCAGTAGTTTCAGAGGAGAAGATTTTTTTTTAATTCCATCCCCCCTTTTTCTAATTTGCATAATCGGTCAAAATCAGTAAAAGTTCAAAGTTCATAAAAAATCCGTAATATATGTTAAAAAGATCATCATTATGCTTATACAGTTCAAATTTGAGCACTTTCTGGCTTAAAATAGAGCAGTTTTGGCCATTTGAAGAAATTTCTATTTTTAATAATGGTGGCCATCTTGGATATAGGACGGCGCTGACGGACACAATTTTAAAAGGGGACCACCTAAGGATCATCTCAGCAAAGTTTGGTTGAAATTGGCTCAGTAGTTTCAGAGGAGAAGATTTTTTTTTAATTTCATCCCCCCTTTTTTTAAATTTCATAATCGGTCAAAATCGGTAAAAGTTCAAAGTTCATAAAAAATCCGTAATATATGTTAAAAAGCTCATCATTATGCTTATACAGTTCAAATTTGGGCACTTTCTGGCTTAAAATAGAACAGTTTTGGCCATTTGAAGAAATTTCTATTTTTAGTAATGGTGGCCATCTTGGATACAGGACGGCGCTGACGGACACAATTTTGAAAGGGGACCACCTAAGGATCATCTCAGCAAAGTTTGGTTGAGATTGGCTCAGTAGTTTCAGAGGAGAAGATTTTTTTTTTAATTTCATCCCCCCTTTTTTTAAATTTCATAATCGGTCAAAATCGGTAAAAGTTCAAAGTTCATAAAAAAATCCCGTAATATATGTTAAAAAGTTCATCATTATGCTTATACAGTTCAAATTTGGGCACTTTCTGGCTTAAAATAGAGCAGTTTTGACCATTTGAAGAAATTTCTATTTTTAGTAATGGCGGCCATCTTGGATACAGGACGGGGCTAATGGACACAATTTTGAAAGGGGACCACCTAAGGATCATTTCAGCAAAGTTTGGTTGAGATTGGTTCAGTAGTTTCAGAGGAGAAGATTTTTTTTTAATTTCATCCCCCCTTTTTTCTAATTTGCATAATCGGTCAAAATGGGTAATGGGATTTACTTCAAAATTGCAGGGTAGGTAGATCTTGATATGCTGCACATTTTTGCAATAAACTTAACATCTATCTCTAAATAGTTTTTGAAATATAAGACGAAAAGTATTAAAAGGAAAAAAAAAAATTGATGAAAAAGGGGCAATAACTCCAAGATGGGTAATCAAATTTACTTCAAAATTGCAGGGTAGGTAGATCTTGACATGCTGAGCATGTTTGCAGTTTCAACTTACCATCTGTCTGTTATAGTTTTTGAAATAAAGGACGAAAAGTATTAAAATTTTGAAAATTTGATGAAAAAAGGGAAATAACTCCAAAATGAGTAATGGGATTTACTTCAAAATTGCAGGGTAGGTAGATCTTAATATGCCGCACATTTTTGCAATTTAAAGTTAACCTTTATCTCTTATAGTTTTTGAAATATAAGACGAAAAGCATTAAAATTTTACAAATTTGATGAAAAAAGGGCAATAACTCCAAGATGGGTAATCAGATTTACTTCAAAATTGCAGGGTAGGTAGATCTTGATGTGCTGATCATTTTTACCCCATGTCAGATTTTTGATATTACTAACGGTTTTTGAGATATTACCAAAAACCTGCAATTTTACCATATGTTCTATTTTTAGTAACAGCGGCCATGTTGGTTGGTGCACGGCATCACCGGACACAATTTTGAAACTAGATACCCTAGTAATGATTCAGACCAAGTTTGGTTTCCATTGGTCTAGTACTTTCAGAGGAGAAGATTTTTGAAAAAGTTTACGACGTACGACGGACGACGGACGACGGACGACGGACGGACGACGGACGGACGACGGACGACGGACGACGACGACGGACGCCAAGTGATGAGAATAGCTCACATGACCCTTTGGGTCAGGTGAGCTAAAAAGCAATTGATCAATAGATATACAAGACACGATACAAGTAGATGAGTTCTGACATAATTTATGTTCAGAACTGACGAGTATTCTCGCTATACAAAAACAACCAACGAACCGACCGCAAATTAACAAATCAGACAGACCACAGACCTGGGACACTTGAAAGACCTTGAAATATCTAAATATAAACGATTCTATTCACTTGAAAGACCTTGAAATATCTAAATATAAACGAGAATCGAAAACACGGATGCCGGAAAAAATGTGTTATTTGTGGATTATTTAGCTTTCTGAACATTAAAAAGGTAAACATATAAAATGAAAACACTATTGCAGATAGAAATGTATTATGTAAGAGAATAGAATCTACAGTTGGAGTGTATTATCCACTACATAATTGTTTACTTAACAATTACAGGTAGAGGGATAAACTTGTCATCATTTGTGTTAATAGGTCATTAAATTCAGCTATGATTATTAACCATTAATTACGACTAATAAAGAACGATTATTGAATCCTAGACTCGTTTTGCTGATTGTACCAAGCCGAGTCATGATTTCAAAATATCGCCCCAAAATAATATCCGGAGAAATTTTTGGAACTTCTCTGACCCTATCGTTAAAGCAATGCATTCGGAATTCAGTGGTCGTAACCGGTCCGTTGATTTTATATCTACTTCCGTCAATGAAGGGTACTATATGAAATTTGTTTGGAACTTTCCTGAACCTATCGTTGAAGTTAATGCAGTGGTACGTCACTTCCGTCAGCCGTGGGTCCTTATACGAAAAAGTTGGCAATAAATGTATGAAAATCTTAAAATTCTGGAGAACTGAGCTATCGTATGCAGAAAACAAAAACAGGGGCAAAAAGATGCTTCGTTTAGGAATGGATACATGTCCTAGTTTGAATGACATAATGAAAATAAGGTGCAATAAATGTACTCGAAGCGAGCAGGGGTACGATTTTTAAACCTGTCGAGTTGCATGCCTTGTGGATTATTAATATCTATATAGGGTCGACAGTGACGACACATTCAATTTGATGTTAACATAAGATTGTATGAATATTGACACGAACAAGTTAAAATAAGGAAAAAGAGATGAAATAATAAAGAAATAAAGAAATTTTATTGAAAATAAATTTGTAAACAGAAAGTTAGAAAACAAATGGGGGTGATAAGTCCGTGCCACGAGCGCCTGTGGTCTTACTTAATGCATAATTGACATGTCCACATAATATTTGGTACATCATCATGTTTTGAGTTTTGGTGGTTTGAATTAATGGTCAAAAATGTAATTTTCAAATTCGTACCTGTAGAATTGATGGTGGGCCTGTACATATTTGAACTTACAGGCCCGGTGTGCTTTTAAGGTAAAAAGTTGAGCGTGAAGACTGGTAGCATATTTAATACATTCTACTTTAATTATCAATTCTTTGAATTCAGAAACAAATTCATCTGTTATATTATGATAAATTTAATATTTTATGAAAACTTTATTTCAAAAACCATATTCTGAATCTGTTATTATCTGTATGATCATATAATTTTATTTTCACATCAGTGATATTTTCACCACTCATATTTCATGGAGGTTGACATTTTCGAGAGAAAGAGATAACCACAAAATGTTATGATGACTATATTTCTATATCTAAATATGACTTTGCAATGTAGCAGACATTCAACACGGGAAAAAACAAAAACAAACAAACATTTGTTTTACTGTTGGTAGCCCTAAGAAGTTCATGTAGCAAATATGCTATGCGGGGCACTAGATGGTTAAACAACCAGACCTCTCTAACAAACAAACAAATTCAAACACTTCAACATAGATATAAATAATGTCTTCAAAATATTTTGCATTAATTACTGGTAAGTTCATAAAATTAATTTCAAATTCATGAGTATCAAAATTGAAAATATTTTAAAAATAAAAAATAAGTTTGGTTTTCATAGAAACAAATTAAATTCAGAAATATTAGAACTTATTTTCATTATATACAAAATTAATACAAATATATGTAGATCAACGGTAATTGGTATTACTCAATAAAAAAATCAACAAATGCGTAAGGAATAAACTTATACAAGTCTTTGAATTTAATAAAAGCACTTCTTACATTGTCACAAAAATACAATCGACTAATTTGACTACAAAGAATCTCACAAATAAAAACAAAATTTGAGCAGCTATATTCTTCATTCATTAAACAGCATTAAAGCCCATTTACACGATCAAAGTTTTCGTCAAAAACTTGGTCAAAGTTCTTAACGGAAAATTTTCTCAAAGAAAACTTTGCCAAAGTTATCTTGTCAAAGTTTGGTCAAAGTTTGTTTCGTTGGACCACACAAATTTGGATCTCTCGGTCACCATTTTTCAAACACATGTGCTTTTGTGTACATAGATCTTGATCCGAAAGATGTTTGATTGGTCAATTCCCATCAAAGTCCGTCAAAGTTTTTAGAAAAATATGATGGGTTTCTATTCCGTCAAAGTTCATCAAAGTTCTTTGACAAAGTTTTTGATGCAGGTTTACACGATCAAAAACTTTGTCAAAGAAAACTTTGACCAAGCTTTTGATGGAAAACTTTGATGTGTAAACAGGCCTTTAGTGATCAGATGCAGTCATGATGCTGTCTTTCAATTAATACAATTTAATATCTGTACCTAATTCAAGTTTTTGGTACTCAAAGACTAACACATATTGCAAACAAAAAAATAATCACAGCCCTCTGTAATATGATTAGATTAGGACAATTTAGCATCATGTATATTATTATTTTCAAATTGACTAGAATTAGATTTGACATCTTTACCACTGTGTTGATGGGAATTCATTTTATCATTTGATGTAGACAAGTCAGTATTATCCAGTTGTTGAGTAGCAGAATCGGAACCAATGTTCATGTCATCCAGTTGTTGCGTAGCACACTCAGAACCGATGTTACTGTCATCCAGTTTGCCTTTAACTTCAGATAGGCTATTTGCACTCTTGTCTTCAACACCAACAATTTCCTTATTTGTACTTAAATGGTCTCCACAAATTTTATGATAATTATTTTCTGCAGGACTTTTATTATTTAACTCTTCTGAAGATATATCACCTTTTTCATCTGGTGCATCATTTACATGTAACTGGTTTAGTGCATTTTGAGTTGGCTGTCCTGTAGACATAGAATCTGGATTTAACAAATTTTTCTTTTGATCATGTGACTCTTCTACAAATTCCTCCCCACTTTCATCTTCTCCCTCACTACTGGTAAAACTCAGGGAACTGCCACTCCTTGCCATCATGGTACCAGAAGTCAAAGGTTGTATAACAATATCCTGCTTCGTTCTGACACCCACTATTTTCATGATGGTATCAAGCTCATTCAGATAATCACCGTGGCCACCAACCTGTAAAACAGAATATTCAGTTGCCATGACGATGAAACTGTGTGTGAAATTAACCATGCTTCGGTGAGGGCTGTGTTATTAAAGTTGTCAAATTAAAGTATAAGTGGTTATTTTCACTATCTTCGTTAGGACAGTAAATTCATGAAAATAAAAAATAGCAGAAATACCCTCATTTATAATGTTGATTTTTTTTATTCAATCACGAAATTAAAAACTAGCAAATACCTTTGACCTTCATATTAGTGAATTTAATTGTCTGTGAATTTTACCACCTATACAGTACCGTATTTAGGGTTGTATAATGCGCACCCCCTCTTGGCCTTGAAAATCTCCAGAAAAAAACTAGTTCGTGTCTATAATGCGCATGGACTTTAAAAAAAATCGCCCTCGGAAATGTAAGAATTAAATATCAATCGTATATATTTTTCAGTCCTTTGAGCATGTTTCATTTGCTGGGAGAATTTAAGAACCATTTATCTCTTTCCATCTTCAATAAAGTTGCAAAATATTAAATATGTTGGGTTTTATTGGCGGACATGTGATTTCCGGGTCTGAGAAAGAGTGAAACACATTGTTCCTGTTTATAAAAAATCTGGGCAAAATCCTGCGCATTATACAACCCTAAATAGGGTATATATGCTTTCATGTTTTCAGTTCAAAGTTGCAATGTCAGCTGCAATTTTCATGTACAAACGATCTTCGGTTCATTTTTACTTCCATTTATTTTGTAGGGGTTTCATATTTTATTTATGTTATTAGTATTTATTTACATATACTGGTGTCCAACATGATTTTCATATCGTATGATGTTTGTGTCGTTTATCAGTAACACGACGGGCGTCACTAGTGGAATAGGAAGTACTAACCCTTCCGAAGCACCTTTTGTAGATAAATTTTTAATGCTTTACACAACAATATCAATCAATAGCTTACGATATCAGACAGGTCAATATTATGCATTCTTCTGTTGTCCCATTTGATTGGTTGTAACCCAGCAACAGAAAACTGTACTGATGATGTTCTGTATAAAAACTTCAACAACCAATCAGCTCTGTAAGCAATTAAGACAACAATAATCATCTTGAATAAAAAAATATCATGAAATTTGTAACTTAACAATAAATAAGTTACACGAAGATATTTTATCGTTTGTTGATATATGTATTGCCGTTGGAGATCCAGTTATCAATAGGGGAGGGTTGGGATCTCAATAACCAGCTTGGTTTAACCCTGCCACATTTTGTGCCTGTCCTAAGATAGAACCTGGATTTCCAATGTCATATGGCGCAATCTTTTTTTGTGAGTTTAAGCCTCATTCATGTCCAGGTGTACTCGATATAACTATGTGATAAAGTTTGTCAGTGACTTGCAACAGGTCGGTGGTTTTTTCCGGGTACTCCGGTTTCCTCCACCAATAAACCTGACTGCCATGATATAACTGAAAAATTGTTGAAAGTGGCATTAAACACCATAAACCAAACGAAACCTTTTCTTGGTGTTCAGTGAACGAAAGGGAAAGATTATTGTTCTTTTTGTTGAAATTGGTGGAATTGTTGACCCTCACTGTTTAAACTCGTTATCGTGATCCTATGACAGTTGGATTTACAACAACCTGTGCAATCAGTGCCTATCACCACTAACATTGTGAGTTCGAATACTGCTATAGACAAGGTGTACTCGATATAACTTTTTGTGATAAAGTTTGTCAGTGACTTGCGACAGGTTGATGGTTTTCTACGGGTACTCCTGTTTTCTCCACCAATAAAACTGACTGCCAAGATATAACTGAAATATTGTTGAAAGTGGTGTTAAACACAATAACCCTAACCATAAACAGATATATTGACCAGGAATGTAATAGTGCTTGCTCTATAAACCAAACATTTTCAGGTAGACATGTGTCTCCATTATGACACATTATTCTGATTCCCAATTCTCTTTTAATGATGTGTACATCAATGTGGGCTGTATTACTAATGTTATATATGACCAGACTTGGAAAGGAATCCAATCTTTCAAATTCAAGAGAAGCATGATAACTGTTACACCACAGAGGTGGTTTATAAAAACAAAAATTACCAACATTTTATAATAAACAAATAGAGTTTAAGATGTAAGTAAGGTCAGAGGGGTTTATCTGTGTATTCAGGTACCCTACTAGAGGATGCCTTAAGTGACATGCTGTATTCAGGTACCCTCCTAGAGGATGCCTTAAGTGACATGCTGTATTCAGGTACCCTCCTAGAGAATGCCTTAAGTGACATGCTGTATTCAGGTACCCTCCCAGAGAATGCCTTAAGTGACATGCTGTATTCAGGTACCCTCCTAGAGGTTGCCTTAAGTGACATGCTGTATTCAGGTACCCTCCTAGAGGATGCCCTAAGTGACATGCTGTATTCAGGTACCCTCCTAGAGGATGCCTTAAGTGACATGCTGTATTCAGGTGCCCTCCTAGAGGTTGCCTTAAGTGACATGCTGTATTCAGGTACCCTCCTAGAGGTTGCCTTAAGTGACATGCTGTATTCAGGTACCCTCCTAGAGAATGCCATAAGTGACATGCTGTATTCAGGTACCCTCCTAGAGAATGCCTTAAGTGACATGCTGTATTCAGGTACCCTCCTAGAGGATGCCTTAAGTGACATGCTGTATTCAGGTACCCTCCTAGAGAATGCCTTAAGTGACATGCTGTATTCAGGTACCCTCCTAGAGAATGCCTTAAGTGACATGCTGTATTCAGGTACCCTCCTAGAGAATGCCTTAAGTGACATGCTGTATTCAGGTACCCTCCTAGAGGATGCCTTAAGTGACATGCTGTATTCAGATACCCTCATAGAGAATGCCTTAAGTGACATGCTGTATTCATGTACCCTCCTAGAGAATGCCTTAAGTGACATGCTGTATTCAGGTACCCTCCTAGAGAATGCCTTAAGTGACATGCTGTATTCATGTACCCTCCTAGAGGATGCCTTAAGTGACATGTTGTATTCAGGTATCCTCCTAGAGGATGCCTTAAGTGACATGCTGTATTCAGGTACCCTCCTAGAGGATGCCTTAAGTGACATGCTGTATTCAGGTACCCTCCTAGAGGATGCCTTAAGTGACATGCTGTAATCATGTACCCTCCTAGAGGATGCCTTAAGTGACATGCTGTATTCAGGTACCCTCCTAGAGGATGCCTTAAGTGACATGCTGTATTCAGGTACCCTCCTAGAGGATGCCTTAGGTGACATGCTGTATTCAGGTACCCTCCTAGAGGATGCCTTAAGTGACATGCTGTATTCAGGTACCCTCCTAGAGGATGCCTTAGGTGACATGCTGTATTCAGGTACCCTCCTAGAGGATGCCTTAAGTGACATGCTGTATTCAGGTACCCTCCTAGAGGATGCCTTAAGTGACATGTTGTATTCAGGTACCCTCCTAGAGGATGCCTTAAGTGACATGCTGTATTCAGGTACCCTCCTAGAGGATGCCTTAAGTGACATGCTGTATTCAGGTACCCTCCTAGAGAATGCCTTAAATGACATGCTGTATTCAGGTACCCTCTTAGAGAATGCCTTAAGTGACATGCTGTATTCAGGTGCCCTCCTAGAGAATGCCTTAAATGACATGCTGTATTTAGGTACCCTCCTAGAGAATGCCTTAAGTGACATGCTGTAATCATGTACCCTCCTAGAGGATGCCTTAAGTGACATGCTGTATTCAGGTACCCTCTTAGAGAATGCCTTAAGTGACATGCTGTATTCAGGTGCCCTCCTAGAGAATGCCTTAAATGACATGCTGTATTCAGGTACCCTCCTAGAGAATGCCTTAAGTGACATGCTGTAATCATGTACCCTCCTAGAGGATGCCTTAAGTGACATGCTGTATTGAGGTACCCTCCTAGAGGATGCCTTAAGTGACATGCTGTAATCATGTACCCTCCTAGAGGATGCCTTAAGTGACATGCTGTATTCATGTACCCTCCTAGAGAATGCCTTAAGTGACATGCTGTATTCAGGTGCCCTCCTAGAGAATGCCTTATGTGACATGCTGTATTCAGGTACCCTCCTAGAGAATGCCTTAAGTGACATGCTGTATTCAGGTACCCTCCTAGAGGATGCCTTAAGTGACATGCTGTATTCAGGTACCCTCCTAGAGAATGCCTTAAATGACATGCTGTATTCAGGTACCCTCCTAGAGAATGCCTTAAGTGACATGCTGTATTCAGGTACCCTCCTAGAGAATGCCATAAGTGACATGCTGTATTCAGGTACCCTCCTAGAGAATGCCTTAAGTGACATGCTGTATTCAGATACCCTCCTAGAGAATGCCTTAAGTGACATGCTGTATTCAGGTACCCTCCTAGAGGATTCCGTAAGTGACATGCTGTATTCAGGTACCCTCCTAGAGAATGCCTTAAGTGATATGCTGTATTCAGGTACCCTCATAGAGAATGCCTTAAGTGACATGCTGTATTCAGGTACCCTCCTAGAGGATGCCTTAAGTGACATGTTGTATTCAGGTACCCTCCTAGAGGATTCCTTAAGTGACATGCTGTATTCAGGTACCCTCCTAGAGGATGCCTTAAGTGACATGCTGTATTCAGGTACCCTCCTAGAGGATGCCATAAGTGACATGCTGTATTCAGGTACCCTCCTAGAGAATGCCTTAAGTGACATGCTGTATTCAGGTACCCTCCTAGAGGATGCCTTAAGTGACATGCTGTATTCAGGTACCCTCCTAGAGGATTCCTTAAGTGACATGCTGTATTCAGGTACCCTCCTAGAGGATGCCTTAAGTGACATGCTGTATTCAGGTACCCTCCTAGAGGATGCCATAAGTGACATGTTGTATTCAGGTACCCTCCTAGAGGATGCCTTAAGTGACATGCTGTATTCAGGTACCCTCCTAGAGGATGCCTTAAGTGACATGCTGTATTCAGGTACCCTCCTAGAGGATTCCTTAAGTGACATGCTGTATTCAGGTACCCTCCTAGAGGATGCCTTAAGTGACATGCTGTATTCAGGTACCCTCCTAGAGAATGCCTTAAGTGACATGCTGTATTCAGGTACCCTCCTAGAGAATGCCTTAAGTGACATGCTGTATTCAGGTACCCTCCCAGAGGATGCCTTAAGTGACATGCTGTATTCAGGTACCCTCCTAGAGAATGCCTTAAATGACATGCTGTATTCAGGTACCCTCCTAGAGAATGCCTTAAGTGACATGCTGTGTTCAGGTACCATCTTAAAGAATGCCTTAAGTGACATGCTGTGTTCAGGTACTCTCCTAGAGGATGCCTTAAGTGACATGATGTATTCAGGTACCCTCCTAGAGAATGCCTTAAGTGACATGCTGTATTCAGGTACCCTCCTAGAGAATGCCTTAAGTGACATGCTGTGTTCAGGTACTCTCCTAGAGGATGCCTTAAGTGACATGCTGTATTCAGGTACCCTCCTAGGGAATGCCTTAAGTGACATGCTGTATTCAGGTACCCTCCTAGAGAATGCCTTAAGTGACATGCTGTGCTCAGGTACCCTCCTAGAGGATGCCTTAAGTGACATGCTGTATTCAGGTACCCTCCTAGAGAATGCCCTAAGTGACATGCTGTATTCAGGTACCCTCCTAGAGAATGCCTTAAGTGACATGTTGTATTCAGGTACCCTCCTAGAGAATGCCTTAAGTGACATGCTGTATTCAGGTACCCTCCTAGAGAATGCCTTAAGTGACATG
Source organism: Bathymodiolus brooksi (assembly GCA_963680875.1). Classification (NCBI taxonomy): domain Eukaryota; kingdom Metazoa; phylum Mollusca; class Bivalvia; order Mytilida; family Modiolidae; genus Bathymodiolus; species Bathymodiolus brooksi. Next base: position 45,291,630 of record OY804590.1, on the reverse strand, counting down.
CTGTATTCAGGTACCCTCCTAGAGAATGCCTTAAGTGACATGTTGTGTTCAGGTACTCTCCTAGAGGATGCCTTAAGTGACATGCTGTTTTCAGGTACCCTCCTAGAGGATGCCTTAAGTGACATGCTGTATTCAGGTACCCTCCTAGAGAATGCCTTAAGTGACATGCTGTATTCAGGTACCCTCCTAGAGAATGCCTTAAGTGACATGCTGTATTCAGGTATCCTCCTAGAGGATGCCCTAAGTGACATGCTGTATTCAGGTACCCTCCTAGAGGATGCCTTATGTGACATGCTGTATTCATGTACCCTCCTAGAGAATGCCTTAAGTGACATGCTGTATTCAGGTACCCTCCTAGAGGATGCCTTAAGTGACATGCTGTATTCAGGTACCCTCCTAGAGGATGCCTTAAGTGACATGCTGTATTCAGGTACCCTCCTAGAGGATGCCTTAAGTGACATGCTGTATTCAGGTACCCTCCTAGAGGATTCCTTAAGTGACATGCTGTATTCAGGTACCCTCCTAGAGGATGCCTTAAGTGACATGCTGTATTCAGGTACCCTCCTAGAGAATGCCTTAAGTGACATGCTGTATTCAGGTACCCTCCTAGAGAATGCCTTAAGTGACATGCTGTATTCAGGTACCCTCCCAGAGGATGCCTTAAGTGACATGCTGTATTCAGGTACCCTCCTAGAGAATGCCTTAAATGACATGCTGTATTCAGGTACCCTCCTAGAGAATGCCTTAAGTGACATGCTGTGTTCAGGTACCATCTTAAAGAATGCCTTAAGTGACATGCTGTGTTCAGGTACTCTCCTAGAGGATGCCTTAAGTGACATGATGTATTCAGGTACCCTCCTAGAGAATGCCTTAAGTGACATGCTGTATTCAGGTACCCTCCTAGAGAATGCCTTAAGTGACATGCTGTGTTCAGGTACTCTCCTAGAGGATGCCTTAAGTGACATGCTGTATTCAGGTACCCTCCTAGGGAATGCCTTAAGTGACATGCTGTATTCAGGTACCCTCCTAGAGAATGCCTTAAGTGACATGCTGTGCTCAGGTACCCTCCTAGAGGATGCCTTAAGTGACATGCTGTATTCAGGTACCCTCCTAGAGAATGCCTTAAGTGACATGCTGTATTCAGGTACCCTCCTAGAGAATGCCTTAAGTGACATGTTGTATTCAGGTACCCTCCTAGAGAATGCCTTAAGTGACATGCTGTATTCAGGTACCCTCCTAGAGAATGCCTTAAGTGACATGCTGTATTCAGGTACCCTCCTAGAGAATGCCTTAAGTGACATGTTGTGTTCAGGTACTCTCCTAGAGGATGCCTTAAGTGACATGCTGTTTTCAGGTACCCTCCTAGAGGATGCCTTAAGTGACATGCTGTATTCAGGTACCCTCCTAGAGAATGCCTTAAGTGACATGCTGTATTCAGGTACCCTCCTAGAGAATGCCTTAAGTGACATGCTGTATTCAGGTATCCTCTTAGAGGATGCCCTAAGTGACATGCTGTATTCAGGTACCCTCCTAGAGGATGCCTTATGTGACATGCTGTATTCATGTACCCTCCTAGAGAATGCCTTAAGTGACATGCTGTATTCAGGTACCCTCCTAGAGGATGCCTTAAGTGACATGCTGCATTCAGGTACCCTCCTAGAGGATGCCTTAAGTGACATGCTGTATTCAGGTACCCTCCTAGAGGATGCCTTAAGTGACATGCTGTATTCAGGTACCCTCCTAGAGGATTCCTTAAGTGACATGCTGTATTCAGGTACCCTCCTAGAGGATGCCTTAAGTGACATGCTGTATTCAGGTACCCTCCTAGAGAATGCCTTAAGTGACATGCTGTATTCAGGTACCCTCCTAGAGAATGCCTTAAGTGACATGCTGTATTCAGGTACCCTCCCAGAGGATGCCCTAAGTGACATGCTGTATTCAGGTACCCTCCTAGAGAATGCCTTAAATGACATGCTGTATTCAGGTACCCTCCTAGAGAATGCCTTAAGTGACATGCTGTGTTCAGGTACCATCTTAAAGAATGCCTTAAGTGACATGCTGTGTTCAGGTACTCTCCTAGAGGATGCCTTAAGTGACATGATGTATTCAGGTACCCTCCTAGAGAATGCCTTAAGTGACATGCTGTATTCAGGTACCCTCCTAGAGAATGCCTTAAGTGACATGCTGTGTTCAGGTACTCTCCTAGAGGATGCCTTAAGTGACATGCTGTATTCAGGTACCCTCCTAGGGAATGCCTTAAGTGACATGCTGTATTCAGGTACCCTCCTAGAGAATGCCTTAAGTGACATGCTGTATTCAGGTACCCTCCTAGAGAATGCCTTAAGTGACATGTTGTATTCAGGTACCCTCCTAGAGAATGCCTTAAGTGACATGCTGTATTCAGGTACCCTCCTAGAGAATGCCTTAAGTGACATGCTGTATTCAGGTACCCTCCTAGAGAATGCCTTAAGTGACATGTTGTGTTCAGGTACTCTCCTAGAGGATGCCTTAAGTGACATGCTGTTTTCAGGTACCCTCCTAGAGGATGCCTTAAGTGACATGCTGTATTCAGGTACCCTCCTAGAGAATGCCTTAAGTGACATGCTGTATTCAGGTACCCTCCTAGAGAATGCCTTAAGTGACATGCTGTATTCAGGTATCCTCCTAGAGGATGCCCTAAGTGACATGCTGTATTCAGGTACCCTCCTAGAGGATGCCTTATGTGACATGCTGTATTCATGTACCCTCCTAGAGAATGCCTTAAGTGACATGCTGTATTCAGGTACCCTCCTAGAGGATGCCTTAAGTGACATGCTGCATTCAGGTACCCTCCTAGAGGATGCCTTAAGTGACATGCTGTATTCAGGTACCCTCTTAGAGAATGCCTTAAGTGACATGCTGTGTTCAGGTACCCTCCTAGAGAATGCCTTAAATGACATGCTGTATTCAGATACCCTCCTAGAGGATGCCTTAAGTGACATGCTGTATTCAGGTACCCTCCTAGAGGATGCCATAAGTGACATGTTGTATTCAGGTACCCTCCTAGAGGATGCCTTAAGTGACATGCTGTATTCAGGTACCCTCCTAGAGGATGCCTTAAGTGACATGCTGTATTCAGGTACCCTCCTAGAGGATGCCTTAAGTGACATGCTGTATTCAGGTACCCTCCTAGAGGATGCCTTAAGTGACATGCTGTATTCAGGTACCCTCCTAGAGAATGCCTTAAGTGACATGCTGTATTCAGGTACCCTCCTAGAGAATGCCTTAAGTGACATGCTGTGTTCAGGTACCCTCCTAGAGAATGCCTTATGTGACATGCTGTATTCAGGTACCCTCCTAGAGAATGCCTTAAGTGACATGCTGTATTCAGGTACCCTCCTAGAGGATGCCTTAAGTGACATGTTGCATTCAGGTACCCTCCTAGAGGATGCCATAAGTGACATGCTGTATTCAGGTACCCTCCTAGAGAATGCCTTAAGTGACATGCTGTATTCAGGTACCCTCCTAGAGAATGCCTTAAATGACATGCTGTATTCAGGTACCCTCCTAGAGGATGCCTTAAGTGACATGCTGCATTCAGGTACCCTCCTAGAGGATGCCATAAGTGACATGTTGTATTCAGGTACCCTCCTAGAGAATGCCTTAAGTGACATGCTGTATTCAGGTACCCTCCTAGAGAATGCCTTAAGTGACATGCTGTATTCAGGTACCCTCCTAGAGAATGCCTTATGTGACATGCTGTATTCAGGTACCCTCCTAGAGAATGCCTTAAGTGACATGCTGTATTCAGGTACCCTCCTAGAGGATGCCTTAAGTGACATGCTGCATTCAAGTACCCTCCTAGAGGATGCCTTAAGTGACATGCTGTATTCAGGTACCCTCCTAGAGGATGCCTTAAGTGACATGCTGCATTCAGGTACCCTCCTAGAGGATGCCATAAGTGACATGCTGTATTCAGGTACCCTCCTAGAGGATGCCATAAGTGACATGCTGTATTCAGGTACCCTCCTAGAGAATGCCTTAAGTGACATGCTGTATTCAGGTAACCTCCTAGAGAATGCCTTAAATGACATGCTGTATTCAGGTACCCTCCTAGAGGATGCCTTAAGTGACATGCTGTATTCAGGTACCCTCCTAGAGGATGCCTTAAGTGACATGTTGTATTCAGGTACCCTCCTAGAGAATGCCTTAAGTGACATGCTGTATTCAGGTACCCTCCTAGAGAATGCCTTAAGTGACATGCTGTATTCAGGTACCCTCCTAGAGAATGCCTTAAATGTCATGCTGTATTCAGGTACCCTCCTAGAGGATGCCTTAAGTGACATGCTGTATTCAGGTACCCTCCTAGAGGATGCCTTAAGTGACATGCTGTATTCAGGTACCCTCCTAGAGGATGCCTTAAGTGACATGCTGTATTCAGGTACCCTCCTAGAGAATGCCTTAAGTGACATGCTGTATTCAGGTACCCTCCTAGAGAATGCCTTAAATGACATGCTGTATTCAGGTACCCTCCTAGAGGATGCCTTAAGTGACATGCTGTATTCAGGTACCCTCCTAGAGAATGCCTTAAGTGACATGCTGTATTCAGGTACCCTCCTAGAGAATGCCTTAAGTGACATGCTGTATTCAGGTACCCTCCTAGAGGATGCCTTAAGTGACATGCTGTATTCAGATACCCTCCCAGAGGATGCCTTAAGTGGCATGCTGTATTCAGGTACCCTCCCAGAGGATGTCTTAAGTGACATGCTGTATTCAGGTATCCTCCTAGAGGATGCTTTAAGTGACATGCTGTATTCAGGTGAACTTCTGTAGGATACTTGAAGTGTCAGTCTGTACATAGGACAGGTGTCCTCCTGTAGGATGTCAATTTGTCAAAAACTATTAAAATTGATTTTCTGTCAAACATCTGAATTGTCAGTAATATTTCAATAACATAAACATGATTTTATCTATCTACAATATATATATATATATATATATATATATATGACAAAATATTTCACTTTTTTATTTCATAATTACTTTTCTTTATTTCATTCTTTAAATCAACATTGAACACATTGAAGTAATAATATTAATCCTAAAAAGCACCCTGAATTGTATCCAGGACTTTCAGTATGCAGAAATTTGGTCTTAATTTAAACAAAATACAAACTAGATAAGAAATTTACTTTGAATATCCATTGATGATTTTTCCAGCTACAACTTGACCAAATCTCTCCCAACTTCTGGAATCGCCAGTAACAGGTGCCCCTAATAGTATTACATCTTCTATAATGCCCTCACAACCTTCGAAAAAAGGGATATATATTCATACAATTATTATTTGCATCTAAATATATTTTCACTATCAGTTCCAGCAGTACAAGAGATTATTCTGTAAGCAATTATGTTCTTATGTTTCTTGTACTGTACTCATTTGCATATAGTGAAAACTGTCTTAAAGGGTAATACCGGTACTTACTTTGTTGCCCAGAAAATTACTTGACCAATGTCTTATGGGCCAGATGTTAGTTGACAAGTGTTATACGAGTCTGCTAGTTTCAGAAGAGAAGTTTTTTGTTGTATTTTGGCCAATCAAAAACCAGAATGCCTATATCAGCCATGATTTTTGTCCGATTAAAACGAAATAAGAAATTATTGTAGAGGACCTTCTAAACATCATTCCTGTATATATTGACACAGCCGTTTCAGAGGAGCAATTTTTTTTTTATATTGGCCAATCAAATACAAGAATGCCTGTATTGGCCAGATTTTTTGTCATATCAAAACAAAATAAAGCATTTTTTGTAGACAACTGACTAAACTTCATTTCTGCAAAGTTTGGTTCCATTGGTCAATTAATTTCAGAGAAGAATATTAAAATGTGAAAACGTTACATGTGACGAGGAACGGATGACAGACTACAAATGATGGCAAAAGCTCACATGACCCTTGGGTCGGGTCAGGTTAGCTAATAAAAGAGAAGATGTAACTTCTATCACAGAAAAAAATAATAGACAGATCATTTTTACATATTTCATTTTGTTATATTTCAAAATTTTTCACTTGGACTAAACAGTTTCTGAAGGATTTAAGTGCATTTTAAATACAAAGCTAAAATCATAGCATTTGTTCCATATAATAGAATCTGTTGTGAGATTAAAGAATTTTGTCAAGTTAAGAATATAAAATAATTTTCAGACTTTTTATGTGAATAAAATAAAATAGTGTGATTTGCACAAAAACTGTATGGAAATTCAGCAGAAATGTAAAGCCTAAAGAAAATATTACCATCATGATTTCTCTTTGAAATACATGATACTGAAACCAAAAAACTAAAATTTTGTAAATTTTTACTAAAAATACTAGTGACAAAGATTGTAAAATTCAAATTGATAAATTATTTATGTATTTTTACAGCATGTATGATTATTATTGATAACATTAAAGTGTCAGATATCATCTTTTTTTTTGCTTTAAAAAGGCTGACAAAGTCTGTCACACGTCATGACCTAATGTTTGACTTTCAGAGGTTGGCAGGTACAAATGTATGGAAATATCGTTAACTTTCTTTATTTGTACATTTTTGGAGATATACTAGTCTACTCACATTTCCTCCTTGACATTTCTTCTAGACAGTAAAATATAACTCTAGCACCTAAACTGTAACCTATTAAAGTGACTGGACGGTTTCCCTGTAAATAAATAAATTTTACTTTCAGATAGGGCAAGATTATATGTTATGCACAACAGAACCTTAATCAAAATTAAACTAAAATTCTAATATGACTTCCTTCACTCCATTTGTAAACAAACCAGCAATGTATTTCTTCGTAAATTCTCATTGGCACATGTGCTGTCCACATATTTAAGCCAGGTGATAAAATTACACAACAAAATTATTTACACTGTTGTTAACAATTGAACACCATCATATATTTACTAATAATAATCAACATAAAGAAAAAAAAATATGTCACATGTAATTGAAACGTGCAAACACAATTATTATTGTTATGGCTGTTCCATCAATAAGACTTTCTCGTCGTAAAAGCACATGTTGCTGAGTTATTGTCTGCTTGAATTTGGCAGTGCCTTTCATGGGTTGTTCTGTTGAAATTTTAAATGCTGCGGTCTCCTATATTGAGGGGTTAGGGTTAGGGTTTTGGTAACTCCATTTTCAACAATATTTTAGTTATATCGTGGTGATCAGTTTTATTGGTGGAGGAAATCGGAGTACCTGGAGAAATCAATCAACCTATCGCAAGTCACTGACAAACTTTATGACATAATGTTGTATCGAGTACACCTCGCCTGAGCAGGATTCGAACTCACAACATTAGTGGTGATAGGCACTGATTGCATAGGTAGTCATAAATCCAACTACCATATGATCATGACCACGACAGCCCCGTTTCCTCTATTGAATACTAATTTATGTAACCTGTAAATAGGTTTAACAATTTTCAATTGTCATGTGCAGCCTCTTCACTTTTTTGATGGCGGCTATGCAGTATTTGGTAGAAATATAAAAATGTCAAATACTAAATCTTCAAACTCAGATTGACTTATTCATTTAACCCTACATATGTGTACCTGTTCCCTGGCTAGTAAAGTTTCTGCCAATTCTTTTCCTGTAGCTATAGACCTCTGTAAACATACACCCCATGGATTATCTATAACATTAGCTGCTGATATTAACACTGCAGGCCAAGCTATAGCTGTTATTATTGCTGAAATTAATATAACTCTGATTAGTCAAATCATATCATTGATATATCAGTCCTTGCCTTAATTTCTTTCACCTACTTGCCCGAAAGCCAAATTTAGAAAAAAATTATATTTATTCAAACAAATTCTTTCATAATTTTCACTTATCCGAAACCAGTTTTACTCGTCTCCGGCTATGGGCATGTGGGTTAACGTGAAGACTGATATCATGAGAAATATAAAGTTTTAAACCCAACCTCATGTCGTCATGACAATTAGAACACTGTGAACATGGCGAAAGAACTTCATTCACGGATCTAAATTTTTCATGGATTGTTCATAACATATTATAAACATATTGCCTTCAGTGGAGGATGTTATGGTAGATTACCACACGAGGAAAAAAATTTCACCCGAGACGAAAGTCGAGAGTGATATTTTTTTCAGGGTGTGGTCATCTATCATAGCACCTTCCACTGAAGGCAGCATGTTTTTTATTATACTGAATGACATTTCACTGGTAGCGTATTAAAATATTTATTTATAATATTATAATATTAACATAACGTCGCTGTTTTTAATGTGACATTATCATTATAATGACATCATTAACGTCCCGTTACCAAATCCTCGATAAACATACTACATGTATATGGTAAACATGTTTTGCTCGAAACGTCCTTACTTGTTAGGAAATCCCAGAAACGTTTTACAGCTGCGGCAACAGATCGCTTAGTAGCTTTGCTATCTTTGGAATTTAACAGATTTTGTATGTTCTCTTCAGATATTTCAGCAAATGATATTGTGTGGGCAAAACAAACTGTGCTGTCACACTGTGTCATCTGTTACTACAGAAATGACGCTTTTAGAGTAATCGGCAAAATTCAGACAGAGAGGGTGTAATTTTCTGGATTCTGCAATGTTAGGTTGGAGCGGGTGATATTACTCAGAGGATGTTATTCAGATGCTGATGTTAAAATATGGAAAATTACAAAGCTATTGCAGAATATCAACTGAAATGAAATAAAAGGATTTTTTCATGAAGTATAATGAAAAAATATATATATTAGTATATGAAGAAATTGTGTCATCACACATTTAGTGTTCACTATTCATGTAAATGGAAAGAATACTAGGTGAGGTTCTTAATTTGTGGAGTGGTTGATCAGTGAAATCCATGAAAAAATTTATTCACCCCAAATATAAAGCATTTGACAGTAAGCCCCTGACGAAAGGTTTAATATGAACAAACAACTGCACCAAAAAAAATTGCTAAATGTTCGTCTGGGCATACGATCGACAGCATAATATAGGTGCATGCTTATAATATTCATATAGAAATACACTCTCATAGTTCAAATAAACACATGCTCTAATACTTCCCATAGACGGAAGCTCTTATTGTTTGTATACATGGACACTCCTATCGCATAAAAATCTTAAAATACAATCTTTGGTTTTGTACTAAGTATTTGATTTGTCACCCTTTGGTTTTGTATCATGAAAAACAGATTGGCATACTATAAAAGGTCATATTCTAGAACAAGGCTGTCTAGTGTAAATTAGTGATTGTTTTTTTTATTTGCATATTGACGTTTCCTTGCATTTCATTGGGCGAAACACCAAAAATCTAAAAGAATACACATGTAGTAAAGGTTAAAGGTCAAATATATTTAAGCTGAAAATATATCAATAATCCTAACAAGTGATTAAAAATTTTGAATTCATACAAAAATAAACCTTTAAATATCACTTAATTAAATGTTGACAAATTGCCAACCAAGGATAACCCATGAAATCCATTCAGCTTAGTTCCAATGGCTTTACAAATATTAGCTTATGTGGTTATTTAAGGTCAATAATCAACATGAATGGGAATGTGGGTGTATTTAATGTCAGATTATTTTAAATAATAATATAGTAATATTTAGTGCCTGTAAATCGTTGTTTTTAATTTGTAATCTGCAGCATGGAAAATATCAATGTATTCTTAATCACATGAATGATTGTTGTAGAAAAATTCATAGGCATAGCTAGGAGTTACCATAAAAAGATTTATTAATTCATTTTTAAATTGATGCCTGCCCATTTCCTGTAAGTAGATACTGTTTCAAAAATACTTCCTTTTCTAGACTTACCAAAACAAAAATAAGAAATTCACCCCAAACTTGATATTTGTATTTTTGTCTACCTGAGAGGACTGTGTATTTCAATGCTTCTTGTGTTGCCATGGAAACTGCTCCACTTATAAAATATTCAATAGCATCTCCAAGAACACATAAATGTTTAGACTCATATCGTAGACAATACTGTTCCTGGGATTCAGCCAAATTCTTCCATGGAATCTTCACATCTGAAATTATTATTATTTTTGTTATGATTAAAACTGTCTATTAACATGTAAAGAAACAAAGTAAACATTTTAATGTTTGTATAAATACATCAAATCACTCTGACAGGAATGATGTCCATAATATTTGGGGTTAGGCTTGGGGTGTTTAGCGCCACTTTCAACAATATTTCAGTTATATCGTGGTAGTCAGTTTTATTGGTGGAGGAAAACAGAGTACCCGGAGAAAACCACTGACCTAACGCAAGTCATTGACAAACTTTATCACATAACGTTGTATCAAGTACACATCGTCTAAGGGGGATTCGAACTCACAACGTTGGTAGTGATAGGCACTGATTGCATAAGAAGATATAAATCCAACTACCATACGATCACAAACTCTCCACAAACAGAAGTCAATATTACACCCTCTAGTGGTGATAGGCACTTATTGCAGAAGTATAAGCATATACAACTAGCACATGCTCACAACCTTACCTGTCATTGAGTTAGACAGTCGGCCAGTAACACATATTGTTATATGTAAATAACTACCACATGATCACAACCTTACCTGTCATTGAGTTAGACAGCCAGCCAGTAACACATATTGTTATATGTAACTAACTACCACATGATCACAACCTTACCTGTCATTGACTTAGACAGCCATCCAGTAACACATATTGTTATATGTAACTAACTACCACATGATCACAACCTTACCTGTCATTGACTTAGACAGTCAGCCAGTAACACATATTGTTATATGTAACTAACTACCACATGATCACAACCTTACCTGTCATTGACTTAGACAGCCATCCAGTAACACATAATGTTATGTGTAACTAACTACCACATGATCACAACCTTACCTGTCATTGACTTAGACAGCCAGCCAGTAACACATAATGTTATGTGTAACTGTTTAGCTGTAGGAGCTCTTTGTAAAGGACCACCAGATATCATTGGCTCAAATGAAAACTCTTCTATAGCACCAAATCTTCTCTTCATTTTATGTCCTGCAAAAAAATCAAATTTTACAGCAAAAACAAATCACCTTAAAAAATTTCTGTTTAATCAACATTTGCTTTTTTCCGTATATCTTTTTTTTTATTGGTACATTAAATTTATCTATTGAACCAAAACTACCAGAAATCACGCTCATTGTCAATCTAATTAAAACTAAAGGTAGTTTTTGATGGAAAACAAATGTCTCCCTCACTTTGATGAAATATTTCAAGTCAAAGAGGACAATAACTCTCATCAAAAATGGTCCAATCAAAATGCTGTAAAGCTATGAGATTCTCAATATGGTAATATTACTAATAAGCAAGCATACAAAGTTTTCAGGAATTCCTTTTTATAACGTAGTTGTAGGAGGAGTTTCACAAACAAACTTTTGTGATAGATGGACAGGGCATAATTAAATGTTTCAGAGAAAATATTCTATTCATTTCACTATTGGTTTAAAATTCGGAAGGATCCGTCAACTACAACTTACTGCATGGAACCATTCTGTATACAGACGGATGAAGACGTTGACGACAGTGCCATAATATAATACATATAAAAATAAATGACAAAATAAATATGGACATTATAATAGCAAGGTCAGAAAATGCTACTATTGTTAATTGCCCATATCTTCAACTTATCTGCTATGTCTACCTTACCTGTTAGACCAGCCCCTGCTACTCCAAACAAAGACCCTATGATAGCCACACCAGCTGTGGTCCCCAATGCTGCAGCCCCTGCCCCTCCTATAATGGCTGAGGCTCCTGCTGCCACTAGAGGGGCTGCTAATCCTCCAGTTAGCCCTAATTTGAATAGAAATTAATGGCTGTTTTTTATATTAATAAATATATACATGTAGTCTCAATGTATCAATTGAAATCCATCTAAAAAACCTGTCAGTTATACCAATAAAATATGTTTATACCAGCATGTAAAAAATACATATCAAAGGCATAAAAGTCGTGATTATCACAAAAAATGTACTTGTCGATATTTTGTAATTAAACTGTTTTAATAAATAAAAAAAACTAGTGCACTCATTTTTTCCCTGCCATATCTATCTTTTTAATGCTGTAAATGACAGAAGTAGAGTTGAGTTTAAATAATTGTAATCCATATCAGATTTCAATGTTAAACAGGCTGTATTCATATGAACTTTGTTGACCTCCTACAAAGGTTTGCATATGGTACTTTTGTGTACAAGCCTACTTTGTTGCTAAGAAACGTGTCGGTAAACATTTCTCCCGTTAATGTTCCTATTAAGGCATCTTTTTCTGCAATGAGAAATCCAATCAAAGAATCTTACCTATCAAAGCCCCTCCTCCAACGATAGCTATAAGCTAAACCAATCAAAGCCCCTCCTCCAATGATAGCTATAAGCTAAACCAATCAAAGCCTTTTACCTATCAAAGCACCTCCTCCAACAGTAGCTAAACCAATCAAAGCATCTTACCTATCAAAGCCCCTCCTCCAACGGTAACTAAACCAACTAAATCATCTTACCTATCAAAGCCCCTCCTCCAACAGTAGCTAAGCCAATCAATGCAAATCTTTTCACTTTTTGATTTCGGGATTTATTCTTCTTTTCATTTGCTTCTTCCCTTGAAATATTAAAAAAGAATTAAATAAAATGAAATTAATTAAGGAGTGACTTAAAAATATTGTATAACATGCATCTAGGAAGAGTTGCGGATTAGAGATGTCCTACCCCCCCTCCCCCACCCCCCCAAAAATAATAACCCATAAACTATGAAGGCATTGTGCATAATTTTTCTTTCATGGTTTGTAAATAAATTATGTCTGACTAGCATAGTCTATGTCTATGAGATTGCTAATAAAGAAAACCTTTCCACCATATATGACTTTGTGGTTTCTTTTTGTTGTCATGTTCCAATCTGACTGATAGATTGACAGCATCAATATATCACTCTAGTATTAGAGATTTCCTCTAAATGATTAAATTTACATGTCATGTTAGTTGCACTTTAATTCAGTGACCTTGCGATTCCAACAAAACAAACACTTTTAAATCAGATAAAACACATGATATTATTTCCTTGACTATTTATACTATAGACTTAAAAACAGACATTCTTTTATATTGTGGACAAATCTCTGTAAAATAATTATGTTTTTAAACTTTTTTTAAATTCTCCAGTGGTATCTTTCATGAATGGAGCTCAGTAAAAGTAGCAGTTAACCTGCTGTTTTGAAAGCTCTAAATGTGGTGTAAGTCAGTATAAAAGTGGTGTAAGTCAGTATAAATGTGGTGTAAGTCAGTATAAAAGTGGTGTAAGTCAGTATAAAAGTGGTGTAAGTCAGTATAAATGTGGTGTAAGACAGTATAAATGTGGTGTAAGTCAGTATAAAAGTGGTGTAAGTCAGTATAAAAGTGGTGTAAGTCAGTATAAATGTGGTGTAAGTCAGTATAAAAGTGGTGTAAGTCAGTATAAAAGTGGTGTAAGTCAGTATAATGTGGTGTAAGTTAGTATAAAAGTGGTGTAAGTCAGTATAAAAGTGGTGTAAGTCAGTATAAAAGTGGTGTAAGTCAGTATAAATGTGGTGTAAGTCAGTATAAAAGTGGTGTAAGTCAGTATAAAAGTGGTGTAAGTCAGTATAAAAGTGGTGTAAGTCAGTATAAATGTGGTGTAAGTCAGTATAAAAGGAAATATATTCAAAACTCAGGTAAAATCAAGAGAAAAGTTTGAAGATATATGAATATGTAATTTAATAGGTGTGATGATTTTAATTATTTATTTGTATGTAATTATATTGAAATAGCAGAATCCCAAAAACAATTTATCCCACAATATTATAATAGAAAGACTTCAGAAGAAAAAAATGTTCACAATGTTATCACTATGTCACACAGAATTATTAGCAAATCTATCTGTTTTCATTAAAGAAAAATCAGTATATTTTTAAATATCCCCACGTTCTTTCCTCCACCCCCCCCCCCCCCCCTCATTTACATGTGTTAATTATATATATGTTTTGTATTTGTATTGTTTCTTGTATTATGTTTGTATTATTTGTTTATGTTGCACTCACAGGTGCCTAAGTTTAATTAATAAAATCTTTCTTGGTAACAAACTAATTTTTTTTTATATATATATCAATAGTAAAGGCTCGTTATGGTTTTTAACACCACTTTCAACAATATTTCAGTTATATCATGGCGGTCAGTCTTATTGGTGGAGGAATCCAGAGAAAACTACCGACATGTCGCAAGTCACTGACAAACTCTCACATAATGTTGTATCCAGTACACCTCGCCATGAATGGGGTTAGAACTCATAACTTTAGTGGTGATTGGCACTGCTTGCATAGGTAGTTGTAAATCAATAGTAAAGGTAAAATGTATTTAGGTTAAAAATATATCAACAATCCACACAAATGAATAAAAAAAATTCTAAAAATAAAAACTTAAAATTCAATCATTAAATGAGATTTCATGCCTCTTAATCAAATGTTGGTAATTGTCAACCAAGGATATTGATAATCCATGAATGCCTGTCAGCTTATTTCCAATGGGGTCCTTTGCAAATAATAGCTTAAATGGGTATTTAAGGTCAGCCATCAACGAGTGAGAAGGTGGGATTACTCCAAGATCAAGAAAGAATAATGAATCATTTAAAATAATTTCTATCTATATGAAATGACATGTCTTTCTAATCCCTTACTAGTACATCTCAAGTGACATTTAACTTCTCTCTTAAATATTTGTATATCAGTGATGGACTTTATCGAATCAGGTAGTAAGTTCCAATCCTGAATTGCATTGTATTAAGCAGAAGTCCAAGGACCGACAGTACAATGATTACAATAAAGAAGACAAACAATGGTCTAAGAAATACAACATAGAAAACTAAAGACTGGACAACACCAATCCTACTAAAATCAAAAGGAGAAATCTTGTAGTATGGTAGAGTAAGCAGCTCCTGCTCCACTAAGTGCACCCATCGCTTATTTTATTTTAAATATCTGATGATAAGTAATATTCTGTGATAAGTCTCGAACAAGAAAAGGATAAGATTTGACTGTGATTATTGGAACACATCCATAGTCTTCTACGCACTTATATATTATTTAAGATTTATTTTATTGCCTTTTGTGCTAAATATTGATAAAATAGAGGTTGATTTCAATTGATCCAGCGGTTTGTGAGAAATATACTGAAATATCAAAATTTAACGGACAACGACAACGGAGGCAAAGTAATGACAATACCACTCTGGTCTAGCTATAGGGTTGAGCTGAAAAAGGCATGATACGATTGTAGAATGGTGACAAGGGAAAATACAACAAGTGCATATTAAATGCAAGTGTTGACACAAAAATGTGATTGGTAAAAATGAAAACAACATGTTTACAATATCTACATACATATTTATATGGCACTGAAAACAACATCAATCTCACCTTTTATGCTTCCTTTTTTACAAAAAAATGAAATTGTAATAATAATGGTTGTTTTCTCTGTAAGACATTCTTAAAAATATTTTTGCTGTGACCCAACCCCACCAAAACTGTCCCTATCCACAACATTTTCCAGACATTCCGAAATATTTTTTTATCAACCCAGCTGTGAGCGAAGCGAACATGGTTGATACTTATAAACACTTTGAAATCGGAAGCCATTTGTCTGTTTTCGTAATTGAACATCTTTGTCGTACCGAAGGCGCGACCAACACGAAACAAATAAAATAAAATAATGACTTTATAAAAATGTATTGAGAATTAAAACTTACGTTTTCGTGCCTTGGGCACGGCTATATCATTCAAATAGAAAACAGAGTTTTACTTTCGAACTTGAAGAAGGCAGAGTTGTCATTGAAGGTTTCGTAAATGAAATAAATAATCAACTTTGTGTCGTGCCAAAGGCACGAACACTACGAATAAAGAAATAAAATCGTCGTGCCGAAGGCACACCCGATATGAACAAAAGAATGAATCAGCACGGCCACATTAAATGTTGCAAATGGGTCCCATGGCAACACCTTGACGGAAGTTGATTCGCCCGTTTATTTTCATAGACAAAGAAACATTAAATTTTCGTTCTGAAGGCATATCTTATATTGATATAATAAAATTAATTTACTAGTCGTGCCGAAGTCACGACCATTACGAACAAAATTTCAAAAGTCTTCATGCTTAAGGCACGAAAACAGCATAGTCGGAATGGATCCCATGGCAACACATTGCCGGAGTTAATTGTAACTGGTATTTATCAAGTGAAATCCTACATGTCATATTTACAACAATACACAAAAATAATTAAAAAGCTTACCTTGAAATTTTATTTTAGTTAAATTGTATCAAACTTGAAGTGTACACAAAGCCAAATAACGTCTAATCTTTACGTTTCAAACTGGAAGTCTTCATATGACGTCAATGACGTCATGTTGGTTATGTTCCAAAGTCGTCAATAACATTTCGCAGATTTTTTTTAGTTTACTCGCAATCGTATGTGTATTTATAAGTCCATTGTTTGAGGCTCTCCTTGGGTATTTCTTTAATAGTATTTAGCGTCGAAAACAAACACGATGTCCAAGAATAAGAATTATAAGGATTAAACACTGTGTTTTTAGGAAATTATGTTTGTGAGTGAGCTGCCGGAGTTTATACATAGATCATTTCCTAAAAAACAGTGTTTAATCCTATATAATTTAATTTGATTTGAATATTTCAATCTGATTGGCTAATCCACCTGGAGAAAATTTTGGTTATACTCGATAACCTGGGTTGGTATTGTGACGTCACCAACGTGTTCATCCGCCAACGACAAATTCAAATAGTCACATGAAATAATCGTAATTAAAATCGAGGAATCATTAAATTTTGTTGTAAAAATCAAATTATAAGGAATATTTGAAATTGTTGAACAGGTTATACTTGCATAACCTGGTTTGGGTCAGTTTACACTTTTCATAAACCGCTTCGCGGTTTATTAAGCATAAACAGACCAAACCAGGTTATATCTTATAACCTGTTCAACAATTTCAAATATTCCTTAATGAGATATTGCATACTTTGATTTAATTTATGTTTTTTTTTTAATCGACTCCTTTCGCAGCTCTGCTGCAGTTTTCTTGTTTTACTCAATTTAGCAAGTCTTTTTGTATTCAAGAAGCTTTTCAGATGTTTGAAAGAATTTTTGTTTGTTAATTTACCTACATAATGTATCCACTTCAAAAGTACTAATTAAACTATTAGTTTTTTTTTTTTTTTTTAAAGAATTGTCTAATTTGAAGCTAAAACACAATAGCTGTTATCTTAATTTTATATTGGAAGCGTTTTCTTGACGATTGTTTTATTATATGGAACTCTGACATTCCCGTTGAAATTTTTCATACAGAACTTAATTCTTTAAATGACCAAATTCGTTTCACCATAAACAGAAGCAAAATAGAAATGCCGTTTTTAGACGTTTTAATTCGTATATCAACAAATAACAACATAATAACGGACATTTTCTCGAAAGATACTGACACCCATATGTATCTTAATTTCAGATCCAGTCACCCGAAACATATTAAAATAAACATTCCGTTTAATTTGGCTTTGAGAATTATAACGATCACAAACACAGAGGAGTTGAGAGATACGCGACTACGAGAACTTAGATTGTATTTGAAAAATCAACAATATCCGGAGGAAATAGTTGAACATGGTATACAGAAAGCGTTGAAAAAAGGACCGATACATACGGAACTGCGGGAACAAGTACATGTAACCTCAAATCAAAATAATATAATTCCGTTTGTAACTACTTATAATCCAAGGGATTACAATATTTTCCATTTTATGAAACAAATTGAATATAACTTAAACAGTAGCGAACGTATGAAAAATGTATTGCAAAAAAAGAAGATTATAAACAGCAAAAGGCAGCCGAAAAATCTGAAAGGCTTCTTGTCATCATCAAAATTTGATTTTCATGAATCATCACCATCTGTTAAGAAATGTACCGACAAGAGATGTATGACATGTCCTAGTTTAATAGAAGGAACCTCGTTTACATTTAAGAATGGACGGACTTTTACAGTTATGCAAGATATATCATGCAAAACTAAGAATCTTGTATACGCAATTATTTGCTCTAATTGTGGAGAATTCTATGTAGGTGAAACCAAAACTGAATTGCGGACTCGAATGACTGTTCACAGACAACAAACAAGGCACCAGGACCTTACTATAATAAGAGCTAATGAACATTTCCATGATTGTTCTGGAGGACATTTCAAAATATTCCCACTGTATAAAGTTAATACAGAGGGTGATTTTTTAAGAAGAAGAAAAGAAACTTTATTAATTAATATTCTTAAACCTTCGTTAAATGATAAATGACTTTAAAGATTTTCGTTAATCTTACAATGACTTTAAAGATTTTTATTAATCTTATAACAACTTTAAAGATGTTCATTAATTTTATAGGTAATATATTTTACCGCGAATACGTAACATCATAGTCTCCCTTTATATTGTTAACGTCACACTATTGTTAACGTCATATATATACACTTATAAACATTGTACCTGAAGATCTGCAACAGCAGTGAAAACGTTAGTACAAGAATGTTGTGAAAAATCCGTTTTGTTCTTTTTTTAATAATTTCTTTTATATATATATATATAATTTTCAGACGTATATATATATATATATATATATACGTCTGAAAATTAAACCAAACAGTGTTAGAATTAGATTTTAGAGCTGTCAAATTTTTGTTCTTCCCTCGACGGGATTTGAACCCACACCATTGTTACACTGCAGCACCATTCGCTTAGCCTTACGTCCAGCGCCCTAGACCACTCGACTACATCCACTCCCTAAAAAAGGAGCTTCAATAGTCGTAGTGTTACCTTGTCTCGTAAGGCAAATCTAGGGATAGGCGTAAGACATGTGTATAAGCGTGTGTAGATGGTACATATATACTTAATATTATAATTTGACAGCAATCTAACTCAGCAATTTTTAATATATTGGATAGGATAATGAAGAATTATTCATTATACAGTCACAGGAAATAAAGTATATTATACAAACGTCTAGAAGCAAGTGACAACCATACAATATATCTGTCCCACTGGATCTCAAAGTTACTTTAAAGGATACTAGGTTAATACTAAATATTATATACGTCTGAAAATTAAACCAAACAGTGTTAGAATTAGATTTTAGAGCTGTCAAATTTTTGTTCTTCCCTCGACGGGATTTGAACCCACACCATTGTTACACTGCAGCACCATTCGCTTAGCCTTATATATATGGATATTTGGGTAATGGCAAGTTCATTGTTCAACTCAATGCCAACTATTGCCCTTGGTGTCACCTCAGACAATACGTAGTTGGTGTATTGTTGAACAATAAACTTGCTATTACCTACTTTGTATAATATAAAAGACACTACATACACTACTTTTGTACAGCAAATGTTATACATTGTAATATATGAGAAAATGTACTATGTTTATGAAAAAAAGTACTACAAATTTACAAAAAAACTACTGAGTATATTTAGGGTTAGGGGTTACGGTATTTAAGTTAACTTTCAATAATATTTCAGTTATATTGTGGCCGATAGTTTTATTGGTGGAGGAAACCGCAGTACTCGGAGAAAACCATTGACCTGCCGCAAGTCACTGACAAACTATATGACATAAAGTTAAATAGAGTACACTTTGTCATGAGTGGGATTTGAACTCACAATTTTAGTGGTGATAGGCACTGATTGGACAGGTAGTTGCAAGAATTAGTACCAGATTGCCGAATACCATATTGCCGATTCCATTTTGCCGAATTCCATATTGCCAACTTTTGTTAAAAATTACAACATTTCATCATATAATTTTTTATTAAAAAAAAAAATATTGATGATGTGTACATATTTTATTGAAAGCAGTAATTTCTCGCGCAATTTTAATTAGAAAAACCATAATTAAATGCATACTGATTGTTGAATAGGAGATGCCGATACTCATTACTCAAACAATTGAAGAACAATGGAAAAAAACTACAAATAAGTAAATGTTTTTATTAAGTAAGAAAGAAAAAAATGCCGAAAATTGTCGTTAAATAGCAAATTATTTAGAACTGATTGATCATTTCGGTAATCTAAAAATGAACTAGTACTATACCCACAATATCCAAGCTAGGTAATTATGGTAGATTTTAATAAATGATCGGCAATTAATTAACTCCAAACAAATTTGGGGCATATTTACAAAACAAAAAATGTGTATTCTCTCATGTTTATGCTAGTTATTATTCACAGAGCATATGTTTTGAAATTATTTCTTGGCATCATTCATCTTGACAGAAATCATGTTTCTCTGCAGGACTAATCCACCGTATATCCTTTTGAGCTCGAATGCTATAATCTAAATTCCCTGGTATGTCGGACCATTTCAAAAGAAATATTTATTTAATTATTTACAATTTTCCTTCATAAATTAGAAGCATTATTCTACTTGCAATAACAATATTTTTCATATGTCGGCAATTTGGGAATCGGCTAATTGGACTCGGCAATTTGGGATGCTACCAGTTGCAAATCCAACTACCATACGATCACAGTCTTGAGTATATTTATGAGATTACAATGTATACATGTATATGAACAAGCAGTACCTATACTGATCAACCTATATGACAGTTACAGAGTTCCATAGTCAAATCAGTAATCTGTAGGTCTACATGTTACACTGTAGAAAACAAAACAAAAATATTGATAGAGCAATTATCTGTGGCATTATAAAGATATTATATTTCTCATTTAACTTTTAATTTTTCACAATAACGCTTTCATATGATACATACTCTGACATCTCGTAGTGCTTGGCTTCAAGTGTTTCTGCCAAAAGGGCTTCTATTTCTTCAAGGTGATCCCAGCTTACTCTAAGTTGCCAAGCAACATGTTTGATTAACATTCTCAACCTGGAGTCATACTGACCTAAATAGATTTATCACATAAATTTAATACAACTCTATATCTAGCTATATATAGCCAAAACTGTAAAACATGACCATTTTCACTGTGATAATTAATTATTTACTGAATTTCACAATCAAAAATATGGTATGTTGTTCACTGATGATAACCTGCACTGTATATAACATAATTATTTTTTATTTTATCTATAATTTGGAAACCATAAAAAAATCATATTTTCAACAAAACTAAATTATTCCTTCTAGTTTTCTTCTTTTTTTTTTTTTTTATTATACCCCTACCTTAAAAAATGTCAAGGGTTATTACTTGGGAATAGCAAATAAAAAAAATCAAAGTCAAACTTAAGATGAATTTTGTGGATAATGATATTGTTACATGTATATATGTATATAAACTGTCAAAGCATTGCAAGCCATTTGTTGTATGATAAAAATAGCATTTAATTTAGTGCTCACAACACATTTATTGTATAACCTTCAGTAGGTATGTGCATGTTACTTTAAACATATTTTATTTAAGAATTGAATGCATTTTTTTGTAGTTTTATTGGCGTGTAAAAGCGTGGACCGAAGCACATTTTGCGAGCGCTTCATACAAAAAATGTGCCTCGGTCCACGCTTTTACATGCCTATAAAACTACAAAAAAATGCATTCAATTCTTATAATTACATTTAAATCACACCAAATTTTAATATAGTTGAATTTTTCGTTGTTAATTTTATTTGTGTTAGATTATTTGCTGTTGGAAATTACTACGCCATTGATTGTTTACATCTGACGTCGTCATGGAGGCACGTGCAAGTTCGGGTTTGAGTTTTATTGGGATGTAAAACATCTCTTTTATAATCATGTGACCACTTCATAACCAATCATATTGTAACATTTCAATGAAAAACGGAAGTAATACAATTATTAATTAATAAATAATATTGTACAACAAGATTAATTTCAATAGGGGCAGTCGTGGTTGTGATTGTATGGTAGTTGGGTTTACAACTACCTATGCAATCAGTGCCTATCATCACTAAAGTTGGGATTTCGAATCTAGCTCATGGTGAGGTGCACTCGATACAACAGTATGTGATAAAAGTTTGTAAGTGACTTGCGGCAGGTATGTGGTTTTCTCCACATACTCTGGATTTTTCTCCCATGATATAAATGAAATAAAGTGGCTCCTAGAGTAAGATGGACAAGTTCAAACACCACCTACTCGCTAACTGATATAAAAGAAGCCCCACCTAGTCCTGTGATCAATACATGATTGACAGCAAAATCAATAGTTTTTAATAGCAGCATGCAGAATATTACTTTCTATACCTTCAACGATATATATTTCGTTGCAGATATATATGAAATGAGATAACATTAACTATATAAGAACTTTCTTATACAGAAAGTATAATACCTAGTAATATCTATTACATACCATGTGATATTGAGAGAGTAACAAGATCTGTAATAACTGGTAATCCACTACCATGTAAACAAGGGTCCTTAAGTAGTGTATCTGCAAAAGGTTTTGGATCATCCATACCACTGCCATTTGAAATAGCTCTCACTGAAATACAAACCTAAAAGGAAAATGTAATGCAAAAGGTTAAAAGGTTAAAAGAGAAGATTTCTACATAATATCTGATCTAACATTTTGTACGTTTTCCTTTGAATTGAAAGAAAGTAGCCTGTCTGATACAAGATGTTGTATCACCACACTGTGGTGATAAAAGAATGATGCAATGCTGCACGAGATCTTCTCTGCCGAACTATTTTGTCATGACATCATATCATTGGAATGCGGGGTAAAACACGTCAGTGTGAGCAACGTTAACAAAGCAATAGAATGAATGGCAACAAAAGTGATGTCATGCACAAAATGTAGTCTCCCTCAGAGTATTGTACAAATTTGTTAATCTTATTTTGACCCTTGTTATTTGAAATGTTAGATAAACTTATTACATACCTGTACATAGTGTGTTTGTACAAGACTTTGTATCAGGTCTAGCCTGTTGTGTGAACAAACTGCATCACAACTCGTTGCTATCATGACTCGTAGTGATACTGGTTCACCCAACAGGCTCGACCTGATACAAAGTCTTGTACCACCACACTATGTATGCAATAGGTATTTATTTCATTATCACTGTACATGTAGTTTATTTATTACTATTATAATTTATTCAATTTCTATTTCACACCACGAAATACTGTATTCTTTGTCAGTACAACCAGTTATTTGCTTAAGAAAATTATATTTTTAGAATATTAATGCTAAATAGTAATAGATAGTATCCTTTTCCGTCTCATATCTAAATGTCAATTTCCTCGACCTCTTCTTCTGGCTAATGAATGATACTGACAAAATATCTTTATTTATCCTGCAACTTAAACTGCATTGTATTGACCAAATGCAGCATTGTGGCCGTGATCATTATGATATTTTGGTTTACAAGTACATGAAAGCACATGGCTTGAAATATTTTTATGCTTACTTGCCCAGGGTCAAGTTGAAAATGAAATTTATTTGCCCACTGTTAAAACAACTTGTTAAGCAACCAACATTATATTATTTTGTGAAAAAAAGAAGAAGTTTAATGTATCGATTACAAAGTAGATGACTACTATGTCAGTGTGGTAGATCTGAGTAAAACCTCATTACAGGGTGCAAACATATTGCATAACTTTTATTTTCAATGTAAACGTGTATATGTCATGCTTTCTAATGTTTTCTATAAACAAATGATTGCGGTTTTCTCACAATAGCCTAGTGTTCTATACATTTATTGGACCTTAAACCAAATTTGACTTATTTGAAATATTTAAAAAAAAAAAAAATAATATCATTACCTGTGCAGGTAGGCCTAAATGTTGTAGAATAGCATCAATAATTAATTTATTAAATTCTCTGAAAAATTAAAATAAAATATAAATTAAATGTTCATATATTCAAAAATAATTACAATGTCTTTAAATGTGTTTTTTTTTTTATTCCTTATGTAGGTATCATTAAGTTTCAATAACAAGTGATCATGATTGAGAGTTGCTTAACACAGACTAAGTAATTTTTCGACTATATCATGGTAATAAACAAGTTCATTCTTGATAAGGGTGAGTAAGAGAGAGTTATCATTGTCTTAAACCAAATGCGAAATTTTTCAGCCATATCATGGCTACAATAAGTTATATTCGATGCGATGATGATGATGTCTACTTTGTCCTAGAGCACTTTAGTTGGATCTTTGTAGTGTTAGTTAACTGAAACAACACTCGGAAGGAAGACATGTCACTCAATCCGACACATTATTCTGATTCTGAGCCAACCAGCCTTTTACTCCATGATGATGCATGCTTAGCTGAGATCAACTGTTTGTGAACATTCTTTTGGTACAGTACATATACAAGTACCTGTTCCAATCATCATCAAACAGTTGCAGTAAGGAGACACCACACAAACTAGAATATGAGAAAGCTCCTACATCTGTTAGTTTACTGGGAAGACCTACATGTATTGCATCATCTGTAAAAATAACAAGTAAAATAGATACATATATACAGTCAAATCTGTATTAAGAGGTCATCATTGGGACAAAGAAAAATGAGCCTTATGGGACAGGTGACCTCTTAAAAGAGGTTCATTTCATGTGAAATGTTCCATCACAGGACAAGAAAAAGGTTACCTTTTAATACAGGTGACTACATGGGCAGTTTTGACTATATATTAATTTTCAAATGTGCACATCTGACTACTCCTTAAACATGTTAAATTGTGAACCTATACACAATCCACTTGGACAGTTCTTACACTGGTGAAACTATGGACTTTACTATACAATGAACTACTCAGATTACCAATACACTCGCAAATCTATATCGTCCATAATTATAACAAAAATACTGCTTCAGTCTTCTTCTTATATTTGTTGATATGGAATAATACTCAACTAGAGAACTGCATTGAATTGGAAGAAGCATATGGATCCAATACACTGCAGATGTACTAAACCTTTATCTTACTAATGCTTGGTAAGATCTAGATTTAAATATCTGTGTTTGAAACCGGTATATTTCGTTTCAAAAATAAAAGGGATTTGTATCCATTTGAAACGATGTTGTCATAATGTAGATTCCATCTAAAGTTTGATAGTAAAGTGATGCCAAGGTATTTTGCAGATGTCACTGATTCTATGATGTGGTTGTGGTAGGTTTTGTTTGATTTGTTTATGTCAATTATATAGTGTAATACTAATACCACTTTCAACAATATTTCAGATTGTAGAGAATATAATTATGCATGTATGTTTTATTTTGGTAGGGATACGAGTTTGGTACATTTATCTGGATGGAAGGTAATTAGTCAATCTGCCTCCCATCGTGCTGCTGAATCTAGCCTCTAGGTCTTGACAACTCTTTGAGTCATCTTGTGATTTACTACAAAGTTCAAAGTTCTTTATTCCAATTAAGGGCCCCGAAGGACATACTGATAATACAGCAACATATACATTCATAATTAAAACACATACATGTACATGTAGTATAGAACAATTCAATCAAAATGAAACAACACTACAAGATTGTGGTATTATTATTATATATATATTTTTTATAATTATTATTATACCAGCTCTAATATCTATAAGCCACGCCAGAGTACTGCTTGATAATTTCTATTATATATTCATGTTAAACGATCGCGGACTTCCCGATACTAATTAGTCAATTTCTGTGCCGCGATCTTCCGCGAGACCGCACGGATTTGGTGTAATCCATGCAGGTTGTAGTGTATCATATAACAGTGTGCATAATAGACTAATAGAGGTCCACTTTGTCCCCTCTCCAGTGAAGCAAGTTACTGGGAATAATTGTGCAAGTTACTTAAGTGGAGCAACGACCTAGGGCAGATGCATGTAATTTGTAAATGATGCTGTCGTCTCCAAAAAAGAATATAGCTACGGCCCCAATGTATGTCCTACCCTTGGTAGCAGGTCAAATCGGCCCCATGTTGTATACATGTATATAAAATTAAATTGAAATACAGATATCTGACTTTGTTCTTTCTCCCTAATGCTACGTGCTTGTTGGAGAAGCAAAAATACCAATGTTTACAGTCTTTGGTTTGACATATCATATCGTATTGAAAAATGGTACTCTTGTTTGTTCCTAGTGGCCAAAGCCAGTGTTCCGAGTGTCATTCTTTCAAGTTGATCCGCGGTTCTTAGTGGCCAAATTGACGTACCCTATGTCTATAAACCATTGGCTATGATGAATTTTCATGAATGTTTTAAAGTGAATTTTTAACAAAGGCTGTAGGAAGAATTTGGGAATTTCTGGTATATGAAGTTGTTGATTTAAAGGAATTTGATTTGTGTTTACTGTATTTAATAGACAATAGAGAATAATTATCAATATAAAGATAACAAGATATGATTATAATCTAACGATTATGAAGTCTCCCAAACCGGCCACTGACACTATCTACCCACATATCAAATTTTGATGATATCGGACAATGTTGAATTTTTACCCCCCATTTTTATGTCGTGTTTTGGCAGCCATTTTGAAAATGGCAGACATCTTGAAAATTTTGAAAACGCAGAATTGCTCCTCTAATGGTGACCTATCACTATGTCAAAATTTATGTCTCTATTATTATCCAGTTAGAAGTTATCAACATTAATGTATGAAATTTCAAGTTTCCCATAGGATTCTATAGTAACCCCCACCCCCTTTGAACCCTCAAAAATATGGCTTTGACCCCCTTTACCACAAATCTGAAAACTTTAGGATCAACTAGAAACATATATCTATAACTCCACCAAGTTTCATGAAATTCTGTCCTGTAGTTCCTGAGATCTGCCGTGGACAAGTTCATGGTGCACGGAAAGAAAGGAGAATAACAAGAACAAGAAGAAGAATAATAATAATAATAATAAGAAACGGAGCAAAAACAATAAGTCTCCAAATGTTGTTTGGAAGACTTAATTATATAATTGTCACCATTCATGTTTTATGTAAATTACTAATCACTTATAAATTATGTCATAAATTAATCATTAATAATTCTATTCTTACTAGAATTTATCAATAAACTCGTAATCCGATTGGATATCGTCACTTATTCTACGTCATTCGAAAGGAATTTATAAATCAATATTTCTGTTTGCCAGACTACTTTTTTCCCCAGTCATTCCATGTGTATAAATCTACGAGCAATGATACTAAGGGGTTCTGCTGGAAAGATCTGCCATCTTGAAAATGTGAAATCCTACATGTCATATTTACAACAATACACAAAAAATATTTAAAAAGCTTACCTTGAAAACTTATTTTAGTTAAATTGTATCAAACTTGAAGCGTACACTACACGAAGCCAAATAACGTCTAATCTTTACGTTTCAAACTGGAAGTCTTCATATGATGTCAATAATGTCATGTGGTGACCGCTCGATAGTCCGAAGGTCCATTACTCCGAAGGTTCATTAGTCCGAAGGTCCGTTAGTCCGAAGGTTAATTAGTTCGAAGGTTCGTTAGTCCGAACTTTTTAATGTCCGTTAGTCTTGTTTTTCGACCAAATGATAGGAATCGAACAGCGTTGAATTGATTTAATATTCAGTCCTTTATCAAATTAAATAAGAGAAGCAAGATACTCTTATTCACATCCTGACTAAGCAGTGGTCTATCCAGGTGGGTTGTAGTCTGTACGCTCGGCTTTTGATAGCAAAAAAAATGTGTAATCGCGGCAAATATAGGTAAAACTTAAAATATTTTGTAATTATGGATCCAAGTGTGCTAAGTCTAAAAAAAGAAGAAAAAACACGTCGTCTTTGAAATATATGGAAATCATTCCAATGAAGTAAACCCTCCACTAAAGCTCTGATCTTAACCAAATATGTTTAAGCTTAAAACTTAAAAAAGATATTTAGTCAAAGATTATTTTTAAGACCGGTTGTTGATCCAATTAACAACTGGGATTTTTTTGCTTAACAAACACTTCAGAATAGTCTTAGACTTGTCATTTACTCTTTACGAAATACTGAAAGAGTCCTTTTTGGTACGACACAAAAGAGACGATCTCTGAGAAAGGGATTAGAAAACATAAAAGCACATCTGAAATTAAGTTTTGTGAGGGACAAGCACATTCCATTAAAAATAGAATACATAAAATCATTAAACAGACGTTCTAATGTACAACTGATGGTCGCAAAATATGGAGTGTAACCTCAAATATATACCAATTATTATGGAATATTGAAAACTCCAATCAACTACCGCAACAACTTAAGCATACGCATACCAAATTCTACATCTATGTAATTCCAGAATACCGACTTCCATGGCTCGACATATACAAGTGCCCTTTACCAGATACGTGTACCAGATGGGGGGTCTCCTTAGAGTTGTTAACCAAGTGGTATACTGTAGAGGAATAAACAGTCTGTTGTTAGTGTAGAGATTGTTACTTAGGTATACACGCATCAGAAACAAAAAATAATATAATATCATAAAAGATCATCTAACAAATGTTTTATGCATATTACATGTAGGAAAAAACGTACGGGTTAAACTAGAAAAAAAATCATTATTTCCTGCAATTTCGGTAATTTGTTGTTTTATACCTTAGTTTCTGGTAACACTACTTTAAGATACATATTTGCACAAGGCAGTTTGGAAAGTCATTTGGAGTTAATTTCAAACGCATGGGTGGCCGACATTAGGGAAAACGGACCTTCAGACTAACGAACTTTCGGACTAATGGACCTTCGGACTAACGTCACGGAACCCGTCATGTTGGTTATGTTCCAAAGTCGTCGATAACATTTCAGATTTTTTTCAGCTTACAATCGTATGTGTATTGTATGTCCATTGTTTGAGGCTCTCCTTGGGTATTTCTTTAATAGTATTTAGCGTCGAAAACAAACATAATGTCCAAGAATAAGGACTTTATTCAGTTTGTGAGTGAGCTGCCGGAGTTTATACATAGATAATTTCCTAAAAAACAGTGTTTAATCCTATAATTAATTTCATCCTGTTCATCAAGAAAAATAAAATTATACATGAATCTTTCAGCAAAAAATAAGAATTCATATCAATACATAATTTGTTATTCAATTTGAAATATGTGGCCGATTTTACTTTCATTTTGAGGCCGATCTGACTAGGGGCGGGCCGATTTGACTGGGGACAATTTGACCTGGGGCCGATTTGACTGGAAATCCTCCTCTTGATATGACTCAACATCTAAATACCTCTTTATAAAATCTTAAGGTTATTGACACAAAAATTGTGCTTATACGTTCTAATGATCACCTGATCCTTTCGCAGACTTTTTATTATCCATGTTGACATTTTCCAATGTCCTGTTGTTCGAGTGTCTCTAGATTTTCCCGTTCCAACAAGACAAGGTAAAAGGATTACGATTGGACTGTGTGATGTAATTTCCGCTTGAGGCAGTTTGACAGGTTGCTATGTTTAGAGAAATAATTATTTTTTAGTTTTACATGTAAAATTAGCTCGATATGAATTGATATTTCATAGAGCATTTGATCAGCAAATCTTTAAGGTAAATACAATATATTTACACCCAAAACTAACTAGAAAATAAGTAGAAAACGTATTTTTTTCACAGGTGATTCAGTAAAATTAGGGTCACACTCCAGTTACCTTTCACAATACCAGTATTAACGGGTGGTTGACACTTCAACTAAATATTCTTCAATGACTTAAGTAGCCGGTGATTCACTTTCTTCTGATTTTGTGTATTTGAAGTTGGACTGACTTATTCTTGAAAGGATATAAAATAGAAAATCACAATTTAATAGGTACTGTATAGCGTAATTTTGTTTAATTTGAAGTTATTCAAATCTATGGTCATTTTTAAAATACTTGAAATTTCTGCTACCAGTATTTATAAATACTTCACATGTCAAGAAAAAAGTTTATATAAGTTTGTTAATACATTTGTTTGTTTGTATTATATTATTTATACATGTATGCTTACAGCTCAGTAATCAGACAGTATGATACTGTATGCAGAATAGTTTAAACACAAAATAGATAAAAAGAAAAAATATATAGTAGTCTATTTATTCATTTCAATATTAATAGACCAAATTAAAGTATATATTAAAAAAGTTAAATGTATACAATGTACATTTTTGTAGAGTTGAACTTCTCTAAACCATGTACAAGTACATGCCACGATACATGTATAACTGAAATACTGCTAAGATTGGTGCTAAACAGTGTACTGGTAGTTCTTCTGAATGCAGGTTTACCTGTAAGTGTGATGTCTATTTTGTCCATCCCAATTACCACATATTTTTTCACACTACAGTAACATCCACAGAAACCATATCAACCCTTTTTTTTGTTTCATTGGTACATGTACATGTACCAGATTGAAAGAAGTTTGACTACTTACAAAATTATGAACTAAATTTAAGGTTCATTCATCAATGTTTACATGTATATACTCTGAAATTGTCCTTATCATGGAGATGGTAAGCTTACTGTGTATAATATTATGAACTGCAGTAGTGTAGTGGTTAATTTCATGCTTCCCTCGAATGTGGTAGATCCTCTGTTCAAGCTCTGGTCGGGTCAAAGCAAAGGATGTAAATTACTATTTGTTGCTTTTTCAATATTAAAGCATGCAGCAGTAAGGAGTAAGATCAAAGACGGGTTGGCTCCGAACAAAGATAAGGTGTCCGAGTGCAGTGAAGTCTACTTGCAGACTGATTTTGTTTCAGTAAATTTCCAATACCACTATAAAAATCCAACTAAGAGTTGGTCTAGTACAAACCGGACATCATATCATCTACATGTGTAATATAACTTATTATCACCATGATATAGCTGAAAAATAGCTCATTTGGCATTAAGCAACAACAATCACTCACTACAATATAGTGCACAATAGTCATTCATATTTTTGCCTTTCCATTACAACTTAGTTTGTGTATTTATTCTTTCTTACAAACACAGTCTTAGAATTTGCTGTTTTTGTTCTGTTTTCTTATTCTTTTTTTTTTTCAGTGGTTTTCAGAAGCTGTGAATGAAATATTTTAACCCTGTGTTTTTCCAGATGAAACAACCCTTGATTAAAAAAAACTAGTCTCTTTCATGTGTCTTTTCTTAATAGAATTTGTACTTAATAAATCTGTAGTTTGGACTCCTTGTTCAGTCTGGTTTGGAAGACATTGTCATATGTTTCTGATCTGAAGACTATATCAGATATATTTTAAGGGACATGTAGTATAAATTAAAGAAATAGTTTTGACAAAAATAAATGGTTTGACCATGTTGACCCAAAAAATGTAGATTGAAATAATGAAACTATTCAGATTGCAAAATGCACTACTGGGTTTGAGGTACCATTATCAGTTATTTGGACATTTTTTAGCTCACCTTGCCTGTGAGCTTTTGCCATCACTTGGCATCCGTTGTCTGTCGTCCGTTAACTTTTCACATTTTAATCTACTCCTCTGAAACCCCTCGGCCATATATGAACTGAAACTTGGTAGGAAGCATTTATGGAAGGTCCTCTATACTGATTGCTCATTTTGTCCCGATCCATTAACAAACATGGCTGCCACAGGCAATTCTTGTTTCTGATTGGCCTATTTTTATAAATTTTCTCCTCTGAAACCGCTTAGCCAAATGAACCGAAACTTGGTAGGAAGCATCTATGGAAGGTCCTCTATAAAGATAACTCAAATAATACTGTGCCCTCTATCGGCACTATCGCTGGATGAGGGCTTGAACTCTCCTTGTGATAAAAACGTGTCAGCTGCTCTCTGAAAGAGAGAGCCAATCAGCGATGATTATTTGCCGAGTATGCGCAAGGCGGTTCTTTCAATATCCGGTAATGTTTACAAACAACAAGAAATGGAGAACGACAAGTTGATTAACGATGTTTAATTCATTATTTAGTTTTCCTACATTTCTTCTCTTTTCACCTTTTAGATTAGTAAGGTCAAACACGTGGGTACAATGAAAACATTTGACACATGAACGCTCCATTGACCTATGTTTACAAACATTTCCTAAGCTTCTCCTTCTTTTAGTGCCAAAAGTCACCACGCACAGTTTATACCCATATTGCGATAATATAGCAAAGCGTAATATAACGACTGGATTATTCGGGTTACTATAAAGATCGCTAATTTTATGTTGATCTGTTAACAAACATGGCCACCACAGGCGATTCTTGTTTCTGATTGATTGATATCTAAAAAATCATGTTTTCTGTTAAAAGGGAGATAACTCTAGTTTAAATATAGATACATTTTGTATCTATTCAAAATGCAGTTATCTCTGAATTGAATTACAGATAAATATGCCTCTAAAATCCCTCTACCAAATGAACTGAAACTTGATAGGAACCATCTATGGAAGGTCCTCTATAAAGATTGCTCATTTCGTCCCGATCCGTTAACGAACATGGCCGCCACAGGCGACGCTTGTTTCTGATTGGCTGATTTTAAAAATTCTTCTCTTCTGAAACCGCTTGGTTAAATGAACCAAAACTTGGTAGGAAGCATCTATGGGCAGTCCTCTATAAAGAGTGCTCATTTCGTTCAGATTCATTAACAAGCATGGCCACCACAGGCAATTCTTATTTCTGATTGGTCGATTTCTAAAAATCTTCTCCTCTGAAACCGCTTGGCCAAATGATCGGAAACTTAGTAGGAAGCATCTATGCAAGGTCCTCTATAAAGATTGCTCATTCCATCCCGATCCATTAACAAACATGGCCACCACAGGTGATTCTGGTTTCTGATTGGCTCATTTTTAAAATTCTTCTCCTCTGAAACCGCTGAGCCAAATGATCCAAAACTTGGTAAGAAGCATCTATGGCGGTCCTCTATAAAGATTACTCATTTCGTTCCAATTCCATTAACAAACATGGCCACCACAGGCGATTCTTGTTTCTGATTGGTCTATTTCTAAAAATCTTCTCTGAAACAACATGGCCAAATGAACGGAAACTTGGTATGAAGCATCTATGGAAGGTCCTCTTTAAAGACTGCTCATTCTGTCCCAATCCATTAACAAACATGGCCACCACAGGCGATTCTTGTTTCTGATTGGTCTATTTCTAAAAATCTTCTCCTCTGAAACCGCATGGCCAAATGATCCGAAACTTGGTAGGAAGCATCTATGGAAAGTCCTCTTATAAAGATTGACCATTTTGTCCCAATCAACAAACATGGCCACCACAGACAATTCTTTTTTCTGATTGGTCAATTTCTAAAAATCTTCTACTCTGACACAGCTTGGCCAAATAGCCCGAAACTTGGTAGGAAGCATCTATGGAAGGTCCTCTATGGGAATTGCTCATTCCATTTAGATCCGTTAACAAACATGGCCGTCATAGACAATTCTTGTTTCTTATTGTTTGATTTCTAAAACAGCTTTTCCTCTGAAACCGCTTGGCCAAATGATATGAAACTTGGTAAGAAGCATCTATGGAAGGTCCTCTATAGAGATTGCTCATTTCGTTTTGATCCATTAACAAACATGGCTGCCACAGGCAATTCTTGTATTATATTGGTCGCTTTCTAAAAATCTTCTTCTCTGAAACTGCTTTGCCAAAACGAACCGAAATTTGGTGAGAAGCACCTGGTTCTGTATTAAGTTTCCTCAGAGCAGAATGAAAGGTGAGCGACACAGGCTCAGCTCAGTGCTGAGCCTCTAGTTTCTTTGATCTATGATTGTTGGCCCAATTTATATTCATTTAACAATATCCATCCCAGAGTACTGCATACGACATGTGACTGTCCTATATTTGCAAGAATAAATATCTACGGGGTAAATACAAAGGTACCTCTCTGATGCATTTTACTGAAAATATCTACATTTACAGCGGTTGGGCAAAATGATCTTAGCTCTAATTGGTGAATTGGTGTTTTTATGTCTAATGCATATATTGGACAAAAGTATTTTGCATTTATATATAGAGCCCTCTGATGAGTACTTTTTGCAGGGACAAAACAGTTCATAAAATAAATAAAAAATCTGCACTTGACAAGTCTTGTGAGTTAAAAATTATCTACATGTTTGTAAAAAAAATCAACGCTTTTGTATATGCTGTACTCTATATTGCTGATCCACGCTTTTGTAAAATGCTGGCATGTACCTGTACCATCTTTAAAAAAAAAATTGCTTCATTTTTCTTTCACATTCAGTTATTATATAATATTTAAATGCCTATAACAGATAGAACATGCTTGGAAGTTGGAAAGTACAAAATGTGTATTCTTATTATAATAGATTTAAGTAATGTAGCTTTCAGTGCAAAATTTAAACTATGATTATTATGGGAAAAGTCAAAAAAAAAAAATTGAGACATTCTTCAAATTCCCAGACAAAGTGTTTCTTCATATCTCAACATTACAGGTAGGTCTTAATTCTTTGTTCTTGCCAACCTGTTAGACAGTGAAAAAAAGCTGGAGGCATTTTAAGTTTTTAACGTGGTTATATCTAATTAACTTTTATAGATAAAGTTAAAGTGTACATTCAACATGTTTAATTATCATAATTATCAGCTTATTTATCAATTTGGGCCCGGGTGGCTCAATGACTGAAAAAGTTAGGTTGTTGGATTACCTAGCAACTCATACAAGCCTATCACCAATACAGCGTGGGTTTGCGCCCGGCTTTGTAAATTACAAAAAAGGGTGCACTCCACTCGCAGCCGCAAGTGATGAAGTTAACCAGTTGCTTGCCCATGGTCGGTGGTTCTCTCTGGATACTCCGGCTTCTTCCACCACTAAAACTGGTCGCCAAATATAGCTGAAATATTGCTGAAAGTGGCACTCAACACCAAAAATCAATCAATATTTATCAATTTTGCAGTTATGAAATTAGGGAATCTACACACACATATATCAAGTACTTCCATTTTATTGACAATCATTCGATGAAGATGCAAAATTTATGAAAGAATCTGATAAAATATGAAAAAAAATAAAATAATTTACTTACATGGTATATCTATCTTATTTTGTCGAAATTTGTAAATCATGGTAAAGAAATATAGTATTTGATTATTATAACCTAGGTTTCATAAATAAAACATTACGGAAAGAAATTAAGTAAACAACATGAACAAATGCACAGGAACTAAACAAATTTGTTAAATAAAGAAAAGTCTGTCAAACCTACATAAAGAGCACCTGATCGAGTCTATATAACAAATCACTGTCTATAAATTAAAGGGCAGTCTCATTTTTCCCATTAATGAAATTAGTGCATATAATTTTAACCTGTATATAAAGGGCAACTGCTCATAATGGCCACTTTTTTAGGTTCCTACAGATTTGACTGTATATGAAATAAGTAATTGTGCAATATGCAAATTTGTTGGGTGAAAAATTAAATTATGAATATTAAGACATTTTAATTAATAATCTAGACTAGATATTAGGGTTCACCAATTCCAATTAGTTAATAATTTGTTTTTGCATTATATAAAATATTTAAAGTTTATTATAGATTAAGCTCACTTAAAATGAACAACAAAATTTAACAAATAAATATATTTAATGATCTGATGATTTCATATTCATTTGAAAATCTTATTTGAATTAACATAATATCCATTTGAAAATCTTATTTGAATTAACATAATAACAGTAATTGACATGAGTAAAGTAAACAACAACAAAAGATATATTTTATTTTATGATGTTTCTGAACTGCAGCTAATAAATGTCAATATATCAAAGTTCATGTTTTTTTAGTTTAATTTACAGGGTTTAAGATTTGTTAATGAAGTAATAGAAATAGAAAGGGTGAACATTTGAATTTAATAGTAGTTCAGCTTAAAATGTTTATCAGACATTGTGTATAGGGTTAGGGTTGTGGTGTTTAATGCCACTTTCAACAATATTTAAAATATTGTGGCGGTCAGTTTTATTGGCAGAGGAAACCAGAGTTCCCGGAGAAAACCACCAAC
Source organism: Bathymodiolus brooksi (assembly GCA_963680875.1). Classification (NCBI taxonomy): domain Eukaryota; kingdom Metazoa; phylum Mollusca; class Bivalvia; order Mytilida; family Modiolidae; genus Bathymodiolus; species Bathymodiolus brooksi. The sequence continues at coordinate 45,255,677 of OY804590.1, read as the reverse complement.
CTGTCGCAAGTAAATGACAAACTTTATCACATAATGTTGTATCAAGTACACCTTGGCATGAGCGCTATTCAAGCTCACAACTTTAGTTATTGTTGACAGAGGCATTAAACACCAACAACTCAACCATCCTTAGTATTGCCCAATTTGCATATTAGCTGATGCTGGTCCTTTTCAAATCATTGTTAATTAACTTTAGTTTGTTTACCATGTTTGTCAGGAAAGCAAGTTCTTTTGGGCAAGTTGACACATTTTCAGATGTACATGTATATAATTTTAGGCAAGTTAGAAATGTCATGACTGATCGTTGTACTCAGAAATCATATTTATTTCAGTAGAAATGTCTGCCAGGAGAATTAGAGTAATAGCAAAGAATCAGAATCGTGTGCTCGGCCGTCGAGATGTCGTCACCATTAAGAAGGAAGAGAGACATATCCGAGACCAACATCGACGAGAAAAGAAAATAGAGTCATATCTCGCAGATGATGAAAATTTCCCTAGTTTTTCTACACAACTTGGAAAGCTTGGGTTACAGCTCAGAGATATTCCGGGAGATGGGTAAGATCCTGTTTCATATGAAATATATAATTACAGTTAAGACTGTGAAATGGGAATACAAATCAGTAGATTGTACACTACAGATATATACATGTACAAGGAACAAATTATTGCGATACCCTTAATTTTCATTCTAGCAAATGTAACCTTCAAAATGTTTCAAGAATTTGACGAAAGACCTTTAAGATTTTTTGGCATTGACAAAAATAAAAACTGCCTTTAGAAATTTCATTTAATGTCACATGCACTCTCCCATACATCAGGTGCACCAGAAAGCGACTCTCATCAGACCAATGCACTTTCCTCCAGCATGCTGAATTCCTACAATGATGTGCTGGACACCATGGCATAGAGGTTACTTCTTGTCTACATAAGCAGATGTTTTTATACAGGCCTTCTTGTACAGTAACCAACTCCATTCATTCGATTTTGAACAGTTGGGTTGGTAACATATATGGCACACCAACCCAGCATTCCCTTTTATGAACGATGCTATTGGTGAACGGAATCTGCCTTAACAATCTTCCCAAAGCATTGTCTAGTCTTCTTGTTGAGATGTTACACAGGGGCTTCCAGTTATGTCGATCTTTAACTTCCTTTGTCAGTAAGTTGATATTTCCTAACAATTTGACAGATGGTTGAATGGTGATGACCGACTTGACGAGCAATTTGTCTAAGTGACATACATTACCTGCTTCTCTCATTCTGGTAATTTGACATTGCCTTGCATCTGTGAGTTGCTGGAGACCCATTACTTTGATATAATCACAAAATGAGTTAAAAAAAAGTGTTCCAAACAATGAGCATAATAAATATTTCCATTGTTTGTGGGTGCTTAAATTGTATGTGTAAGATTGAGCTTATCGAATGGACTTTTAATTGAATTTTTATTAATTTAAGTTTTGATTTGATGTTGCAATGCTTTATTCCATGTGTATATAGCAGCAATGTACAGTATGTGTGTTATACAATGTAGATCACATGCCATGATGAGGGGGGACTCTGTGGCTGTGGCAATGATTGTGAGTGGTTTACATCTACCTATGTATGTTTTTTCAGTACATTTCACTGCCACTAAATTTGTATTTTTACTTGCTACCCATGGGAGATGTACTTGATATAGTACGCTTGACGTGTTAATGTTTTGTCGGTTACTTGCAATAATAACGGCTGTCATGGTCGTGATCGAATGATAGTTGGATTTACAACTACCTGTGCAATCAGTGCCTATTACTACTAAAGTTGTGAGTTTGAATCCTGCTTGTGGCAAGGTGTACTTGATATTTAACTTTATGTTATTAAGTTTGTCAGTGACTTGCCCTATGTCAGTTGTTTTATCTGTGTACTCTGGTTTCCTCCACCAATAAAACTGACCACCACAACACAACTGAAATATTGTTGGATGTGGTGTTTAGCACCATAACCCTAACTCTACTTTCAATAGGTCAGTGCATGCGCTAAGTTCACCTCTACCAGTATGACCAGTACTGACAAATTTTTACACAGCCTTAGGATCGATGAAAGTGTAATACACGTACCTTTCAATTTTGATGAATTGGACATTTGATATTCTAGAGTTTTAAAACTTTGATGAAAATTAGGCACAATATCAAATTTTACACAACTGGCATATGATGATATCATGCATTCATGACACAGCTGTTTTTGTTATTAGATTATTATTATTAACTGTAGTATAAAAAATGCCCTTTGAGAACCCCCCTTTTCCCCCTCAATGTCAATGATATATTCATTATTGAAATTTACTGCATTTCTACAATTTGTGCCTTTATATTGTAACAATATTTTAACTCAGTTTTAATTAAATTCTTTTTTAACAAAATAAAATATTTCAGACAGGGTGCATATATAATATTTGAGAAAGATAAAGTAGTTTTTCATGTTTCTCTCTTTAAAAGTAATAAAATCTGAAAATGGGATATAATTGTTAAAAAAATAAGTAAAAATCGTAATCTGCAATGCATGAATGGGTAAATTGGGTGTGAATTTTAGCACCTTTTGTTGGCCTTCAATTTTGACCTAGAAACCATCAGGTGATTATTTTCTTTTACTGTTCCCATTATAATAGGGACAAATTGAATGGCATTATAATTATTATACCATTGGTCTATTGTGTTCATTAACAATAGACCACATTGCTGATGTCATTCAGTAAGTGGTTTGCCATTAACCAAACTAAATTGATGTGTACTTTTATAAGACAAATATTTTAAGCATCATGTCCTCATGACAGTGCCTGGAATTAATATAAAGATTGTGATACTTGCTCAAGAGCTACCATTACAGAAACATTGACCCTCCTGCAATTCTTTGTTGCAATATTGCAGCAAGGTAACTGCTGCAATCCATCAGAAATGCTATGCAAATAATCTAAATGCCACAGTGGTTGCTGCAAGATTTCTGTAATTTAATTGTTGCTGCAATTTTTTTTTAGAAATGCCATTTTAGATTAATCTCTGTTTTCATACTGATAGCTGAATGAAATTGAAAACCTGTGAAATTTATTTAAGTCTGAATTAAACTTTATTTTGAAATGCTGTCAGATTAAATTTGTATAATGTCTATACAAGGTGAATTTTTAAAGCTTTTCTTGATGTCATTTCATTGATGTGTAACGAGTCCTTTATATTTAATAGAAAAGAATAATTTACTTATTAAATTCTGGCAGTTCATTTCATTGATTTGTTTACTTCATTAGAATTTCTACCCACATGTGTCAGTATACATGCATGTATATTAAAATCCACCTGTGATGTAAATCTATTGTCTAAACTCTCCATTATTTTTAAGGCATGGAGAGTTATGAACAATGTGGACAGGGACAGAGTTATTGTTCTCTTTGTACTTTAGATACTATACACAGCATTTGTTTTGCTACAAGATTAATAATTGATAAAATTAATAAAGTACAATGGGTGGATTTTAAGTTGGAGAATGTCCTTGTATCTCTCCATTCCTTAAAAACAATGGGCCTCGGACCCTTCGGGGCCTCGGCTCCATTATTTTTAAGGAATGGAGAGTTACTTGGACATTCTCCTATACATAACATGTGGGTAGTGAATGCATACCTCTTAACCTAAATAAATATTTGGAATTTTACATTGTATATATACATGTTGGTATTTAATTTTGATATTATAAGTAAGAGCATAGTTAATTTAAAAGTACAAGGATACATTGTATATACATGTATATTGATACATTGTATATATATTAATACATTGTATATATATATAGGATAGCTACCACATAATATGGTACATGTAACACAACCTTTAAAACATTAAAATCATCACAAATTTTGATATAAGTAAGATTGCATGGTTATTTTAACAGTACAAGGATATATATATATATTATTTTACATTGTATAACTTCTACATATGTTAACACAGCCTTTAAAACATTCAAATCATCACAAATGTTGGGCAACGTCCATTCAAACACAACATTTAAGACATAAAAAAATCATTCCATGTGGCATCAGTCCATCCAAACACACCATTTAAGACATAAAAAAAATCCTTTCAAATGTAGGGCAAAGTTCATCCAAACATTAATTTTGCAGTCTAATGTAATAAAGTCCAAATATGGTCATGATGAAGTTGCTGATCAAAAATTGAGGTGTTTATTAAAAGAAATTTTATACAGTGCTGCTTTGCTGGTCAACATTTCTACCATTATCAACAGAACGAACAATCACCTCTCGTCTTAATGAACTGAATTCAAAAGAAAACCATGATATATAAATCCAGGTCCTGGCTTGGGACAGGCATAGAAATGTGGCGGGGTTAAATATTTTTATAAGACTATTAAGATTATTTACAAGTTTTCACATCAAGTTAGTTAAAAGACAAGTTTGGGGTTGAGTTTGGGTGATAGTGTTTAACGCTACTTTCAAAAATATTTCAGTTATGTCATGGCGGTCAGTTTTATTGATGGAGGATACTGGAGTACCCGGGAAAAAAACTACAGACCTGCCACAAGTCACTGACAAACTTTATCACATAATGTTGTATCAAGAACACCTCGCCATGAGTGGGAGACAAGTTTGGTCATCAATGATGTTTTAAATCTATTTACCAGTAATCACCTATACAATTTGTAATTTACAGTAACTGCTTGTTCAGAGCTTTTGGTGATCAGTTCGAAGGACACTGCAGAAATCATTACAGATTTAGATTTGAGATAGCTAACTTTATGTCTGAACACAGAGAAGAATTTGAGCCATTTATAGAAGATGATATACCTTTTGATAGATATAGTAAGTATAATATGAATACCATTAAATCAACTACTACAGATGTAATCTATTTAAACTGAATCCTGAATATGGCGAAATCCTGTGTAAACCAAACACTGAATTGCCGAGTGTGATAGATATCAATTCGAGTGAATTGATAAAACTGGACCATTATTGTATATATCCATTTTATTGTTGAAATGTTAATGTATAATAAATTACCAATTTTTTTCTATAATACACAACATCGCTTACTGTTGTATTGCTGTGCTTAACACTTTATTTGTTGCTTCCTGTAACACAAACAAATTTTTTCAGTGGCAAGATTTCCAAATTGCAGGGGGGGGGGGGGAGGGGGGGGAATCAGCAGCAAATATATATATTTTCTTTTTAGTCCAAAACCACAGATATTACCAGTTATACAGTAAATAATGTCCTAACTAACCTATATTTAAAAAACCTAAATTGTTTATATAATGACAATAGTACAAATAGGTATACGTACCTGTTGTACCCATGAATGTATATATAAAAAACCTAAATTGTTTATACAAATGTACATGTATAAACAGAATAGTGGATGGACACTATTTTTAATCTAATGTCTGGTGAACATTTAACCTAGATGCACCTGTTGTACCTGTAAATGTATATATAAAAAACCTAAATTGTTTGTTTATATAATAATAATAGTAGATGGACACTTATAAGGATTTTTTTTTTAATCTGAAGTCTGGTGAACATTTAACCTAGGTACACCTGTTGTATAATATAATACATGTACCTGTATAAAGGTCGTGACCATGACATTATAATATAATTAAACCATCTACATAGGGTGTCACATTATCCCCAGGACACTTATGGTCATTATTTAGTTGAAAAGATGCCTCTGAACATTTTAAGATTTGTGGTAATGACATAGATAGATTTTACAAGAAAGATGTTTTGAAGTGATAAACATCTACATGTATTTAAGTATATTTTTACACTTAGTTAAAGCTGAATATAAATGTTTACCAGTATTTAGACATATTCTTGTATGGCAAACATACATTGTATTACACATATTTCTCACCCTTTGGATTTAGTTTAGGTTAAAAAGATTTTTCTATCTTACACAGGCTCCTGGGAAATGCTAGCTACACGAGTGTTTTCCCACAAAATTGTTGTCTGCTTGCTGAAGTAAATTGTCAATTTATCGATATAAATCAGTGTCTTGGCAGTATTTTAAATGTATTTCACAATAAATTAAAAAAATAAATCCTTAAATGATACTACAACAGCAATAAATACCTCAGATTTTACGATCTTGGACCTCTCCCAGTGTTAGACCCTATATTTCAAATGCCATATATGGTGTGGTCCTTATTTTGTGTTCAATGATTTGAGGTGAGAGGTAGTTGGTCGTTTTGTTGATATTGGTAGAATTGTTGACCCTCACTGTTTAAATTCTTTTTTCATAACTTATTCAAAAATGGTAAAGCTGAAAAATTGTCATAAACTAATATCTAGACACATTCATCAAAATTTAATTACTTTTTAAAAATATTTTATTCAAGCCAAATGTAATCCATATTTGTGTCTAAATTTTAATATTTATTGTTTTTTAGCTCACCAGACCCAAAGGGTCATATGAAATATTGTTATCACGTGTTATCTTTACTGAAACCACAGGTCCAATTCAAGCCAATCTTGATAAGCCAATCTTGACAGTTCTGTAAAAAGTTTGTTATTTTGTTTTGTTGATCAGAAGTACACAAAAGAAACAAGAGGCCCAAAGGTGTCAAAAAGAGTGTTGTCTATCTGTTTTTAATCTTATTCTCTGAAACCACTGGGCCAATAGGAGCCAAACTTGGTAGGAATGTTCACCCAAGACAACTTTTCTATTTATAAGTTAGATTGAAAAATTCCTGTCTAGATTATGGCAACAGATTTGTTGTTATATTTACTGTTTCAGAGATTTATATATGAGGAACAAAAGTCTTATTTTAATAGATTAAAAATTAACATACTGTAGAACCATATGAATAAATGAATAGAATATTTTTTTCTGAAAATTTAGACCTGATTGAAAATGAATTGTTATGGATGAACAGATGAGCGATACAGGCTCAGTTGAGCCTCTAGTTTTTCAAGTTATATACAAAACGTAATATGACATTTTTTTTTTGCCCAGCTGTCTACAATTTGTTTTTATTGTTTTTCAGTAAAGAACCTAAGTACTATCGGTACCTATGCTGGGAACGATGCCATTGTAGCATTTGCCAGACTGTATCAAACCAATGTTGTTATTCATCAGCTCAACTCACCATTTCTACTGGTAAATATAAATAGGATAGGATTATGGTTATGGTGTTTGATGCCACTTTCAACAATATTTCAGTTTTATATCGTGGAGGTAAGATTAATTGGTGGAGGAAACCGGAGTACCAGGAGAAAACCACCGGCCTGTCGCAAGTCATTGACAAACTTTATCACATATTGTTATATCGAGTACACCTCGTCATGAGCGGGATTTGAACTCACAACTTTAGTGGCGATATAAATATAAATTTTAGAGTAGAAAACAGGCTAATTTTATGTGTTGTTGTATGAGGCATTTTATTTTTGAGTTTTCAAAAATATATTTTTTTTATTTAAAAACCTATAGAGAATACAATGTAATTTTTTAATTTAGTTAAGGCAGCTTGTTAAGTAACAAAATGAAAAACAAAACATAACACACTGTTGAAACAGTTCTAAAATCTAATACAAAAATCATAGAAAGAGGTCAAATCGATACCATTAACAGACAAATACATGTACACGACTGCTCACTTTTCTGACTTTAAATTGTTACAGGAAATTCAAGTTTTAAAAGGCAGGGTTAAAAAGTAGTTTTATCGACCCAAACCAAAACATTAGTCAAAACAGTACATCATTGATAGTAAATTTAACAGGAAAGGCTATGAAGATGAAACATGAGTAAGAGCAAAGACTGGTTGGCGCTGAATCAGTCAGAATAATATGTCCAAGTGGAGCAACGTGTCTACGCATTTCAGTGACCTATCACAATAAAAAAAATCCATCTATAAAGCGTGCTGGTTTAGTACAAAGCAGACATCATCATTTCATTAAACGTAACTTGTTCTCGCCATGATATAGCTTAAAAATTGCTACAATAATCACTCACCCACTCAAGCTTAGTGTAATACCTCAAGTCTACTTTTACTTAATATGCAAAAAACTTTACATCTGTGCTATTTTTTTTTTTTTTTTTTTCAAATATAAAAATAAAATAATTATGTTATGTTGTATTTATCAGATCCAAGGACCTAAGACCAGTAACTCTGCTACAAAACAGATACATATATCGTATCATAACGGGGATCATTACTCCAGTGTACGTAGAGTAGGGGACAATACAGAATCTCCAGCTAACATCAAAATGAAGGTAGGTTGAACAGTCGAGTTTCTGTAGGCTGCACTGTTGCAATTGATTGTTGTTAGAAAATATTAAAGTGCAACACGTTAGTTTTCAACTTATATATATATACATAGTTGGCTATAAGTCAATCTTCTTGTAGCTCTTAAGGATTTCCAGCCCTCAATCTCGAGGGTTCATTATAGACCTGCTTATAAGTCAGTTCAAGATCACTGACAACATTACAAGTGCATATCTGTTCACAGAAATAGGTGATAGTGTTTCATAATATGTTTGTTTTGTTTGTTTTATGGTGTTTAATGCCACTTTCAACAATATTTCAGCTATATCATGGTGGTCAGTTTTATTGGTGGAGGAAAACGGAGTGCCTGGAGAAAGCTACCGACCTGTCGCATGTCACTGACAAACTTTATTACATCCATAAAAAAAAGTTAGCAGGGTTCGAACTCACAACATTAGTGGTGATAGGCACTGATTGTACAGGTAGTTGTAAATCCAACTACCATATGATCACCACCACGTTGGACCCCAAAGAAATTGGTAATATTGTTTCATAATACAATGTATATTCTGTATTAATAAAGTAAATGTATTTCCGTTTTGTTATTTGATGTTTATTAAATTGTATCCATTTTTTTAAATTCCATATTTCGCACTTTTCTCTTTGCATATAAAGATCCCCACATGTTGTTTACCTTCTGTGGTATGTACATATGATAAAATCATGACATGTAATTTTTTTTACTTTTTAAGCTTTCAGTAACCAAATAAATAATTTGTATAATTATTAGGTCACCTGACCCAAAGGATCAAGTGAGATATTGTCATCACTTGGCATCTGCCGTACATTTTAATCTTCTTCTCTGAAACCACTGTCGAGCCAATTGGAACCAATCTTGGTAGAAATATTCACTGGATGGTCCTCTAAACAAATTATGTATTTTTGTTGGTCAGAAGTACACAAAAGAAATGATACAGTTCTTTGTCTTTTTATAATCTCATTACAAGGAAACATTTTAATTCTTTCAAATGTTATCAAAATATAACTCATGTTTGTTTGGTTTTTTTGGGGGGTATTTGCAGGTAGGAGATAATTGTCAGACTAAACAAGACAAACATTCAGCTGGAAAAACTAATGGAGAAATAAATGGTGACATTCCTCACTGTGGGGGAGTAGTATCTGCTATCAGGAATATTGAGATTATAGAACAAGAAATCATGGCTGCCACTGGATGTAATGTAAGTTGTCTAAAAAAAAAAAATATTAAAATTAATTGTTTAAATATACAGACATGTAAAAATATGCTTACAATCGGAAGATCAATAGTAATAAAGGGAGATAATTTTATATTAGATTTTTCAATACAGTAATGATGAGGTAGATAATTTTATTTTAGATTTTTTTCCAGTAATAAAGGGAGACAATTTTATATTAGAATTTCCCCAATACAGTAATAAAGGGAGATAATTTTATATTAGATTTTCCCATTCAGTAATAAAGGGAGATAATTTCATATTAGATTTTCCCCATTCAGTAATAAAGGGAGATAATTTCATATTAGATTTCCCCCATACAGTATAACCCGAACAATCAAGTTGTCATATTCTGACTCCCTACTGTCACTTCATTAACGCTTTAATGCATGCATAGTAAAAACATGTCAACCGAAAAAAAACCAGTACAATTTATCAGGGATTTTTACATTGATTAGTCATGAAAAATAGACGGAGCTAATTGTATTTGTAAATATGAGCGATTGAGAATTTAATTGTTTTCATTGTAAACACATGCTCGATATTTAAATAACATGAGAAAAGAAAATAGAAGGGATGTCCAGTAAATTCAAGGCGAAGTAAGTATGGACCGGATCATCACATTGCACACAATCAGTAATGTGTGGTTTCGGATTGGTTGTCTGCAAAATTAACAAATGTGTGTTCAAGCCATCGTGAGACAATAGTCGATAGAGGGCACAGTAATCATTCAAGTTACATACAGTGATTAAAGGAAATAATTTTATATTACATTTTGCCGTAAGTCATAAAGGGATATATAATATTATTTGACAGTAATAAAAAGGAATAATTTCTTTCAAATGTAATAAAGGGACATAATTGTTTTTATTGCAGGATTTGACTTTGATACATGACGCTTTCTATGTAATAAAGGGAGATAATTGTTTTTATTGCAGGATTTAACTCTTGATACATGAAGCTTTCTATGTAATAAAAGGAGATAATTGTTTTTATTGCAGGATTTGACTGATACATGACGCTTTCTATGTAATGAAGGGAGATAACTGTTTTTATTGCAGGATTTGACTCTGATACATGAAGCTTTCTATGTAATAAAGGGAGATAATTGTTTTTATTGCAGGATTTGACTCTGATACATGAAGCTTTCTATGACTGTGATAATGATGTTGACAGTGCTATTGCTCAAATATTACAGATAATGACTTTATCTGACAGTAAGTTATATTGATATACAATCCAACCATGTTTCACCAACACAGATAAGTCATTTCCATGGAGATTTTTAAAGTAGCAATTTGTTCTGTTTGTAGTTGCTTTGAGCTTTATTTATCCTGATTCTTCGGGTACTCCTGATTCCTCCACCAATAAAACTGACCGCCATGATAATATAACTGAAATATTGTTGAAAGTGGCATTAAGCACCATAAACCAAACCAAACTAAACCTATTTATCCCAAAAAGCTTGAAAAATCAGATATTTCGAAGTTAAATCATCGATCATTTCCATTTCTACACAACAAGGTTCAAATTCACATGCTGTTTTAGATATGAAGATAAATCAAATAGATTTTATACAAGAAACTGTTTTGTTATTCCTTGTGTTTGAGTTGTCAGTAAATATCAGTAGAAAACAAGAATATCGAATAATGAGTGCATGTAAATTCGAAAAATTTATTATTAAATTCTTTATACTTTTTTCAAAGTCCATGTAAATTTTGATATATTCATGTCAAATTTGAGCACAATACAACATTTACTCATTTATTCACTATCCACCTACTATACAAATATTGCATATATAAAAGACTATGTCGATTTCTCAATATTTTATGGGTTATATCAGATCACAGTCCAATCACTTTCTAAGAATTTTCATTGGATAGCCAAGACATCATATGGGTCTAGGACAATAGCCCCCCAGACAATTGCCCCCCCCCCCCCTAGGACAATAGCCCCCCCCCCCCCCCCATCCCCCAATTTTTTTATTTCATTTTTATTTTATTTTTATTTATTTTTTATAACATTTTTTTTTTTAAATGAGAAATAAATATGCATAAACTCAGATTAAAGTATTCAAATTACTTTTAAGTTGGATTTTTTTCTTTGTATATTAATCATCAAAAGGATTATACAGCTTGGACAAGCTATGATAAAAATAACTTTCTGTTATTATTTTTAGATAGAGTTTAATGATTTTCCAATTAAGTTTAATTACCTTACAAAATTGGTCTTCAAAGAAAAATTATAAAAAGAAATTTGATTAAACATTGATCAAAGTACAAAGGTTAATAATTAAAAAGAATTTTGAGAAAAAATGATTGCAAGCTAAGTACAAGCTTAGAACTGGCTTAAATAGGAGTGTATTTTGAAGTGAAAGTATAGTAGTGCAATGGAGTTCATAGAGTCAGAAAGGGGTAATCAGAAACTAAAATAAAACTGAAAACAATTTGTGGGGGGTAATTGTCCTAGGGGAGCTATTGTCCTAGGAGGGCAATTGTCCGGGGGGCTATTGTCTGGGGGGCAATTGTCTGAGGGGCTATTGTCCTGCTCCCCATCATATATAATAGGTCCAGACTCCTGTACTGTGATACATTGTACATATATCATATTTCTTGTTTATTTTCAGGTTCAAATGGAGAAACGTCATCCCTAGCATCACAGCGAACATCAACAGACAGTGGTGTATTTACTGGTAATAATTCACCAGTATCTAATCATGTACGTGATAATAGTTATGGTGGCAGTTCTGGATATGATTCTATTAGTAGCAATGGTGGAGCTCGACCTAAGCTGCAAAAGGTATTCTTCTTCAATATTACACAACACATAATGGTGTTTAATGCCACTTTAAACAATATTTCAGTTATATCGTGGCAGTCAGTTTTTTTGGTAGAGGAAACCGGAGTACCCGGAGAAAATCACTCACCTGCCGCAAGTCACTGACAAACTTGTGAGCGGCATTTGAACTCACAATTTTAGTGATGATAGGCACTGATTGCACAGTTATTTGTAAATCCATCTACCATACCATCACAACCCCTTCAACACAGGAAGATGACAAATTTTTTAATATACATTTCTTAAAATTAATTCTGGTATTAATCAATCTAATTAATAGTAGATCTCTGCACTTGCTTCCTATTTTCTATCAATTGTTTACTAGTCGCTTTGTGGGAGTTCTAAAAATGTTCCTTTAGGGGTCGTGTCAGCGGTCAACATGAATGCATTCTGGGCCTATCAAGTGCATTCCAAAAAGCATATGCTTGTCTTGTCTGCTGGATTTTGTAACAGAGTTGTTGATTGGTCAATTTATAATAAATTCATGTTGACCCCTGAAGATATATTTTTTTAACACAGGTCAGTTTTTTGGATGAGGAAACTGGATCGCCCAGAGAAAACCACAGACCTGCTGCAAGTCACTTACAAACTTTATCACATAATTATTTATTTGTATGACTTGGTAGGAATTCTTAATGAACATCCCAAGGGGAATTACCTATATGTTAGAATGACCTTATGATATAGTGTCAGAGGAAATAACTCTGGGATAGAATGACTTGGTACTTGAATGTTCTTAATGATGAATATCAGGGTATGTGTGAGTGAGTGATTGTTGTCGCCAACTCAATTTTTCAGCTATATCATAGCGAGAACAAATTAATTTTCAATGAGATGATGAGGTTCGTTTTGTAATAGATCAACACGCTTAGTTGGATTTTTTTTATAGTGCTAGCTCACTGAATTAACACTCCACGGATAAACATGTCGCCCCACTCGGACAAATTTTCCTGATTCCAAGCCAACCAGTTTTTGTTCTTTCTCCTTCATGCTGCATGCTTAGCAGAGAAGCAACAAATACCAATTTTATTGTCTCTGGTTTTGCATATCAGGGAAAATAAATCCTGGTTTGTTTGGCTTGTAGTAGACAAGATAGATAATAGATAGATAATATATATAGCACTTGTTCTCTGTCAAATTTCAGCAGGCCCAAATGAATGGCAAGCAAAGAAAAGAAGCAAAGAAACTAGAAAAGAAGAAAAGAGCAGAAGAAAGGCACAAACTGAAGTTTAATGGTGGAATGAAAACAAAGCTCAGTGATGATGAAGATGTTCACACAGTAGTGGCAACAGATATGGCAATGATGAGAATTTGATATTATTTTGTGAACTGTTCTGTCCTATTATATAAAGGTTATGTATAATGTTATATATTATATAAAGGTTATGTATAATGTTATATATTATATAAAGGTTATGTATAATGTTATATATTATATAAAGGTTATGTATAATGTTATATATTATATAAAGGTTATGTATAATGTTATATACCGTATTTTACGTACGATAGGTCGATATTTTTTTTCATCAACACGCTGGCTTCGACCTATCGTCCACATCGACCTATACAAGGATGAAGTTAAAAAAATCTGGAATCCCTAAAAAAAATCTCGATAAAAATGACTATTTTGTTTACAGTATACCTTGAATTTGCTGTAGGTTTTTTTTCTGAATAAGAAGACTGAAATCATCAATGTTCTTGGGGAATAAAAGTATACTAACAAGGGGTGCAATTCCGGGGAAAAAATGTTCAACATCCGAAAAAAATCAATAATATTCAATGATTGAAGTGTTAGCGAAAATCAGTTCAATATTGAATTGTATAATAAAATATATACTATAAAAAATATATGTTGTTGAAAAAAAATCACAGGGTGGATCGTTTTACAATATAAAATTATTGTCACAAAATATCTAAATATAGCTATATAGGTTTTCCATCTACCACGAGCATGCGCACGGGGTTTTAGTAAAAAATGGCGGTTGCATTACATCTCACAATAGTTTGAATACACGTGGAGAACAAGCTTTTTATACTAAATATACTGGAAAATAATTATCGATTTCGTTAAACTAGAATGTTCTACACTTGAATTGGTCAATTAAGAACAAATGAAATAATCACCATGAGATAATCAACACAGGTGAACATCAGTCAGCACTTAATTATCCTGATCAGCTGATTGAAAATTTACTGGACCGAGACGATCACATAATTTGTGTACTACTAATTAAACACAGCTTAAAGGTATGTCAATAAAACTGCACAAGGTGATACATTGTTTTGACAGCTTGATTATTTTATTGTATGAACATCCGTTTACCATCTATTGTGACACCCACAGATGGCCTGATTTGAATGTCATCGATGTCTGGCTTTACAAACCAGACTCCCCGTAAAAAACAAGTTTAAAAACAAATTTTTATTTAATTTAATTTTCATAATTATTTCGTTTATGACACATAAGAATAGTATTCTTGAGTTAATACTTACATATACTTACCGAAGAACATCGTTATAGGACAAATGTTTACCGATGTAAAAAAAAAAAGTTTGATGTGACGATACTTACCCAAGTTGTCATCGGCATCCTCGACCTATGGAATGCTTCGACCTATCTTAGTATTTCCCAAAAACTTTAGCCGAAAAGCAGCAATTCGACCTATCGTCCCCATCGACCTATAGTCCGTAAAATACGGTATTATATAAAGGTTATGTATAATGTTATATATTATATAAAGGTTATGTATAATGTTATACAATTATTTTATTACAAGAAATATTTTTGCTGATTTTATTGTTTCTAAAAAATAGTCTTGAAAATGTATTTCCTGAAATCATGTTTAATAAAAACTAAAATATTCACATTTTATTTAAGTAGAAACTGTACATAATATTAAACTGTTAGCTAAGTTAAATAAACTGACAGTTATCTCATTTCCTGCATTTGTTGTGGCAGACCCATGCTTGATACAAGCTAAAAATAAATGTGTACACTCCTCATTTTATTCAACTAGAGACTTTAAGCTACAATAAAATGACTGACATTTCTTTGATATCAAGTGTTATACATTTGTCATTACAGTCCCATATAGCTGTAATAATATCATTAATTCACTATAACTATTATCATATGTCAACTCATTCAAGTTTTGTTTAATATTGTATATTTTTGACATTTTTTTACATTTTACAGACTGAATTTTATTCCCTTATATTTAGAGTTACTACTCAGGGCTTTAGGAAATTGTATTTATCCAGAATACAAATAACAATATATAGCTACTTACTTTTGGGGGATTTGCATATGCTATTACTACAATTAGGCAGTTTTGAATGAAAGGATGAATATGAATACAAACAAACCTGCTCATGCAGTCACCTGTATTAAAATGTCACCTTTTTCTTTTCCTGTTATAGAAAATTTCATATGCATTGAACCTCTTTTAAGAGGTCAACTGTCTTATAAGGCCACTTTTTCTTCGTGTGACTTGTGGCAGGTCGGTGGTTTTCTCTGAGTACTCTGTCTTCCTCCACCAATAAAACTGACCGCCATGATGTAACTGAAATATTGTTGAAAGTGGCGTTTAGCACAATAGCCCTAACCCCTAACCCTTTTCTACATCCCAATGGTGACCTTTTCATACAGGTGACCGCATGGGCAGGTTTGACTGCATTATGTTCACATTTTTTTCTCCCACAAGCATTCATACTTCTTGGAACAGTACATTTATTTGTAAATATACTTGGAATAACCATGCTTTGTGATAATAATATTATTTATCAGAAGGTTGCAGAATGGTGTGTCTCATAGTAACAAATAATTGTACATACATATACGTATTAAATTTAATTGTCTCAGTTATACCTGTTTTTGTGTGGTTTTTTTTAGAAATGTCTCATATTATTTATACATGCTATAAAGCGTAAGGTCTTAATTTTAAATATTAAATTTTGAAAGACAACGTATTCCATTATTTTGTAAATTTTTCTAGAAGACAGATCAGATTGTGAAATTTAGATGTATTGACAAGTTTTAAGCATTCCCTTCTCGGAGTAGTTTTGGAATATTAAAACAGTGAACATCAAGTTGTCAACAATCGAGAAGTTGTTTTCTTTTGCGCCAAATCTCCTAGTAAAACAACCAGCCTCAGATTGACAACTTTCGATATTCACCTCGTATGAAGGCAATAATTGTATAATGTTAACCTCATATGAAGGCATTAATTGTATGATAACCTCATATGAAGGCAATAATTGTATAATGTTAACCTCATATGAAGGCAATAATTGTATAATGTATTAACAATAGTATTAGATAGAATGTAAGGGTATAAGACATACAAAGTTGTATACATAGTGCTAGATTTGACAAAAATTATATAGAATGTACAGGGTATATTGGTTTATATAGTATATACATGTATATCTTTAAAATGATAATATGTATAAAAATAATAACGGAGGAATATATATGTATAGTAATACATGTGTAGAATATACAAGTATAATGCTGGGATCTGTAGTACTTACCTGGTACATTGTCAACCAATCATTGAAATATTTGTTAGGATTTAATTTTTGTTATTTTCGCTGCAACCAAATTTCCGTGAAAATATATCCCCACAAATAGGTGAAATCTGTACTGAAAATATATATACTGATTTCAAAATTCTAAAAAAAATATATCAGTGAAAATTGACATTTCGACAAAAAATAGTAATAATAAATACTTTTTGATTGTTTTTTTTTTAAATGTATTTTATAAATTACAAATAAAATTAATATGCAAAATTTATATCATATATGTATAAAACAGTATTAACCAGACAATTTTATTTTGTAATTGTATTTAAGATTTAATTGTACTAATTCATAATATACTTAGTATTTATTTATTTATTACATTGTAACTTTTAAGGGAGAATTATGAATGACTTTTTAACTCTGTCTTTGTTATCACATTGATTAGTAATGACAGAGACATAGGTATCACATATATCCACTCCACCTGTATTTAAGGATCTTATAATAAATTAGCCATATTATCTGCCTCTATTGTACCTGGGGCCATCGTGATTGTATGGCAGTTGGATTTACAACTACCTATGTGATCAGTGCCTATCGTCACTACTGTTGCGAGTTCGAATCCCACTCATGGCTAGGTATACTTGATACAACATTATTTGATACAGTTTGTCAGTGACTTACGACAGATCGGTGGTTTTCTCCAGGTACTCTGGTTTCCTCCACCAATAAAACTAACCGCCACAATATAGCTGAAATATTGTTGAAAGTGGCATTAAATACCATAACCCTAACCCCTATATCTATATTCCACAGAAAATAAGCTATTTAATTTTAATTGCTTAGATATTTTTGTTTCAATATACCATAATACTCAACTTATATTTTTATGAAAAGAACATGCAATATTATTTTATGTATTATGTTTTGTACAACATGACACAAAAGCCAGTATCTATTAATAGTTTAAACAATGTATTTTAAAATATATCATGAATAATGCATAATATAGAATGATTACAGAATGTGGATTCGGAAACAAGCTTAAAGCTTATGCTAATCTGTCTCTCAAGAATATTTATAATAATTATCACATTGTATGAATATAGTATGCTAAAGAATAATAGAATCCTGCAGATGGCGAGGTATACTCGATACAATATTATGTAAAAAAAGATTTGTCTGTGACTTGCGACAGGTCTGTGATTTTCTTTGGGTACTCCGATTTCCTCCACCAATAAAAAATTACCACCCCCATATAGCTGAAATACAGTAGAGTCCGTTTATAGAGAACAGGCATGTAACGAAATCGGGCTTATAACGAAGTAAAGATAAATCCCAGGTCCAATCGCTATTTAAACAATGTATTTTTGAAGGCCTATTACAATTTTTTTATAGCAAAAATCAGGCTTATAACGAAGAGAATTTTAAACCCAAACAACGTTTTTATTATTCAAAATTGACCTGATATAACCAAGAAAATTGCTGAACAAACAAATCGTTTACCTGTCTTCTGTTATGCACAGACGATCACATATTAGAATGGCACTTGACATTTCCGTTATCGGTAATTGAAAAATCAATAATCCCACCTGTGATGTTGTTAATGATGTCAATCAAGACTTTTCTTTAAAATATTCAAACAATAAAATGGGCATTTAAATGATGTGATTAACAAGTTGTCAATTAATAACACACACGCTAAATTTTAATGAATGGATGCACAAGCTAAAGAAATTAAAAACAAAGTCATGTGTGAGATTAATTCATTCGCTATTGTTTATTTTTTCTTTGATGATAGACTCTTTAATTAAACAACAAAGCGGCTTTAAATTTTAATTCTACTGTTGTTTTTCACACTGCAAGCCAAACATTGTCATAAATATGGTAACACATCTTCGTGGTGATCATTCAGTAATCAGTATGGCTAGCAGAAAGAGAAAGGCAATAGATCTTGATACAAAATATCAGATCCTACAAGCAGTTGACAAGAATGACAAATCTAAGACAGAAATCGCTAAAGCATTTGAAATTCCACCCAGTACACTCAGTACCATAATTAAGCAACGTGAGACCATTATGAAAGCATACAACAGCAGCGACTTTGGGTCCAGCAGAAAAAAGATGAGAACAGCACAACACACTGATGTAGAAGAAGCACTGTTCCAGTGGTTTAAGAATGTTCGTGACCAGAACATTCCTATATCCGGTCCTACTCTCGCCGCAAAAACAGACGACTTAGCCATTCGCTTTGGCCACACTGACTTCACCGCCAACCACAACTGGGTTGAAAGGTTCAAACAGCGACGAGGAATAGTATCCCGCTCCATAAATGGTGAAAGCGCTGCTGTAGATGAAAGTTGTTGAGGACTACGTCAGCACCACACTACCAAACTTTCTACGAGACTACGACTCAAAAGATGTGTTCAACATGGACGAAACTGGTCTATTCTACAAATTACTACCCAACCGTACCCTGCAGTTTAAAGGAGAACGTTGCCATGGTGGAAAAAAAAGTAAAGAAAGATTAACCGTTGCACTCACTGCCAACATGGATGGTACAGAAAAATTCAAACCCCTAGTCATCTACGATGCTTCAAACACGTCAAGAGTCTACCCGTAAACTACGATGCAAACAAGAAAGCCTGGATGACCAGCTCTATCTTCAAACAATGGACCTAGACCGTTCAATGACCAGACAAAAGAGAATGATTCTGCTATTCGTAGACAACTGTTTAGCTCATCCACACATCCAGAATTTAAAGTCTGTCACACTACTGTTCCTGCCACCAAACACAACTTCAAAGATACAACCGATGGACCAGGGTATCCTTAACCCTCAAGAATAATATGAATTAATTTGTTACAAATGTAATGTCAATGTTTTATATTTGTAGCAAATTTATTCATATATTCTTGAGCATACTATATTCATACAATGTGATCATTTAAAATCAATTAAAGAGGCATTAGCTACGATTTTGACCAAAAAAATTATATGTTTTGGAAATTGGTAAATAGCTTTAAAATGATGAAATAAAGGTAAATATTTCAAATTAAACAACTTATCATACCACTTTTCGCCTTTTGAGAACGAAAATTACCATCGATTTATTATTTCCTTGCAAGCAAATAATTTGACCTCGCTTTCTCCGTAAAAACGAATAATTTGTATTTTGTCGCTTATTAACTGCAAATTTGCATGGTTCTTTGTACGTAATTAACGCTGACTAAAAGCAGATTCACAGAAAATAAGAATTAAATGCATTGTTGTACTGATTTAATGACGATTCGGCAAACCCTGTAAACAATGCCGATAATTAATAAGATGGCGTCCATTTCTTGATCGATCTCGAGTTGCACCTTTTTCCCCCGATGCGCGTACATTTCATAACATTTATAAGTTACAGAAACACGTTTTATTAAGACATCATATCTGATAGTTTTTATGGGTAACAAAAATTTATAATTTTGTCAGATAATGCCCCTTTAAAGTAATATGAAAGGCAAATATCGTGGAATTTTTGGATTAAATATTTTCACTTAATATGTCACTTAATTTTAACTAAAATCAACTGCATAATATTAAAAATCCGCTCAAAAGCAGATTTTAAGAGCAAATCGCAAAATATTTGACTGCAGATAATTCTGTTTTCCAGTACAGTAATGCAAATGATATGCGCGTGACACAAGATTTGAACTCTTTCGGGGAGATTATCGCTCATGTGCAATGTTCAGTTGATGAAAAAAAAAATATATATATTCTGTGTATACCACATAAGAATAATTGCACAAAAAAAATTGGTTCACACGACATGAAACAGACAGATTCCTCAATAATCATTGTCAGGAATGTGTGCGTGCTTACCTCAGCATCCATGATTGTTTATCTTTTCTTCACGAGGTCATGATCGTCAATCATCGGACCAAACTTTTCTTCACGAGGTTATGATCGGCAATCATCGGAACAAAACAACCGAAAGTTAATCAGTCTCCACAATAATGTCGTGGACGATAAACATGCACACGAAATTGCAGATTTCTAGTTGTTGGGAACATATTTTGACTTGAAACATGCATGAATAGCTCAGTAAAGGTACCGTCGTATTCCAAATTGAAATTTCAGGGAAAAATTTTCTTCACCCAAAACTGGTGAAATATTACTTTAATATCCAGGGTAAATTGTATTTGTTTATTTCAATGTGTTTTTTATTTTTCATTTAGTGTTAAAATGATGAAACAAACTGACATGGTTGGCACTATATGTATATATAAATGAAAAAAATATATGTATTATCGTAACATCGTTTAAAACTAATATTGTGAAGTCACGTCCTTGATTTAAAAATCTCATCTTTATTTCCTTGTGAAATTATTGTTTTTGTCTCACTGAGAAAAGATGTTGTATCTCCTTTATCTATGTAATTATTGTCTACATTTTTGCAGACAAAACAAATAAAATTGTATGGTGAGAAGAATTTCTTTTTTTGAAATTCATATTTTTTCAAGTTTAAATTTGTGGATTTGATGACAAAGTACTAAAAGTAATTACTGTGATTTTATTGGCACCTTCTCCCTTCCTCAATACCTATTGCCTGATCAGTTTACCAAACTGTTAACCGAGAAGGAACATTCATACAGTCCTCATGGTCATTTCAGTTCAGCAATTGCTCAGCCAATCTTACAATTTCAAATCCTATTAAGACTTCAAATTGTAATTTGGAAACTGTAAAGAATGAAGGTATACTCACCTCAGCTATTTTCTTCAGTTTACTGGCTGATTGAGAGACAGAAACTGTGGGTACACAAAATACTTAATGTTATTTACAAACACTTGAAATTAAACAAATATATATAACCGGTATCTTTAAAGGAAAACTCCAGTCAGTTGAACAATTGTTATAATTCAATACTGTAACTTTTTATTCGTAAATAACTAATTATTAAATAAAGAACACCTTTATTAACATTAATATACCCAATTAGAAATATGAATATTTGGAATTTCCTGTCATAGTGTAAGCGGCCATGACACCTCTTCATGTGACGTCACAGAGACAGATCATGTTAGTTGAATAAATACATAAATTTTAACTCTTCCCAACATCGAGCCCTTTTGGTTATGTTTTAATATCAGATCAACTGCAATACAATGTTAACAATTTGTATATCGTCCTAATTTGTTTTCCTTAATATTCCCATCCCATGTTACATTTTCATAAAACAAATGGGTTTATTCGTATTGGGGGGAGGTATCTACGTATGATTCCATGTTGTACATGATTGGCCGTAGGATAAATAACTGTCACTTTTAACTCGTTTTATGCGTACATATGCTTTTTTCTTTTTTGTCGCCAATGCTGACGTACTTTCCCGTGTTAATGGTGGTCACTGGTCAATATGTTAACTAGGGTAGTCCTGATCGGTAATTACAAAGAAAAATCTTCTCACACTTTCCCTTTTCGTTAGTGCAATAAAATTGCTTGACATGAAGTCATAATGATTTTGTAAATATCAAACAGAATTGTAATTTTTGCCAAAAGGAAAATGAAACCATTGAACACATTTTTTGGGGTTGTGAAAATGTACAAAATCTGCTAGGGCAAGTAAATTCTTGGTTTGGTGACAAAGACATAAACCAAACATTTTTAAAGAAGACTCTAATTTTTGGGGATGTTGATAAAGTATATAAAGATGATGTATACAATGCCATTTTACTAAACATAAAATACTATATATATACAAACAGATGTCTGAAGAAAAAATTATCTTTTCATTCGCTTAAAGCCTGTTTGATAAATTTATATAAAACTAAAAAAATGATTGCTGTCCGAAATCAAAGAATTGCAGAATTTCAATTACATTGGAGTACTTTTGAAAAACTGTTTGAGGATTGTTGACATAGTTTTTATTCTTATGTAAATTCCCTTTCCATAGAGACACCACTAAATACTAACTGATATAGTCTATCTAAATATACTTTTCTTGTTTATATTTACTATACTATAGTATACTTTATAGTATACTCATTACGGGATAATTAAAACAATATGAATGTTTGATCCATCCAAATAATACTTTTGTATAGTCCAATTGATTGTTTGCACCAGGCCAGACCATAAAAGTTTTATATATAAATGCCAATATAAAGTACAATCTCATCTTCTCAATATCTTCTTTTTTTTTTCTTCTTCTTCTTCTTCTTCTTTTTAAAAATACATTAAATTCTTATCTACTTTTTTTCCTAATTATACAAAAAAATATTTATCACATACATCAATAGTAAACAATTTTAAACTCTGCAAAATACCTCTTTTCTCATCTTTTATATTCTAAAAAAAAAAAAAACCTCCACTGCAATATACATATGATTATATATTGGAAAAGATTGTAAGAAGATTTAATTGTACTTTACTATATAGATTGTATGATGTTTTATATGTTATTATATTATTGTACTCTATTCTGTATTGATGTATTATGCAGTTGAGAAAAAAAAAAAAAAAAAAAAATATCAAAAGATAAATATACGACAGTATTTTACGATTTACATAAATTTTAATGATAAAACTGCAACTGATCAATGCTCCTATAATATACTATACCGATTGCATGACGACACAGCTTTTTCGGAAGAGCTTTAATTGCAGGTATAATCTGAGAATGGATTATGCCTTTTGTCTCCTCACATTGAAGAATTACGAAAAATGGCGATCCCTATTATTTGGTGTTACATGCAACTTCGATGACGAAATTCTACCTTACATTATACTATTTTTAACATTCATTAACACAAATGTCTTTTATTTACTGTCATTTAAATTTTCACGCTAACTTGTTAAGACCATGGCATTTTCCTTTAAAGTCGCATTGCAAAACTGGAATTGCAAATTGGTCGGGGTAATTACTCTTAATGCCTGACTAATCTGGAAAACTGGTCAGGCAATAGGTGATTGTGAACGTAAAAGATGATAGTAAAATCACAGTAATGATATTTATAAGATAATTGTATCCATTGTCTTTCATATTTTATAGTAAATAATGATTTTGAATATATTTAATTTTTTTCTACATAAATATGATATAATATAATATTATATAGGAAAGTGCTATATATGGACACCAAAGTGTACACACACTTACACAGGTAAAGGTGTCATGCATGAAATACATATGTAATATGCAACTTTCATGTGCTAATTAACGATACTCATGATTTTTGCTAATGATCAATTCGTGTATTTTGTGAATAACATTTTACCTGTGTATAACTGTTTGTGACGAGATATTGTCTCAGTAAATTACATTGCAATTAAGAAGTGGACAGTATTTTGATTTTGAGCGTACCTGATGAAGATTATTCCAGAAACGTATCTAAATTTAATATCTACATTTTTATTATTTTCTTTTCCTAATGACAAGTGGTATTTAGTATGACTATGCATGAAATACTACTTTTATATAGATCCTAAACTTGCCCATCAGGACATCAGTCCTAATGAATTCATGTTATATTCATAATCTTTACAACATATATAAATTTACATGTAATTTATGTTATAGATCTTATAATATATATTTGTAATTTAAAACTTTGTTCCCTTAAAAATTAAATTGTTTCTTCATGTATTTCTACCCAATACTATACTGACCGGGGCCGTCGTGGTCGTGATCGTATATGGTACTCGAATTTATGCAATCAGTAACTATCGCCACTAACGTTGTGAGTTTGAATCCTTCTCAGGCGAGGTGTACTCGATTCAACATTATGTGATAAGTTTGTCAGCGACTTGCAGCAGATCGATGGTTTTCTCCGGGTACTCCTGTTTCCTCCACCAATAAAAATGACCGACACGATATAACTGAAATATTGTTGAAAGTGGTGTTAAACACCATAACCCTATCCCTATCCATAACACTGACCACCTTCAAAAAATGTATGTCTTAACTGATTTAGAAATCCATTTTTAAGTGTGGTAAGTCTTGTATGTAAAAATGAATGTATACTTGGTATACATATGCCAAATATGATGAGTTGTTATCTCTTTATGTTTACAACAGAAATTATTTTTTTATTTTTACTGGTTCTACTTTGTAAATACATTTGTGTTGAATATACAACATGTTAAATTGGTATGCTTTGTGAGTTTCTCAAATCCATGTCAGGCATAATGATGACGGTATTTGTAAGATTGCTTCACCAGTGTTTTGTTTTCTTGTTGTTAGCACCACATCTGGGATATTAAATTATATACACAAAGTAACATCAAAATGACAAAGATTCCTAGATGTAGCCATTTATCTACAGAAGTAAAGAGTACCACTCAAATGCAGGCTATGGTCCGTTTCACTCTCATTTTAGGATATGAGTTTTGCTAATTGTTGAAGACCAGATTGTGACTTTGAAATGCAGAACAGTAATAAAAGTGCTGTTCCTTTACTTGAATTTATGTAATGTTGAATAGTCTCTCATGTTCATTTACATCCATATCTTTTCTTACTAATTCCTAGATCTACTAAGTTTGATGGGTTGTATCTAGGCATCAAGAGTTTGTATCATTATACAATTTTACTTATAATGATTCTCTAAGGTTTGTAAGAATTGAATACCATTTTCATTCTAATTTGAGTAGCCAGGGGAGACAACTCTATGTGACTTATAATATGAGTAGACAGGGGAGATAACTAACTCTATATGTCTATTATAATATGAATAGACAGGGAAGACAACTCTATATGTCTATTATTATATGAATATACAGGGGAGACAACTTTATGTGAACACGCTTGTTTTATATATTCTTTTTTTTTTTCATACCATGACACTTTCATTTGTATATACATGTGATACTGTTAGTTTTATTATGCAATATGATGTAATCACATATCAAAAGTTTATATACCCAGTTTATGTATATGTTAAATCGTATTTGCTTGTTAAAATTCATTAAAAATACTATTTTCTAATGATTTGTTTTCAGTTCCACCTCTCCTCCTTTCCCAGAATTAACAGAAAACAGTGATGGTTAGCAATTCCACCAATTTATCAACAAAACAAACAACCACTTTTCACCTCAAACCTTTCTTCTAAAAAAAAAAGGATCACAACATATAGTGTTGGAAATCCAGGTCTTGGCTTTTCCAGAAATTTATCATATATTGTCCATGTCAGTCAGCTGGCCTTGACCTCACTTTCATGGTATATATACATTGTATTTGTGATGAATTATTACAATGAATACTATAACTAACTGACAAGTTTCATTATCAAAAATATGTCACAAATGACCAAATAACATAGTATTTCACAAATGTGTTCAGTGCACGAATGAGTTGCAATGTTATTTGGTCAGGAGTGACATATTTTTGATAATGAAATTCGTCAATTAGTTATAGTATTTATTATATAGATTAAAAAATGTTTCGATTCGAATATAGTACAAAATCAGTTTAATTGCACTATATTACGCATGTAACATAGGGATATACTATGTGTATCGCCTCATAAACAACTAAACCATACAAAATGGTCAAAGGGATGTAACTGTAAATAAGGGTAATAACAAAATTACCGAACTCTGAACAATCTTACAAAGGGAAAGTCAAAACTCATAATTGTATAAACAGACAAAATCAGTCAACAACCGGAAAACTGTGAAAACCGTAAAATATACAGAAAAGTAGCTCCAACAACAAAATGGCTGGAAATGTAACAAGAGTGAAAATAGAAATGATAATTTCACTGTGAAGTTATCGTTTTTATTAAACTCGGAAAATGCTGTAATTCACAGCTATCTATATAATAGTGACTGTCAATTCACTAAGACCAGCATGAAGTTTAATCAAGTTATGATGCTTGGCTGTAGTGTAGTAAGAAAGATTCATTCTCTGCAACATATCTGTGTATCATCTATCGTCGAAGTGATTCCATTCTTGAAACAAGCCTTGCAGATCTTTAACTAATTATTCAAATATATAGTCATCCTGGGTATTTCAGTACCTTGTCATACTCCCCATAATAAATATAGGGATTGGGGAATCGTCGTATCTCACATTCTTCACCAATCCGATTATTGTTCGATAACTCAAAAGAAAATACATTTACATGTATATTTGTAGTAAAAGTACTTGATAGCACATTGTATAATGTATCCATGGCAACTCAACTGCTCAGGTAAGGTCATAGTAAAACATTATCACCGTATCAGTGGCTTAATGGTTGGCATGCTCGCCGTAAGTGTGGTCGGGTCTAACTGAAGACTATAAAACTGGTATTTGTCGTTGCTCCGCTAAGCACGCAGCATTAAGGAGTATGAGCAGAGACTTGTTGGCTTGGCATCAGGATAAAATTGCAGAGTGGAGCAACATGTGTACCCAATCACTGACTGTTGTTTCAGTGAGCCAACACTAAATAACTCCAAATACCATTAAGCCTGCTGGTCAAGTTTAAAGCAGACATAATCATCATATCATCACAATATAACTTGTTCTTGTCATGATGTAGCTAGACAATTACTCACTTGGCGTTACACAACAATCATTGACTTACTGAAAAGTAAATAGATGAAAGCTGGACATGACATGACATGTCTAGTGAAGACACAGGATGGCTATATTTATCTTAATAAGTAGGGTAGTTTGCCCTTAAGTCAGACACCTTCATTATAAGACAGTCAGTCATGCACATTATGGTAAATATAATAGACCTTTCTGACATCCTTTACTAGTGCTTAGATAGCAAGAAAAACACCTGAAGCTCTTTCAAAACTTTTGAACGTGACAGGTTGATGGTTTTCTGCAGGTATCTCAGTTTCCTCCACCAACAAAACTGACTGCCACGATATAACTGAAATATTGTTGAAAGTGACATTAAACACCATAACCCTAACCCTAACACTATTTGTAGACAGAATCTGTACTGGTAAATCAACTTATAAACAAATTTCTATGACACAAAAAAGAAAATCATAAATAAACATTTGGTTTATTGAAAATAGAATTTTAATCACAGATCATTATAAAAAAATAAAGAATATAAAAACTGTTAGTATCAACACATATTCAAACAAATTTGACGAAAGATATACAATACAAAATAGAGGTGGACTATAAGTAAAAGGCGGTAAAACAATTTTAACATTAAAACATGCATGATAGTAAGCTTATAAAAGTGACATTACATCATTATTATATACAAATAAAGTGCAAATGAATAAGAAAACATAAGATGACTTCGTAACGTGTAAGTCTCTACTTCAAATAAACAAGTTTCTTGTCATTCTTAATAAAATAAATAAAAATTCTGAATATATATTCTCCAATCCTAGAAATATTTTGCTTTAACATTAGAAATTGGGACTTGTTTTTATTTACAAGTTCAAATAGATTACTGAATAAAACGTGACTTGTTTTAATTTACAAAGTTCAAATAGATTACTGAATAAAACGTGACTTGTTTTTATTTACAAAGTTCAAATAGATTACTGAATAAAACGTGACTTGTTTCTAAAATTAAATCAACAATAACATTCATCCATGGACTTGATTACAATCATAATAAATGTAAACAATTTACATACTAGATTACCCCCCATCATTTGTAATCCACAGCTGATCATGCTGCGATACATTGAATAGATTATGAAAGATACAATCTGACATGAAATGATATAGCATTCATCGTTGATAATCTCTTGATCATCTGACCATATTTTAAATATGCAAGAAAATTCTTTATATTTAACGCCACGATATAGTTGAAATATTCCTAAAGTTGATGTTAAACACCAATCAATCAATAAATCAATCCTTTTTATTTAAACTATCATTTGCTTGGTTGTAAAACAGTTCTTCACAAGTTGCGCAAATTTTATACTATGAATATTTTATGACGATGAGGATTCCCTCGTCAGCTGACCCACGGGTGAAGAGTAGAGAGTATCGGACAGTGATCAGCGTAGGTTACCAATGATGGATTACCCCTTATACATGTATTTAAAATTCATGGCTATGATTCAATCTTCATGAATTAAAATAATGGCTTTTTTCTACAATTTCACATGGCATATGTACAAATGTATAATGCATAACGGGAAAAGCCATAATTATGCATCAATAGCAGGAGGTTTCAATACTTAAAAATGACGCCCGAACAAACATTCATGATCGTCATCAAACAATGTTGTAAAAAACTCTCTTAAATCACAGAATCCATTCAGAATAAATTTGTTTGTAACATAATTCGAATGAATTCAGATTGATCGACTTTTCCGTCTCCATTAATGTCAGCTTCCTCTATCATTTCTTCTAAATCTCTCTGTGCAAACTTCATGCCAGCCTCTGTACAGATCTGTTTTAAGTTGTCTAATGTTATAGACCCAGAACTATCTGAAATATAGAAGATATGATGCATTTGAAACATCTCATCTCTATCATGGATCGGTAGTTTCCATTGATAAATAAAAAAACTAGATGTGTTGGAACGACACGAATGTCCCCGCTGTGAATATTAAGGAGTCTCGCAAATGTTTCACCCTTTTTTAATTCCCTCAGTAATAGGCTAAGAATAACGAATTTCAAAGTTGATCTGTAACTTAAGATTATACACTCTCATACCAAAAATCAAGTCAATATCTCAAATCATAGTGAAATAAAGTGGTGACAACTAAATATTTGGCCAAATTTCAAAGTCCAAGGGCCATAACTCGGCCAAAAATCATTGGACCGTAACGAAACGTATACTTGATCTGTAACTTATCATTATACACCCACACACCAAATATCAAGCCAATATCTCCAAGCATAGCGAAAAAAGGTGGTCGCAACTGTTTTATTTCGGAATTACAGACATGGGTAACACTATATGTCCCTGTCACTTAGTGGCATTGAAATAAAAATGGTTTTAGTGATATAATGTTGCTATTGAAATAATAATAATAAAAGTTAAAAATTAATTGTTGACAATATGAACTAAAACTATTCACTCCAGATTTTATGCACTTAATATGACCAGAATGTCCAGAAATATGATTTATGGTGTTTAATGCCACTTTCAACTATATTTAAGTTATATAGTGGAGGTCAGTTTTATTGGTGGAGGAAACTGGAGTATCTGGAGAAAACCACCGACCTGTCACAAGTTACTGACAACCTTTATCACTTAATGTTGTATCAAGTACACCTCACCATGAATGGGGTCATTGTCATTGAAATAAAACTTAAAAATTAATGGTCGACAATATGAACTAAAACTATTCACTCCAGATTTTATGGACCTAATATGACCAGCATGTCCAGGAATATCTTAACCTAATATTATGATTAGCAAAACAATTTCCTTTATAATGTTTTTTCTGCATAATTATTTTGCCATGATATAGCTGAAATATCATCGCTCATATATTACCCATATATTATTAAACATCTTTATTTTTTAATTGTGGTCACTTACATTTTTTGACCAACCAGGAAAACATATTTTTTTTCACAACATTTGTACCTAAAAGATATTCTGTGAACTACCCTGAATGATTACTTTGTGAGGAGACCATTGACCTTGCAATTAAAAACCAATACATTTTAGCAGAAAACCGGTAATATCACGAGGCAAGATACAATTTTTGAATCAATATCACATTTTGTCATGCAGGCTGCCACGTGTGTTGTGTGTTTTTCTGATGGAACAGCCAATACGTTTTCTTATCGATGATTTGTAATTTGTCCCTTTGATCTTTATACACAATAATATGTATTATCAAATGACAAATGTGATTAGAAATATTATTACATTTCATACTTTTACAATTATATAGAAACAGTGTATTTCTAACAATTCCGTATTTCGTGATATTGCATGGTTGATCCCACGATTAAAAGTGATATTGCACCGTTGGCGATATATTTTTAGAATCAGGTATATTCCAAGCTATTTTTATCTTATCCCAAATTTATTAGCCAATCATCGTGAACTTCCGCCCAGCTTACATCATCTCAAAATGCAGTTTACAAATCAAAATGTTCCAAAACTTAAAAAATTCTAAAATTTCAACAAATTTCAAAATTTTCAAAATATCATAAAATTTCAAAATTTTCAGGAATCTTATGTAATAAAACAATTACTACACTTGAACTTGATCAATATGGGAAAAAAAAAAAAAAAAACCCAGTGAAATGTAATAAAACAATTACGGTACTTCACTGCATGCGATATTATACAATTAATGACTTTTCATAAGGTGGACACTGTGATTTATCAACCCCGAGGAAGTGATGTTCACCGAAGCCAACGGCTGAGGTGAACATCACTTCCAAGGGGTTGATAAATCAGTGTCCACCGAAATGAAAAGTCATCAATTGTTTTATTAAATGACACATTCTAAGTGTAATTTTGGGGTGAAAATTGTAAATTGTTTCTGTTTCTTAGACATTTCCATTTATTCTTTTTTTATATGTAGCTGCTTCAAACCAACAAACACCAGTTTTTATAGCTTGACATTTCTAATGTTTCAAAACAATGAAATTGATTAAGAAAAAACGAATACAATTTCAAAATTTTAACAAATAGAATTATCCAATTTATGTTGTAGTTTATGGTAATGTTAGAGCAATTATTGAACACAGGAAATTGCATTTGCGGTCTTTCAAATGCTGCATCATCAACTGTAGCAAAACGTGTCTTAACTTTTGGTTCTACTGACGAAGCTGCTTCGTTCATTTTTGTTTACAAACAGTCGTCTGCTGATTACCGAAGTTCGTTAGCAAGACAGTCTCTGATTGGTTGAGGTTCAAAATGTCGGCCAATCAAATTTATTGATATTAATCAGTCTACTGGTTTTCCCCGGTTACTATATTTTGGCCGAGGTTGATATTGCTTTTAAATGTTCCATAAAACATGTTATTAAATGACTATGAATTTTCTTAATTCTGATTGGTTTAGAAGGTTCATTGCTTCCTCTAACAGAACTACATATCCACCGTGCAATTTTGGGTGTGAGGTTAATAAATCTCATGTCGCAGTTAGTACGTACCCAAATATAGTAACAGGGGAAAACCAGTAGACTGATTAATATCGATAAATTTGATTGGTCGACATTTTGAACCTCAACCAATCAGAGACGGTCTTGCTAATGAACTTCGGTAATCAGCAGACGACTGTTAGTAAACAAAAATGAACGAAGCAGCTTCGTCAGTAGAACCAGAAGTTAAGACATGTTTTGCTACAGTTGATGAAGTATTATTTGAAAGACCACAAATGAAATTTCCTGTGTTCAATAATTGCTCTAACATTACCATAGACTACAACATAAATTAATTATACTTACCTATGTTCTTTAAAAATTATTTAAAAGTGTTATTGAAACTGTGATATTTTATTTGTTAAAATTTTGAAATTGTATTCGTTTTTTCTTAATCAATTTCATTGTTTTGAAACATTAGAAATGTCAAGCTTTAAAAACTGGTGTTTGTTGGTTTGAAGCAGGTACATATAAAAAAGAATAAATGGAAATGTCTAAGAAACAGTAACAATTCACAATTTTCACCCCAAAATTACACTTAGAATGTGTCATTTAATAAAACAATTGATGACTTTTCATTTCGGTGGACACTGATTTATCAACCCCTTGGGAGTGATGTTCACCTCAGCCGTTGGCCTAAGAAACAGCAACAATTCACAATTTTCACCCCAAAATTACACTTAGAATGTGTCATTTAATAAAACAGTTGATGACTTTTCATTTCGGTGGACACTGATTCATCAACCCCTTGGAAAGGATGTTCACCTCAGCCGTTGGCTTCGGTGAACATCACTTCCTCCGGGTTGATAAATCACAGTGTCCACCTTATGAAAAGTCATTAATTGTATAGTATCGCATGCAGTGAAGGGCCATAATTGTATAATATCACTGATTTCAAATATGACATTACATTGATTACATTGATTGCCTTGACAAATCATCTATAAGTATACTATAGGTGATAAGTTTTGCTCGAAATGGACTTCTCATTGCATCTCATATCACCTGTGATCTGGAATTCTGATCACTTGGGAGTTGATTTGAGCTCGCAATAGGAGTGTTACATTTGGTCAATAGTCAAAAAACTACTATGCCCCCATTTAACAACAGAATGGTTTGTGAAGTTTAAAATAAGGTACATGTATACCAACCTTGATCAAACATTTTAAATCCTTGAAGTATTTCATCATAAATATCCCTGGCATCATCCTGTCTGTCAATTATCACCTCTAAAAACTCAACAAAAGAGATTTGACTGGAAAAGACAAAAACATTATTACTATTAATTATCTGGTACAACAAAATGTGAAAGAAATTCAATCTATAAATATTAAAAAAAAAATTTAAATACAAATGTATATATAAAAAAACAAAAAAAAAGAAATTCAATCTGAATAATATTCATTAATTAACTGGAAAATAAAGTATTATAGTGGAATCTTCAAAATTAAGGATCCCCAATCAGTTCAAAATGGAGAAATGTGCTAATGGAACACTCTAACTAGATGTTCACCAGAGCCTGTATAGCTGACCAGGTTATTCATGCACTATTTTGGTTCAAGCAAGTATGTAGTTCCTGAGAAAAGCTTTTTATCCATATTCCAACAGTCATGATAATTAAGCCCCTAGTTTTTGTGGGGTTCATATTGCTTGATATTTATTTTTTTTTGTGGTGTTTTGTAGATTTTTTCTTTTCGCCATTGTATTGTCTGTCCTTCTTCGATTTACAGATTCTGATTACCCCTTTGGTATGTTCAAACTTTTCTTAAACAATGTCCTATGGTGTAGCCCAATTTGGGATTTCCAATCCAGTGAATCCACATAAAAAAATAAAAAATTGTAAGGAACCATCCAATGACTATTTTTCAGTAGTTTCAGAGAAGAAGAATTTTAAAATATTTTTCTCATAGGGTCCTATGCTAAGTTTTTTTTCTCATATCATATTTTTTGAAAGGCATATTCGATGTGTGATACCAATGTGAAATTCCTGTATCTCACTCCATATGATTCTTTTTTGCACAAAAATGTTGTGTCAAAGTGAAAGTGTTTGAGTCATAATGTGAAAATCATGCAAAAACAAACCATTTCCCACCAATCTTTGAAAAACAATGATAAAAATATATTATAATTTATTGTATTAATACTTTCAACTTGCTTATTTACAGTTTTATAACTAAGATATAAAACTATAACAAATACAATGATTTTGAAAAAAAAATTTCTTCATTATACTGCATATTTCAAAAGTAAAATATTTTTCCCATGGCAACCATTTTCAAGTTGGACATAAATATCCGATTATTTGCAGAATGATGTGAGAGAAATAATCAGTGCAATAATTATTACTTACCTTTTTCCTTTAATGCTGACATCAGATATCATATCTTTAGCATCGTCTCTTGAACACTTAAATCCTAGTGCTCTCATTGCACGGCGTAACTCCTTTGAATTTATGTATCTATAAGGAAAGAGTTATCAATTTAAAAAATGAATTGTTTCACCATTAGATACAAATAAAAATAAAAAAATGACCTGCATTTGTTAAAAATCATACTGATAATGGTAAATTAATATTTAATTTAACAAAACTACTTGACAACAATTTTTTTTCTCTCCATATATTCCATTATAGGGAGACACCAAATGATGAAAAAGGGCAGTCTTGGCCGTGATCGTATGGTAGTTAGAGGGTCTGGGTGGCTCAATGAGCTAGGTAGTTGGATTACCTAACAACTCATACAAGCCTATCACCAATACAGCGTGGATTCGCGCCGGTTTTGTAAATTACAAAAAAGGGTGCACTCGACTCAGTCACAAGTGATAAAATTTACCAGTTGCTTGGCCATGGTCGGTGGTTCTCTCCAGGTACTCCGGCTTCTTCCACCACTAAAACTGGTCGCCATGATATAGCTGGAATATTGCTGAAAGTGGCATTAAACACCAAAAATGAATCAAATTTATATGGTACATGTAGTTGGATTTACAGCTACCTTTACAGTCAGTGTCTATCACCACTGAAGTTGTGAGTTCGAATCCTGACCAGGCGACTGTTTCACTAAAGTGATCGTAAATCGTAAGTCTAAGATCACTCTTAAGATTTCCTTACGTGCACGTATACGTGCGTTTCACTAAACTAGTCCTAAGCTTAAGAGTTACGACTTACGACTTGCGACAAGTAACATCTCCTATAATGGAGGTAAAAAGATAAATATATTGTATCATATATTTTATATATAATAAACCCAACAGCTCAAAAGCTGATTAGGGGCCCGGGTGGCTCAATGAGTTAGGTCGTTGGATCTAACAACTCGTACAAGCCTATCCCCAATACGGAGTGGGTTCGCGGCCGGCTTTGTAAATTACAAAAAGGGTGCACTCGACTCGCAGCCGATATAGCTGAAATACTGCTGAAAGTGGCGTCAAAACACCAAAAAATCAAATCAAAAGCTGATTACATTAATAATCACATTATAAATGTGTTTAAATACATTTTTAATATTCAACTAATTATAAAACTCCAAAGTGATTTTTAAATGAATAAACCAAAGCTATCAGGAAAAAAATGTTAAGTGTAAAAATTACTGAAATTTGAAAAGAAATTTTTGTTATGGAATATATTTTAACAAATTTCATGCTATATGTAAGGGGAAATTTCAAAAATGTGACCATATATATTTGGCAATACATTCACATTCTGCACTGATATTCCGTTTACTGTGCATTTTAATTGCGCGGAAAAAAATCCAACATTTACGTAAAGAACTTCAACACATGACAATTGTGCAGATTTTTATTTACCTTTCCTTAAAGTACAATTCGTATTTTCATAATATTTTATGTTTTTTATAAACACTGATGCAGCAACTTCTTTTTTAAATCTTTATTGACTTCTTACTTCTTTCGCCAACCAGAAATTACTTCATCTGTAATCGCTGCCCACCACAGTGTGTGTGTGTGTGTGTGTGGGGGGGGGGGGGGGGGGGGGGGGGGGGGTAGTAGGATTTGGGTAGTTTTATTGCATCACTATTCATGCATATAAAATAATATGTTTCATCAACACATAAAACAACAAAAATACACATCTTACGATATCAAACCTTAACATGTACATGTACTGTTGATTTATATTCATAGTGAGTGTTTAACGCTTTATATAATCAATTACCAATGAATTTTAACATTTGGACTGCTAAAATATTTGTTGCCTTCAAAATTATTGGGTTTTTTTATACATGCATGTTCACCTATTTTTTTAAATTTTATATTTCATATATTTGTATAGATGTTATTCTTATATTTTTTGTTTTCATTTTAAAGGCTGACCAAAGAGGCGAATAATCCATATTGCATCGTCAGTCGTGCTGAAAAATGCAGAAAATGTTATGAGTAAATAAAATATATTCTAAATAACAGGTAATCCGAGCAAATGTAAAAAAAAGTCTCGGGTATATTTTACGGGTAATTGTAATGCTCTTTCTCCGTGCAAAAGTGATACCTGGCTGTTAATCCTCAAATCCACGGAAATGTAATGTGCCCTCTGTTTGTGCTTAACTTTATTTTTGAACCATTGTTTGTACATGCACCCGATATCATTATTTTCTTGAAATTTCATCTAGGTACATACATTCGTTAATAAAATATGTTGATATTGTAAATGCAGAACTGATAGAAAGTACACTGAAACAAACAATAATGTGTAGCTGTTTTAATGATTTTTTATGGCTCTCGAAATATAAAAAATGTTGCGTGCATCTAATATTTATTGATTGCTTCATTTGAATAATGTTCATATTAAAAAAAAATATAGATAGCAATTCTTCTCTTCAAAAATAGGTTTACGATTTACAACTTACGAGTACCTTCCACCACTCTTAACTTTGCGATCACTTTTTATCGTAAGTCGTAAATCCTAACTATTAGTGAAACGGTCGTAACTCTTAAGAGTGCACTTACGTCTACGTTTACAACTTACAACCTTTAGTGAAACGGTCGCCAGGTGATGTGTACTCGATAAAACATTATGTGATAAAGTTTGTCACTGACTTACGACAGGTCGGCGGTTTTCTCCGGGTACTCTGTTTTCCTCCACCACTAAAACGGAATGCCACAATATAACTGATATATTGTTGAAAGTGGCATTAAACACCATAACCTCTAACCCCAAATGATGAAACAACAACAGGATTCTCATCAAGATACTTGTATGATCGTGATCAGTTTAATTAGGATTTGATTAGAGATTTCACTGTATATAATTTGTCATCATGTATAAATCTGTATTATATCATCACATTGTTTTTCTTACCCATCAGTGTTTGAATCAAACAATTCAAAAACAACAATTAAATCTCTAATTTCAGCAGCTGTTAAATGTTTCAGAATTCTATCAGTTACTTTGTAACCATGGATTTCTTTCTCATTCATTGGGTGTTGTTTCAATAAATTTATAAGCTGTAAAAGATAAAAACAATGTCAATATTAATTATAAATGTTTGTTGTTGCATCTGAAAAGTTCTGTGATTGCATATATAAAAAACCAGTGTGTCACTTTACCATTCACATAGCATGGTTAATAATATTGCATTGTAAAAAATTCCTGTGCGCTCATGTGTGATGTGCAATTTGGCGATAATTGGTTCTCGGCCAGTACACAGAGCGCAACATTAAACAACTGCAGCATGTCGGCAAGCTATAATAGAGAATTTTGTATTTTTTAAATTCCTCTTTGATTTCAATCCATAAAAGAGAATTAACTATTTTGAGAGGATGAATAAATAAATTAATACATCTTTTATTTTAATTTAATTATATTGTTACTCTGATTCTGAATTAATTTGTAGGTCCTTTTTTGTGATCATTTCTAGGTTGTTGTTCTTTGTGATTTTAAGAGATTCATCCATGGCTTCATTTCGTAAAATTCCTTTCTTATTGCTAAAGAAAAATAAATTTGCATATCACTAGATTGATTACCCTTTCTCTTGGAAGTGGTGGTGGAGGAATATAAGCTGGAGTCATCGGATCTTTAGGTGCATCGCTTGTTTTAGTTTCCTTTGACTTAGATTTTCCTTTTTTACCCTTCCCCTTTTTAGACTTAGCCTTTTTCTTAGGCATTTCAACTTGTATTAAATTAGGTCTTTAATAAAAGAGACGAAACGTTTAAAATAAGTCTAATTAATAATTTCGGGCACCTGTCGTCGCCATATTGAAGCTTTGTTGTTGCTGTGTGACGTAGGTCGTTTCTAAAATGTGATCGTTTTCGGGTTCGCTATTGTTCCGGAAATTCTTGTGAATTATTAACCAAAATGACATGATTACAAATCCGGATTCCAGAAAGCAGATGAATTATTTTTTTTTAAATCAAATTTAAAGTGTTTGTCAATACGTCAAGTGAAAATTATCATTTGCTTCAATTTATGTGCAGTCTGTCTTCTCTATCACCCAAGTTAAATTCCCACTTTCCCATTTCACAACTTCTTCTTCTTCCAAATACAGGATAGACTCGAAGGATCGAGTGAAATTATCCCGACGTGGAGACTATAAATTTTGAATTTATAGATTGATAAAAATATATTTACATAATTACATATTTACAATTTAACAAGTGGAATTACATGAAGGCTGGAGGGAATTGTATACCCTCCAAACCAGACCTGAAGCTGTCAAGGTCTGTAGCCTGTGCTACTGCTGCCGGGAGGTAGTTCCAACTTCTGATGGTGCGGGGGGAAAAGAATACTTTTATATTTTTTTTTTGAAGTTGCAATTAGTTTATATTTATGTTCCCCTCTAGTACGTGTGTCACTTTTGTTTAAGTATGTGTTTGGGTCTATAGTCACTTGGTTATTAATGATCTTGTATAGCATGGTGACTCTGTTTTTGGCTCTTCGTTGACTCCGAGGCTCCCAATTTAGTGTGTCTAGCATGTTTGTAGCGCACCCTGGTTCTTTACTCCTGTAATTATTGTACACAAAACGTGCTGCTCTTTTTTGCACTTGTTCTATGTCCTCAATCAGATATTTGCTATGAGGATCCCAGCATGTGCCGGATGCATATTCCTATGTGGGTCTTACCATTGTAGTGAAGGTGTGTTGTTTTACTTTCTGAGTGCGCCCATGAATATTTCGCTTAATAAAACCTAGTGTTTTGTTGGCCTTCTTAATGATGTCGTTGATGTGTGCTTTCCAAGTGAGATCTTTACTTATGGTAACGCCTAGGTATTTGCTTTCTTCAACAACTTCTAATATGTGATTGTGGATGGTATAATCTTGTTTGATGGTTTTGCGTTTTGTACCAGCTCTTATGACAAAACATTTATCTGCATTAAAAGCCATTTGCCATTTGCTTTCCCACTTTTGTAACATGTCAAGATCTTCCCGGAGTCTACTAAAATTGGTATCTGATGTTGTATTTACCTCCCCATACAATAAACAATCGTCTGCAAAGAGCTTGGCTGAAGAGTGTAAGTTTTCAGGTAGGTCGTTTATGTAGACTATGAATAATAGATCCAAGACTGTACCTTGGGGCACCCCTGGGTCAACTGTGGCTGTAGATGATTTTACCCCTTCTAAAAGTACAAGTTGTTTGCGGTCATGTAGGAATGAGTAGATCCATTGTAGTGTGTTGTTGCGAATGCCATAATAGTTTAGCGTGTTTAATAGTCTTTTGTGCGGCACTTTATCAAAGGCCTTCGAGAAGTCCAGTAGAATTATATCAATTTGTTTGTTATTTGCTGCCCTTTTGGTGATGTCATCAAGGGTCTCTAACACCTGGGTTTCGCAGGATCTTCTAGCTCTAAACCCATGTTGTGAATCTGATAGTATTTTATGGATATCTAGATGTTTCATGATACTTGAATTTACAATATGCTCGGGTGTTTTGCATAGTATAGATGTTAATGACACAGGTCAATAATTGGATGCAGTGTTTTTGTCACCTTTTTTAAATACGGGTACTATGTGTGCTTGTAACCAGTCATTAGGTAGTTTACCTTGCTCTAAAGATGTTGGAATAGGAAGGTGATAGCCGGGGTGAGTTCTTGTATACCATAACCAAATTTTGCTTTTTACACAGTATGCACCCACTATAAGTTTATATCATAGTAGAAAAAATGGGTTGTATCAAAATTTGTAAAATACTTCAAAATTAGGTGATTCTGCGTAGAGAAGGTTAAAATAGAGGCACTAAAAGGGAAAATATTTAATTTTAATGAAAATAACGAAAATCACAAAGTGTACCCGAGTGCCTGTGTATGCACCCAATAAATTCCTTTGCATTCCCATTTCCAAACTGAAAAAAAAAGAAAGAAAAAAAAGATTCTATGATGTACTCCATAAACAATTTCCATACACCCAATAATAATATACTTTATTTTATCATAAAGTAAATAAAAGAAAAAAAGTGTAAAATTATATCAATAAATAAAAAAAAATTGTAAAATTATAATTCTATGAAAAAAACTTTTTTTTTAAATGTCATGCCAGGAAAATAATCTTCAATACGTTGAAGGTTTTCTGTAAATTAAAAAGAAGAAGAAGAATTCATTTAATGGTTTCTGAGGAGAAGATTTTAATGAGATATATTTGACTAAAATAAGCCGCTCAGATGCACAACCATTAACACAAACTAATATTTACGGAAATATAAAGAATATCTGTTGAACTATTCATTTTCAT
This sequence comes from Bathymodiolus brooksi, assembly GCA_963680875.1. Classification (NCBI taxonomy): domain Eukaryota; kingdom Metazoa; phylum Mollusca; class Bivalvia; order Mytilida; family Modiolidae; genus Bathymodiolus; species Bathymodiolus brooksi. The sequence goes on along the minus strand of OY804590.1, from coordinate 45,215,123 downwards.
GCAGCTGCATTTTAAATTTGAGCTCATTTTGACATCATGTTCGGTTGTCTTTATCCCCAGTTGTTTGTGAAAGGGGGTGTCGTATTTATAAAAACGTAGATGTCGAAATTATGTTATTTATTATTTTTATGTATAGTGGTGTCCAACACAACTTGACTATACGAGTAACATGGCGGGTGTATTATAAGAAGGGGGAACTGCTTACCCTTCATAAGCACTTGGGTTCATCCAGTTTTTAAGAGGTGGCCCATCTTTTTAATTTCCGGTTCTTACACAATCAGAAGCTTTTATGGCACCTGGTAGCCACATTTGATCATCAATTGGCACCACACTACCAACTCTTGGTCAGGGACTCGTAAGGAACATTTCAGCCAGATTTGGTTTCAATCCATTCACCGGAGAAGACTTCATAAGTTTACAACTTGTGTCTTATCCATTTGTCTTGTTTTGTATAAAATATGTTTAAAGTAATCCATTCAGTGCATCTTGGAAAAATGAAATATGAAATGTTTACAAATAGCCCCAAAGCCACTTATTTGAAAACTATTTTGCCTGATCATGACAAAATGAGAAATCTTTTCTAGAAGAACTTACAAACATCATTTGTACCGAATTGCAAAGCAAAGATTTTACATATGAAAATGAAAGAAGATTTTAGCCAATCAGAACAAAGAATTTGTCATGGAAGCCATGTTTTTAACAGATCAAAGTGAACTGAGGAAAGTTTATGGATGGAAAGATGAAGATGATAGATGCCAAGTGACTGGCCAAGTTCACATCAGAAGCTCCCAGCTAGGATCACGTAATCGCTCACATGGTATTCAATTTGACTTCTAAATTCCATAGAAAATTTTCAGTCAATTCTTCTTATTTTGCCATTTAATGATTTATTATGAACAGTAATGCCAGCCATCTTTGATTACGAATGGAGGGTGATGTGAGCGGCACACATAATTTTGAGAGTAGGCCAACCAGAGATCATTTCGGCTCAAATTTAAAAGATAAATATAAGGTAAAAAGGCAACTGGGCTCGAAAAGAATCCTTCTATAGTAAATTTGCTAAATCACCCCCCCACACACACACACACACACGAGTATATATATTTACGAATACAGTTTGCTTCAAATAGAAATTGTTTTGTCTATGACATTCATTCGACTAGTGTCAGAGATCTACGTTACTGTTTCCTTAGAAATCATTCGTCCGACTACACAGTGATCACAGTGAATTCTTTTCAATAACACCAGCTACTGATGTTGAAAAATATAGATTATATGTTATATGTTTGTCATAACTACACACGCACATCAGTGCTTGTATATCAACACCTACATCTTCAAATCAGTTGATCAATACCGTGCCGACACACGTGCATTCATGAAATTTGTGATCATTAAAGATGGATACTAATGGTAAGATTTTTTTAACATGTACTTCCTATTACATAATCTATCTATCTATGGTGTTGACTTGAAAAAGGTCGTTGACATCAATCACTCATTTGATACTTGTTGTTCTTGTTCGTTTGCATCTGTCTTTGTCTGTTATCGTCTCATATTTTTCAATTTCGTTGGTTAAAAAACCCAACAATTTTAATGAATTCAAAATGCAACCTTGAAGTGCGATTGTAAAATATTTGTTCAATACAGGTTTCTATACATATTATTCCAATATAAAATACGGGGATGGTGGAAAGGAGGGGTGGTAAATATATATAAATGTAGTTACATTGCAAAACCGAGGATATCCAATATAGTACAGAGGACGAGTTTTGTTTTAATCACGTGGTTTTAATAACCTTCATCAGGTATTGTCAAGGTACGGCTGTTTTTATAAGTGTAATGTGTTAGAAGTTTGGAAAGCAATAGCCTGATTTATTTTATTATTCAAAATCGAATATTTATAGAATACTCAAGCTCCCCATTGTTTATTATTAGTCATGTAAATATGTGTGTAGTAAATCTGAATGTGATAAGCCCTCGGGACCCTCTTAATAGGTTTAGATATTGATTCACATAGAATTATATGATTATCTTCATTGTTCGATATTCTATACTTTAATCATTTCATTTGATGTAAAGCATTTCAACTTTTTCAATAAGTTTTAGTCTAATATTCTGAGTTCAGAGGTTTCTCGTACTGAAGTAACTACAGTGATCATTAAAAATAGTTTTAGAAAATATATTTAACTTGCAGAAACACAAAATTATTAAATTATTAAACAATACATCGAGGTTGAGATGGAGGGAGAGTGAGAGACTGCAGTGAATATTCAATATACATTTATGTAGTTTTAAAAGTAGCCTTCAGGAAAAATATGTATCAAGTATTACGAGAGTGAGAGACTACAGAGAACATTGAAATTTATTTTTAGAAAAAAATAACTTGCAGAAAGAAAATTGGAATCAAAAGATTATTTAGTACGACCAGGGGAAGAGGAGATATAGAGCATGATTGAATACACACAAAAACAACCCACCACTTTTGGCATCTCAACAGCTGATCATGGCAATTTAGTTACATTACATATATTTGACATTAAAGATAAAACAGTATGTTTGTATAATGAGCTACCATTATGTTTATGTTTACACATTCCATTTTGATGACTAACTACAGTGAAATCATCTGTCTTGAGAGAGGCCTCATCTGTGATCATCTATAAGATACCATACTCTTTTGTGGGTCACCGTATTGCACAAACTTCTTTTTATATACCACATTCTATTCGCGGAAATAGGCCCTAATGGTCTTCAGAGACATGTATCACTGGGCGAATATGAACGACGTATTACTTTAAAATAATTCATTGTCTAACCTACCTCATCTGTGACCATCTATAGGATACCAAACTCTTTAGTGGGTCACCGTATTATACTAACCTCTTTTAAAAGATCACATCTTATTCGTGAAATTAGGTCTAATGGGTCAGGGTTATGGTGTTTAACGCCACTTTCAACAATATTTCAGTTATTTCGCGGCGGTAATGTTTTTTTATGGGTTTATGGTGCCTAACGCCACTTAACAATATTTCAGTTATATCGTGGAGTGCCGGCAATTGTCTTCAGACTCAGCGACATGTACCACAGTACGAATATAAACGACGAATTTATTTTAAAATAATTGAATGTCTATAACGAGGTAGGTGATTTGTTGTTTGTGACAACTGGTAGACTATGAACATCGTGTACAGAAAATTGATCACAGACGCTAGAAGTTTTGAAATCTATAGCCTGATCACTGATAAATAAAAGTTTGGAAATCTATAGCCTCATTACTGATAGCCTGATAAAATTTACTTACTTACTTACTGGCGTGATAATATGTACTCGATATCTTAAGTGTGTTGTTTATTATATTATTACATATGTTAAAGAAAATCGCAGTAAATAAAGAAAAATGACACAAGATTACACTTCATCCGCGGACGCCGGTAAACATAATACTGCAACATCTTCATGTAGTGCGCCCTGAACTTCAGTCATTTTTATAATATTGTCTTTTGGTTTTCAGAGAAATCTTTATGATTAGTTTGTTGTAGTAGAAAAAAAATCTACAATATTACGATTATTGAGCAAGAAAAAGCTTTATAATTTGGTAACTGATATGATTGTCAAAATAGGCACAATTTGCATAATCGCAAATGGAAATATTAGCAAAAATATAAATTTCAGAGATATACAAATTATATAGATCATTATCAGGAAGCCAAAATTTGACCATAATTCTATAATGGAAAAGCCTTGTTTTAGTAGCTTTTCAATTATAGCATTATGGTCAAATTTAGAGGGAACCGTCGTGGTCGTGATCGTATGGTAGTTGGATTTACACTTATTTGTGCAATCAGTACCTATCGGCACTAAAGCTGTGAGTTCGAATCCTGCTCATGGCGAGGTGGACTTGCTACAACATTATGTGATAAAGTTTGTCTGTAACTTACGGCAGGTCGGTGGTTTTCTCCGGGTATTCCGGTTTCCTCCACCAAAAAAACTGACTGCCACGATATAACTGAAATATTGTTGAAAGTGGCGTTAAACACAATTAACCCAAATCCATCAAATGTAGAAGTTGAAATTATCGCCTCAAATATACTACGGTCGTCATCAGATATTACGAATTATTCATTTCTGAAAGGACAATGGATCTTTTCTCCATCAGGTAGATGTTTTCTTTTCTCCATCAGGTAGATGTTTTCTCCATCAGGTAAATGTTTTCTCCATCAGGTAGATCTTTTCTCCATCAGGTAGATGTTTTCTCCATCAGGTAGATCTTTTCTCCATCAGGTAGATCTTTTCTCCGTCAGGTAAATGTTTTCTCCATCAGGTAGATGTTTTCTACATCAGGTAGACTCCATCAGGTAGATCTTTTCTCCGTCAGGTAAATGTTTTCTCCATCAGGTAGATGTTTTCTCCATCAGGTAGATGTTTTCTCCATCAGGTAGATCTTTTCTCCGTCAGGTAAATGTTTTCTCCATCAGGTAGATCTTTTCTCCATCAGGTAGATCTTTTCTCCATCAGGTAGATCTTTTCTTTCCTCTATCATCGACCAAACTTTCACCACACTTGCATTGACATATGAGTAACTCAGTGGGTGTCTTATAAGAAAGAAGAACTGATTAACCCTTGGCGAGCACATGGGTTCACCCCAGGTTTTAGGTGGGTCCATGTTGCTTATCTTTCTAGTTTTGTTTTGTTTGTCTTCGTACTGTGTCTTGCGTACCCAATGTTGCCCTTGTTTCTGAATTGTCGATTCTTACTTACCCCCTTCGGTTTTCTCAAACGTTTATTTGCCGATAACATCTGTTTGATAAAAACATAAAAAGATACAACCAAGGTTTTTCTTAAACTGTCACAGTTTCTTGCTGTATTAATACGCCGTTTTCACGACAGGCTTTATAATGAAAACTATCCCAAGATATAGCTTAGGGCATTTTTGTAAACAACTAGTGATTTCATTATGGAAGTAATACCCCTAGCTTCAGTGCAACACAACAGCGCCAATATTTACAAATATCATCTCCATTTGTAAGAGGTCACATTCCTGTACTTTTGTATTTTAAACAGTTGGTAGTATTAAATTATATATGTAGTCTGGTGTTGAATTATAATGAAAGCTGTAGAACATTTCTAAGAGGATAAATTGTTGTATTTTGGAGATTTGGCTGTATTAAATTATATATATAGGCTGGTGTTGAATTATAATTAATGCTATAGAACATTTCTAACTTTCTCTTTCTCTCCATTCTGACAGTTTCTCTCGTCCAATTCCATGATAAGCAAATTCGTTAGTAGAATCCAGTTATATTTCTTACAGCTTCTAGGAGAGGCCGTCGTAGTCGTGATCGTATGGTAGTTGGATTTATAACTAACTATGCAATCAGTGCCTATCGCCGCTCAGACCAGGTTTACTCAATACAACATTGTGTGATAAAGCTTCTCAGTGACTTGCGGAAGGTCAGTGGTTCTCTCCGGGTACTCTGGTTTCCTCCACCAATATAACTGAACTATTGTTGAAAGTGGCGCTAAACACCATAACCAACCAAATTCTAACTACAATTGTCCCATTCTGCGCAAGCATATTACAAAACTGACCTTCTATATATAAGACATTGTTTTTCTAATTTCTTTCGACGTAATCACAACTTTAATTTACGCAGAACATTTAGATGTTTAGATTCATTGGACAAAATATTTTCAATGTGAATATTCCATTTAGCACCATCAGTAACTGTAACTCTAATATGTTTGTGAGCTGTAGTAATCGGAATATCTTCGTCGTTTAAATGTCTAGATTTACTGAACAGAATGTTTTCAATGTTTATATTCCATTTAGCATCATCATCTTAACTGGAAAAAACTGAACGAAGTGTCAAGCAAATAGTCTACGTAGAGAGATTAGTTTTCAGCAGTATCGTTAACATATATTAAAACAAAGAAGAGGATCGAGTAAAGATCCCTGGGGAATACCAACTTGAACGTTTCAAAGTGACAACGGGGATTTCTTAAACACCACTCTCTGTTGTCTTCCATGAAGATAACTATTAAACCAATTTAGTAAATTCTCGCAGATCCCATGTGACTCCATTTTATGTAATAACTCTCTGTGCCAGATTTCATCAAAGGCTTTGTAGAAGTCAAATAAAATAAAACAACTTATTTCCTTTTTTCTTTTGAGTTTAGAATACAGTTATAAACTTCTAATGGTTGGTGCACAGTTGACGGTTTTGCGGGTTGGAAACCCGACTGAAATTCAAAAATAAATTTCAAACTAGCAGATGATGAAAAACATATTTGTGTTTTTGACATTTACTTCACTGAGTTTGGCGCTGATTTGACAACTGTTTTACCTGTTTTGTTCAAGTATTGTTGTAAATACTGTTATAGTGACAACCGGAAACTTTGAGCCGTAAAGAAAGGGGGAGGTTTGGCGCTTTAAAATCTGATTCAACCCACAATTTCTTTAGAAATGCCTGTACCAAGTCAGGGTCATTACGGTTTTCACAGTTTTCCGGTTGTTGACTGATTTTGTCTGTTTATATACTTATGAGTTTTGACTTTCCCTTTGTTAGATTGTTCGGAGTTCGGTAATTTTGTTATTACCCTTATTTGTAAACAACCCTTTCCATTATTTTTCCAACACATCTTATAAGAGAAATTGGTCAATAGTTAGATGTTAGTGGCTGTATGTAAACTGGTAAGGAATGGGCATAAAGAATGTACATGTACAATAGTTTGTACCTGAATATTTATCTGGAATAAAATTGGCACAAACGCATACTTAAAAATGATGAAAGTCCTTTGAAACACCACTGGTAGATATACTATTTAAGTTTGAAAGGGGTATTCACTTCCGTCAGAATTAACAGCCCCTCCCTCCCCGCCCCCCACAACGTTACTCGTGGAAGGACTAAATAGGTCTGGAAGGGTTCATGTCCGTCAGTAATTAACGTCTCCAGAAGAAGAAAAAATTAAGAATCCCCTACAACACCACAGGATTTGTTAAGAAGGTGGTTCCTGTCCGTCAGAAATAAAATCCCAACCCCTAGTCCATCGTCAGTTAGATGATAAATAATCCAGAAAATTGTACAAAAATGTTCAAACATTACCTTTTCACAGTTGTATTCTAATAGTAATTTGGTAATTGAGATGTTTTAATTGCTGAATTTAGAAGACAAGTTTTATCTCTCGACCAATTAGAGCACTGTATGTCATGTTTCTAATGTGTTAAGAATAAGTGACATTGCCTTCTTAATGAAATTCTGAATAGGTCACAATACAATAGAACTGGTCAGATTCTTAACACCTTTGAAATACAATGCTCCAATTAGTCATGGAATCTTAAATTATACTTATCAACAGACAGCAAGGCATGAAAGAAAAACAGACATACATAAATTAGTAACAAATTAATTTCTAATTATTTTCTTTTACACAAATCATTTATTATAGAACAATAAATTCCACTAAATAATTTTGCAATAATCACTTATAATCCATAATTCACAGAGAAATAGAAATTTTCTTGCCATTTTTTTCAATTACAACATTATTAATTCCATCAGGTATAATAATGACCATTGTGTCGTTTTTGCTTTTTCCTTCAGGTAAATTTAAATCAGATTTCACTACATTATGTACTTCCAAATTTTCTTTTTTACAAGAATCATTCATCATTGGAACATTCAGTGCATTTGAAAAAACAGTTGTTGTGTTGGAATTAATTCCACATCTTCAGGAAAATCTCATTCGAAAGCGAAATTTGGCAACTCAGAGAAAGCATCAGAACTTGCCATCCTGACTGTCTTTGACAGATGCAGAAGGAAGAAACATTTTTATTGACAGAAAAGTTAAATAATAGCTTTTTTTTATTGTTTCTTTAGATTATGTGCTAAAATTGACCATGAAAATTGTACATCCTGGCTTACTAAACCAGATCATAGACTAACACCTTTACAGTTAATTAGTCTCGAATAAAACTGTCATCTAAGTGGGTTAGAATGTTACATAAATTTTTCTTAGCAATTAAGAAAACATTATGTAACATTCTAACCCTTACTTGTCCAACTGTAATACATTATCATTGTTATGTTATAATACCACTTCATCTGTTTTATTATGATTGAATAACAAAATCAATTTAATTTGGCACAGATTCTGATGAGAAGGTTGTAATGACAGGAGGTTCTTTTACAAATGAGGACTCTCGTCTTGTTGTATCTACACAACCAAAGACAATTTCCAGGAGAGAGAGTGAATGCAAGAATAAATCAGCTTTTAATGGCCCATTTGATGATGCACACTGTGAAAGAAACTGGTCTACGGGAATATGTGCGTGCAAAGCAGACAAACATAGAAACGGTAAGTTCGTATACGTATCACTCTTCAAAATAGTTTGGTATTTAGTCCATGAAATTCTCCAAACGCCTTCTTGAAAATGGAAGAAAAATTAGTATCTCTTTATATGCAATACCATTATATATATATATATATATATTGTATGGTTGTCACTTCCTTAGACGTTTGTATAATATACTTTATTTCCTGTGACTGTATAATGAATTCTTCATTATCCTATACAATATATTAAAAATTGCTGAGTTAGATTGCTGTCAAATTATAATATTAAGTATATAATATATGTACCATCTACACACGCTTATGCACATGTCTTACGTCTATCCATAGATTTGCCTTACGAGAAAAGGTAACACTGCGATTATTGAAGCTCCTTTTTTAGGGAGTGGATGTGGTCTAGGGCGCTGGACGTAAGGCTAAGCGAATGGTGCTGCAGTGTATAAATGGTGTGAGTTCAAATCCCGTCGAGGGAAGAAGAACAATTTGACAGCTCTAAAATCTAATTCTAACACTGTTTGGTTTAATTTTCAGACGTATATATATATATATATATATCTTACAATCGTCTCAAGCAAGTGGCAACTATACAACGGATGTACCCCACTGGAGTCAGTTTTATATGAATTTTTGGTGTAAAGACATAACTGAAAAATGGCTGCTGGAGAACTGGATGCTAGTTTGAGTCTTGTTATGGACGCGAAGGATACCAGGCTGTTTTAGGCCTATTTTTTTCATAAAAAGTAATCACACGCCCCTGTGAATACGCATGTCTCGCTTATCTATATTTTAAATTGATGTTCCTATCGTAGTTTTATGTATTAAATTTCTTATATTTTGCTCGATTCCAAACATTTGAAAGCCTAAAATTTAAATAAAAATAAATCAAATCAAAATTAAAGAATTGAAAATTCTAGAATCTACAATTTATAACTTTAGAGCATCAAAAATAAACAAAACCTAAGTTAACACCCATTGTTCAAAGATCAGGCTTTTAAATGTAAATCGGGTTTTCTGTTAATTGATATAATTATGTCTTGCAGACCTATTAAAAAAAAGTCAGATAGCATTAGGGTGATTGGTATTTATCGGCATTTTAAGGCTGGACAGATATAGCAAACTGACGGACGAAACCACAGGACATGGGTTTGCGTAAGAAATCACAACATTTCCCACTCGGTCAAAAAGTTCCTCGGTCCCGTCAGTGCCTACGTAAATAAGAAGAGTTTGAAGATACCAAACGGGTAATCAGGATCCGTAAATCGAAGGAGGACAGACAACACAATGGCCAAAAGGAAAAGTACAAAAGGACAAACAACGATCTACAAAACATACACAATAAACTAAAGACCGAGTAACACGAATCCCACTAAAACGGAGATGACCTCAGGTGTCCCGGAAGGGTAGGCAATTTTCTGCTACACTAGTTGCATCCGTAATGATAAATATAATCCTGTTATATGTTTATTTTTGATTTAACCTTGGTCAAATATATTTTCAGGTTGTTGTTATGTGTGTTGCTGGCCGTATTTTAAATATATGATTGCCACACGACTAGGAGAAACACCATTTATGGCACTTATACCCTGTGCATCGTTTGCCTTAAGAATCAAAGTTAGAACTTTATTTGGGATCAAGGTAAGTACATGTATTGTTGATTGTTATTTTTAAAAAAAACATTGCCATACGGAGAGACGCAATTTATAGTGATTACCCAGGGCTTAAAACACAAGGCTGACCCGCATGTCCTCATGCATCGTCGGTCACGCACAACTGATCAAGCTTCGATTACTCTCCAGTCATCGTTTTCGAGTTAAACTTGTTTGAAGTAAAATAAGCACAGGAGGACATCCTTGTCGACTTGCTGTGGTCGTATCATGCTGTGGTCGTATCATGCTGCGCTCGGCCTTTATCAGACATAGCTGAACGTGTTCTTGTCCATATTATTTGCCGCTGAACGTTAATCAGCTAAAAATCAATTAACCAGTCAGTTATATTCATGACTAATAACATATCCTGTGCGCAAACAGCTGTAACTGGGATGGTACCATAGTTTAAACATTCATGTATTTGATTAAATAATTCAACATAACATTACAATATTGAACTATATATGTTAATACAAAGTAATTAATAGGATTGGGAAACAAGTTGCTAAAAGTTGCTATTAGTCCCTATCCGTAGGTACCATAAGGTCGGGAATTCGGATTGCCATAGGAATATTGCTAATGGATATCATGAATATAATCAAAAATGTTCGCCCCGCAATGGCTCGTCAACGATCAGGAGCTGCTGCAAGTTGTCTTTTAAGTGCAAAAGGACGTGAAATTCTGGAGGTTTTGTATGAGAACCAAAACAATAATTTACATGAAAACTGTAATGGACCTCACAACACAGTTATAAATGATGGGCGAGAACAACATTACCCCAATAAAACCAGACATAATTAGAACCATAGATAGAATCATATGAATTGGATGGTCGTTTCAACACTGTTTGTCATTGATGACGATGGCCAACATTGACCAACAATGTGTATGGTTGACTGAAATGTCAAAATTCTTCATCAAAAATACCTTAATGGAACACACTGTTAGATTATGTGGATTGCGTGGCTCAATGGTCGCACAATTTGTAAACGGGAGATAGACTCTTTTCAACTACCTCTATATGAAACGCCAAACTTGAAGATTATTAATCAATAAATCACATTTCTATTTGCTTCCGTTTTAAATGAAACTTAGTGTTTGGTCTGTCCAATTTCATGTGTTTTTAATTTAGTATCCCTTTTTCGTGTCACTAACGCATGCATGTTTTAATACTCCTTTTAGTACGTTAACCAAATGTGGCTAAATATTATTTACATAATATAATTGTCTTGATCATTTCAGGGTTCATTGGTCAGTGATTTTTGGACCACGTGTTGCTGTGAACCATGTGCGGTTTGTCAAATGACCAAAGAACTCGACAATATTGGCATGTAAATAGAGACCAATAAGAAGGACACTGTCTCACTTCTGATGTCAGAACTATTAGACTGAAAAGTTTCTATCACCAGTCTGTGCAAAAACAGTTTGACAAACTAGCCCAAACAGCATTTTAGAAGGTGTTTTTTTTCTATTTGATTAAGCAAATTTAATGCACTTTTTACTAGCACGAACCAATTTCTACTAGACTTGGACTTAGTGCTAGTGGTTTTTGGCGCAGATTATTTCATTGGTATTTCTTATTTCTTACAGAACTCCAGACAATATATATACATTTTCATTATTGACATCTTTGTGATATTTATCATTTATCGAAGTGTAAAACAAACAAAAACATTTAGAATTGAATACATTTTCTGTAGTTTTATTATCTTTGATTGGCGTGTAAAAGTGTTGGCCCAAATAAATTTTGTATGTACTTCGGTCAGTGATTTTTACAACATTATATGAATATACCCGATAAAAATGCATTCAATTCTTAATTGTATTTTAAATGATTAAATAGCACACAAAATATAGAAATAATTATGTATATCTTTTTTAACTGTTGTGCATGTGCGTCGTTATAAGTCTATTAAAAACGTAGATATCAAATTTAATGCGTACGACGCGTTTCTGGTGTAACCTTCTTCTTTAGTATACAGCAAAACTTCATAACTGAAGATTACTTGCTGGTGCGCATGCGTGATAATTGATTTAAAAAATATATACATTTTTGTATATTCCACTTGAGTCAGTGAATTATTTACAAATTGTTTATTTTTTTCTTTTTTTTTTTCTTACAAAATATTTGGTAAAACTATGTACATTGAAATCATTGGTTTACAGTAGTGGATAGAGAACAGTTGGTGTTAACTGTTCATCTAAATATGTCTATTGTGGTTGATTGAACTGTATGTTGCAGTAGCATGTTCCATTGTATAATTGTATGAGGAAAAAATGACCATTTGTATGTATCTTTAGATGTTTGTATGTGTTGGTAGGATTGTGAATGATGTTTTCTTAACCTGTTGTCTGATGGCACTAAGATGTTTGTTGGAATGGCAATGAGGCAGTGTGTAATTTTGTAAAACATAATAAGTCGTGTTTTGAGGCGGCGCTCAGCTAGTGCTGGCCAACCTAGAGTGTCGATCATTGTATTAACACTACTAGTGTTGTAGTCATTTTTCATAGTGTAGCGAGCTCCACTATTTCTATTTTCTTTTTATATTCGTTGGTATGTGGATCCCATACACTGCAGCTGTACTCAAGCTTTGGTCTTACTAATGCTTGGTAAGCTCTAGATTTAATGTCTGTGTTTGAAACTGTTAGATTTCGTTTCAAGAATCCAAGGGATTTGTTTCCATTTGAAATGATGTTGTCAAAATGTAGGTTCCATTTTAAGTTTGATTGTAAAGTGATGCCAAGGTATTTTGCAGATGTAACTGATTCTAGGATGTAGTTGTGGAGAATATAATTATGTTGGGGGAGAGGGCTTTTGGGGGAGGGGGCTGTGTGTTTGGTACATGTATCTGCCTCCCTTCGTGCTGCTGAATATAGGTCTTGTTGGAGTTTAAGGCAGTCATCTTGTGTAAATGATGCTGTAGTCTGCAAAAGGTCTTAATTTACTGTGTGATAGGTATTCTGGAAAGTCATTTATGTAAATGAGGAATAAGATCCAATACGGTACTCTGGGGAACACCTGATGTAACTGGTACTGTATTGGAAGATATTCCATTTACAACTGTTTGTGTGTGGTCTGACAGAAAGGCTTGGATCCAAAGTAGGGTGTTTTCTTGTATACCATAATATTGGAGTTTATAAAGAAGGCGACGGTGTGGTACCTTATCAAATGCTTTAGCAAAGTCCATAATGATCAAATCAGTCTGTGTGTTCTTATTCTTATTTTTGGCAAGTTCTTGAATAAATTGAGGCACGCTCAAAATCGAAAGATTGGAAAGCTAAATCATTTAAAGTTTTGGGAGAAATAAAACCAAAAGGTCTAGACAGAATAGCTACAATCGGCTATGGTCATGTATAATTCCGTTAGAGTAAGTCATTCCAAACACATAGAAGATTAAATTGACAGAAACAATAATATATTTCTTTAAAACCAATGACGGAAAGATCGGAACAACGTAAGACATCAACTTTTCGATGTCGTATTTCTGCAAAAGGCACAATAAGGACTCGGTATCGCAATGTTAGGAACGTTTTAAGTTACATTCTTTGTTACTCTTAACTCTTGATTCTCTTAAACATTTTTAACCTGTATTTCGAAGGTCTCCTAATAGTTCGTAGCATTAAGATTGGTCATGACCACTCTTAACTTAACTAATGGAATGATGGCACTGTTCTTGCATCTCCGAAATTAAAATTGAGAAAGAAACCGTTATTTGCAATTTACAAGACGTGTATTGCGAAATAAGAACAATACTCTTGGTTCCTTAAGAGATAAACAGATAATAAGGAATTACAGACTTGACAGAGAGAGTATAGTATATGAGCTATGTGAAACACTTCAAACATATCTTGAAAGAAGAGTTTAAATATACCAATGGGGTAATCAGAAAGCGTAAGCCGAAGAAGGACATACAATACAATAACCAAAAGTAAAAGGACAAAACACTGATCAACAAAACATTACACACACAACTTAAGATTAAGCAACAAAAACACACTGAAAATCTCGGGTGAACTTTTTCTAGGGACAAATTTTAATGACGATCCTGTTCTTTAAGATTTTTACTATTGCTTATTCTTATCTTTATAAAGTTTTATATGACTTGTTTGTTCAAGTCTATCAATAAATAGGGTTCCATTATTTTTTTCTGTAAGTTCTCAGTTTATTACCATTTTGTTTATTTTCATCTGGAAAAAAAATAGAATCCTCCAATATCTAATGAATGATTCTTAAAGCTTTATTGTAAAAACAAATACTAATATATTCTTAGAAAATTGTCAACAATATGTCAGTTATATCGTTGCAGTCAGTTTTATTTGTGGAAGAAACCGAAGAAAAACCACTCATCTATCGAAAGTCACTGAAAAACATTATGACAAAATGTTGTATTGATTACATCTCAGCATGAGCGGGCTTCGAACTCACAATTTGTGTGGTGATAGGTACTGATTGCATAGCTAGATGTAAAATTCAACTACCATGCAATTAAGATCACGACGGACATTATTCTAAAAAAATGTAGATTGGTTATTCCAAATATGTGTGAAACCAAACTTGACAAACATTTTTTAACAGTTAATATAGACTTGGTCATATTTACTAATTATCTCTGTATACTTTATATAACAGAGTATTGTCTTGGCATTTAAAAGATGATACCAAAATCCCATGGTTAGTTTCATAGCATCCAACGCAACTGGCATAATACCTGACTCTAATAGGACATCTAAATTAACTGATCTCCTATTTACTTCAAGGAGATATTTTGCAAACTAAAGCCCCGTTCTCATGACAAAAATTTACATACGTGAGCAAATTTGCACATGTGTAAATTTACCTGAGATTTACTCACGTGTGTAAAAGTTAATTTACTAAGCGATCATATGATTTTTTTAATATCTACACATCTGATGGTGAAACATGGACGCTTTCATTCGTTATCGATGCCAAAGAAGGAGATTGTTTCCATACTTTGTGGGAGCGGGTTTGGTCATTGGACTCGGTCATGAAAAAAGGACATGGAAAAAAGAACGTTCTACGGACTGGTTTGACCATATTGTTCTTGAGACATTTGACGATGACCAGTGGATTGAAAACTTTCGAATGAAGAGAGAAACCTTTGCATCTTTGTGTCGAAATCTGGAAGCAAGTTTAGCGCCAAGTGACCACGCAGTGAGAGACGTAGTAGATGTTCAAAACAGGTTGCTGTAACTTTGTATTGGCTTGCCTCTTCAGCAGAATACAGAACGATCGGCAATTTATTTGGAGTAGGAAAGTCGACGGTTTGCAGTATAGTTCATAAAGTATGCGAAGCCATATATGAAGATCTGTTAAATGTATATGTTAAGTTTCCGACTGGAGACGAGTTGAATCTTGGGGATTCCCGAACTGTGGAGGTGCAATCGATGGTACCCATATACCAATAATCGCTCCATCCGAATCACACGGTGATTATTTAAATAGAAATGGCTACTATTCACTTATCATGCAAGGTGTTTGTGATAACAAGTACATTTTCCGAGACATTAATATAGGGTGGCCGGAACGGGTTCACGATGCACGTGTATTCGTGAATTCCGAAATGTTTCATAAAGGAGAAACAAGTACTCTGTTCCCGAAGTCTAGTCTCATCATCAGACCATGCAGCACCCTGTTTTTGACCAGCTTTCCTCTTTAGCGGCATTTTAATAACTGACCAAATACTGTTACAAGTGTAGCCAATCAATAGGTCAAGGTTAAATACGTTGCCTGCGTTAATCCAAGCGGAATTATGACATTAATTGTCGAAAATTAGGAGTGTGTAAATTTTGCTATCCGTTCACATGGAAATCAATTTACAGAAATACTCACCCAAATACATTTGCACGTGTAAAAATTTATTTGCACTTGGTCCCTACCAAGTGTAAATTTACATATGGTGTAAATTTACATACGTGAGTAAATGCGTTCACATGGACGAATTTGCACCCGTGTGTAAATTTACATATATGCAAAATAATTTACACATGTGTAAATTTGGTCATGAGAACGGGGCTTTAGTTGCGCTTTTACATGTGCAAATACAGAATATCCTGTATCAGGGTATATATTATCTTTAATCCAATTATCTAGAACCCATATTCCACAACAATATAACACCATAGGTTTGACACACCTATAAAATAATTTTAATTGGGGATTAATGTAAATTTTTTCTGAGGACAATTCTTTTGTTATGCTAAATGAAGCTTACCCAAACCAGGTTATATCGTATAACCTGTTCAACAATTTCAAATATTCCATTAAAAAAATAAATGCACTACTTCCTTTCCTTGCAGATTTGCATACATTTGAATATGTTGATGATAAAATACAGAATAACCTCAGATAAGTTGCTAACTTGGTTAAATCGAAATAAAAGTTTTGGTTCGATCGTAGTATATCAGTAAAATAATCGGTGTTTTCGACTTTTTAGTTGTAAACCTTTGATCACAAAAATAGTACCACTGACATGTAGTTGTGCCCTATTATCCAACCAAAGTAGTGTTACGATACATTCGGTATATCAGTCGGAGCTGTCATCCTCCAATGAATGTGATAGTCATGACATAGCTAACAAAATTGCTGAATGTGAGTATGATCACCGATAACCCAGCCTTCAACACCCCTATAACATCATCACAAGCAGGTTGGACTAATATACCAATTAATTAACATGCATTAGACAAGTATTTACATAACCTATATCTCATCAATAAATCTAATAAGCTTTCAACATACATGTATATGTACACAAAACCCAAAGCAATCAAAATGTGTTTAACAGACGAGGTCTTAGCAACATTAATACGAACAACGGATATTTAATTTTATACGGCTTCATTTTATTCAATATTGGATACCGTCATATTTTGATAGAAAGAAATTTCTTCAGCTTTGTGTATAATCTAACCCGAATAATCCAGTCGTTATATTACGCTCCCGCTGGTCGCTACATCCAGCGAAAGTGCCGATAGAGGGCGCAGTATTATTCACGTTATGTATAATCTGGATTACGTGTAAACATTAAAAGGTCACAGTTATAGAAAATTCAGTAACTTGCCATTGAAAGAAAATATCTTTTTGTCATATGTACAATGTCATCTAATGAATGAAGAGATTTGCTTAAAGAATAATACAATCAGAATCATTTATATTGATAATTTTATTAGGCTGTAGCATAGTGACACATTTTGGCAAGTTGGCGTTTTGTAGACAAAAAAGGGACATTGATAAAATGACATTAAACAAACATAACGATACAAATTTAGACATAATTGAAAATGGTGAATCGTGCAGACTTTGTCAACGCCTAATATCAACACGGTAAACTCTAGTTAGAATAAACAAACAATTCTAAAAAAGAAAAGCTCCATTATGGTAGTAAAAATAGTTACATTAATTTATCAACATAAGTAAACACCGCCTTCACAATAAACTTTTATTAACACTGTGCATGTATATAACGTAAAGGATGCAAGTATATAACGTAAAGGGCTAAACTGCCGCCAGTCGGGTTTTTGTTTTGCAGAGGCAAGATGATAATTCAGATTTTAATTGTCTTCGCAGTCCTCGCCTTTGCTTCGGCTGCAAGCATTAACTACGACAATCCATTACTACATAAGGACTGGGTAACAGATATTCCTGTTTTATCAACTGGAGGTATGTTTGATGAGGAAAAATTTGAATGTTAAAATGACTGATTTATGTGTTCAAACTTTATTTTGTTTCTATCAGATTTGAAGCGGAAGTGTTTATTTTTAACTCAAACAAAATTTGATTTATTTCTGGTAGAAGAATTCACTTTAGTACTTATATATTAGGGTGGCCATCGTGGTTGTGATCACTTGGTAGTTGGATTTTCAACTACCTGTGCAATCAGTGCCTATCACCAGTAATTTTGTGAGTTCGAACCACGTTCGTGGCGAGATGTACTCGATACAACATTATGTGATAAAGTTTGACAGTACCTTGCGACAGGTCGGTGGTTTTCTACGGGTCTTCTGTTGTTTATAATAACACATTCAAACATGCTAATTCTTCGAGGATTTTAGGAGAATTGTGCGTACGAACAATATGATGAAATTGTCAAAAAGGACAATAGCTTCTTAGAAATTGTTGTATCAAACTGACGTAGCGATATGCAAATGTTCCTAAGCAACCATGAGGAATTCCAATTTACAAAGTAAGCGTTGTGCGTATATGTATAATCTATTGTAAAGAAGGACAACACGAAGCAACATATGTCTCACAAGAAGCGAGAAAGTGATAATTACAATGGCCATTAAATGACATCATATTATTGTTTTATTTTTCCAGATGGCAAGAACGTTCAAGAGGTAATATGATTAGTTGATTCTTATGTTTTATCTAAAATAAAAATAAACACCAATTTTATTAAGAAAATGAAGAGCTTCACCTCTCGTACTTTGTCTTCTCAAACGTGATCGTCCCTAGCTGTGGATTGCTTAGAGCGTTCTTCTCCTGTGATGTGACTTCTCAAACTTGACCGTCTTATGGCTGTGTAATATTTAGAGTGTTCATCTCTTGTGTTTTGTCTTGTCAAACCTGAGGATCCTTGCTGTTGCTTAGAGTGTTGTTCTGTCGTGCTTCGCCTTCTCACACTGGAGTGTCGTTGGCTGTTGAACGCTTGGGGCGTTCATTACTAGTGTTTTGTCTTCTCAAACTGGATCGACCTTGGCTGTGAACTTTTCATTTATTTATTGGAACTAAGACTGAGGGTAACTTAAGCTTATCTGGATTATGATATATATACCAGAAACAACTACGTTCATTTGTAAACGTGTGGAGCATCACTTTCATACTAACCGGTTGTGAAGGGTAAACACTAACAAAAACATGTATTTCTTTCTCTTATTTATTTAGATTATCAAAATTAAGACATTGATAACAAATTATGGTCGTTGCAATGACAGGGTAACAAAAATAAAAACACACCGTCAAAATGAAATCAACCGATAAAGAAAATGTCAAGCAAGATGTAAATAGAAGCAAGACGATGTGACCGGGTAAAAGGTAAATCACCTCAGGCTTAAGTGGTAAAATTGTATGACTTTATCTTAATACTGAAATGGAGGTATTCTATTGTAGAAATGGATAGTTCTTTATACGGTTCTATTGCAAAAGAATAATGATGTAAATTTCACTTGTTTTAAGGGACTGTTTTAATATAAAGAATGCCATACGAATTCCCGTTTCCTTAAAACATTATATTACAATAGCAAATGATATGCAAGTATAATTGTATATGTTTTAGGGACAACATAATCCTGCAGTAATTGGAGGAATAAAGACGTTAGATAAACAATCCATAGTGGACATTCATAATAAATACAGACGCATCATAGCACAGAATGCTACAAACATGATGAAACTTGTAAGTATCCCCCCTTTTTTTTAATTATAAATAACCATTTATAATACCTTGTCCTGCATTTGGAGAAATACAAAATAGGGGCTGTCGTGTTCGTGATCGCATGGTAGTTGATTTACAACTACCTTGGCAATTAGCGCCTATTACCATTAACGTTCATGGCGAGTTGTACTCGATACAACATAATGTGATAAAGATTTCAGTGACTTGCGGCAGGTCGGTGGTTTTCTCCGGGTACTCCTGTTTCCTCCACTGATAAAATTGACAACCACGATATAGCTGAAATATTTTTGAAAGTGACGTTAAACACCACAACCCTAACCCTAATCCATCCCCTACTTGGAAAATGATTATGTCATATTAGGGAATGTTATTATTATTTATTTCAATTATATAAATTACAGATATGTTGGATGATGAATACGTTCGATTGATTTATTGTGTTTAACGCCACTTTCAGCAATATTTCAGCTATATCATGACGACCAGTTTTAGTGGTGGAAGAAGCGGAGTACCCGGAGAGAACCACCGACCATGGGCAAGCAACTGGTAAACTTTATCATTTGCGGTTGCGAGTCGAGTGCACCCTTGTTGTAATTTACTAAGCCGGGCTCGAACCCACTCCGTATTGGTGAGAGGCTTGTATGAGTAGTTAGGTAATCCAACCTGGGTCCTGATGATGAATACGTAAATGAATACAACATCCAAATCGTCAAAACACCACCGCACCGAAACAGTATCACTATAAGCAAAATATTGAGATTGCCTCCAATTCCGTTTTATAATACCATATACCACAATAAAGGTGGGTTTACACTCCGGGTGCGACAGCCATGCGATGGATTTGCGATGTCGCTTTCAACATAGCTACCCTATCGCAGCGACAACGCACGTAATCGCTGACCATAACTAGCGAAATTTTCGTCGCAAGGATCATCACTAGCTGTCGCAGCAGAGTTGAAATTATTTTAACTATCTAGAGATATCGCTACCGTCGCTAAGTAATTGCCATCTGAAATCATTAAAAAATATCATCAAAATTACTAGGCAACACGAACTAAAAACGATAGTAGCGACGCGACAAAAAGGCAATAATTTCGCAATAGTATCGCTTCTCCATCGCAACAATTTTATTGCTCGTCGCATCGCTGTCACACCCAGTGTATAAATCCACCTTAATACATTAAACACAATTACTCGTTCAAATTGATTATTAAAGTCATCACAATTTGTTCTTCCCTTCCGGAGCACCTGAGTTCACCACGGTTGTTAGTGAGATTCGTGTTGCTCGATTTTTAGATTTCTGTGTAGTTTTATGTAGATAGTTGTTTGTTCTTTTGTCATTTTTCTGTTGGTCATTGTGTTGTCTACACTTCTGATACTTTTGGTATCTTCAAACTCTTTTGACTTGTTTAGTATTGGGATGATGAATTGTCCAGTACGGCACAACGACATGTACAGAATTGTGAACTCAGTCATGACAAACTGGTAAACAGACGACCAGCATGTAAGTAGTCAAATAATGGTATTGAGGTCAGTAAAGTTAGGTACCAGTTTAATTTATTGTAATAACTAGATTTCCATTTTTGATTGTATCACATGGGATGCATTTAAAGCAGAAATGTCAGAAATAAATGTCATTCGTCTTAAAAGAGGTTAAATTCATATAAATTTTTCTATGACAGGACAAGAAAAGGGTGACCTTTTAATATAGGTGACTGTATTTTGAAACTTTTTCAGCTATGCCAGGAGTATATGTGGGACAGAATATATGCTCAGGAAATCAGAATTGGGAGGAATGTATTAAACAGTGGTTTGATGAGAGAAATAATTACGCTTATGGATATGGAACAAAAACACTCCATTGGACTGATATAGGACATTTTACACAGGTTTGTAACTAGATTAACACGACGGGTGTCACTAGTAGGGCAGGAACTGTCTACCCTTCAGGAGCACCTGTGTTTCCCCCCGGTTTTTAGTGGGGTTCGTGTTACTCGATCTTTAGTTTTATGTGTATGCTTTGTAGATCGTTGTTTGTCCTTTTGTTCTTTTTCTTTTGGCAATTGTGTTGTCTGTTCTTCGATGTACGGATTTTGATTATGTCTTTAGTATTTTCAAATACTTCACTTAGTTCTTATCTGTTCGCATGAATTACGATAGCGTAATTTTCAATATACCTACCATGTTGCTTCATTCCGAAACGGACAATTGTTTACAACTGCATTAGATTTGATATTGGTCAATTATTTCCATTTTAATACAACTTTCAAATTCATGATCTTTCCATTCGTTTATTACTCTTCTGAGATTTTCTGATCGAAAAGTGCCCAGCGTCCGTATTTCGTCAACACTGCACATGTTAAGCTTCATCTTCAGAACCACTGCATGCCTAGTCACCACACTTGTTAAACTTCATCTTCAGAACCACTGCATGCCTAGCCACCACACTTGCCACAATTGTTCCTCTTGGGATCCTGAAAAAGTCTTGTATCTTTTTAAATTATAAATTATAAATCCCGTATGGCTGTCATTACCTCTAATTGGTCGAGAAATTTTCGACTTCTTCGCCGGAAATACCGTATTGCATGCGAAATCGGCCAGAAGTGGTCTTCAAGGGATCCTCAAGAAGCGTTGTTGTTTTTCAGAGCGATTCGAAGTCCAACATGGCCGCTCTAGTCTCTGATTGTCTGCGAGCACTTTGACACTACTTCATTTGAAGTCACCAGACTTGCCATAGATGTTGGAGTGATTCGAAATTCCATATGGTCGCTCTGGCCTCTTATTGACCGAAATATTTCTTACGACTTTCCCAGATAAACAGCATGCTAAATCATCAGACATATCCGCAATATATCTATATGTGATCCAATGTCTTTTTTCTATGGAGAAAATCTCATGTACAGCAGTATCGTCACAGAAAAAAAACTATAATTTCATTTACATTCATATCATTATCTGATGGGAATTTTCCTAAGACTTAAACTTGAACAAAGAAAATAATTCTAGCAAGAAAGGATGTTAATGTAAATGAACATGAGGGGTCGTAGCATTAATTCGACGCCCCGATAGATCGCCGATGCCTTAGTCCGACTGTCCGTTAGTCCGACAAAAATATCTCTTGACAAAGTTTACTGAAGAAAACGTGATAATTGCGAATGTGAATTTGCACATCTTTCCCTTTTTATACGCCCGTCTTTAGACGTGACGTATTATGGCATACCAATGTCCGACTATCCGTCCGTCTGTCCGTCCGTTCGTTTCACATGTCACGCTCTAACTTAAGAACCCCTAGGCCAATTCACTTCAAATTTCACAGAGTTATTGGAATTGATGGTCTTACGGTCTTTATACTTTATGGTGAAATTTCGAATTTTCATTCCAGAGTTATGGGACTTTATTCATCAAATTGTAAGTGATTTTTCGTATGTCGCGCTGTAAATTGAGAACCCCTTGGCCAATTCACTTCAAATTTCGCATAGTAATTGGAATTGATAGTCTTATGGTCTGTATACCTTTTGGTGAAATTTCAATTTTTCATTCCAGAGTTATGGGACTTTATTCATCAAATTGTAGGTGATTTTTCGTACATGTATGTCGCGCTGTAAATTGAGAACCCCTTGGCCAATTCATTTCAAACTTCGCACAGTTATTGGTATTGTTAGTCTTACGTTCTGTATACTTTTTGGTGAAATTTAGATTTTTCATTCAAGAGTTATGGGAAAGAATGTCTTTACAAATATTGTATGAATGTTGACGACGGGCGTATCATGCGCTCTTGGCGCAGCTGTTTATTCTGGGATGCTGCGATCCAATAAACGATTATAAGAATGTTCTGAGAGTCCGTAAGTGAATTTCCAGCCTTGTTGTCGCTTCATGATCAAGATAGTTCAGCTTAATAAATAAAGTGATGTCAAAGGTTCAATGCATGATAAAAGACTGAGCACAAAATTCTATTTCAAGATTTTGAAAGATTTACGGTGTCATATTTGCAATCCACAAATTTGAAATACAAAATTCAGCAGCAATCGCTTCATTTTATGTACATACACAATGTGTCTAATGACTCTAATATTAGGACAAGATACATTCATATATGGAGCATTGGTTATTGAATAAAACATCCACGACCAGAAGATCTAAAATTTCGAAACTATCGAAGATGTTTTAAAAGATTTGTCGCATTATCGGAGTAACGGACCATCCGATCATCAAATCGCCGGATATTAGGTCGGATGCAATTTCACAGGTATGTTCATTGCAATAATGTTCACATAGAATGGGAACTATTGTTGCAATGACCCACTGTATGACCAAACATACCTGGTATAATATTGGTCAACATGTTGTACATTGTAAACTGTTGTTCATAGGATGCACATAATTGACTATATTTCTCAGGTGAGCATGTAGTGGACCATGGGCTCTTGTTTTTTGGCATTTTAAGATACAATTTCTGAAAGTTATTTTTTTAATGTCTGAATGATAATGACAAGCAAGCATAATCGTATATAACATGTCTTCTCTTTATTAAGTTGGCTAGTTGGCACATAACAAAAGTTGGCTGTGGATATGCTGAGTGTGTAGGACATACATCTATGGTGTGTAACTATGCCTATGGGTAAGGAATGTTTTTATTTGATGCAGCTGTGCCTCTCAAAGAAGAGTTTGAAGATACCAAAGAGGTAATCAGAATCCGTAAATCGAAGGACAGACAACACAATGACCAAAAGAAAACTGACAAAAGGACAAACAACGATCTACAAGCTAAACACATAGAACTAAAGATCAAGTAACACGAACCTCACTAAACCGGGGGTGAACTCAGGTGCTCCGGAAGGGTAAGTAGTTCCAGCTCAACTAGTGACACCCGTCATATTAATCTCGTTACAAATCCGGCCTTTTGTTACACTGATATTCCGTAACGGTCTTCCAAATCATGGTGGCGACCGTAAACCTTTCGAAGTGATGACTTAGCTTAACCACTTGGAACCATTGATTCAGTAGCTTCCTTGTTAGCAGCAATCCTCTATCAAGGACATCCTCATTAACTTGTATGCAATCATCAATCATTGCAGTTCATTGACTTGTATCAACATGGTGTTCTATAGAATATTAAAAACACAGGTTATATATAACATAAAATTACATGTTCAAAACTGAGGAAACCGAATTGATGGTGCAAAGGTTAGCGTGCTTGCTTCGAGTGTGGTAGATCATGGGTTCGAGCCGCGGTTAAGACAAACCAAAGACTATAAAATTGGTATTTGTTCCTTAAGCTAAGCACGCATTATTAAGGAGTAAAATCAATGATTGATTGACTCGGAATCAAATTAATGTGTCCGAGTTTAGCGACATGCCTACCATTCATGGTCTATCACTATTAAGATCCAGCTAAGCGTATTGATCTGGTACAAAGTAGACATCATTATCGTCGAATGTAATTTGTCCTTGTCATGGTATAGCTGACAATTGCTCATTTGGCGTTAAACAACAATCACTAACTCACTCATGAAATGCTGATGCCTTTCAGGCAGTATTACGAAGACATCCAAAAACCATGGAAGGACGGGTCCAAGTGTGGAGACTGTCCAAAATCCTGCGATAATGGTCTGTGTGGTATGTTAGTATTGAATCTTAGCAGCAAATGGCCTAGTATCATTATTATTATGTTATAGCTCTACCATATTCCTACCATGTCGCCTTCCATTAAATTGGTCTATGTGGTACCGGTATGTCAGTATAGAATTTGAATAGCAAATAGCTTATTATTATTATTATTATTATTATTATTATCATGTTATAGCTCTAGCCTATTCCTAGCATGTCGCCATCCATTAAATAAACGTTAGACAATACCAACGGGGCAATCAAAAATGGACAACCGAGAGAAACAGGCAACATAGGGTACAAAAGACGGAGAAATACAAAACAAAAACACAACACAATACGTGTTGGACACCATTATACGCAAACAAATACATATAATGTAAATAAGACATGAGTTCTCCTACAAACAACTTGAAGTAAAGATGAACCGAACATCGTTTTTATGCGGAAATCATAACGAACATCACAACACGGAACTCAGAACGTAAAGACACATAATAGGACAACACACAAAACTTAAATGATGAACAACACGCATCCCACCAAAAACCGGAAGTGAGTTCAGGTGCTGGGGAAGTGTAAACAGTTCCTGTCTCTTATAAGACACCCGCCAAGCTACTCATATAAAGAATACGTGTTGGATTCCTATTGGGTCTTTTGATCAATTAATTCATCTGACGAACTATTAACATCTCACCACATTCGATATCGAGTCCGATAACCTTTAATTCATATTTGGACGCTCTCTGTGTGTTCTTTTACAAATCACAGTGATATTACTTGAATGTTTTTAAGGCTGGTCACTGATAGACCGTGTCTTCTGACTTTATATGTTAGTTGTTCTGAAAGGGGGGTCTGGCGTCTTGGGGGAACATGTCTTAACAGGTCGAACTGTCTTCTAAATAGCCATATCCGACTTCTCGTGACTGATAGCATTTTTATCTGAACGTTATGATATAAAACAAAGAAAAAGGAGGGCCCGGGTGGCTCAATGAGTTAGGTAGTTGGATTACCTAACAACTCATACAAGCCTATCACCAATACGACGTGGGTTCGCGCCCGGCTTTGTAAATTACAAAAAAGGGTGCACTCGACTCGCAGCCGCAAGTGATAAAGTTTACCAGTTGCTTACCCATGCTTTGGAGTACTCCGGCCTCTTCCACCACTAAAACTGGTCGCCATGATATTGCTGAAAGTGGCGTTAAACACCAAAAATCAAAAATCAAAAAATTAATCTAAAAAGAAAAGTATGTACATGGAAAGATCGTGTAAGGTGTAAACCCACTAACTAATTTATTTAAGTTTGTCTACTAAATTGTTGGTTTTTTGGGGGGGTTTTTGTTTTTGTTTTTGTTTTTGTTTTGTTTTGTTTTGTTTTGTTTTGTTTTTTGTTTTTTTTTGTCTGAAGTTTTACCTTCCACTTCCCAGCACCATACATTTTCTGAAACACACATGATTCCTCTACGTTCTGGCAAAGCATCATGGGATGTTTAAAGTCTTATAGTGAAATACCATGCTCTGGGGAATCCCCTACTCTAAAAATAACAACGTCATTCTCGGAATTTCAGTATTTATAGGTCATGCATCAAGATCCCCATAAAGGATTAAAATACTACTATGTGCAATCAAGTTTCTGTTCAAAATAATCATTTTATATATTGAACTTCCGTTACCATTTTTATTTATGCCATTGCATTTAATATTTTTCAAAATACAACAAAGCGAAATGAACTTTTGTCTTTAAAAGGGACAACTTTTGTATATGTTCTAGGCTCTAATTAGTGAATTGGTGGTTTGACACCGTAATGGAGAGAGATAATGACATAAATACAGAACACACTCTCCTGTATAATATTTAGCTTTTGTCACCCATCGTTTTTAGGGCCCGGGTGGCTCAATGAGTTAGGTAGTTGGATTACCTAACAACTCATACAAGCCTCTCGCCAATACGGCGTGGGTTCGCGCCCGGATTTGTAAATTACAAAAAATGGTGCACTCGACTCGCAGCCGCAAGTGATAAAGTTTACCAGTTACTTGCCCATGGTCGGTGGTTCTCTTCGGGCTTCTTCCACCACTAAAACTGGTCACCATCGTTTTTGGATTTTGCAAACAAAGGATCATCCATTGATTATTGGTAGGCAGTTGTTCGCCAATCAACATACTCCTCTTGGTTGGAACTTCAGATAAGATATGACGCAAAACACCTTTAGATGTTATTTCCTCCAACAATATTCCAAGTTGTTGTCTTGATAATCTATCTCGCTTCTGAATCAATCTAGTTAAGTGCGTGATTGCTATGAACATTAAGAATAATGTATGTAATCAGCTGAATCAATCTAGTTAAGTGATAGCTATGAACATTAAGAATAATGTATGCAATCAGCTGAATCAATCTAGTTAAGTGATAGCTATGAACATTAAGAATAATGTATGTAATCAGCTGAATCAATCTAGTTAAGTGATAGCTATGAACATTAAGAATAATGTATGCAATCAGCTGAATCAATCTAGTTAAGTGATAGCTATGAACATTAAGAATAATGTATGTAATCAGCTGAATCAATCTAGTTAAGTGATAGCTATGAACATTAAGAATAATGTATGCAATCAGCTGAATCAATCTAGTTAAGTGATAGCTATGAACATTAAGAATAATGTATGCAATCAGCTGAATCAATCTAGTTAAGTGATAGCTATGAACATTAAGAATAATGTATGCAATCAGCTGAATCAATCTAGTTAAGTGATAGCTATGAACATTAAGAATAATGTATGTAATCAGCTGAATCAATCTAGTTAAGTGATAGCTATGAACATTAAGAATCATGTATGCAATCAGCTGAATCAATCTAGTTAAGTGATAGCTATGAACATTAAGAATAATGTATGTAATCAGCTGAATCAATCTAGTTAAGTGATAGCTATGAACATTAAGAATAATGTATGCAATCAGCTGAATCAATCTAGTTAAGTGATAGCTATGAACATTAAGAATAATGTATGCAATCAGCTGAATCAATCTAGTTAAGTGATAGCTATGAACATTAAGAATAATGTATGCAATCAGCTGAATCAATCTAGTTAAGTGATAGCTATGAACATTAAGAATAATGTATGTAATCAGCTGAATCAATCTAGTTAAGTGATAGCTATGAACATTAAGAATCATGTATGCAATCAGCTGAATCAATCTAGTTAAGTGATAGCTATGAACATTAAGAATAATGTATGCAATCAGCTGAATCAATCTAGTTAAGTGATAGCTATGAACATTAAGAATCATGTATGCAATCAGCTGAATCAATCTAGTTAAGTGATAGCTATGAACATTAAGAATAATGTATGCAATCAGCTGAATCAATCTAGTTAAGTGATAGCTATGAACATTAAGAATAATGTATGTAATCAGCTGAATCAATCTAGTTAAGTGATAGCTATGAACATTAAGAATCATGTATGTAATCAGCTGAATCAATCTAGTTAAGTGATAGCTATGAACATTAAGAATAATGTATGTAATCAGCTGAATCAATCTAGTTAAGTGATAGCTATGAACATTAAGAATCATGTATGTAATCAGCTGAATCAATCTAGTTAAGTGATAGCTATGAACATTAAGAATCATGTATGCAATCAGCTGAATCAATCTAGTTAAGTGATAGCTATGAACATTAAGAATAATGTATGTAATCAGCTGAATCAATCTAGTTAAGTGATAGCTATGAACATTAAGAATAATGTATGCAATCAGCTGAATCAATCTAGTTAAGTGATAGATATGAACATTAAGAATAATGTATGCAATCAGCTGAATCAATCTAGTTAAGTGATAGCTATGAACATTAAGAATAATGTATGCAATCAGCTGAATCAATCTAGTTAAGTGATAGCTATGAACATTAAGAATAATGTATGTAATCAGCTGAATCAATCTAGTTAAGTGATAGCTATGAACATTAAGAATCATGTATGCAATCAGCTGAATCAATCTAGTTAAGTGATAGCTATGAACATTAAGAATAATGTATGCAATCAGCTGAATCAATCTAGTTAAGTGATAGCTATGAACATTAAGAATCATGTATGCAATCAGCTGAATCAATCTAGTTAAGTGATAGCTATGAACATTAAGAATAATGTATGCAATCAGCTGAATCAATCTAGTTAAGTGATAGCTATGAACATTAAGAATCATGTATGTAATCAGCTGAATCAATCTAGTTAAGTGATAGCTATGAACATTAAGAATAATGTATGTAATCAGCTGAATCAATCTAGTTAAGTGATAGCTATGAACATTAAGAATCATGTATGTAATCAGCTGAATCAATCTAGTTAAGTGATAGCTATGAACATTAAGAATCATGTATGCAATCAGCTGAATCAATCTAGTTAAGTGATAGCTATGAACATTAAGAATAATGTATGCAATCAGCTGAATCAATCTAGTTAAGTGATAGCTATGAACATTAAGAATAATGTATGCAATCAGTTGAATCAATCTAGTTAAGTGATAGCTATGAACATTAAGAATAATGTATGTAATCAGCTGAATCAATCTAGTTAAGTGATAGCTATGAACATTAAGAATCATGTATGTAATCAGCTGAATCAATCTAGTTAAGTGATAGCTATGAACATTAAGAATAATGTATGCAATCAGCTGAATCAATCTAGTTAAGTGATAGCTATGAACATTAAGAATAATGTATGCAATCAGCTGAATCAATCTAGTTAAGTGATAGCTATGAACATTAAGAATCATGTATGCAATCAACTGAATCAATCTAGTTAAGTGATAGCTATGAACATTAAGAATAATGTATGCAATCAGCTGAATCAATCTAGTTAAGTGATAGCTATGAACATTAAGAATAATGTATGTAATCAGCTGAATCAATCTAGTTAAGTGATAGCTATGAACATTAAGAATAATGTATGTAATCAGCTGAATCAATCTAGTTAAGTGATAGCTATGAACATTAAGAATAATGTATGTAATCAGCTGAATCAATCTAGTTAAGTGATAGCTATGAACATTACGAATAATGTATGCAATCAGCTGAATCAATCTAGTTAAGTGATAGCTATGAACATTAAGAATAATGTATGTAATCAGCTGAATCAATCTAGTTAAGTGATAGCTATGAACATTAAGAATAATGTATGTAATCAGCTGAATCAATCTAGTTAAGTGATAGCTATGAACATTAAGAATAATGTATGTAATCAGCTGAATCAATCTAGTTAAGTGATAGCTATGAACATTAAGAATAATGTATGTAATCAGCTGAATCAATCTAGTTAAGTGATAGCTATGAACATTAAGAATAATGTATGTAATCAGCTGAATCGATCTACTTAAGTGATAGCTATGAACATTAAGAATAATGTATGTAATCAGCTGAATCAATCTAGTTAAGTGATAGCTATGAACATTAAGAATAATGTATGCAATCAGCTGAATCAATCTAGTTAAGTGATAGCTATGAACATTAAGAATAATGTATGCAATCAGCTGAATCAATCTAGTTAAGTGATAGCTATGAACATTAAGAATAATGTATGCAATCAGCTGAATCAATCTAGTTAAGTGATAGCTATGAACATTAAGAATAATGTATGTAATCAGCTGAATCAATCTAGTTAAGTGATAGCTATGAACATTAAGAATAATGTATGTAATCAGCTGAATCAATCTAGTTAAGTGATAGTTATGAACATTAAGAATAATGTATGCAATCAGCTGAATCAATCTAGTTAAGTGATAGCTATGAACATTAAGAATAATGTATGCAATCAGCTGAATCAATCTAGTTAAGTGATAGCTATGAACATTAAGAATAATGTATGCAATCAGCTGAATCAATCTAGTTAAGTGATAGCTATGAACATTAAGAATAATGTATGTAATCAGCTGAATCAATCTAGTTAAGTGATAGCTATGAACATTAAGAATAATGTATGCAATCAGCTGAATCAATCTAGTTAAGTGATAGCTATGAACATTAAGAATAATGTATGTAATCAGCTGAATCAATCTAGTTAAGTGATAGCTATGAACATTAAGAATAATGTATGTAATCAGCTGAATCAATCTAGTTAAGTGATAGCTATGAACATTAAGAATAATGTATGCAATCAGCTGAATCAATCTAGTTAAGTGATAGCTATGAACATTAAGAATAATGTATGTAATCAGCTGAATCAATCTAGTTAAGTGATAGCTATGAACATTAAGAATAATGTATGTAATCAGCTGAATCAATCTAGTTAAGTGATAGCTATGAACATTACGAATAATGTATGCAATCTGCTGAATCAATCTAGTTAAGTGATAGCTATGAACATTAAGAATAATGTATGTAATCAGCTGAATCAATCTAGTTAAGTGATAGCTATGAACATTAAGAATAATGTATGTAATCAGCTGAATCAATCTAGTTAAGTGATAGCTATGAACATTAAGAATAATGTATGTAATCAGCTGAATCAATCTAGTTAAGTGATAGCTATGAACATTAAGAATCATGTATGCAATCAGCTGAATCAATCTAGTTAAGTGATAGCTATGAACATTAAGAATCATGTATGCAATCAGCTGAATCAATCTAGTTAAGTGATAGCTATGAACATTAAGAATAATGTATGCAATCAGCTGAATCAATCTAGTTAAGTGATAGCTATGAACATTAAGAATAATGTATGCAATCAGCTGAATCAATCTAGTTAAGTGATAGCTATGAACATTAAGAATAATGTATGTAATCAGCTGAATCAATCTAGTTAAGTGATAGCTATGAACATTAAGAATAATGTATGCAATCAGCTGAATCAATCTAGTTAAGTGATAGCTATGAACATTAAGAATAATGTATGCAATCAGCTGAATCAATCTAGTTAAGTGATAGCTATGAACATTAAGAATAATGTATGCAATCAGCTGAATCAATCTAGTTAAGTGATAGCTATGAACATTAAGAATAATGTATGTAATCAGCTGAATCAATCTAGTTAAGTGATAGCTATGAACATTAAGAATAATGTATGTAATCAGCTGAATCAATCTAGTTAAGTGATAGTTATGAACATTAAGAATAATGTATGCAATCAGCTGAATCAATCTAGTTAAGTGATAGCTATGAACATTAAGAATAATGTATGCAATCAGCTGAATCAATCTAGTTAAGTGATAGCTATGAACATTAAGAATAATGTATGCAATCAGCTGAATCAATCTAGTTAAGTGATAGCTATGAACATTAAGAATAATGTATGTAATCAGCTGAATCAATCTAGTTAAGTGATAGCTATGAACATTAAGAATAATGTATGTAATCAGCTGAATCAATCTAGTTAAGTGATAGCTATGAACATTAAGAATAATGTATGTAATCAGCTGAATCAATCTAGTTAAGTGATAGCTATGAACATTAAGAATAATGTATGTAATCAGCTGAATCAATCTAGTTAAGTGATAGCTATGAACATTAAGAATAATGTATGTAATCAGCTGAATCAATCTAGTTAAGTGATAGCTATGAACATTAAGAATAATGTATGTAATCAGCTGAATCAATCTAGTTAAGTGATAGCTATGAACATTAAGAATAATGTATGTAATCAGCTGAATCAATCTAGTTAAGTGATAGCTATGAACATTAAGAATAATGTATGCAATCAGCTGAATCAATCTAGTTAAGTGATAGCTATGAACATTAAGAATAATGTATGCAATCAGCTTAATCAATCTAGTTAAGTGATAGCTATGAACATTAAGAATAATGTATGTAATCAGCTGAATCAATCTAGTTAAGTGATAGCTATGAACATTAAGAATAATGTATGTAATCAGCTGAATCAATCTAGTTAAGTGATAGTTATG
The DNA here is from genome assembly GCA_963680875.1 of Bathymodiolus brooksi. Classification (NCBI taxonomy): domain Eukaryota; kingdom Metazoa; phylum Mollusca; class Bivalvia; order Mytilida; family Modiolidae; genus Bathymodiolus; species Bathymodiolus brooksi. Next base: position 45,182,214 of record OY804590.1, on the reverse strand, counting down.
AACATTAAGAATAATGTATGCAATCAGCTGAATCAATCTAGTTAAGTGATAGCTATGAACATTAAGAATAATGTATGCAATCAGCTGAATCAATCTAGTTAAGTGATAGCTATGAACATTAAGAATAATGTATGTAATCAGCTGAATCAATCTAGTTAAGTGATAGCTATGAACATTAAGAATAATGTATGTAATCAGCTGAATCAATCTAGTTAAGTGATAGCTATGAACATTACGAATAATGTATGCAATCTGCTGAATCAATCTAGTTAAGTGATAGCTATGAACATTAAGAATAATGTATGTAATCAGCTGAATCAATCTAGTTAAGTGATAGCTATGAACATTAAGAATAATGTATGTAATCAGCTGAATCAATCTAGTTAAGTGATAGCTATGAACATTAAGAATAATGTATGTAATCAGCTGAATCAATCTAGTTAAGTGATAGCTATGAACATTAAGAATCATGTATGCAATCAGCTGAATCAATCTAGTTAAGTGATAGCTATGAACATTAAGAATCATGTATGCAATCAGCTGAATCAATCTAGTTAAGTGATAGCTATGAACATTAAGAATAATGTATGCAATCAGCTGAATCAATCTAGTTAAGTGATAGCTATGAACATTAAGAATCATGTATGTAATCAGCTGAATCAATCTAGTTAAGTGATAGCTATGAACATTAAGAATCATGTATGTAATCAGCTGAATCAATCTAGTTAAGTGATAGCTATGAACATTAAGAATAATGTATGTAATCAGCTGAATCAATCTAGTTAAGTGATAGCTATGAACATTAAGAATCATGTATGTAATCAGCTGAATCAATCTAGTTAAGTGATAGCTATGAACATTAAGAATAATGTATGCAATCAGCTGAATCAATCTAGTTAAGTGATAGCTATGAACATTAAGAATAATGTATGCAATCAGCTGAATCAATCTAGTTAAGTGATAGCTATGAACATTAAGAATAATGTATGCAATCAGTTGAATCAATTTAGTTAAGTGATAGCTATGAACATTAAGAATCATGTATGTAATCAGCTGAATCAATCTAGTTAAGTGATAGCTATGAACATTAAGAATCATGTATGTAATCAGCTGAATCAATCTAGTTAAGTGATAGCTATGAACATTAAGAATAATGTATGCAATCAGCTGGATCAATCTAGTTAAGTGATAGCTATGAACATTAAGAATAATGTATGTAATCAGCTGAATCAATCTAGTTAAGTGATAGCTATGAACATTAAGAATAATGTATGTAATCAGCTGAATCAATCTAGTTAAGTGATAGCTATGAACATTAAGAATAATGTATGTAATCAGCTGAATCAATCTAGTTAAGTGATAGCTATGAACATTAAGAATAATGTATGTAATCAGCTGAATCAATCTAGTTAAGTGATAGCTATGAACATTAAGAATAATGTATGTAATCAGCTGAATCAATCTAGTTAAGTGATAGCTATGAACATTAAGAATAATGTATGTAATCAGCTGAATCAATCTAGTTAAGTGATAGCTATGAACATTAAGAATAATGTATGTAATCAGCTGAATCAATCTAGTTAAGTGATAGCTATGAACATTAAGAATAATGTATGCAATCAGCTGAATCAATCTAGTTAAGTGATAGCTATGAACATTAAGAATAATGTATGCAATCAGCTTAATCAATCTAGTTAAGTGATAGCTATGAACATTAAGAATAATGTATGTAATCAGCTGAATCAATCTAGTTAAGTGATAGCTATGAACATTAAGAATAATGTATGTAATCAGCTGAATCAATCTAGTTAAGTGATAGTTATGAACATTAAGAATAATGTATGCAATCAGCTGAATCAATCTAGTTAAGTGATAGCTATGAACATTAAGAATAATGTATGCAATCAGCTGAATCAATCTAGTTAAGTGATAGCTATGAACATTAAGAATAATGTATGCAATCAGCTGAATCAATCTAGTTAAGTGATAGCTATGAACATTAAGAATAATGTATGCAATCAGCTGAATCAATCTAGTTAAGTGATAGCTATGAACATTAAGAATAATGTATGCAATCAGCTGAATCAATCTAGTTAAGTGATAGCTATGAACATTAAGAATAATGTATGTAATCAGCTGAATCAATCTAGTTAAGTGATAGCTATGAACATTAAGAATAATGTATGTAATCAGCTGAATCAATCTAGTTAAGTGATAGCTATGAACATTAAGAATAATGTATGCAATCAGCTGAATCAATCTAGTTAAGTGATAGCTATGAACATTAAGAATAATGTATGTAATCAGCTGAATCAATCTAGTTAAGTGATAGCTATGAACATTAAGAATAATGTATGTAATCAGCTGAATCAATCTAGTTAAGTGATAGCTATGAACATTAAGAATAATGTATGTAATCAGCTGAATCAATCTAGTTAAGTGATAGCTATGAACATTAAGAATAATGTATGTAATCAGCTGAATCAATCTAGTTAAGTGATAGCTATGAACATTAAGAATAATGTATGTAATCAGCTGAATCAATCTAGTTAAGTGATAGCTATGAACATTAAGAATAATGCATGCAATCAGCTGAATCAATCTAGTTAAGTGATAGCTATGAACATTAAGAATAATGTATGTAATCAGCTGAATCAATCTAGTTAAGTGATAGCTATGAACATTAAGAATAATGTATGTAATCAGCTGAATCAATCTAGTTAAGTGATAGCTATGAACATTAAGAATAATGTATGTAATCAGCTGATTCAATCTAGTTAAGTGATAGCTATGAACATTAAGAATAATGTATGTAATCAGCTGAATCAATCTAGTTAAGTGATAGCTATGAACATTAAGAATAATGTATGTAATCAGCTGAATCAATCTAGTTAAGTGATAGCTATGAACATTAAGAATAATGTATGCAATCAGCTGAATCAATCTAGTTAAGTGATAGCTATGAACATTAAGAATAATGTATGTAATCAGCTGAATCAATCTAGTTAAGTGATAGCTATGAACATTAAGAATAATGTATGCAATCAGCTGAATCAATCTAGTTAAGTGATAGCTATGAATATTAAGAATAATGTATGTAATCAGCTGAATCAATCTAGTTAAGTGATAGCTATGAACATTAAGAATAATGTATGTAATCAGCTGAATCAATCTAGTTAAGTACGTGATAGCTATGAACATTAAGAATAATGTATGCAATCAGCTGAATCAATCTAGTTAAGTGATAGCTATGAACATTAAGAATAATGTATGTAATCAGCTGAATCAATCTAGTTAAGTGATAGCTATGAACATTAAGAATAATGTATGTAATCAGCTGAATCAATCTAGTTAAGTGATAGCTATGAACATTAAGAATAATGTATGTAATCAGCTGAATCAATCTAGTTAAGTGATAGCTATGAACATTAAGAATAATGTATGTAATCAGCTGAATCAATCTAGTTAAGTGATAGCTATGAACATTAAGAATAATGTATGTAATCAGCTGAATCAATCTAGTTAAGTACGTGATAGCTATGAACATTAAGAATAATGTATGCAATCAGCTGAATCAATCTAGTTAAGTGATAGCTATGAACATTAAGAATAATGTATGTAATCAGCTGAATCAATCTAGTTAAGTGATAGCTATGAACATTAAGAATAATGTATGTAATCAGCTGAATCAATCTAGTTAAGTGATAGCTATGAACATTAAGAATAATGTATGTAATCAGCTGAATCAATCTAGTTAAGTGATAGCTATGAACATTAAGAATAATGTATGTAATCAGCTGAATCAATCTAGTTAAGTGATAGCTATGAACATTAAGAATAATGTATGCAATCAGCTGAATCAATCTAGTTAAGTGATAGCTATGAACATTAAGAATAATGTATGTAATCAGCTGAATCAATCTAGTTAAGTGATAGCTATGAACATTAAGAATAATGTATGTAATCAGCTGAATCAATCTAGTTAAGTGATAGCTATGAACATTAAGAATAATGTATGTAATCAGCTGAATCAATCTAGTTAAGTGATAGCTATGAACATTAAGAATAATGTATGTAATCAGCTGAATCAATCTAGTTAAGTGATAGCTATGAACATTAAGAATAATGTATGTAATCAGCTGAATCAATCTAGTTAAGTGATAGCTATGAACATTAAGAATAATGTATGTAATCAGCTGAATCAATCTAGTTAAGTGATAGCTATGAACATTAAGAATAATGTATGTAATCAGCTGAATCAATCTAGTTAAGTGATAGCTATGAACATTAAGAATAATGTATGTAATCAGCTGAATCAATCTAGTTAAGTGATAGCTATGAACATTAAGAATAATGTATGTAATCAGTTTGAAATACACCTATTCTATTTTCGTCGAAACACAACAAATTGTAGAGATATTTGTCGAATGTATTGTTAGGGGGTTGTGGTTATGGTGTTTAGCACCACTTTCAACAATATTTCAGCTATGTCGTCGCGGTCAGTTTTATTGGTTGAGGAAACCGGAGTACACGGGAAAAAAACACCGACCTGTCGAAAGTCACTGACACACTTAATCACATAATGTTGTATCGAGTACATTCGAATGTATTGTAATTAGGTCATTGTATTTGCGTTCTAAGCAACAGTTCGGTTTTTAAATTTGTTTGCCAACATACGTTTGTTTCCGTGTACAATAAACATAAAGGCGGAAGAATACAACGGTTAAAAAACTAATGTAGTAGCATTTAGAAAATGATATTTAATATATTTCAGACTGTGGAAGTATTTTGTGTGACAATTTTGGTGTTTTGGATGTCACAACATGTACCTGTAAATGTCTTCCTTTCTACCGTGGAACTACATGTGAACAGGGTATCGTGTTTTTTTTCCATTTGGTGTCTTCCTTTTATTTAAGAATGGAATACAATCTATAAAGTGCTTCACACAAAATGTGCTTCTGTCAACGCTTACAACTACAAAATGCCAATTACATTTTTACATTATTAAGTACAATAAAAATAATTCTTATTTGTTTTAATATTCCACATTTTCCAACTGTTAATAATATGCGTAGTTATTAGTTTTCAAGACTTTCGAAAATAGTTTACAAAATTGTGCATTGATACACACATATGTCAGAGCATTCTAAAACGAAATGAACATGAGGTAGTTGTTTAGAGATATATAGATATATGCATTTTAATTTAGATCTTTGTACTTAACAGGAACACAGCATAGGGACGGGTGCTTAAATAATAAGAAACCAAATATTGTTAGCAACATAAACATCTATACACTATTTAATCTTTTATAATGATAAAGCTACACACGAAAATTCAACATGCTAGAAAATCATTACATTACGTCTAAGCGGACTAAATAGAGACTAGAATTTTGAAATGGGGTAGAATATTTGTGTTATACTACGAAAATATGTAAGTGATTATGTGAATAATTATATTTGCCTGTTAACATATTATTTCTTGCAGTGACGTGTAGTAAAGAAGAACATTCAGCTTGTGGTAGACAGACTGAAAATGACTGCAGAACTGGAGTAAACATAGCTGCTATTTGTCCTAAAGCATGTGGTCGATGTCCTTAAATTGCTTAATGAAAATACCAGAATTGTTATCTTCTTAGGCAAGATATTACAATTAAACATATTATGATACATGATAAAGATTCTTTGATTAATTGTTATTTAAGGTCAAATAACGGAATCCATGAACTACGGAAGCATATTTTTTTTTTTTTTTTTTGCTAGCATTGACTTGTTGAGTTATATGTACAAGTTATTTTCACCAACAATGCATATTTTACTAATTTATCACTTTGTACTTAAATTATATTTTCATGATACCTTGCGTTTATCTATGTCGTCTTAAAATATTGCGAGGGAAGAATTTTAGAGCTTAAAACAAAATTTACACATACATATATTGGTCTATTGATGGTGAATATACAATTTATTTGACGATCCTGAGAAACGGGGAGAAAGACGAACTTTATCGAGTCATTTCCCCGTTTTGCACCGAGTCAAACAATTACATACGTTTCAAATCCAGGTCCTGGCATGGGACAGGCACAACGATGCGACAGAGGTTAAACCGGTTAATTGGATCTCCAACGACAATGCATACATACATAAATAGACAATCATGAAGACCAAACACTACCACAAAAATGAATGACAACATATGCTTAAACTGTACAATAACATGGCCAGTAGTAAGCACTAGTTCCCGGTCCTTTCCTCGTTCATCATGTATCACCGGGTTTGTAACTAGATTAACACGACGGGTGTCACTAGTGGAGCAAGAACTGCTTACCCTTCCGGAGCATCTGAGTTCACCCCCGGTTTTTAGTGGGGTTCGTGTTACTCGATCTTTAGTTTTATATGTATGTTTTGTTGATCGTTGTTTGTCCTTTTGTACTTTTTCTTTTGGCCATTGTGTTGTCTGTTCTTCTTCGATATACGGAATCTGATTGCCATTTTGGTAGTTTCAAACTCTTCTTATAAAGGTAGAATATGTTGGTTAAAGACCATTACTCTTAAGACAAAAAAAGTCATTACGGATACTTCTAACAGATTTAACATCAATTAATCATAATTCTAACATGAAATCCTTCTTTCGCTTTGTGCACAAACGAGCGATTTATCGATTGGGTATGATCTCATTAGCACATGCGCCGCTGCATGTGAGACATTTCTTTCGTAAATGTACATGTTGATGAATTATTGTCTGCTCGAATTTGGCAGCATAAATTGTGTGCGACATTGTCCGCAAACGTAAATATAAATTACTGTCTTCCAATTAAGGTATACTACCGTATTTGTACTTTTAGATTTTGATTCATGGAAGCCAGAATGCGTTTTGAGTTTTAACATGGGTTGGTGGATATTAGTAAATGTTATCCCCCAACCCATGTTAAAACTCAAAACACATTCTGGCTTCCATGATTTATTTCTTAGGTAGCATGAATAATACAAGTGTGGTTCTCTCCTAATTTTGATTACCTCAAAACTTTGCGGTCGTATTATATTATAGGTCTGTCGTCGTTGTCTTAGTTATCATTTTGCAGTTCGTTTTCTAGTTCATCTGTAGACAGAACGGTTTAAAAGAATCAAAAGTCTAGTTTCGAACGCTATTCAGCTTCTGCTATATTGATGATGATTTGTCATTCAACCATTCTCGATTCGGTTATATTCTGCATCTAATCTATCCAAATGAGCTTGAAATAAAGGATACTACTGAAACTAAGTATGTTTTTTACCTTAACCTTTACATTGAAATCGACAACGTTGGAAGATTAAACACAAACCTCTATGACATACGTGATGTCTTCACTTTTCCAATCGTCAACTTCTCGTTCACAATTACACGTTGTTCAAGCAAGGTTACGTTTCTCTTAAGTTGAGCAGTAATACTTCAAATGAGTAGAAGATAAATAATAGGATTTGATTTCATTTAATGTTATGGAATTATTTCTGAGAAGAAGATGTTTGTATTTAATTCTCATTAAGGAGGGGTTATGGTATTTAACGCCACTTTCAACAATATTTCAGCTATATCGTGGCGGTCAGTTTTATTGGCGGAGGAAACCGGAGTACCCGGAGAAATCACCGACCTGTCGCAAGTCACTGACAAACTTTATCACATAATGTTGTATCTAGTACACCTCGCCTGAGTGGTGTTCGAACTCATAACGTTAGTGGTAATAGGCACTGCATTGCAAAGGTAGATCCAACTACCATACGATCACGTCCCGCCCCAAAAATCCCATTGGATTCTATGTAAAACTAAGTTCGTTGATATCAGTCATCTTAAATTCCAGATTGAAACCAAAAACAAAGACAAATTGGTGTAGAGAGTCACACCAGTATTATGCATGCTTGATTTTATCGAAATGTGTTAAATGGTGTCGGCGAAAAAGCTGTTGAATATAATTATCATAGCAAGCTGTTCGGTGGAAGCAGCCATCTTGGATTTTTTCATTAGTACATAGCTACAAATATTATTTTACTTATTTATGCAAATAAGACGCTAAATGTGATAAATTCCCAGATGAACCGAGCAATTGGTATAGAGTGCTTAGATGAATTTGACTTCGTGAATTTTGTTTCAGGGCCCGGGTATCTAGGTAGTTGGATTACCTAACAACTCATACAAGCCTATCACCAATACGACGTGGGTTCGCGCCCGACTTTGTAAATTACAAGAAGGGTGCACTCGACTCGCAACCGCAAGTGATAAAGTTTACTAGTTGCTTGCCCATGGTCGGTGGTTCTCTCCGGGTACTCCGGCTTCTTCCACCACTAAAACTGGTCGCCATGATATAGCTGAAAAATTGCAGAAAGTGGCGTTAAAACACCAACAAATCAAATCAAATCAATCAATCAATGTTGTTTCTGTCTGTGACACAGTTAAACAAAAATGTAATGTTTGAAGTGACTTCTGTTCTGTTATTGGTATATGTCTAGTTTGTGTCTAGTCAGTTAAGATCAGAGGTTATTGTTTGTGTCCCGTGAGTTAAGGTCAGAGGTTATTGTTTGTGTCCAGTGAGTTAAGGTCAGAGGTTATTGTTTGTTTGTTGATGTTGGTGGAATTGTTTATCATCACTTTTCAAAACAAATGTTATGTTATTGATAGTTCTCCTGTGTAAATGTTGTTTGCAATTTATTTCCATTTTATACTTGGAAGAACATCATCCGGTCTCTCTCCTCTGAAACAATTATTGTTGGACAATTTAGTTAAAATTATATCTTCTCATTTGCTACCAATATTTATGTGTTGCTGTGTGGACGTCTTAGAGAAAAGAACCTCAGCGTCATGGTCAATATAAGTGTCGCATATATTCTTTCAGGTTCGCATTTATTTATAAAATAATACATTCAAAACAACAATCGTTCTACAAAGAGGCATTGGACTATAAACATTGAGTTTTTCATCATTCTGAAAGACATGATTTCATAGATAAATACAAAGATTTATATATAACAGCTGAAGGAAAAATGTTGGTACTTCACGGTGTATGTATTAAAACCTGCCCTTCTCCCACAAGCTCTTTAATAGCATAATAAGATAACATCACCTTCTCATACGCCCACTCATACCCTGACATTCTCTAGTAGGATGAGACATGATTTCCGTACACAAAATTTCCCGGGGTTTTTTATGAGAAAAACTGGTTTTATCATTTCAGCTTCCGGTTGCATTCGGAAATTCATGACTGTTTTCGACAACTTGTCATTCGGAAATGACCAGTTGAAGCTATAAAGCTATAAGTTGTCACATCAAAAAGGATGGAAATTACGGAATTATGTCTCATACTTCTATTACATTTGTACTTCAAAAAAAAAAAATGCAAACACAAACAAATAGACAAACGTTAAATATTGAACCTCGGACAAAATATCATATCTGTTTCTATCTTTCTCTTTTTTTCTTTTTTCCCCTGATTTGTTCGTTACATTTGTAAGGTACAAACTGCGTCAAGGTAAGAAATAAAAAAAAATGCTGATTCGTCGTTAAATCCCTGGAGATTGATAGATTGTTAGATCAATGCTGATTGGTCGTTGATCGCATGAAGATTGATAAATTGCTAGATCAATACTGATTGGTCGTTAATCCCATAGGGATTGATATATTGTTAAATCAATACTGATTGGTGAATGTCATTGAACAAATTACAAGGCCACATTGAATAATCCTATTGCACGAATTCCGATTGGTATTAACTTAATAATAAAATTAAATGGCGGTTTCTCCCAATGGTATCCCATCTGCTAGATTTCATACACTATTATTGTGATGTTCATTGTTATTACTATGAGAATCCAGCTTTGCCAATCGGTCTGTTAACGTGTAGCCATTGTTTTCACTGCTACGAGGTAAATGGCATGTACAAAATAAATGGACAAATGTTTCACGGAATTTAGTACTCATTGTACAATATAAAATGAAATTAACAGCATTGTTTATTAAGGCAACGATGTCCATTACATCACCCAAAGGTAAATACACGGTATCAAAGAAGTCCTTGACCGTCGCACTACATACAATAAGAACCCCTTGTGGAAGTTCGGTTAACAGGAACAAAAGTATCACAGATACTAACATTTTTGTCGTTCTTGAATGTTCTGTCAGTCGTAAACTATTTGCACCGGATATTTTTAACACTTTCCTTCGATGTCGAATTTTGAAATGAATATTGTAAATTAATAACAATCCAAATATGGACATAAGCAAACATGGTACTAACTTCGCTGTCACCGCATACATCCAAACATTTACAAGAACAAGAGCATCAGTGTCATTCTTTCCAAGTCGTAAATCTCGCAAGACGTACGTTGTTTCATTAGTCACTGGATTCAAATTCTCTTGTAATTCATTACTCATGTAATTTGGTATGAGACTGATCGCTGAAGATACGTAAATTAACGAAATGAGTATTTTCGATTGGTTAATTCGTTTTCGTCTTGTAGCGAATGCTTTTGTTGGAGATCTGATGTGAATGAATCGTACGATAGCTAGTAAAACGCATAGCCAAATAGATACGGTGTGCGTAGTCGCTGCTAAATTTATATGAAACGTCATGTATGTCATCCATGGCTTACTATTTTTTTCTAGTGTTTTGCTTACATCCGGGTACATACAATAAAAATGCATGGAAAACGGCACATATGATAACATAGTTATGATATCGGACACAGCTAACCATGACAAAATTATATTTACAGGAGTGCGCATGTGGTTTCTAGTTAACACTATGATGTTAAATATGTTTGTGATAATACCAAACACGCACACACAAATACTGATATATCCATGAAATGATGCATACGATTTTGCGAAGGTGAATAAGTGGCCCCCCGTCACGCTTTGATTGGCCGTCATGCCACAATATGTGTTGGCGGAGGAAAACCTGCAAAATATAATATTGAATGTTAATAGAGTATACACAAAAAATATGCATTTTGAGGCGTAATAAAAACGTATATGTCTAAATTAGTGCGCACGACGCGTTTATGGAATAACCCTCATCAGGTACACTCAGTGTTGAAATATTTGAAAGCCAAATAATTTGAAAGTGCTTGGGAGCAATAAAACCAAAGAACCTAAACATGATAGCCAAATTCTGCTATTGATAATCCAAAACAGGAGAACAACGCTTGGGTCTTCGTAACCATGGTACAACTACTTCATTGTGAAAGTCTTATCAACATCAGCATCCTTTACAAAAAGATAATATTTAACGGATAATAAGATGGGACACATGCAGTGAAGGCAAAAGTGTTGTAGAATGGTTCGATGACCATTGTCGTTTACATTTCCTAAAAACACCATCTATCTTAAACGTCGTTTCTAGGATATGATATTTAAACTCTCAATATTGGAGGTGGAAAATGGCGTAGTAATCACGTGACAAATAAAAAAAATTAGGGAGTAAAAATATTATTCTCCCTCTTTATGATGAATAATTCTTGCATTTAAAGCTAAAAAAATAGACACAGAAAAATGGAAGACAAGGAAGATGTTTGTCCTAAAACACGTTCATTGGTAAGTTTCTGTGCTGAAGTATATTCCAAAAATGTCGTTTGTTACCAAACAATTGTTATCAAAAACATTTTCCAGATTGATTTCTGAAAAGTCAGAAAAGTTGTTTATGCGTGAAGTCATGGGGAAATTATTTCTTTAGTTTATTGTAAGCATATTTTTTTTTTATTTGTTCCAATTTATACCGTTACACGTAAGAATGAATACCACGAACAATTGAGCAATTTTACAAATACCATTGTGTGTATCATACTGGTTTGAATAGCGCGTGATTATTTTTATAAACAAATTATGCGTTTGAAATCAACTCCATTATCAAAATGAACGATCGTGTTTACTGCGTTCTTGTCTGAAGTTACGGCCTTAATTTAATGACTTAAACTTAAATGATTTAAGACGAATTCCCGTCGGTTGTACGTTTTTTTTAATGTTTAATGAAAAACCTCTGCTAGTGATTTGGTACGTTGAAATCAGTTTGATTTATCGCGTCCCGTATTTGATTGAATCCGCGTGATTGGGTTCATCAAGAGGGTAAACGTTATAAATTGAATCTTTTGCAATAAAACCTCGGAATTTTCATGTTATTATATATATTTGTACCAGACGAAAAAGGTGACGTGTGAATGATTTCAAATAATTTGTCTAATGAAAACGTCAAACTGTGATTGTCAAGTGGTCATCAATTTAATCAAGAAAGAGCCTTCAAATTCAACCCAATTACTCACAATTATTTGTCTCCATCAACATATCGTAACTACCATCCACATCAATATACAGAGAAAATTATGGAAACTTATTTAAAGCGTACGTTTGTTAAAGAGGAAAGAATTCCAAGTGTGTTTGTATAGAGTCTCAAATATATTTGTTTGTATTTCAAAGATAATTTTATTCTTCGGAATGACATTAACACAAACTGCAGGAATATTTGTTTGCTTGTTTGTTTTATGGTGCTTAAAGCCACTTTCACCAATATTTCAGGTATTTCGTGGCGGTCAGTGTTATTGGCGGAGGAAACCGGAGAAAACCACCGACCTGTCGCAAGTCACCGATAAAATTTATCACATGATGTTGTATAGTATTGATCGATAACGCGTCATCAATTTGTGAAATGTGTATCACGTGATACACAAATGTAAAAGTGTAGTACAAACAATGGCAGCGTCCGAGAAAACTTATTGTTTATATCACAATTGGACTTGACAAGCTTTTAATAAATTATAATTTAGTTAATCTGCGATATAATAAAACTCCAGGCTAAAACGCAAATTGTTATATAAACCGCCATTGGGCGTATTTATCATTAATCCTGTCAAAGCAGTCATTTTTGATTATTGTGTTTGATTTTTGTATTATTGTTTTTATTGTGGTATTCAGTTTGTTGCATCTTCGCTAGCCAATGGTTACGATCCGCTTTACCCATCTTCACCCTTGGCATCGTTAGACGGATTTTCGAGGTCACACGGTGACGGTTTATATGTAATGCAGCTAGTGGTAGCTGCAACCAATCAGAACGCGCTTTACACTTCCCGTCTTCGTGCCAACGAAGACATCATTTCGTCTATAATAGCCGTTATAGATTTGCTCTGATTGTCTGTCAATGATTTTATATTACATTTTTCACAAATCTTTGCTTGAAAATCAGCCATATTATAATCTCGAGTCAATTTTCAGGGCATTCAAACGAAAGGAAATGAAAGCCTCGCGTCGATTGGCTGAAAATGACATCATTACAAGGGGCGTAACTGTCATAATTCAGCAGGTGGCAGTGCGCGGGAATTACGAAAATCCGTCTAACGATGCCAAGGGTGAAGTTGAGTAGAACGGATCGCGAAGATGAGTTTGTTGTTGACGTTGAAATATACGGCTGTAAATAAAATATGGTAAACTTCTAACGATTTTGGATTTTTGCTACAACAAATAGCTACTTTCGTGTGATATCGGGTAGCAACAACCCCGGTCATAAAAGCTTTTATTGTTGACCTTCATCTTGAAGTCTCATGAAACTGTTGAGCAATCATGAAACTGGTTTAATCCTTCAAAAATATCAAGTGGGTAGCATTATTTTCCTTTTTATATCATTTATTATTCATATATAGCACTAGTAACTGCCAAATTCTGTTTTCGTTTCCTGAAATATTATCTTTTCAAGAAGAAACTAAATTTTGTGTCAGTCTTCTGACCATACTTATTGGCAAGCATGTAAGTATATATACATCAAATGACTTATAGATTATTACATGGCATTTTACATATCGGCCCTGGTATCAACCTGTGACTATCATATCGGACCCGAGGGCCGATATGAGTCGAAGGCTGATACCAGGGCCGATATGGAAAATTCCATGTTATTTATAGATTAATGCATCATTTTTTCCATATCAAGACTGTTATCATCCCGAGAGACCGATATCGGCCAGAGGGCTTTAGCCCGAGGGTCGATATCAGACGAGGGATGATAACAATCCTGATATGGAAAAAGGCATGCATTAATCTATTTATCACATATTTCAACATTGAATTAAAAAGAACAAAATTAACTTCACACAGACACCAAACTTATGGATATGCGTCATCGATATCGGTTGAGGTTTCTGCTTCCGAAACACCGAGAAATCTTTCCTCGCTGGGCGTCGACATTTTTCAAACAACAATTGACATTTAGGCGGAAGTGACGTCATGGAGCTCACGAGAGGCTTGATATCGTGTTATCAGAGTTTTGTCCCGATATCTGCCCATGGGCTGTTATCGCTGTGGCACTTCCGGTGTTTACGTATGGGCAAAATTGACGTTATTACATATAAATATGTGATAAAATCAATTTATCATATATTTTCAACTAAAAAGATTTAGCCTGTAGAAAATCAAAAAATACTATTAACAACAAAAAATTAATTCAACAACTCAAAAACAATGTGGAATTTACTTCACAATTATGGATTTTTAAAATTGTCACCATAAATGTTTATGGTCACATTGCCAATAGATGCATTACTCATCATAGAAAATAAGAAAATACCATTAACAAAAATTTCTAAATTTTCAAAAATTTCATAAAATTAAAAAAAAAAATCAAAATTTACATAAAATTTCAAAATTTTAATTCAAAATTTAATTTCTTTTAAAAATTCTAAATTTTCATAAAATTTCAAAATATTTATTACTTATAGATTAATGCATGCCCTTTTCCATATCAGGACTGTTATAATCCAGAGAAACCGATATCGGCCAGAGGGCTTTAGCCCGAGGGTCGATATCGGTCGAGGGATGATAACAGTCCTGATATGGAAAAGGACATGCATTAATCTATTTATCACATATTTCAACATTGAATTAAAAAGAACATTTAGTTAACTTCCTAAACAGACACCAAACTTATGAGTGCATGACCTTCAGTTTTTTGGCGAAAGAGACTGGAGTACCCAGAGGAAACCACTGCAGGAAACTGACAGGATTCTGAATTTGTCCATCAACATACCATGCTCATGCTGATCATATTCTTCTTTCTTTTTGGATCTTACCGATAACCAAAATCGAGCAAGATACATATGAAGATTTTGCTTCTCGATTTCTTCTGGCAGTCTTGTTTCATTATTTGCTATCAACCACTCCATGAAAATATGTGTATCCGAATTTGTCTTTCTTTTAGTGTTAGGATTTTTCATGCTTTCGACAAATGCGTCCGTTTCTGCTTGCGAAACGCCCACAAATCTTCCTTCGATAAACGCAGACATTTTGCAAACAACAAATGACAGATGGGCGGAAGTGACGTAATTGGGGCTCACGAGAGGCTCGATACCGTGTTATCAGAGTTTTGTCCCAGTATCTGCCCCGGGGCTGTTATCACTGTGGCGCTTCCGGCGTTTACGTATGGGCAAAATTGACGTTATTACTTATAAATATGTGATAATATATATTAAAAGGGTTGTGATACGGGTTTTACATTGACAATCCATATCGGACCTCATAACAGCCCCCGTATCAGCCCGGGGCTTGAGAACTGACACTCAGAGTTGGCGGTATCAACCATACAAATTACACCATATCATCATAAAATATATGATAAATATAGAATAAAGGGCATTTTGTTTTCGATACTGTCTTTATCAGGACCATTATCTGGCGAACCCGATAGGGTGAGCCAGATGATAGTCCTGATAAAGACAGTATCGAATACAAATAGCCCTCTATTTTGTTTATCGGTAATTTACATATAAAAATCATTACAACGTTGGCAAAAAGATTTTTTTGCAGTTACAGAAAAGATTTCGAATCTAAACTCTATTTATTTCCATGCAAAAACTATTATTTTTTGGGACTACTTTTTTTAGCGTATTTTAGTTTGTGAAGCGTCATTCATTCAAACCGCGCGCGCTACATTTTCAGTTGAACTATGAATGTGACGTCACAGGGCGTAATTTTCACCGTTCCTCAAATTTGTGCATATTTCGTGGATAACCCGAATAATTTGGAAATTGATTCATTTAAAATTGCAGTAAGTGAACATATATTATTATATTTTAAGAATTCAAACAGTTTTTTTTCTGTGTACACATGATAATGTGCGGCACACGTTGTGTATGCTATGTGTCATCTCATGGTGTACTTTCGTTTTCGACAACTAAACATTCCACATACTTCCACCGGATATGTGTATTCATTCATATTTTAAGATAAAATCAACATCGCATGCCGTGAGAAACACAATACCATCAAATAATGGTCTAGGCGTAGAAATGATTGTCATTTTCCAGGGTTACTGGATAGTACTTTGTTTATGTTGAATCTTAGTACTTTTTAGTAGCTGGTGTATATGGCAAATAAGAGCATCAAGACATCTAGAATTTGTTAGTTGATCATCTGCACATAGTTCATGCTGTATGTATTTTTGTAGATTTTGGCTACTGTATGGATCCATTGTTCATTATGTAGATATAGCAGACGATTTCCTGCTGGAAATCTCGCCAAGATGTAGTGTAATTAATAGGGATTTACCGTGGATACAAAGTGAATTATACTAATTTATTGTTTCTTCAAATTCAATTGAATATTTCATTGCAAACAACCGCATTTTACAGTTTACTTCCTGAAACGGCGTGACATCATTGTTTTCATGAGCGACGACCGACATTGACCTAGCACCATTGCGTCACAGTACATATCCTTCTGCGTTGGTCAGCGCATGTTAAATGATGAACTGACCCAATAAATTTCTGATATGGTCTAGTATGTCGACCCTAGCTTTATCTATCGGCACACTTCAATGGAATGCGGCACAAATTACCGATAAATATTATTTCATAATCCGTTTGGCAAATTAAGAATATTGCATCATGCTGTTATTGCAATCTTCCGGGAACTTCATACATATTGACTTACGGTAATCCGAACTACCGATAATTGATTAAATATTTGAGAGGAATTTCCACACAAACCATAAAAAAGTTTATTGATATATAAGAATTCATATTCTCGTACGAAAAAGAACAAATTACAATACTGATTTTTATTTCGTTAAAAAGAAAACAATATACTTTTTAGAGATGGAAATCGGCACTTTTTCATGCAATAGAATCACGACCATATTTTGTCATACCTGAAACGGTGTATATGTTGCTGGTATTGGATCCGGGTGTTGCTCTGTAGGACCTTGCCCTCCTACAAAATGTTTGAAACAAATATACGTCCATCGTGAGACTTTTTCCACAGTAAAAAGTTCACGACCACATGCCCGAATCCAACGTTGACATTTTTTCCAAGTTTCGCTTTGGTTTGGGAAACGGGATCCAAAAGACACCTTTCTGAATCTGAATATCTACTATCGCTATTGCATGTTCCGTAGGAACAGTGTCTTGTAGCGCCGTGGGATTTCTTTTTTTCTCCGACAAAGTTCTGTTTTTCACTCGATTCAGCCATTGAAATATGTAGTACATACTGGCATTGTTTGTACTACATTCTGAAACCGAGTCTGAGAGATAATTAGGGGAATCTATTTTTAGCGCTTATCAGTAACTGTCGATCTCTGCTATTCGAGCTCACAACGTTAGTGGTGATAGGCACTGATTGTATATGTAAGCCCCGTTTACACGATCAACGTTTTCCATCAAAAACTTTGTCAAAGTTTTCTTTGACAAAGTATTTTGACCATGTAAACCTGCATCAAAAACTTTGGTCAAAAACTTTGACAGACTTTGATGAACTTTGATGGAATAGAACTCCATCCTATTTTTCTAAACACTTTGATGAACTTTGATGGGAACTAACCAATCAGAATGGTTTTTGGAATCGAGATCATTAAGATATTTTGCAAACAGAAGCACATGGTAAATATGGCGGGAAACAGCAGACAGACAAGTTCAACTAAAATGTCAAAATGGAACTGGACAAATGAGTTGGTAAATGATCTCATTGATTTAGTTGAGGAAAGAGAAGTTATTTGGAATGCAAAGGCAAAAGTTTATCATGATAAGGACAAGAGAAAGGAGGCTATCTTGCTTTTCGATATATGGTCGGACCTTTTCCAGGAGCATATTGAATGTTTCTTTGCTCATTCTCATATAGTGTTTATATTCATCAATATATTCAGCCCTCAGCTCTTGTAGTAGAGTATTGTAGCAACTTCTGGTCCTCCTCCTTTGAAGCCAGGCTCTAGACCACATTCTCCTTGGTCTAACACGAAGTCTACGCAGCCTTCGCCTTAAAATCAAAGTGCACAAAATGCACACATGCAAAGCAACATACTCCTCAAAGTCAGCCATGTATATGTTATCTTTGCATTTCCCACCAATTCCCATCAAAACTTTGATCGTGTAAACAGGGTACTTTGACAAAGTTTTCTTTGTCAAAGTTTTTGATGGAAAACTTTGATCGTGTAAACGGGGCTTGTGTATTTGTTGAGTCTCAAATACATTCGTTTGTATTTCAAAGGTATTTTTAACCTTAGGAATGACATTAACACAAATTGAAGGAATGACATCAGTAATAATATTGAAAACATTTCAATGAGATTTGTACGATTGTACGAACTTGACCTCAAATGAGATTTTTTCATTGGCTATAGTCGGCATTTTAACAGCCGATGTGTAACAGAAAATCTGTTGTAGGATGGGAAAATCTTTTAAAAGCCGTAATTATGAATGAAGTTTATAGTAATTAGCCACGTCTCCAAGCAATTAAGCAAATACTTTTATTTATAGCTACACAAAAAATAAATAAACATACAGATCAACTTATATCAGTCAACGCATTGGGTTTAGCACACAAAACAATACAATTTTATGCAATCAAGTTCGTACAAAAATATTATCAGCCTTAAAATGGGAGACATTGACATTTAAAAGGTCTATGTCTCCCATTTGCTGGAACTGTATAATTGATTCACTACCATTTAAATGTCAATGTCTCCCATTTTACGGTTCGCTTTCACCGTACAATTGATTCACTACCTTTTAAATGTTTATGTCTCCCATTTTAAGGCTGATGATATATAATGTCAGAGTTTCATAAAGTTTTACAATCATTCTTGATTGGCCTTTCGGATTTCTCTGACGTTTATTTATTAGTTATGAGTATAACACAACCTTTTTTTTCATGAAAATAATAAATGAAAACAACTTTTGACGTTTTATTAAACGTTGTCTGGAATTCCATTCTTTTCCAAATTAATACCATTTTGGAAGAATTTATCACTCGTATACCATTCCGGAAATTGACTGACAAGCTTTTTGCTGTTATTACGAAAGATATATCTTTCATAACAAATGCTAAGCCATAGGATACATAATATGGATTGTCTAGTCTGTTACAATTATAGCAAAAATTGAGTTGAGGAATATTCATTTATGCGTCTTGTTAGTGTTGTTTTCTATATTAATTAAGATTTTGACTATCTTGTTTATATCATACGGCTTTATTCTTTGCTCACATAGACTTTTAAATTACTTAGCTTTCCAATCGTTTGTCCTTGAACGTATCTGATGAAGGTTATTCTAGAAACGTGTCATCCGTGCTAAATTAAATATCTACGATTTAATTTACTGTATTTCAAAGTACTAAGTTACTTCAGGGCGAGATATTCTCAACTTAAACTTATATACCTGACAGAGTATCACCTCGGTGAATGAGGTCATATTGTATAAGGTAGATTTGGCAGAGGTAGGTACATGCAAGTAGTTCGTTCTTTTGCAAAGCGAATTAGGGCAGCAGTGTACCAACGGTGTTGGTTCGAATCCCACTGAGGGAAGTAGAACATTTATCAGTTACAAAACCCTAACACTGTTGGGATTATTGCTACACACGCAGAGATCCTTGTATGATAAAGTTTTCACGAGTCCCACTAATTTATTCTTTGTAAATTTTTGTATAAAATGGTGAACCCCAATCACAAATGATGAGTCCAAGACCCCCCTAGACCAGTTGTAAGTATCTCTGACATGTTTGTTTAAAACAACATTTAATACATATCGGTATCCCTCGGGGATCTGGTGGGGGTAGATACATTCACTTACTAGAGACGATTATGCTGCATGATGATCAAGGGGAATTATCTATGTTACGAATTCTCGTTAGTATATCGATAATTTGGGATTGACTATGTCAGTGAATGATATCTGGGAGACAACTACTTCTACTTCTACAAAATAATGACCGCCTTCAACAAGTTCAACAACTATTCCTCCTATATCAATCCAATTTGACAGTGGTGGTGTTTCTACCCATCTGTCACTCTTACCAACGTTAATTAAAAGCAAGATAACTGTATAAAGGTCAACACACAGGATATATAAACCTTTGCTCGTGTTTAATAGATTTATAACATGATTACAAGCATAAAAAAAATAATTCATAAAATAGCAGTAACATAATCCACTACATACTTCAAATATCATGAATAATTTTATAATATCCTGGGAATGTAAAATTTCAATTAGTCATGAAGACATTAAAACCATTTATTTTGTCACGAGATATCAGCTATTGAGCATGGCGTGTTCAATTGTCAATTATATTAAAACATGAGAATTGAAATAAATTTGAAAAAGTTAATAACAATAGAACAATAATACGCTTAACAAATCAGATGTTGAAATGCATAGTAAGTTGAGAAGAGCATTATTTTAATTTAGGGGCTGCCTTGGTCATACATTGAAACCCTCTGTTCAAATTAATTTGTCATTCTTTGACAACATGTTAAAATAAACCAATGCATGGTAAGAGTAAAAAAACAAAGTTAATGTTAAAGAAAATATAAGGATAAGCAAAATTATATAATGTAATAAATAACATATTATATAATGTAATAAATAACATATTATATAATGTAATAAATAACATATTATATAATGTAATAAATAACATATTATATAATGTAATAAATAACATATTATATAATGTAATAAATAACATATTATATAATGTAATAAATAACATATTATATAATGTAATACATAACATATTATATAATGTAATAAATAACATATTATATAATGTAATAAATAACATATTATATAATGTAATAAATAACATATTATATAATGTAATAAATAACATATTATATAATGTAATAAATAACATATTATATAATGTAATAAATAACATATTATATAATGTAATAAATAACATATTATATAATGTAATAAATAACATATTATATAATGTAATAAATAACATATTATATGTACCACGGTTCTTACGAATCAATTCTCCACCAATAACTGCCACGATATAACTGAAATATTGTTGAAAGTGACGTTAAAACACCATAACTCTAACCCACTAAGAATTAATTTATTTAAACAAACGCATCCGAAGCATGATTCTGTTTTAATAAGACATGTGTTATATATGATTTGTAACAGAAATAGAAGGATTATCATTGGATTCGGAGCTTCGGCTATGGCACAACACTCAATTCTTATGTTATACCATGGCATAAACCCCATTCATTTGCATTTGGATTAAACAAAGTTTCAATGGCTGGTATGGTATCATTATCAATTCCAGATAGTAGACCATGGTTTTCTACAAAACACATTGTTAAGCCGAATAATTCATTAAAACATGAACGTAAAAATGTTATTTATTTCACAAGTATAAATGACTGGGGTTTTAATATGATATCTTGATGACTAACAAGTGTGTAAATGAGATTTTCAACAATAACATTTGAAAATAACGACAAATATAAAACGGTTATTCCTAGTATAATGAAAATAATAACAAGACTCAAATAATTACAATTAAGAAGAGTTTGAAGATATCAAAGGGACAATCATAATCATCAAATTGATAAAGGACAGACAACACAATGACCAAAAGAAAAGGGAAAAAAGGAAAAACAATTATCTATAAAACACAACATATAAAACTAAAGATCAAGTAACACTAAAATCCTTAGTGAACTCAGGTGATCCGGAAGGGTAAGCAGTTCCTGTTCCACTAGTGGCACCCGTCGTGTCACTCTATTGTCACCCAGTGATAAGTAAACATCAAAGCAGATAAAACATGTAGGCCTTTTTTTTTCTTTTTTTTTTCATTTAATTCATTCAATCAGGATGACATTCTTAAAAAAATTATCTAGTTCTATTTTGAGTTTTACTATCGAATGAAACTCACAACCAACACTGTGATCTTATTCACAAAGTATTGAGGAAAAGTCAATAAATTCTATGGAATATGTAAATGTCTGTGAAGCTGTCACCATCATGGCATATTTATAATGAATTGAACGTACAAATTGGCTAAGGTTATTCCAGAAACACGTCGTGCCCACTAATGTTTGATATCTATGTTTTTATTACAATTCATGATGAAAAATCACATAAAAGTCATTTTAACTGAAAAGTTTGACCATTGCATTGATAATCTGACAGACGATAGGCCAAAATAAGCCAATGTCCTTATTAATGAACTAGCGGTTCAGGAAAGTAACAAGTTCATTAAAACATTATAACTTCTACATGTGGGTTTTATTTGGTATTTTCTGTCCTCAGATATGATATGTGTAAATGGTTCTAATAATATCTCATTTATCATTTTCATACAAAAAGGAAATATTCCATTAGCTCATCCATTCCCCCTTTTAATACAATCGTATTCGATCTATCCATATAGAAAGTGGGTTTGACTTATGTGAATGAAACCACTATACATCAAAGTATAACTGTAAGAATATTGCCATCCGTTTATATTTGTCAGATATTTGTAATGAAAACGACACTAGTTAATAACATAAAAATGTGCTTAAGTATGGATTTATACTTCTCTGTTTCCTTCTTAAATGGCGTAATTTGCAATTATACGATGTAATCACATTTTATGTCTGTGTTCATATGTTTGAAGATACCAAATGGGTAATCAAAAGCGGTAAATCAAAGATGGACAGAACATGACCAAGCAAAAAGGACAAAGGGACAAATAATAATATACAAAGCACTTCACAGAAAACTACAGATCGAGAAACACGAATACAGGTGGCTACCGTTGTGTTACTCTTGCTACAAACACTGTGATAGGTCATGTTTCAAAATATTATTTAATAATAACAGTGTAACTTAACGACGGAATGGACTTTCATTTGCGGAAAACAAAATAATTCGCAATAATTAGATACAATGAAAGTTTGAACATCTGACGTGTATTGTTAAACTGAGAATTGGATAACCAAGCTGAGACTTGGATCATCTGACGTATGTTATTCAACTGCAAGTTGGAACATCTGACGTATGTTATTAAACTGAAAGTTGGATCATCTGACGTATGTTATTAAACTGAGACTTGGATCATCTGACGTATGTTATTCAACTGAGACTTGGATCATCTGACGTATGTTATTCAACTGAAAGTTGGATCATCTGACGTATGTTATTAAACTGAGACTTGGATCATCCGACGTTTGTTATTAATCCGAGACTTGGATCATCTGACGTATGTTATTAAACTGAGACTTGAATCATCTGACGTATGTTATTAAACTGAGACTTGGATCATCTGACGTATGTTATTAAACTGAGACTTGGATCATCTGACGTATGTTATTAAACTGAAAGTTGGATCATCTGACGTATATTATTAAACTGAAAGTTGAATCATCTAACGTGTGTTGTTAAACTGAGAATTGGATAACCAAGCTGAGACTTGGATCATCTGACGTATGTTATTCAACTGAAAGTTGGAACATCTGACGTATGTTATTAAACTGAAAGTTGGATCATCTGACTTATGTTATTAACCTGAGACTTGGATCATCTGACGTATGTTATTAAACTGAGACTTGGATCATCTGACGTATGTTATTCAACTGAGATTTGGATCATCTGACGTATGTTATTCAACTGAAAGTTGGATCATCTGACGTATGTTATTAAACTGAAACTTGGATCATCTGACGTATGTTATTAAACTGAGACTTGGATCATCTGACGTATGTTATTAAACTGAAAGTTGAATCATCTGACGTATGTTATTAAACTGAAAGTTGGATCATCTGACGTATGTTATTAAACTGAGACTTGGATCATCTGACGTATGCTATTAAACTGAGACTTGGATCATCTGACGTATGTTATTAAACTGAAAGTTGAATCATCTGACGTATGTTATTAAACTGAGACTTGAATCATCTGACGTATGTTATTAAACTGAGACTTGGATCATCTGACGTATGTTATTAAACTGAAAGTTGGATCATCTGACGTATGTTATTAAACTGAGACTTGGATCATCTGACGTATGTTATTAAAATGAAAGTTGAATCATCTGACGTATGTTATTAAACTGAAAGTTGGATCATCTGACGTATGTTATTAAACTGAAAGTTGAATCATCTGACGTATGCTATTAAACTGAGACTTGGATCATCTGATATATGTTATTAAACTGAAAGTTGGATCATCTGACGTATATTATTAAAATGAAAGTTGAATCATCTGACGTATATTATTAAAATGAAAGTTGAATCATCTGACGTATGTTATTAAACTGAAAGTTGAATCATCTGACGTATATTATTAAACTGAAAGTTGGATCATCTGACGTATGTTATTAAACTTAGACTTGGATCATCTGACGTATGTTATTAAACTGAGACTTGGATCATCTGACGTATGTTATTAAACTGAAAGTTGAATCATCTGACGTATATTATTAAACTGAAAGTTGGAAACATCTGACGTATGTTATTAAACTGAGACTTGGATCATCTGACGTATATTATTAAACTGAAAGTTGGATCATCTGACGTATGTTATTAAACTGAGACTTGGATCATCTGACGTATATTATTAAACTGAAAGTTGGATCATCTGACGTATGTTATTAAACTGAGACTTGGATCATCTGACGTATGCTATTAAACTAAGACTTGGATCATCTGACGTATGTTATTAAGCTGAAAGTTGGATCATCTGACGTATGTTATTCAACTGAAAGTTGGATCATCTGACGTATGTTATTAAACTGAGACTTGGATCATCTGACGTATGCTATTAAACTGAGACTTGGATCATCTGACGTATGTTATTAAACTGAAAGTTGGATCATCTGACGTATATTATTAAACTGAAAGTTGAATCATCTGACGTATGTTATTAAACTGAAAGTTGAATCATCTGACGTATATTATTAAACTGAAAGTTGGATCATCTGACGTATGTTATTAAACTTAGACTTGGATCATCTGACGTATGTTATTAAACTGAGACTTGGATCATCTGACGTATGTTATTAAACTGAAAGTTGAATCACCTGACGTATATTATTAAACTGAAAGTTGAATCATCTGACGTCTGTTATTAAACTGAAAGTTGAATCATCTGACGTATATTATTAAACTGAAAGTTGGAAACATCTGACGTATGTTATTAAATTGAGACTTGGATCATCTGACGTATATTATTAAACTGAAAGTTGGATCATCTGACGTATGTTATTAAACTGAGACTTGGATCATCTGACGTATGCTATTAAACTAAGACTTGGATCATCTGACGTATGTTATTAAGCTGAAAGTTGGATCATCTGACGTATGTTATTCAACTGAAAGTTGGATCATCTGACGTATGTTATTAAACTGAGACTTGGATCATCTGACGTATATTATTAAACTTAAAGTTGGATCATCTAACGTATGTTATTAAACTGAAAGTTGGATCATCTGACGTATATTATTAAACTGAAAGTTGGATCACTTGACAAGAAGCAGAATGTCAATATTTAACCAGCAAAAACACAAATACAAAGACTGAATAAATCAAAAAGCTAAAGCTCAAACAAATCGCAACATGCACGACATTGCGGAAATGTAGTATAGTAACGATCAAACGTTGTATTTATTTGATCTAAGTTTACCTTAAAGTGAACAGTAGACGGTTGTTGAACTCTAATGTGCGAATGAGTTAATATTTGAGGAAACGAAAGACTTGGATACAAAAAAAAACAACAACAACACGAAAATAGATCAAAATCAAAAACATAAGAACGAAAATTCTGAAAACAAGAACTTCCATAAAATTAGGGAAGGAGCAGCAAATCTCCAGAATGGTTAGCGTATCTTGTCCATTGACAGAACCGTCTTCATATCTTAATTCAGAAGAAGAAATGCTTTAACAAATATCCGATTTGTTTTGAATCAAGACACTAGAAAAAAAAAACTATTTAAAAAAACAAAACAATCAAATTTAATAATTGGAACGTCTTCGTGCTACCTTTGTGCACAACATTGAACAAACATCTTCACCACAGTGAATGACTCAGTGATTGTTGTTCAACGCCAATTCAGTAAGTTTTCAGCTATATCATGGCGAGAACAATTTACATTTTGAAAAGATGATCAATGTCGCTATCCTACTGTATATGTTTTTTCGCATGAAACTCATAATTTTTGAACCCATTAATACATAACTTGTTCACATATAAATCAAGTTATTTTGGCTCATATGATATACGTAGTCATACGCATCGTGGCAGAATCATTTGCACGAAGTTATATGTTTATCTATTAATTTAAATTTATTTAGTGAAATTACATTCGACATAGTAGTAAAATTTTGAATGCATTTAGAGGATTGTCCAGATAAACCTCGCCAATTAAAATAATATTGCTAAAGCATTAATCACAAAGTATCATAAAGCTTCGTAATAAAGAAATGTGCCATCTTAATAAAGTCATAAATACTTACTTTGTAAATGAATTTCACGGCGTTTGACATGAATTGTGGCTGAGAAGCTGACCATTACGAAAAATACTTAATCTCATCCCTGTTATTTTCGGAAATTCGGTTCATGTTGAATTAATTTTCCATCCTGGTAGTACATCATTTTACAATTTCACCTAAATGGTATTTTAAATTTATCGTCGTCAAGCTATAAGCTTACTGTTAGACAGAAATTTAAATCAATGATGAAATAGAGACGGTAAACTTAAATGTATAAAACGGTTAACCAAAGTTGTCATTGCGTGCGAGAATGTGTCGCATTATGTGCCATTGCTTGTGATGATGTGTCGCGTGTTGTGGCATTACCATATCTGCTATTTAAAAATACGTCAAATATGTAGCTTGAAATTGCTATTTTATGAATATTTTAACAATATGGAGCGCGAAATCGATCATCATGTTTCTATTAAGTAAGATTAACATTCTAATATAAATGGAAATTCACTGTCGAATTTTTTATTACTTTAATAACTAAAATATAAAAAGATATCATGAAATTACATTATATGCCATAATTTGATCATTAAATACAAATTAATGCAAGCAAAACAATGTAAAACAAAGGAAAGCAAACCCCCCTTTTCCAATAAAGAAAAAAAAGAAAAAAAGAGGTTCATATTTAAATTCGTGTTTGCACTATATCGCTGCAAACATGATATTACAAATTCAAGCTTAAAAATAAACATATTTTGATTTTTCCTAATACAAACGTGCTTCGTGGAGAACCTACAGATGACATTTTTAAGAAACAAAACATACCTACAAAATATTGTACAATATGTTTTTATTGATTAATAAAGGTAGGCAATACTTAAATTTATAGTATTATAAATAAATTATTAACATACCTTGAATAACAATTAGATCGCATTTCCATTTGATAGAATAGCAATTAACTGAACATTTCAAGAGTAACGTCTTAGAGCGACGAACTTTATTAATGCAATGTTTTATTACTTGTCGATGGCAAATCGATTCCCAACTCTTTAGAATGATGTATATGTAAATGAACACTTTCTTGACAGTGAGCGTCAAACCGTTCCTATGAGACACCTTCGATGTCAACGAACACGGATGAATAGTATCTAACTATTGACATTTTAACACGTCTCCGTAATATATCGCTCTCGTGCACATATAAAAAGTCAAATGATAGAGATAATTTTATCTTGACTCTCTATGGAATTCCCTTTAAATGGTCTAGAAAATTATGTCATTAAATAAAGTGCTTAAGTTATTGGATATTTAGTGACATATTCATGGTAAAGACGACCATTACTTAACGACTGTAATTTGATGCCGAATTTGTTGTAAAGGTAATTGTTAGTTAGCCTTAATAATTTAAGAACAAATATATTGATGATGCACGTCATAAAAGGAAGCAATCTTTTTCAAGAAGTAGAACAGGGGCTAGGGTGAGTGCTATGGTCCTTACCGCTCATTTCAACAATATTTCAATTATATCGTAGTGGTCAGTTATTTTTTTTGTGGAGGAAACCGGCGTACCAGGAGAAAACTACCGACCTGGCGCAAGTCACTGACAAAATTTATCACATACTGTTGTATAGACTACACCTCGCCATGAACTTTAGTGGTGATAGGGACTGGTTGCATAGGTAGCTGTAAATCCAACTACCATACGATCAGTAAGCCGAACAGTACTTTATAACATGATAATAATAAAATGAAAAATAAATACCACACTGCCCATACAGCTCCAACATTCAATTGAAAAATCGTAGAAAAAGGCAAAATCGATTCCCCAAACACACAAATACATGACCGCTCACTTCACTGGCTTTGCATAGTCACTTCAAATCTGCCCTCGTGGTGAAATGATGCGGTAATGTAAGTGCTTTGCACATAATAACTATGTTAACAAAGAAAGACGACAGATGTAGTAATGTATTCACTGAGTTATCTTAACATAAGGTTTTAAAGGACTGTCAACCCCCTTTATACTTATAATTCGTGAACGAAAGAAATAAAAACAAACGAATTTACACAGTTGAAAGGCAAGGTAAAAACAATATAATCACAGATCTCCTTTTTTGCAAATGTAGACTGAACAGAAGAGTTAATCCAGAATGTAAACTTCAAATGGACACAAGACACAAAGAAAACAAAGCCAGGCAAAACAACTCAAGAAAAAAACAACAAAAAAACAAACTAAAATGACTAGCATCACGTACCCCACAACAAACGAATGATGAACCCAGATGCTCACAAAGCGGTTCCTGATTTTTTTTTATAAGACACCTGCCGTGTCATGTCCGGAAATAGTCTTGTCGGTGATAGAGGAAGAAAAAATACGCAAAGGGAGAAAATCCATTGTCATTTGAGAAATGGATGTTTCGTAGCCATCACTAGTTCGTGATGACAACTGTATAGTCTCTGTAGCGATGACTTTAACCTAGGGGCAACGTAGCTTTGCTTTGATTGCCTTTGTGTGAGCAGCTGAGGTCTATCGAGAAAATCAATGTACTTGGCACAAGCTCTAGAATAACGTATTAGTTGTGAAACGTTTAACTCTTTAAGTTAGTGCTGCTGGAATATTGCCACAGATGAAAGGGAAATTGTCTTGGAAGGTCATCACGTTCCTGCATTGTCAATGTCAAAGGTGAAAGTCACGATAAAAACCAGACTGTTGAGTGTCAGTAGTATATTTTAGTTCATGCTAATTTAGATAGATCAAGGAATCGAGAATCGCTCCGTGACAGAACATCATATAAATAGCGGAAGCTGGAATTAAAGCTTTATTTCTTTCCACTCTTTGACAAATGGTAGTCAGCACACTATATTAGTGGGCATCGTTTTGCTTTTCAAGAAAAACCCACCACGGATGAGGAGCATTCTGTATGAATTATTTTCCTCATCCGTATTGACATAGGAGTGTATAGGCAGTGAATATGACGGTGTCCAAAATAAAATTGTTATTGTGCTTCATTAAGCGATCTGTATATTGCATGGCATGTCCAATAATGGTTGCTTTGCCATCTCCCAAATAACCTTATTCATTCATCAAGAGTAGGCCAAACTTTATTTTGGGAATACATAACCCAGAAAATATGAAATAATAATTCATCTGATTTGTCTTTCAATTACCACAATTGTCACCATGCAAGGCACATAATATTACACTGAGAATTAACACAATAAGCTATCCGCTAGAGGATGAAATTAACAAATAACGGTTAAATCTACGATACTTCAAGTAATTCTTGCCAAGATACATATGGAAAATACACAACATGTATCAATTAAAACCTGAAGACTTGCGGAATTACTTTCTTCACCAAGTGCATTGTCTAATATAGGAAGCCACACAAATGTTTAGATTCAAAATAAAATTGGAGGTTCATAATGGCTTCAATTACTAAAGAGCCCATAAATATTTCATAATAATGAAACATATTTTTATTTGCATAATATCAATATAAAATGACGTAAGACGTTTTTACACCATTATAAAATCCATTGCTCTGCAATCTCTAGACAGCAACATATATATATATATATATTTAAGGATTGATCGCAATTTTTGTTCGGTTCATGAAGAAATAACCTCAATCAGGTTGTACACACCGTGTAACCCGCGTATACCCATGCGATCACCTCTATTAAGCAGTCGTCTTTATTTAAATATAACCTTTTCTTTCCTGTCGTAGAAAATTTCATATGACTTGAGCATTTTTAAGAGGTCACCTATCATACAAGGCCATTTATTCTTGGTTTCAAAGGTGACCTCTTAATACCGGTTTGATTGTATATGTTTCATGTATGATTTCCAATATCCACATTGAAATCAACAAATAATTAAGTCTTATCACAAACATATCCTTTGTCCGACTTCTTGTATTCACATACACATATACCAAGTATGACCATTACCACTACATATACGCTTATTGCATAACTTCCAACATTCACAACAGCATCGGTGGTGTAATGGTTAACGTGCTCGCCTCGAATGTGGTAGTTTGTAGGTTCAAGCACCGGTCGAATAAAACTAAAGAATTTGAAATAGGTATGTGTTGTTTCCTCACAACAATAAGGAGAAAGAGCAAAATACTGATTGGCTTGGAATCAAGAAAATGTGTCTACATGCGGACTGTTCTTTCAGTGAGCTAGCACTATAAAAATCCAGCTAAGCGTGTTAGTCTAGTACCAAGCGGATATCATTATCATCTCATCGAATGTAGCTTGTTCCCGCGATGACATAGCTGAAATACTGTTCATGTGGCGTTAAAGAAAAACACTTACTCGCTCCAACTTTCACTCGAAAATCCTCCATGCGTGACTTCCAACTGTGACATTTTTCTATATATATATATATATATGAATACGTTCATTTTCTATGGTATTTGAGTTAAAGTCTTTATATAGTAATAAAAAAAGAATGACGTTTTACACAATTATCAATCAAAGTAAACTTACCACCATTGTAAACAAAACCCATTACCATGGTTACTTCTTCTTCTAAGATTTCTAAACTCCATCCTCCAAAATTTATATAATTGTTCGATGTTATGCTGTTATATCCTCATGTTCGCCATTATTTGATATTATACACAGTCTCATTTCGTAGTAGCATTAACTGTTTTTACAACTTTTTTATTATTGACCGTAATTTTGTAGTTTCAGGTATTCGTTGCCAATCTTGTATATGTAACATTAAGAATGTGCATTTGATAATTACATCTCATTCATTGGATGTTTAATCATATCCGGTAATACATATACTACAATGTAGTATAAAAAAGGTGGAAAACTGTATTTCATTATGCAATTCCAGTTACATGTTTGTTTTTCTACAAAACATTTGTTTATGGTAATCCTAATCAACTGTTCAGAAAAATACTACACACCAACTAAATTTAGTGGAATGTATATAACGTCTACGATGTAATCGCCACATCACAAGTTATACACCGTTTAATTAATAAAGAGTAAGCCACATGGTCCATTGTTAAATCTGATGATGACGTTTCTTCACAAGTCTTACGCCGTTTAATTAAGAGATACACCACATGGTCCATTATTGATAGACCTGGTGATGACGTTTTGTCATATAAGTCATAATTATGCCACTTAATTAACGTAGAGTAAAGGTATCAACAAGTCATACATAAATGTAATTGAATAGTTTCCTCTCTGACCGACATTGAAATCCCATGGCATTTTCTTCAACTCTGTATGCAACATGATTTACATGCTGTTTCAAAAGTGCATAAATTGACACAAATAAAAGATAAATTGATAGAGACATCTGTAGAATTATGTAGGAATACGTCTCTCTAGATCAAATTAAAATGCAGAATTCGTTGAACTCAATAAATATGGAAATAGCACAGAGAGAATTAATATAGACGGTAATCCTTTGGAGAAATGTTTTTATCATAAATATCCTACAATTATTAACAATGTATTTTAGTTCATTGAACGGGGAGGGGAGCTCACTGAACATGTTACTAACTTTTGCAGCATATAGATCAACTATATTTTACATACGTAACGTAAAGATATAGCTTAAGTAAAACATTTCGTGACAAAAATAAATGGTTTTACTAGCGAATTAATACAGACGGTTATCCTTTGGAGAAATGTTTTTACCATATATATCCTACGATTATTAACAATTTGCTGAACAGGGAGACCACTGAACATTTTACTAATTTTTGCAGCATATAATTCAACTATATTGTGTATAGGTAACGCAAAACTATCGCTTAATATAAACATTTCGTGAGAAAAAGAAATGCTTTACGAGCGAATTAACATAGATGTTAATCCTTTGGAGAAATTTATCATATATCTACGATTATTAACAATTATATTCCGATTATAATGCACTGCACATGTTGCTGATTTTTGTTGCAAATAGCTACACTATATTGTTTTTAAATTTATTACAAAGCAAAGCTATTGTTTAAGTTCAAAACATTTCGTGACAAAAGATCCCCTCATTTTAACATGACCTTATCATTCTGAATTTATTGTCGCTTGCTTCCGATTGCATTATAAGATATGAGACAACAAATGGTCACCAAAGACCTATAAATGTATTCCATATGTTCAGAGAGATATCGAGTTGTTCCGTTTGTTTTAATCACAATCCGGTCCTTTCCTCATTCATGACTTATCAGCGGGCTTGCAATAAGTTACGCCATGTGCAGAAGGAACTGCTTATCTTTCATATCACACCCCATATTAATACAAGACGCTCAAATTAGCCAAGGGACATTCGCCCCTCGGGCTAGTGTGAGTGTCTCTGGTTGATATGAGCTGTGATTTGATAATTGCCATATAATAACCTCTTAGTATTGTCTTTTCAGAATTATGCATAGAGTGCATTGTTAATTAATTATTTGATATCTATGAACAGAAGGTAGATATATTAATAAAAAATCATCTCTTGTCCTTTTTGATACTTAAATCTACACTATGATTTTTTTCAAATAATATATTACAGATTTATCTTAAATTATCAAAATAAAATTCAAAGTGTTCATTGAAATAGAGGTAAAATCCAGAGGATACTTACTGTTTTCACTTCCTTCGATTATTAAATGTCAGGATTTGTGGCTAAGAGAATTCACGTCATCAAAAAGCAATAATCGTATAAAACATTGTTTTATGAAATAAGACACGCTCAATAATTGGCAATTATACATACTAGTATGGTATGACAATTGCAACTTAATTTGAATAATTAAAAGAACCTGAAAACAACCTATTTAGCTTATATAAATTAGTCACACAAACATACAATGTAGATTTTATTTATCTGTCCTGCACTTGTTCTATTTGAGCAGGAAAATTGCACTGACTGGATAATGTTTTATTATATACTGTCATTGACCCACATAGTTAGCCTTTTCTGGTACCCCTGTCACATGTTGCCTGTTTAGTTTTGAGAACCTAATTCACTTCCTGTTGACATAAAATATCAAAAGAGGCAATCAAGGGATAATCATGTAAATTTATTATTTAATATAAAATATAAATGTCGATGGATTAATGAGATTTTTCTGCAGGATAAACATAATATTAATGCAGTGTCTTAAAATATAAAGTTTATGTGGTTTGTCATTGACTAGCGACAGGTCGGTGGATTTCTCTGAGTACTCTTGTTTCCTCCACCAATACAACTGACCTCCACTATATAGCAGAAACATTATTGAAAGTGACGTTAAAAACCATAAACCTAACTGATTTTGTCTGTTTAAATACTTGTGAGTTTTGACTTTCCCTTTGGAAGATTGTTCGGAGTTCGGTAATTTTGTTATTACTCTTATTAACCCTAACGTTTGTGTGTATCCGGTGGAAAACTGGGGGGAAATTCGGTGAATCTCGCTTTTATCCCAGTTATTTAAGTCTCATACACATAAACTTTATATTTTAGGACACAGCACTAATATTGTATATATATTTTGTCTCGAATTTGCCATAAAAATTGCCTCACCATTGCAATAAAAATCTACTAATCTATTCCAGAGAAATTCAGTTAAAGTTATCACATCCTAACATATATTTATTCTATAACATCTTAAATACATTAATGGCAATCCAATCAGCAAATATACAGACAGTTAAATAGCATGTCATGTTTTCATTACGAGTAATGGTATCTGGTCGACTGTATATAATACTCCTAATAACGACCAAAATACGAAGTCGTTTAAACTGAGAGAAATTAGAGGAAAAAGATTGAGTAGCGTTATGTTTCTGTCAGTACATGTTCTATTTATTGACCCGTTAATTAAAATGTCATGTATCATTCTAATACAGAAGGAAGCTGATATTTTTGAAAATTTTACGTTCCGGCAATTTCAAATAAAATTCCTGGAAAGCAATTCATGTTCGTTAATCTTTACAATAGATCAGCATTACGCTTGTCAAAGTGACATCCGTTACCCAATGATAATGCACAATAACTGCATGTAATCATGGATTTCCGTCTAAGTATCGTATATGAGTTTATTTGTGTGTTAAGGGGGTTATCGAGTTTGTATCCTTTTTCTATTGCATTCCGGAACTGTTACGACAGTCCGATACTTTTTGTTTTTCGTGTTATTTGTAGAGGTTGAATATAGGTATGTTGATAATGTGAATTGCTACAGATTTACACAAATAGGTGTGGATATCTAATTTGGGCAAGGTCGATACCCCAACTATTGAATTCCGGGGTATCATCGATCAGTTCGTTATAATTGTTATGGTTTTCTTCATTAACAAGTCTAGTTGTTAAAAATAATAATGATGAAAGTGATGTCTTGTCTTTGTCCATTCATAAGAAATACTTGAAGATACCATAAGGGGTGATTAGAAGTCTTAATTCGAAGAAGGACAGACATCATAGCTTATTTAGTTATTTAAGTTACTATGGCAGAATATCGATCTAGCACACAGAAAGGAACATCTGTTATATTGCTGTTGTTCGTACTAAGTAATATTTAGATGACACGTAGGCACTGAGTGATTCTCCCAACTTTTAACAAAATAATATGTTTTATTTTCACACACAGAATGGGAATTAACGGACATCAAAAGAAAATAGAAATACAACCATTGACACAATTACAGAACCCTCATTGAGATTATTACAGTGTAAATAAACGTTAGAGAATACCAAAGGGCCAATCAAATATGGACAATTCAGAGAACCTGGCAACATAGGGTACACAGGACGATGAAAAACATTAGACTCCACGACAAAAATCCACTCTGTTAGGTACATGCTGTCCCCTATTACATAGACAATATACGTACATTGTCGGTAGATATAACACTTATTTGGAAGAGCTTTAGAAACAGGTAGAAAGACATTCATTGAATACAATAATGCTGTATAGTAATGATACAGTTAGATAGTCGATGGTTAATAAAGCATTGCCACTTCTGGTTAATGATGCCACTTTGCTATTGAACACTTATAAGACATGTACGATACTTCCAATTATCCATAGTATTTTACTCATTAATGCAGAAAAAACATTTACAGAACATTGTCAAAACAAAAGAATAATACATAAAAATAGCAGCAAATTGTTACTATGGTATTTGGTTAAGACTTATCAACTTCTTCGGAAGTTTTTAATTAGGTACAAGCGGATATTACCAGACTAATAGACTACTTGATAAACACGATGCTATTCATTATATACGATGTAGTATGCACAGAACAGCTGATTGAAAATCATCAATGTGAAACAATAGTCTTTATCTAACGCCAATTTGTGTCTGGAATAAAGCAAGGAGAAAAACACAGTAATTATCATGTCTTAGAGAGAATGATTATATAGCTGAACTAGCTAATGTGTTATTGTCTGTCGTTTCATCACAGAGGATACAAGGACAATTTCACACTGATGTGAGTTAAGAAATGCAAGCAGACTTATGCCCATTTATTTATGTATAGAATCGTTCCATGAAACAAGAGCAACACAAATTGAATGTGACATATTTTTTTATTACTAATAAAGCTTATCAATTGATCGATGTACTAAAAATGTTGATAGTGGCGTTAAACGCCATAGCCCTATCCATTACCCTACATAATTCCAATACTATCTTATGTTGGAATTAAGCAGACCTGGTCATAGAGGCAAAGACTCGGACCAGATATCCTAGGTAATATAGTCCAGTCGGATACTTGTCTGGGACAGATGATCCCATCTCACAGCTTCGATACCCTGATCAAATATCACATGTAACTTTAACCAGTGTAAAGAACCCGTTTATAGCAAATGTAAAAAAAAATACATCCGTTGTGTATATGCTACAGTAAATGTGTGTAATCAGGAATTTCATGAAATTACTGAAAATTCAGGAATTTCATGTAATTCCTAAAGGGCTTAGTAATTACGTGAAATTACTAATTTTTAGCAGTAATTACATGAAATTACTGAAACTTTTAGAGAATTTTACACACATTTACTGATTTCATTTTATTGATAAAATGTACAATAAATCTGCATGTCTTCAACAATTAATTAAATGCTTTAATGACTTATACAAATCTCCTTAAAGGCATTTTACATGTAGTATGGGAGTGAGTTGCTACTCACCACTATACTGAGTGAACGTCTCACTGTTTGATTTAAATCACTGAACATCAAGTTGTTAAAATGGCACAAGATAGAAGAGAAAGGGAATTTATTGATGAAATGTATAAATATTACAATGAAAAGAAAGAAAACGTTTTGCTGCCAAAAGAGAAAATACTAGAAATCATTGAATGTCTACAGCGCATAGAAACTGACGAAAACTACAAGAAGTCAAGAGATGACTATTACTATATCGGAAGATAAATATCTTTCCTTCCATCCATCGCTCTTAATTATTATATCTCTGCTTTGAAAAGTGGGTGGGGGGGGGGTAGTGATCGTGGTGTCCGTTCGTTCGTCCCAACCTTGCATCCGCTACTCCTCCTAAACCACTGCATTAACCGTTACAAGTCTTTGTGCGAAGAATGTCAACTGAGAAGGAAAATTCCAAGTAAAGGAGTTGTTGTCAAACCTATTGTGTCAAAAGATTTCAATTCAAGGGGCCAAGTAGATTTAGTTGATATGCAAAGTATGCCAGATGGCAATTATAGATTTATTATGAATTACCAGGACCATCTGACCAAATTTTGTATAATTGAGGTCCTGTCTTCAAAGCGAACGCTGAAGTAGCTTATAAGATTTTACTGAATATATTTTTGGTATTTGGTGCCCCCCATATTTTGCAATCTGACAATGGTCGAGAATTCACAGCAGAAATCATCAAAGAACTTAAAGTGTTGTGGCCTGACTTGGCAATTGTTCATGGTAAGCCTCGGCATCCACAGTCGCAGGGCAGCGTAGAGCGGTCAATTGCTGACATTCATGAACCGCCGTTTTCATGAGGGCATCAAAAGATCACCGTATGAAGCGAAGTTTGGCTCTCCACCAAAAGTTGGACTAGCAACCAGTAAGCTACCGAATGAAATTTTAAATGTTATTGAAAAAGAGGAAGAATTGGTGGGATATTTCATGGATCAACCTTCTCAGTATACAATTGAAAATCAAGCAGTTGCCGAAACTCCGTCGAAACTGTACCTACTCCACTAGAATTTGAACATGAATGCAAATCGTGTACTACTGTGTTTCTGAGTGACATAGCAAACTGTGATTTATGCGATGTATGCAACAGAGGTATGCTGATCAACAGGGAGAGGCATCTTAGTCATGAAAACCTTGAAAGACAGGCTGATAAAATTGTGGCAGGAAGCAATCATGTTCTTCAAATGGGTAACAATGTCACATTGCCTGTACCAAGTGTTGATAGGGGTAGAGGAGATCCCAGGAATTTGATGTGCGTTGTGACCGATATTAACACAGAAACACAGCAATACAAACTTGCTACTAGATATGGTCTTTTGAATGGATCATTTTCCAGGAACCAATTCCTGCCATGTACATCTAACACCTTGCTCCTGGGTTCTGTTGATTTCGACACTGAAATAAGTGTCCGACATGCAGCAAGAGAACAGTCAATCGGAACTGGACAAGGGTTTTTAAAATGCACCTGCAAATCCGGATGCATTAAGAAAACATGCAAATGTTTAACAGCTTGGATATTATGTAACTCTAGGTGTCACAACAGTAACACATGTAAAAATAAATAAGACATTAACAGAGATCTCTAAATGTTTCATTTAAACCGTAAATCAAAGCATCTGTAAATATGTTTTGTTTCTGAAATTACACATTTATTTTCTTTACTTGTGTTCAATTTTATAAGAAATTAGTAAATGTATGTAAAATTCATGATTTTTTTCAATAATTACGTGAAAACACTAAATTTTTTAGGAATTGCATGAAATTACTAAATGGCTTAGTAATTACATGAAATCCCTAAAAAAATTCAGTAATTTCGCGAAATTCCTAATTACACACATTTACTGAAAAAATACAAAACAATGTACTGGCGTCAGTAAATAATTAGTAATGATAAAATCTACATTTAATGTAACAACCAGTGCGAACGCCATTACGCTTAAAGCGTCGAAACATGTCTTTTTTTTTCTTAATGTTAATTGTTGCTGGGTCGGTACATCTGGTGGTGGACTATTAGTCCCCGCGGGTATCATCCGCCCAGTAATTAGTGTTTCGACTTTGACATGGTTTATTAGAAATATTTATTATTGAAATTATCCAGTTCTTAAATGTGTATTTATTTACCAAAATTAAGCTTTTCCTCTCTCAGGCATAGGTGACGTTAGTCGATTTTGGGCTTCCTGTTTAGACCCTTTTGGGTTTTACTGCTCCCAATCACTTTTATAATTATTTGGCTTTCTAATCTTTCGATTTTGAGCGTACCCGATGGAAGTTATTCAAGAAAATCGCGGTGCGCACTAAATTTGATATCTACGTTTTTATTACGTCATTGAAGATTATTTTTCGAGGTCATCTTATTCAGAGTCAAGGTTACCTATCATTCCAGTCTGCGAATAGCATGTCAATTGCATATATATTTTCTGATTTGCAAACCTGAGGTGCTCTTCATAGTTAGGTTAAAACAATTTGTAATGGTAATTATGTACCATTTGTGCGTTTTATAAGCAGGATAACACTGTTAGAATATTGTCCATTTATTATTCCTGGGAAACAATACCACACAACCATTAATATTTAATACTTTTACATTTATGGAGGTTGAGAGATATCATGCAAAATTAAAGATGTGTCTTTGAACAAAAATCAAATGCGTGGCCATAAGAAATAGCTCATACACTATTATGTACTTTTTGCCCATTGGACCGTGATTAAAATCATATCGTATTTTTTTAACTTTCTTAATCCCGTACTTTCACCTAATCTATAGTCTTTTTAATTTAACTAAAGGATTTTTTTCAAGTACCAAACGAGATTCAAACAATCAAATTTTAATCCATTTTGGAACCGTAACAATCAATGATGTCGCACAAACGATTAGTAATTTTACCATCGATCGACAATTAATGTGAAAATAACAGTGCATAAAGTTATAGTGTAACATGCAAATTTCAGGTCTGCTCATCTGTAAATGCAATGAATAAATGGGTTTTTGAATACATTTACGAATTCAATCTTTTGAAAACTTCCGCGCTACAGCTCCAATCATGTCATTTAAAATAGATACATCAATGCAGCTCACTAATGCATATCATTCCATGGATTTAATCAGATTAAAACAACTACAAAGTTTGATGAAGGTGGTAGAATGTGGATGTATTTCATTTATCTAAAATAAAATATAGATTATAACATGGCCTTTTCCATAACGGCCCTGGTATCACCCCGAGACTCCCATATCAGCCCAAGGCGATAGCCGAGGGCTTATATGGATCAAGGGATGATACCATGGCCGATAAGGAAAATGTCATGTTATAATTTGTTTATCACATATTTAACCATGACTGAAATAAATTAAAAATAAATGAAAAATTTATGTTTATTCATCAAAATAACAACAAAATAAATAACGTCAACAAAAAGTCAACAATATAATTCACCATATTTATTACAGCTATTAAACATCACTTTTCAATATAAATCAGAGTTCAAATTCTTATCATTGGTGCCATAAAAATTTATGGTCAAATATTCCTGGATATTTGAGTATGAGAATAGTGTTATTCTGGGATTGGGCATCATGGGAACCAAACTGATAGCGGTTTACTGAACAGAGTTATTATCAGCAACCGTTGACAGGACGGAGTTAGCTTTGACGGAAATTGCAGTAACTGTTATATTTTCATAGTTCACAATAGTCGACAGGATGCCGTGAATATCAACATTCGCCATCACTACGATATATACTGATGGAAGCTTGGATACATTTCAATGAATCAGATTCGTAAACCTTCTTGGATTTCGTGCGCGCTGAAATAAAGAATCTTGCAAGGTGCATGTTCATCTCCTCGACTCCAATATCTTCGGATTACGGAGTGCTCCCAATATTGAATCACAATCCTTGAATATGCTTATGTCACTTTCAGTTTTACATTTTTTATTGACTTTCTTCATCTTTGCCGTATCGATTTGTTGATGCTTCTTCGTCTGTCACGGTTTCTTATGCGTCACAATGACGTCATCGACGCAGGGCAAAATAACCGGCTATTTGACCCGGGCACTGATATGGATTGGGAACGTCTTCGTTTATCACACATGCAAAAAGGTGCGTATTGCAAAGGTACGTATTACGTACAAGTATGTGATAATGACAGATTAATAAATGGACATTTCCATATTGGCCTGGTTATCATCCCGAGACCCCCATATTGGCCCGAAGCGCAGTCGAGGGCCAATATGGGTCGAGGGATGATAACCAGGCCAATATGGAAATGTCCATGTATTAAACTATTTATTACATACTTCCGACATCTAGAAAAGAGACACCCATATTGGCCTGAGACGAAGTCGAGGCCCATATTGGCCCGGGCCAATATGTGCCTCGATATGGAAATGATCTTGTAGTAATCCAATTACCGGTTATTTTCCCGGGGTGTGAAAATATGGACAGTACTTCCGGTCATATTGGTCATACAAAAATGCCTTTATTTGAACTAAGTATGTAATAACGTCAAATATGTCCTACTTAAGTCCCTTTTCGATATTATACGTCGTATTGTCGAGTTATTATGACGTTATTATGCAGAAAGATATATATTTTGAAAACATATTTATATAACATGTATAATATCAAATTGTTGTCATTTTATGTCGGGCATCATTTTTATTTAAAATATGGGGCCAATTTAGCACCTTATAACCCCTCCGTGTTTGACAATTTCCTTGGACATTACACAGTGACATTAAAGAATTGCAACCTTTCCGTTTTAACGGATACATCCATGAATCAGTCTAGTTGTTCCTTTGAACATGCATGTGTTAACTGATGTTTAACGAAATAAATATCCATTTTAAAACTTAATCATGAAGATAATCGAAGGAAACGAGGGCAATTGGGATGAAACACAGACAGAAGATAATCAATATCCTATCATCATTAACCGTGTTCCCCGTAGTAGAATATGGAATAGGAAATATAGAGCGGCTGCTTAATGTCCGTAGATCAAATTAGAAAAGTAAACCGGAAGCTCATTGATATCAATATCTTAAATATAATCTTTACACAATGCAAAGAAAGATAACTCTGAAAAACTTACTAATATTTTGTATTTACCTGTCAAATAGATATGTATACGGC
This sequence comes from Bathymodiolus brooksi, assembly GCA_963680875.1. Taxonomy (NCBI): domain Eukaryota; kingdom Metazoa; phylum Mollusca; class Bivalvia; order Mytilida; family Modiolidae; genus Bathymodiolus; species Bathymodiolus brooksi. Next base: position 45,140,227 of record OY804590.1, on the reverse strand, counting down.
TGGATGGTTATGGTGTTTGGCGCCACTTTCAACAATGTTTCAGTTATATCGCGGCTGTCAGTTTTATTGATTGAGGAAACCGGAGTACCCGGAGAAACCCACCGACATGTCGTATGTCACTGACAATTTTTTATGTTGTATCGAGTACACCTCAATATGAACGTGGAGACCTCGGCCCCTGACATGCATACGTTGTTGCTGGCATATAAATCGAAGTAATAATTTTCAATTAAAATATATAAATTAAGCAGCTTTCATTGAAGACACATTAGCACTTTAATTCTCTATTCAATGTTCCACCATATACTATTGATAGATCACAAGTAGAGTAATATGTATGTTTACGCACTAGATTCACATTCCATCAACGAGTACGCTGTTATTGATTAATTTGAGGACATCAAATACAGAAATGTACCGTGCGCACTAAATTTGATACCTACATTTGTTTATATTAATAATAAACAATCATCTTGTTGGTCGGGGTATCGATCTGAACTTATCTCCTGAACTTACACTGGATCCCGAAGTATTCTGGTATTATATATTTTTTTATCTAACACTCTGAGCTTCAACCCAACATCGTCCGAGTTAGATTTTATCTGGCATTTGTCTTCTTCCCTCAGTGGGATTCGAACCTATACCGTTGCTACACTGCAGTACCGCTTAACCTTGCACAATGACGAACCATTTACCTCCCTCCCCCGGGCCAAATCTCTTATTTTGAAATACAACATCCTTAACCGATGTGATACATTGTCACGTAAGGTTAAGGTAAGCATCATCATCTGTGTTGAATCGTGTTGAAATGGTATATACGTGTGTATTGTTATTAATTTGAAGCAATCTAACACAGCATTTTAAATAATACATGTTATCCTGTTCTGATTCTATTTGAACAATCAAATTTCATTGACAGAATATCTTTTTGTTATATACGGTCGCTGACCAAGATACAGCTTTTCTGGTACCTGATTCATGTATCAGCGCGGATATTACAGGGGACCATCATCAAAATACGCTAGTATCTGCTCTTTTTAGTTGGAAGTTGTTTTGGGTTTTTTAGCATTTCAGGATAAACACAATATACGTGCATTGTTGGAAAATATAAAATTCATTTGCACTCGCTGCGAAACAAGACAGAAATTCTCACCAAAGGCTCTCACTGTTCTACCTGTTTCTAAAGCTACTACAAATAAATTTGATATTTTCCGACAACGTATGTATATTGTCTATATATGGGGTAATTTTATGATACAGTCACAGGAAGTAAATGATAAAATTGTCTCAAGTGACAATTATACAATATTTCTACTCCAGCTGATCCATTAGTATTCCGGGCTGTATGACATATGTTTTTCTATAGACGTCTGCATATTCAACCCAACGGTGTACGACTTAGGTTTTTAAGTGACAAATTGTTTGTTCTTCCCTCTTGAAAAACATATAAGATTTGAAGAGGTACCATAATAAAACAATTAAAAAAAGTAGATATCATATTGATTGCGCACGACGTATTTCTGGTATAAACTTCATCAGGTACGCAGAAATCCAAAATACTTGAAATCCAACTAATTTTAAATGCAAGAAGCCAAAGGGACTAACCATGAAAACAGTATCCATCTATCTGTAATTCGTGCTAAGATACATATAGTTCAACACGATGGCATAATGACTTGGACACAGAACAACAAACATTCACTGGATCCATACATACAGAATGCAGGAATATGACATTACGTTTATCATTCATATTGGAAATTTGGAACATAACTGTCTCATAATATTAGGATCTAAATAAACGTTAGAGAAAACCTAACGGGCAATCAAGAATAGGCATTCTAGAGAAACTGGCTATATTGGGAACACAAGACGATGACAAACCAAACAAAAAACACAACACAATACATGCATATGTATTATGTTGGACACCACTATACGCAAGCAAACACAAATAGCGTAAATAAGACATGAGCACTCCTGCAAACAACTGGAGTTAAAGATACGAATCGAACACCGCTTTTATGTGGAAATCGTAACGACGATCACAACACGGAACTAAGAACGTAAACACACATAATAGTAACTCTAACTTATGTATGACTATGTAAACACACATAATAGTAACTCTAACTTATGTATGACTATGTAAACACACATAATAGTAACTCTAACTTATGTATGACTACGTAAACACACATAATAGTAACTCTAACTTATGTATGACTATGTAAACACACATAATAGTAACTCTAACTTATGTATGACTATGTAAACACACATAATAGTAACTCTAACTTATGTATGACTATGTAAACACACATAATAGTAACTCTAACTTATGTATGACTATGTAAACACACATAATAGTAACTCTAACTTATGTATGACTACGTAAACACACATAATAGTAACTCTAACTTATGTATGACTATGTAAACACACATAATAGTAACTCTAACTTATGTATGACTATGTAAACACACATAATAGTAACTCTAACTTATGTATGACTACGTAAACACACATAATAGTAACTCTAACTTATGTATGACTACGTAAACACACATAATAGTAACTCTAACTTATGTATGACTACGTAAACACACATAATAGTAACTCTAACTTATGTATGACTACGTAAACACACATAATAGTAACTCTAACTTATGTATGACTATGTAAACACACATAATAGTAACTCTAACTTATGTATGACTATGTAAACACACATAATAGTAACTCTAACTTATGTATGACTATGTAAACACACATAATAGTAACTCTAACTTATGTATGACTATGTAAACACACATAATAGTAACTCTAACTTATGTATGACTATGTAAACACACATAATAGTAACTCTAACTTATGTATGACTACGTAAACACACATAATAGTAACTCTAACTTATGTATGACTACGTAAACACACATAATAGTAACTCTAACTTATGTATGACTATGTAAACACACATAATAGTAACTCTAACTTATGTATGACTACGTAAACACACATAATAGTAACTCTAACTTATTTATGACTATGTAAACACACATAATAGTAACTCTAACTTATGTATGACTACGTAAACACACATAATAGTAACTCTAACTTATGTATGACTACGTAAACACACATAATAGTAACTCTAACTTATGTATGACTATGTAAACACACATAATAGTAACTCTAACTTATGTATGACTACGTAAACACACATAATAGTAACTCTAACTTATGTATGACTATGTAAACACACAAAATAGTAACTCTAACTTATGTATGACTATGTAAACACACATAATAGTAACTCTAACTTATGTATGACTATGTAAACACACATAATAGTAACTCTAACTTATGTATGACTATGTAAACACACATAATAGTAACTCTAACTTATGTATGACTACGTAAACACACATAATAGTAACTCTAACTTATGTATGACTATGTAAACACACATAATAGTAACTCTAACTTATGTATGACTACGTAAACACACATAATAGTAACTCTAACTTATGTATGACTATGTAAACACACATAATAGTAACTCTAACTTATGTATGACTATGCAAACACTACATCACTTGTTTATATAAGAGAAATAGTGATTTCTATCTGATCCCATTTATGGTGTTTACCCACAGTAGTCAATGAACCAAAGACAGATCGAAGTTAGCAACGGTTGCTAAGCGTCAAAACATCGTCAATATATGAAACTTAAACAAATGATAATAATGGGCTAAATGTCTTCTACACGTTCCTTTACAGACGCACTTGGATATATGTAGCTGGAACTGCTCACCCTTCCGAAGCACCTGGTTTTAGTGGGGTTCAGGTTACTCGATCTTTATTTATATATGTATGCTTTGTAGATCGTTGTTTGTACTTTTGTACTTTTTCGTTTGGCCATTGTGTTGTTTGTTCTTCGATATACGGATTCTGATTGTCCCTTTGGTATATTCAAACTCTTCTTACATCGGATAGTGTTGTAATTGGAGCAGTCAAATTTCATGAATGACGGATCGGCGAAATCTGAATAATCGATTAATCTTGATATGTGATAGAAAACGGATGAATAATGACTGGTATGAATATCTACTAAGAAGGAATCATGACAGATGACGGACGCTAATTAATGGCAGACGGATGATGTGTGACGAATGATGGAAAATAACAAAAACTATAGAATGCAACTTTTTCGGTTGTATCAATATAACAAATCAATTAAGTCTATTTATAATTAGAATTTGGGTAATGAAATATGTACAATATTTTACTACTGTAAGGGTTAACAATTATTAAACAAAACTATGTACTCGATACAACATTACGTGATAAAGTTTGTCAGTGACTTGCGGCAGGTCGGTGGATTTATACGGGTATGACGAATGTGTCAATACCGTCAATACGTCACACGTCATTAAAGCCAAGAATGTTCCATTTCCGTCTCAAATACGTCACAAATGACATCTAACTGATTGCATAATGATCAGTTCCTGATCGGTGAGTACTAAGGGATCGTTTGTTTAGCAGGACTATACGCCCAACCTCATGGTATGCTATCAGCTGTATAAATACATCGTCACTTCTCCTGAATTTACAAGTAATTTAACTGAAAAAACTTACCCTCTGGACTGTTCTACTAAAAATGTCATTTACGGCATAGAATGTACACTCTGTGGACTTTTGTATGTTGGTGAAACTCGTCAAACATTGCAAAGTAGACTGAACCAACATCGATATGATGCAAGAGATCCCAAATACAGGATTTTGTATAATCATTTCAATCAACCGGGTCATGCCCGCTGTTTGACGATGAAAGTTCGAATCACCGAGAAGATTTACCATCATACAATCAGTCCAATACTTAGTACACCTTACCGTGCCGATAGAGAGTTGTTTTGGATTAAAGTGTTAGGTACTGCAATGCCTTACGATTGCAATGATAACATCAAAGGAGTGGGAAATTTGGCAAGTCCTGGATGCAGCGAAATCAACGTGATGAGCCTTTTTAATACTATTAAGAACTAAACGTAGCCATGGTCATAAAAGAATTCAACTTCCAAATGTTAAAAAGGCCTCTAAACCAAGAACGTTACAAGATACGTTTAATGATTTACTTTCTAATATACAGAAACCTCTTGGAATTCATCACATTCGTACAATCTTATTTTCACTACCTGTAAACTACCTCAAAGATCTTAGGGATTTTGGACTTGACAAAGGAGGCGTAGATCCTTTTTCTCCTAAGTACAGATTGTCTAGTATTATATGTGACGTGACGTCCTTTCGTCTTTTCAAATCAGTTCGATCTGAACCTCTTCATGATAACAGCAGCAAATTCCTCCATATTCCGTTTGCTAACAAAGGAATCGATGCTATTAACATTAGCAACATTCTTAATAGAAAAGAGGTCGTAAAAGAAATTCCACCATATTTCAAAAATCAATCTGTTCCAATTGTCTCCTATAGCTACACTAACAGCATTGGCCGTAAAAATTTCAACTACAAAGAAGCATTGCAAGATATTAACATAGAAGAGTACATTAAGAACCCTCTGACTTGTGACTGCTCCCACTCTCCTTTTCAATACAACCCATCTGGACATGTAATCACTGATGATCTGAATATCATTCAACATGAGAGTCTCCGAAAGGTGATTTCTCATGGTCCTAAATTCAGAGAACCTCAACACATCAATTGGAAACATAATTTCAAGATAATTATGGATGCTGTTGAAGATTATGCCAGAAGGTGGATAAAGAGAGAAGTAGACCAAGATTCTGAGTTAGAGTTCTTGTCAGATTGGGTTAGAACAATTAGGTCTCTAGTACAAGGTCGGATTCACAAACTCAAAAATTGTGTTAATAGTCGATCTAAGTCTGTATTTAAAGACCAAGAAGCTGTTAAGTGTCTTTCCTCTCTTCATGACAAATATGTTATCGTTCCTGCGGACAAGGCTTCCAACAATATCGTGTGTGTATGTAAATCTTATTACTTCGCATGCCTAATCAAGGAATTAGGCATAAATAACAACACCTCTAGTAATACCACATACAAACCTACTTCGTTCGACAAAGATGAAATCCTAGCTAACCACAGATCATTCATGACCTCTTTAAACATTCCCTCTGGTAAAGAGTCTGAGGATTTACCCTATTTATATTGGATACCTAAATTCCACAAGACACCATACAAAGAAAGGTACATAGCGGGATCATCAACTTGTTCGACGAAAGAATTGTCTATTCACCTGACAAAGATTCTGTCTGCAGTAAAAGAGGGACAACAGAAATATTGTGAAACTGTTTACTCGCGTAGTGGCATAAATCACATGTGGATTTGGAAAAACTCTAAAGATCTTTTGGATAACCTTAAATCAAGATCTTTCTCTCAGGTATCCTCCATCAAAACTTTTGATTGTTCAACTCTATATACCACCCTACCGCATGACAAATTAAAAACCCGCTTAAAAGAAACAATTCACAAAGCTTTCAGTCATAGAAACTATGGCTCAAATTTGTTGTGTTAAGCTCCAATTCCACATATTTTTCAAGCAAAATTCAAAAAGGTAAAACATGCTACTCCGAGGAACAAGTGATCAGTATGCTGGAGTTCCTCATCGATAACATATTTGTCTCCTTTAGAGGGATACTGTTTCAGTAGATCGTCGGCATACCAATGGGTACGAATTGTGCCCCTCTTCTAGCCGATTTATTTTTATACTCATATGAGTCGGAGTTTCTTCAAAAGCTTGTAAAAGATAAGACGATTCATGAGGCTAGAGCCTTTAATTTCACATACAGGTATATTAATGACGTTTTATCTATCAATAATTCTAGATTTGCAGAATTTCTTCCATTGATATATCCTCCAGAGCTGGAAGTTAAAGAGACCACAGACACCGCTTCGTCCGCATCATTTTTGGACTTATACCTCGAATTTGACGACAGTGGTCAAATCAGTACTAAAGTTTATGATAAAAGGGACGACTTCAATTTTAAAATCATAAATTTTCCAAATATGTGCAGCAATATACCAGCTTCTCCTGCATATGGTGTTTACATCTCGCAATTGATTCGTTATGCAAGGGCCAGTAGCAATTATTCTGATTTCCTGAAACGTCATCTTCATCTGAGAAACAGGCTACTGGACCAGGGCTATAACAAGATTCGCCTTATTCGATCTCTTAAAAAGTTTAGATTCCGATACCAAGATCTTGTCGAAATATATTCCGTCTCGGCAGAAAAGATTATAAACGATGGATTTTCATATAGTGAAAATGTATAAAGATAAGGTGTCAACAAAAATGTCAAAAATATTTTGTTATCAATGTGTGACGTAAAAGTGTCTTTGACATTTACTTCACTGAGTTTGGCGCTGCTTTGACAACTGTTTTACCTGTTTTGTTCAAGTATTGTTATACATACTGTTATAGTGACAGCCGGAAACTTTGAACCGTAATGAAAGGGGGGGGGGGGGGGTTGGCGCCTTAAAATCTGATTCAACCCACCATTTCTTTAGAAATGCCTGTACCAAGTCAGGGTCATTACGGTTTTCACAGTTTTCCGGTTGTTGACTGATTTTGTCTGTTTATATACTTATGAATTTTGACTTTCCCTTTGTAAGATTGTTCGGAGTTCGGTAATTTTGTTATTACCCTTATTTATAACATGGCAATACAATCCGATGCTAAAGTTGGCAGTGTCTCTGGATTGTCTAGTGTCTTCGGTTTTCTCAAACGTTTATTTCCTACCTAGAATCTTCCCTATGTCTTGTGTACCCAATGTTGCCAGTATCCCTGGGTTGTTCAGTCTTGATTGCCCCTACTGTTTGCTCTAACGTTTATTTATAGAATAAATCATTTGTTTATATTTTATCAATTCGTTTTTATATAATAATACACAAATAACAAAACACAAATCTAGCGATGAGGAATCAATATATTTCAGATGTATCTTCATTTTACAGACACAATCTTGCATTTGACATTATCACCGATATAGTATATTTTGCACTTTACGATTGAGATTTGGCTTACAATAAACTTTGATGTTCAGTACTTAGCAACGTTAACTTTGATATATTTGGCAGTCAAAATCAAATAAAATGATTTTTTTCCATACAAAAGGTTCCAGATTAAATAAAATCTAGAGATGTAATTAAATAATATAGAAACATTGGAAAATAATGAGATTAGAGTTTCTAAAACTAGCAGCGATATGCACAGTGTATGCTGTTATTTAGCATATTAGGCCATAATGTCATCGAGAAATTTGTATTTCATTGCATGATATTGAATAATATTGAAACATTGGAAAATAATGAGATTAGTGTTTCTAATACTAGCAGCGCTCCACACAATGTATTCTGTTAGTTAGCATATTACGCCGTAATGTGATCGAGAAATTTGTATTTTATTGCATGATATTCTAAGGAATTCTTTATATATCTACGCAATCATCAGTAATTAATATAACTACATAGTACCAGTCTCTTTTGTTCTACAAATAAAATGATTTTATCAGATGGCTTTCTTGATATTATTCTGCAATTATGGGATTTTGAGTACTAATAACAAACGTCAGCGTTATTAGATCATGGCCCTAATAAAGCATTGCTGGTACCTGATTAATGTAGAGCGACATAAAGAAAAGGTAGCAGTATCAGTGCTGACACCATTGACACCATTGAAAACTATTAGAACGACGCTTGTTTCAGTTATTTTCAGACAATTTAGCAGGAGCTTTGGACATTTTGATATTGCAGGATAAACGCAATATACGTACATTGTCATTAAATATGAAAATTAATTTGCACTGGCTGCGAAACAGGCTAGAAAAGCTCCACAAAGGCCCGCTTTTTTACCTGTTTCTTAAGGTCGTACAAATAAATTTTATATTTTCCGACAATGTGTGCATATTGTATATTTATCAGATGACTTATTTGTTATTATTAATAAAATTGTTTTTGTTCAACCTCCATACAGATTTCAGTTAATTGAATTGTCTTATCTACTGATACGAAGAGGAAACAGCAAACTGACATTTCTCAGTTGCTCAGCCAGTTTGGCATAATTCGCTGCGTTATATCGAACTTCAAGTCATTATCAAGGCGCCTATGTTCCTAGTATGTCTTAGTATTTAAGCGGATAACATAAGTTACCTCTGTTTTCCCAGTACAACTTGAAATTTTCCTACAATTTTCATATGGATATTATCTATTTAGCTATCTAGTTGTTGCCATTTACAAAATTTGGCAACCGTTGAAGATTTGAAAGTACGAAGCTAGTTGTCTTTTTAACTTAACTAACTACATATATATATATGTACTAATATCTATTTGTGTATTTATCTATCTATATATATGTACAATTAAATTAAAAGCTGTGGCCAATAACTGCCAATAATCTCGTATTTGTTTTTATTGTAAGGTTTTCTCAGGACAATCAGTAATTAATATATCTACACAATATCAGTCTCTTTTATTATATAAATAAAACCATTTTATCAGATGGCTTATTTGTTATTGTTAATAAAAACTGTTTTGCTCAACCCCCGTACAGATTTTAGCTAATTGATTTGTCTTATCAGTTGATACGAAGAGGAAATGCGACTTAATTGAACACTTTAGCGATCGATAGATCAAAATCAAAGAAATCAAATAGCAGCTTCCGTCTTTGACTTTAGACCCATCGTCTTAAACTGTGTACTCTTTGCTTATATTTATTATTGTATGCACGTTTCTCTAATCAATAATAGACTGAAGCGGTAACCGTGTTTAAATATCATATATCCTTTAAAACATTATATTTATGCATTCATGCATTAAACATGTAGCTATCTAATGTACACACAAGAGATACCATCAATCCCTTTTTCTGTCTCAATAATTACCATTGTTTTCATGGAAACCATCAATGCAGACAAGATTTTGTTTTCTCAAAGCATTGCACCATTACGCGTCTTCTAGATGTTAAGATTATCGAAGTTTGAAGAGCTGTTCAAATGATAAGGATCCCCACACACACACACACGTTTACTACACCGAAAAGTAATGTGCACTCTCCCAAAAATCCATGAGAGCAGCTCTTGAAAAGTGAGTATCTCCAGCCCAATTAATGCCACCCGCCGTGAAGTCATATTTGCAATGTCCTATTATAAACATGAGTGCAATCAGATGGGATATAGAAATCATTTTCGGGTAACCAATTCAAGATTTTGCGATGATATAATCTTCACAACATATCAAACATGTAAAGTATAAAACATTGAAAATTAAAAATTCAGCCATCACAGCACATTATAACAGTAAAATTCACAATACATTGGAAAATGAGTTCCACAACACATTGGACCAGCATAATTTACATCACATTAAACCAACAAAAGTTACAATACAGTGGATCATTAACTTCAAAGAGGATTGATCAAAGAATAAAACTTAAAACACATTGAAGCAGTTCAACTTACAAATTAATGTAGTGGTAGTGTATTTCATTGTTTTATTAATCTTCTTTTATTTTGTATGTTATTGTTTTGTTTTTGTTTTTTGTTTGTTTGTTTGTTTTTTGTTTGTTTTTTGTTTGTTTGTTTGTTTGTTTGTTTTTTGTTTGTTTTTTTGCAGTTCTTTTGCTCTTTAATTGTTATATGTATCCACAATATATTGGCATTATTTCATTGTATTATAATATTAGCTATATTGCCAATAGAAACATGAACAATGAAGTCAAGTCCACAAATACAAACAGCTTCAACAACTCGAATCAATCTTCTGACAAACCTCAAGCGTCCAGGCTCCCATATGTCAACGACATATCTCCGTTGGACCAAACACAAATAAACAAGCAATGACAAGATAGAGGTTCTTCAACTCACGTATCCATAGAAAAACCAACAAAATCATGAACAGTACAAAGACATGGCCAGTGAATGTTTGTACTTATATTAATACTAACTAATCAGTAATGAATGTTTGTACTTATATTAATACTAGCTAATCAGTAATGAATGTTTATACTTATATTAATACTAACTAATCAGTAATGAATGTTTATACTTATATTAATACTAACTAATCAGTAATGAATGTTTATACTTATATTAATACTAGCTAATCAGTAATGAATGTTCGTACTTATATTAATACTAACTAATCAGTAATGAATGTTCGTACTTATATTAATACTAGCTAATCAGTAATGAATGTTCGTACTTATATTAATACTAGCTAATCAGTAATGAATGTTTATACTTATATTAATACTAACTAATCAGTAATGAATGTTCGTACTTATATTAATACTAACTAATCAGTAATGAATGTTCGTACTTATATTAATACTAGCTAATCAGTAATGAATGTTTGTACTTATATTAATACTAACTAATCAGTAATGAATGTTCGTACTTATATTAATACTAACTAATCAGTAATAATTTGTTAGTTATTGACAATGACTGGTAACAAAGCCTTGCTATAATAGTTTCTCCCATTATTACGGCGTTTTAACCCCGTTGAACCAGTGGTGGGAAAATCTATAATCCTCTAGAGGATTAAAATGTCTCATCCCTTTCCCCGCATGTTGTCAAATCGGTAATTGGCTAGAAAATCGTGTTAAATAATGGGAGAAACAAATTCTCTTTCAGTTGCCCATGTGGGTTACGATATTTCTCCACTCTCGAGAGTTAAATTTAAAATTTTAACCACTCGCTGACGGCTTATGGTTAAAATTTCAAATTTAACTCTCTTGAGTGGAGAAATATCGTAACCCACGGGCAACTGAAGGAGAATCTATATATATCTTCATAATAATAGATATATTAGGTAAACAAAAAGGAGATTGATGTAAAACTCCTCCAAGCTACGCCAACATATATGATTCCATTTATCACACAATAGGTGCCATAGAGTTCGAGCACTTGATGTCCAAAGCATAAACTGCAATTGTAAATTTGATTAACAAAATATATGCTGTTGCAAACATGTTATTTACTCATTTTTTGTTTTTTGTTGTTGTTGTTTTAGATAGGAATAACAAAAAGGGCATGAATCATTGTTGTGTTAATTAGATTCATTATTTATAGAAGTTTAGGGGGTTATGGTGTTTAACGTCACTTTCAACAATTGTTCAGCTATATCGTGGCAGTCAGTTTTATTGGTGGAGGAAACCGGATTCCTCGGAGAAAACCACCGACTGCAACTGACAAACTTTATCACATAATGTTGTCTCGGGTTACCTCCCAGGAGCGGGTTCGAACTCGCAGCACTAGTAGTGATAGGCACTGATTGCATAGGTAGTTATTATTACCTCGATTGCCCAGAAGTTTAGGAATAGGGTCTATGTTTTCAAAGATCTTGTGTGCTTAATGTTAAAGGAGGATGCAATGGAGACCTTTTTGATAATCTTCTGCGCCGAACCAATTTACCTATAGCTTATAATTGTTCAATTATTAGCTCGTGCATCTTTTCACAAAAACAACCTCGCTATGCGAATAGAAGATAGTAGAAGTACGTTATTACATGACATCGTTATTTAGATGTATGCAAGGCATTTTCAAAGCAATTTCTGAATATAAAACGTAGCTTTGAATGAAAAATGTGAAAAAGAGCACATGTCTTAGCTGATGGCGAAATTGGTTCTTGTCAAAAATTAGTGATGCTAGTGTAGCGCCTGTAGTTGCTACTCTTTGTTCACATAATAAGAGGCTCTTCGTTCCAGTAAATTTGACAATATATAGACATCTATTTTCTGTCAAAAAATACAAATGTCACTATTTTCTTTGCTCATAGTGACATACATACCAAATACGAAGCTCATTTTGATCATCATTTATATCTAATTTTAAATCTTACAGGAATAACCCGAGGGTGTAACATCTGCACACAGCCTAATGAAGGAAATGCGTTTTTCACCAATATTATTGATACATATTGTGTGTATTAATGAAGAACAAAAGGGACCAATAGCACATAACCTTGAGAAACATTCGACAATAATGAAGAAGAATCTCTGATTTCCGCTTCTTTCCTTTCAAGGAGATGGTTTTTAACCATGCAAGTAACTTTCATTTTATTACTATGAATTCATTTTATATTCAAAATTCACTATCTCATACTTTATCGAAAGCTTCAAAACATCACAAAATACGAAACACCTGAATTGTTTCATTTAAAGTGAATTTGACATTTCGCTATATATTTCAATTAATTGGTGAACAGTCTTGGTAAAAAGCCTGATTCAATGATTTGTTTCTAACTAGATGGTTATATACATGTGTGCAGATTACTGCCTCCATAACTTTTCCTACATAGCTGATAAGGGATGCGGTTTGGCAATTGTCAATTATTTACAATTAACACAAACACGTACAGTGAGTGATTGTTGTTTAACGCCGGCCACGATTAACTTTCACTATAATCTCCAATATCATTAATATAAAACAGAAAGTTTGCCAGTACAACTTAAGCAACATTTGGAAATAACTGGGTAGCCAATTGTGCCGGTTTTTATTATTATATTCTCAAAACAACATATTTACACAAACTGTTCCCAAGAGGCAAAGAATCAAACACGATTCCTATTGATCCGGACTGCACTCAAAAGCATTAATGTTTTCCAAACTGAAAATACTAAGGAGTACCAAAACATTTCCCCAAAAAACAAATAATCAGAGTGCAGGTTGAATGACTGCTTCTGGAAGTCAATATACAATATTTACAAACTACAATTAATTTATAAATAAAAATGCATTAACGGACATATAACAAGTCATTAACTATGCTTCTACAAATATTACAATTTTATTAAAGCAAACATTATTATGACTGTCACAACTCATCATAATACACTTTGTTAGTACCAATGGGAAATTATGTGTTTAATACATAAACAATTCCTACTTCATCTTATATATCCTACAAATACATTTGATTTCCATCTACCTAATATGCGGATTTGAGAAACTGTGATTTTTTTCTTGTTGTAAGGCATACCGTAAATCGGGAAATTTTGGTGTAGGTTAATTTTGGCCTTTGTTCTCCAAAAGAGGGTTGTTTTATTTTGGTGTGTGAAATTTTGGCCATTTTCGTTTCTAGTGTGTTTAATGTTGGCCACGTTTGGTCCCCATGTGTTTAATTGTTTTGTCAGTTCATTCAGGACGTAAATGGAAGTGTTCTTATTTCAACCAGCGATACTACGTTTTTACTGTTACTTACCGGATATTTTGATATCGTACTAAAAACCAAATCGATTATGGATAAATTGTGATATTTATTAAAAATAGGAATTTAAATATTTAAATAGCATAACGTAAAATGCATTTAATATAAAAACAACAAATAATAATGTTGCACTGGTATTAATCTTCGCTTTTACAGGTAAACAGTCTTATTATAACGGTCAGTACATGTATTTGTTTACACAACAAGTATACATAATAAATAATACCGATAAGACACTAATTACGTGTTTATTGATTTTTCTTTTTTCTATTGGTAATTGTCATTTTAATGATATTTGACATTTTGTTGATTGAATAAATTCTATTGGTATTGCATGGTTTTAATCAATGTACTTTCTTTACCTGTAATTTCTCTCTTGTCATCCAAGCCAACGATTTCACATCGTGAACACTTTTCAGTTTGACTTGTGGGTGTACATGTATATACATGTATAACGGTAATTGACAAAGTTTTACTTAGGAAAGAAGTAAGACAAAAAGGTACAAATTAGGGAATATAAATATAAAAAGATATTAAGGCAGTGTTCAATTTCGGCGGTTAATTTTTGGAGTGTGACATATTTTGGTGTGTTTAATTTTGGCACTTCGTATTTAGGGGCCAAAATAGGCCAAACTAAAACCATGACCAAAATTTCCCGATTTACGGTAAGTAGTTGCCACAAAAATGAAGCTGTGTTCTTTATAAACTGAGGACGACAACCCAGTAAATGATAATGTTCCAATCAAAACTGAGACATCATGAAGCTGTGCTCTTTATAAACTGAGGACGACAACCCAGTATATGATCATGTTCCAATCAAAACTGAGACATCATGAAGCTGTGCTCTTTATAAACTACGGACGACAACCCAGTAAATGATAATGTTCCAATCAAAACTGAGACATCATGAAGCTGCGTTCTTTATGAACTACGAACGACAACCCAGTAAATGATAATGTTCCAATCAAAACTGAGACATCATGAAGCTGTGCTCTTTATAAACTGAGGACGACAACCCAGTAAATGATAATGTTCCAATCAAAACTGAGACATCATGAAGCTGCGCTCTTTATGAACTACGGACGACAACCCAGTAAATGATAATGTTCCAATCAAAACTGAGACATCATGAAGCTGCGTTCTTTATGAACTACGGACGACAACCCAGTAAATGATAATGTTCCAATCAAAACTGAGACATCATGAAGCTGCGTTCTTTATGAACTACGGACGACAAACCAGTAAATGATAATGTTCCAATCAAAACTGAGACATCATGAAGCTGTGCTCTTTATAAACTACGGACGACAACCCAGTAAATGATAATGTTCCAATCAAAACTGAGACATCATGAAGCTGCGTTCTTTATGAACTACGAACGACAACCCAGTAAATGATAATGTTCCAATCAAAACTGAGACATCATGAAGCTGTGCTCTTTATAAACTGAGGACGACAACCCAGTAAATGATAATGTTCCAATCAAAACTGAGACATCATGAAGCTGCGCTCTTTATGAACTACGGACGACAACCCAGTAAATGATAATGTTCCAATCAAAACTGAGACATCATGAAGCTGCGTTCTTTATGAACTACGGACGACAACCCAGTAAATGATAATGTTCCAATCAAAACTGAGACATCATGAAGCTGCGTTCTTTATGAACTACGGACGACAAACCAGTAAATGATAATGTTCCAATCAAAACTGAGACATCATGAAGCTGTGTTCTTTATGAACTACGGACGACAAATAAGTAAATGATAATGTTCCAATCAAAACTGAGACATCATGAAGCTGTGCTCTTTATAAACTACGGACGACAACCCAGTAAATGATAATGTTCCAATCAAAACTGAGACATCATGAAGCTGCGTTCTTTATGAACTACGAACTACAACCCAGTAAATGATAATGTTCCAATCAAAACTGAGACATCATGAAGCTGTGCTCTTTATAAACTGAGGACGACAACCCAGTAAATGATAATGTTCCAATCAAAACTGAGACATCATGAAGCTGCGCTCTTTATGAACTACGGACGACAACCCAGTAAATGATAATGTTCCAATCAAAACTGAGACATCATGAAGCTGCGTTCTTTATGAACTACGGACGACAACCCAGTAAATGATAATGTTCCAATCAAAACTGAGACATCATGAAGCTGCGTTCTTTATGAACTACGGACGACAAACCAGTAAATGATAATGTTCCAATCAAAACTGAGACATCATGAAGCTGTGCTCTTTATAAACTACGGACGACAACCCAGTAAATGATCATGTTCCAATCAAAACTGAGACATCATGAAGCTGCGTTCTTTATGAACTACGAACGACAACCCAGTAAATGATAATGTTCCAATCAAAACTGAGACATCATGAAGCTGTGCTCTTTATAAACTGAGGACGACAACCCAGTAAATGATAATGTTCCAATCAAAACTGAGACATCATGAAGCTGCGCTCTTTATGAACTACGGACGACAACCCAGTAAATGATAATGTTCCAATCAAAACTGAGACATCATGAAGCTGCGTTCTTTATGAACTACGGACGACAACCCAGTAAATGATAATGTTCCAATCAAAACTGAGACATCATGAAGCTGCGTTCTTTATGAACTACGGACGACAAACCAGTAAATGATAATGTTCCAATCAAAACTGAGACATCATGAAGCTGTGTTCTTTATGAACTACGGACGACAAATAAGTAAATGATAATGTTCCAATCAAAACTGAGACATCATGAAGCTGTGTTCTTTATAAACTACGGACGACAAATCAGTAAATGATAATGTTCCAATCAAAACTGAGACATCATGAAGCTGCGTCCTTTATAAACTACGGACGACAAACCAGTAAATGATAATGTTCCAATCAAACTGAGACATCATGAAGCTGTGTTCTTTATAAAATACGGACGACAAACCAGTAAATGATAATGTTCCAGTCAAAACTGAGACATCATGAAGCTGTGCTCTTTATGAACTACGGACGACAAACCAGTAAATGATAATGTTCCAATCAAAACTGAGACATCATGAAGATGTGCTCTTTATGAACTACGGACGACAAACCAGTAAATGATAATGTTCCAATCAAAACTGAGACATCATGAAGCTGCGTTCTTTATGAACTACGAACGACAACCCAGTAAATGATAATGTTCCAATCAAAACTGAGACATCATGAAGCTGTGTTCTTTATGAACTACGGACGACAAACCAGTAAATGATAATGTTCCAATCAAAACTGAGACATCATGAAGCTGCGTTCTTTATAAACTGAGGACGACAAACCAGTAAATGATAATGTTCCAATCAAAACTGAGACATCATGAAGCTGTGTTCTTTATGAACTACGGACGACAAACCAGTAAATGATAATGTTCCAGTCAAAACTGAAACATCAAGAAGCTGTGTTCTTTATGAACTACGGACGACAAACCAGTAAATGATAATGTTCCAATCAAAACTGAGACGTCATGAAGCTGCGTTCTTTATAAACTGAGGACGACAACCCAGTAAATGATAATGTTCCAATCAAAACTGAGACATCATGAAGCTGTGTTCTTTATAAACTGAGGACGACAACCCAGTAAATGATAATGTTCCAATCAAAACTGAGACATCATGAAGCTGTGTTCTTTATGAACTACGGACGACAAACCAGTAAATGATAATGTTCCAATCAAAACTGAGACATCATGAAGCTGCGTTCTTTATGAACTACGGACGACAAACCAGTAAATGATAATGTTCCAATCAAAACTGAGACATCATGAAGCTGTGTTCTTTATGAACTACGGACGACAAACCCAGTAAATGATAATGTTCCAATCAAACAGAGACATCATGAAGCTGTGTTCTTTATAAAATACGGACGACAAACCAGTAAATGATAATGTTCCAGTCAAAACTGAGACATCATGAAGCTGTGCTCTTTATGAACTACGGACGACAAACCAGTAAATGATAATGTTCCAATCAAAACTGAGACATCATGAAGCTGTGCTCTTTATGAACTACGGACGACAAACCAGTAAATGATAATGTTCCAATCAAAACTGAGACATCATGAAGCTGCGTTCTTTATGAACTACGGACGACAACCCAGTAAATGATAATGTTCCAATCAAAACTGAGACATCATGAAGCTGTGTTCTTTTTGAACTACGGACGACAAACCAGTAAATGATAATGTTCCAATCAAAACTGAGACATCATGAAGCTGCGTTCTTTATAAACTGAGGACGACAAACCAGTAAATGATAATGTTCCAATCAAAACTGAGACATCATGAAGCTGTGTTCTTTATGAACTACGGACGACAAACCAGTAAATGATAATGTTCCAATCAAAACTGAAACATCAAGAAGCTGTGTTCTTTATGAACTACGGACGACAAACCAGTAAATGATAATGTTCCAATCAAAACTGAGACATCATGAAGCTGCGTTCTTTATAAACTGAGGACGACAACCCAGTAAATGATAATGTTCCAATCAAAACTGAGACATCATGAAGCTGTGTTCTTTATAAACTGAGGACGACAACCCAGTAAATGATAATGTTCCAATCAAAACTGAGACATCATGAAGCTGTGTTCTTTATGAACTACGGACGACAAACCAGTAAATGATAATGTTCCAATCAAAACTGAGACATCATGAAGCTGCGTTCTTTATGAACTACGGACGACAAACCAGTAAATGATAATGTTCCAATCAAAACTGAGACATCATGAAGCTGTGTTCTTTATGAACTACGGACGACAAACCCAGTAAATGATAATGTTCCAATCAAACTGAGACATCATGAAGCTGTGTTCTTTATAAAATATGGACGACAAACCAGTAAATGATAATGTTCCAATCAAAACTGAGACATCATGAAGCTGTGTTCTTTATGAACTACGGACGACAAACCAGTAAATGATAATGTTCCAATCAAAACTGAGACATCATGAAGCTGTGTTCTTTATGAACTACGGACGACAAACCAGTAAATGATAATGTTCCAATTAAAACTGAGACATCATGAAGCTGTGTTCTTTATAAACTGAGGACGACAAACCAGTAAATGATAATGTTCCAATCAAAACTGAGACATCATGAAGCTGCGTTCTTTATAAACTACGGACGACAAACCAGTAAATGATAATGTTCCAATCAAAACTGAGACATCATGAAGCTTTGTTCTTTATAAACTACGGACGACAAACCAGTAAATGATAATGTTCCAATCAACACTGAGACATCATGAAGCTGTGTTCGTTATGAACTACGGACGACAACCCAGTAAATGATAATGTTCCAATCAAAACTGAGACATCATGAAGCTGTGTTCTTTATGAACTACGGACGACAAACCAGTAAATGATAATGTTCCAATCAACACTGAGACATCATGAAGCTGTGTTCTTTATGAACTACGGACGACAACCCAGTAAATGATAATGTTCCAATCAAAACTGAGACATCATGAAGCTGTGTTCTTTATAAACTGAGGACGACAAACCAGTAAATGATAATGTTCCAATCAAAACTGAGACATCATGAAGCTGTGTTCTTTATAAACTGAGGACGACAAACCAGTAAATGATAATGTTCCAATCAAAACTGAGACATCATGAAGCTGCGTTCTTTATAAACTACGGACGACAAACCAGTAAATGATAATGTTCCAATCAAAACTGAGACATCATGAAGCTGTGTTCTTTATGAACTACGGACGACAAACCAGTAAATGATAATGTTCCAATCAAAACTGAGACATCATAAAGCTGTGTTCTTTATAAACTGAGGACGACAAACCAGTAAATGATAATGTTCCAATCAATACTGAGACATCATGAAGCTGTGTTCTTTATGAACTACGGACGACAAACCAGTAAACGATAATGTTCCAATCAAAATTGAGACATCATGAAGCTGCGTTCTTTGTGAACTACGGACGACAAACCAGTAAATGATAATGTTCCAATCAAAACTGAGACATCATGAAGCTGCGTTCTTTGTGAACTACGGACGACAAACAAGTAAATGAGAATGCTCCATTCAAAACTGCTGTAAATTGAGACCTCAATACTGTTTCCCCTTTATCACGCATTGTTACCTCTTGTCCTCAAATAATTGATCATGGGTACTGCAGGGTAATACACTGGGTAATATCTTGCTTTGCTATTAATATTTTGATATCTGCTATGGGAAGAATGTTTAAAGGGATCGGGTTGTATTCAATAATAATTTTGTGTTATTTTTACATTTGTTAACTGTATGCAATATTGTTTTTCTTGTGATGTTCTTGTAAATATCTTTTGTACTGGTAATGTTAAAATGATACAGGAACGACAAATAACAATGATATGAACACACAATCGCATTTACACATCAAATGAAGGATTGCTTCGTTTAGACTTTGGAAGCATCTTAAGAATGGAAAATAAGAATTCGATGTTTCCGGAAATTTTCTTATTTATATTTATATACGTTGCAGATGTTCATTATCGTCACAAATTAGTGTTATCGCTGTCTTTTTTTATATTTTAATTGAAATTTACAGTTTC
Source organism: Bathymodiolus brooksi (assembly GCA_963680875.1). Lineage (NCBI taxonomy): Eukaryota > Metazoa > Mollusca > Bivalvia > Mytilida > Modiolidae > Bathymodiolus > Bathymodiolus brooksi. Next base: position 45,119,411 of record OY804590.1, on the reverse strand, counting down.
TAAATAATGTAATTATAATTAAAACTAAGGTTCTCCTCCCTCAGTCATTGGTGACCTCGGTCACTGGTGACCTCAGTCATTGGTGACCTCAGTCGATTTTGGCTGTTCTGTTTTGTTTCTTGCAACCAACGATTTTTTAAATTATTTGGCTTTCAAATACTTTGACTTTGAACGTACCTGATGAAGATAATTCCAGAAACGTGTCGTGTGCACTAAATTTGATATCTACGTGTTTTTATTATTCCTTTCAATTCGCAATAAAGGTTTACAGTAGTAAAGAGAATCAGTTGTTTAAATAACACAGGAACCAAAGATAGAAAATGAGACATCATTCAATCGCAGCTACACAAATCACTCATTGTCTCTTTATTGAATTAGTTCGAAAATTATGTCAAAACACAAAGATAGACTGATTTTTAGTAATCTTCACATTTCAAAATGATTGTATTATTTTCCCGACTATCTTTATAGACACAAACATAAGAAGACTGTATAAATAAAGAAATTTGTTCAACAAATATGTACGCGTGCGTTTGATAATTTGATTATTTGCTTACATTACAGCCATTGTGGTAAACACACGATTGAAAAACAAAAGATGTCGGAACTGATATTAAACTTCTATATTACTCATTCATTACCATAAACTCTTAAGTTTATTCGAGTCAAAGCCACTCACCAACTTCCAAGTACTAAGATATGTTATTGAAAATTACACAATATTCGTGCGGAAAGTCAAGACTGGCTGGCATTGTATTAATATGATAAATATTAGTGAATACCGAAGGGGCAATAAAAATAAATGGACTATACAGAAAAACTGGCAACATAGGGTATACAAGACAAAGAAAAACAAAGCAAAAACACAACACAATATGTGTTTGACACCACTATACGCAAACAAACAAAAATAACGTAAATAAGACACGAGTCCTCCTACGACAAACAAAAATAACGTAAATAAGACACGAGTCCTCCTACGACAAACAAAAATAACGTAAATAAGACACGAGTCCTCCTACGACAAACAAAAATAACGTAAATAAGACACGAGTCCTCCTACGACAAACAAAAATAACGTAAATAAGACACGAGTCCTCCTACGACAAACAAAAATAACGTAAATAAGACACGAGTCCTCTTACGACAAACAAAAATAACGTAAATAAGACACGAGTCCTCCTACGACAAACAAAAATAACGTAAATAAAACACGAGTCCTCCTACGACAAACAAAAATAACGTAAATAAGACACGAGTCCTCCTACGACAAACAAAAATAACGTAAATAAGACACGAGTCCTCCTACGACAAACACAAATAACGTAAATAAGACACGAGTCCTCCTACGACAAACAAAAATAACGTAAATAAGACACGAGTCCTACGACAAACAAAAATAACGTAAATAAGACACGAGTCCTCCTACGACAAACACAAATAACGTAAATAAGACACGAGTCCTCCTACGACAAACCAAACACCAACTAGCCTTTGTTCATATCTAAGTTTAGTATATGGTCAATTATTGATGTTTATTGGCCGTTGCCTTTTCTATTGAACCTTAATTTTAATTGCATATTTGTATTGTATTATGTTGTGTTGTATTCCTTTATCTCCTTTGGGGGTAACATTGTACATAATCAATACAGTTAAATATACACAAATTAAGTTCCTGTGATATACTATAAAGTCTCTTCACTATAAACAGTATTTACTAAAGGTGTGCTCCTTTTTAAATACTGGATATATGCATGAACTTCCAGACAGTCGATACGTTTGTTATTAACCAAAAATTCAAAATGTTCCAACGACATTTAGAACAATATAAACTACAGAAAACATTATCAAAGACTCCCAAAATAATGGTTGTTTCCGCAGAAAAACGATGTTCGGTTCGTCTTTACCTCCATATCTTATTTACGTTATTTGTGTTTGCTTGTGCATAGTGGTGTCCAACACATATTGTGTTGTGTTTTTGTTTTTGCTTCGTGTTGTGTACCTTATATTGCCAGTTTCTCTGGATTGTCCATTGTTGATTGCCCTTTCGGTATTCTCTAACGTTTATTTGTATCAGTTGGTTACCATGACATTAAATATGCGCTGATTAGGTCTGGTATGACATCGGCGATTGATGTGTCGCATGAAAAAAAATGAAAAAAACTGCAGCAATGAAACGACAATGATGTGATAGCCCACATCAACAGTAAAGTGACAGATTAGTTTTACATTTTATATTTCCCTCTAAAAACATTTGAACGGGGATGCACGCATCTAAAGAAGTGCAAGATTCTTTGTCGAATTCTTAATGATGAGAGCATAAACAATTTTAAATCATTGTGAACTGTCAAATAATACATTTCACAGTTCCTATAACCATAATATTCAAAGATAAAACTTGAGGTATTTCGAATAGATGACAAGAAAAACAAAAACAAAGTGTCGTTCTAAGGACACGATAAATGTCCATACGAACACGATTTAGTTTTTCGTCGTTAAATAGTTTCAGCAAATTGTCGGCATGGCTGTTACAGTTTGTGTCTAAATCTTTCATGACGGTAGAATAAGTTCACATACTTGAACAACAAGTAATAGTTAATGAATCCTTTCGTATTTTTTGACATTTCTAGAACAATCCATATTGAAAGTAAAAAAGGGGGGGGGGGGGGGGTCCTAACTACATTAAATAGTAAGCATGACTCTCTGACATTCATAGCCATTGACCACGGTGTTTATAGTATATATGAATATTCTTTAAAGAAATTTCCCTAAAAACCGTAAGAATATTTAGAAAACCAGTTTCAGTTGTAAAATCTAGTGATAATCAACGAGTTCTTGATAGAGCTCACTAGAGTGCGAATTGCAGTTTCAGTGTAGGAATGGATATAAAAAAAATTAAACAATTTTGGAAATTGAATAACGACTTTTGTAAATGGAAAAACTTGTAGAAATGAACATAAATATTGAAGGGCAATAAATCTCATACAATCTTTCGATACAAATTAGTCTTGAAAAGTGTGAATTATGGGTTGTAAATTTCAATATTATATAACTTATATTATTTAGATGAGCTATTAGATGGATGTGAGGGAAATTAATGTTAGTTTTCGAAATTACCTGATACATTTAAAAACGTACTCAAAAATCCAGATAATAACATCTCTAGGGATAAAATTTGACACCATTTCTGTGATACTTAAGTTTTTCAAAGATAAATTAATCGAAATCAAAGAATCAAGCCAACTTTGGAAAATTTAGATATGGAAGTGGGAATTTATTTTTTATTTTTATTTGCAAGAAATATCTGGAAAACTTACAAAACCGCGCCGTAAACATAATTAGTTAGATAAGACGATGTAACCAGCAGTTTTTGTTTCAGAAATGTTGGGAGGAAAGACTTTAAACGTACAGCTTTACGTGCACTTGTAGGATTAGATATTTTACAGATATTAATTCAACTACTGCTATTAGTATGCAGCTCAAATAATGAATCTAACAGATTTTCATCAGCGTTTAGTTTATGTTGCCTTGCATTATTTAAAAGTAGGAGAAATTACTTCCGAAAAAATGATACGGGGATCACAAACGTTCAAAATCGCGGATGGAAGGAGGGAGTTGCACATAAGAAAAATTATCATTTCTAAAGCTGATCAGAAACGCAATTGAGTAATTGCAGCATAACATTCTTGGCTTTGTCCAATTTACTAGTTGAATAATTTTATGAAAGGGAACAGCCCTTTAAAGCGTTGAAGTCACTGTTTTTGCATTTCGACAGCTCATTTTATTTTTTACTCTTTTTACAGTTCAATGAATGCAGTGTTTAAGAAGGCCCGTGTCATTTGTAGTGTTAAAGATGATATTATATCATACTTATTTGGAACCGGTGGTGGAGCGACAGAATTGAGGAAAATCGGGGTAACAATGCTGAAATCAAAAATGGGGTCGTTCGGCGACTAATGCATATGCTAATTATATAAGACTTAATTGCATGCAACATTTAATTTTTACTCCGTCACGGTCGATACGTTTTCGTTGCGATGAGTAGGTTTAGACCTACTCAATTGGTGAGATCTGGCAAGATGAGAGGGGGAACGTTACTCTACAACTTTATGTAAGACCATATTTTACAATGCTTTTCTGTGGTATCTAATTAAAGTTGGGTTATTCTTAAGCGGGTTTAACTTGTCTACCATAGCGACCGGTTCACATTTCTCTTTGTCATGGTATGTGTTAGGCGGGGGCATTACATTTCCTTTTTATATTTCTGCCACTGGCCTATTTGTTCAACTGTATTCAGTAAGTTTTCCATTTTATCATGTTTACACGTAATATATACTTGGTGTGAAGATAATTGATTTTTAATCGTTATTTCGATTTCGCAATTAACCTATTTTTAATGACAGATATATTTAGGCGGATGCTATAAGCTGAGCATACAAATGGCAAGTAATATCCGTACGTTATTATACGAGAGTTTATCATTAATTAATCTTCAGACTTGATACATTCTAACCGATACTGATGATAATGCTACTAGCTATAATAATATTTAAAGTAGTATATTGTAGCAAATATTTGATCATATATTCCATAACATTTGGTCATTCTTTCCATGACTTTTGATCACACATATCATGATATTTAATCACACATTTCATGACATTTAATCACACATTCCATGACATTTCATCACACATTCCATAAAAACATTTGATCATACCTTCTGTGATATCATTAAAGAAAAATGAATTTGAAACATGCAGGTACTATGGCACATTGGTGAGATAAAACTCTAAGACTAAAGAAGTGATTTTAGCATTAGTAATTTAGACCCACCAATGACATCGTGCCAATGAACTTGTCCTGTTCAGGAAAAGCTTGAGGATGCCAAAGGGGTAACAAGGAATCGAAAAAATCGAAAAAGGACAGACAATACAATGGCCAAATGAAAAAGGACAAAACATGAACTGCAAAACATTACATAGACTATTACATATCGAGCAACACTAACCGCAATAAAATAGGGGTGAACTCAAGTGTTCCAGAAGGGCAAACAGTTCCTGCTCCACTAGTGGCACCCGCCGTGTCAGTCTAGTTTCAAACCCAGTGATAAGTCGTGAATGAGGAAAGGACCGGGGAGTGCTTACGACAAGTGGAACATATCCGTGGTAATTTGTGACATATATATTCTGTAACGGTTAACCAAGGTATCTTATATCTAGATTATGTTGATGTCATCAATGTATGCTGCATAGAACAGAAAGCTTTTATCACATAATTTATTAAACAGCTGACAATTACTGATAACAATTATTGTATTAGTTATAACCTCTCTGTACATGTTATCGTGATATACAAATCATATATGAGACAGTAAAATATTAAGTAAAGCTAAACTAGCAAGCTTGCTCATTATATATAACTAGTTTATTTCTGTCTGAAAGACAGTCACTATTATTATGTGTTATACATTTTAAAAGTATTTAGCAATGAGGTATAATATCTTACTCTTTTCTCCGTATTACTTTTTGTAAATGCATAATGTATTTAAGGGGCCGTCATGGTCGTGATCGCATGGTAGTTGGATTTACAACTACCCATGCAATCAGTGTCTATCACCACTAAAGTTGTGAGTTCTAATCTCGCTCATGGCGAGGTCTACTCGATACAACATTATATGATAAAGTTTGTCGGTGACTTGCAGCAGGTCGGTGGTTTTCTCCGTGTACTCTGGTTTCCTCCACCAATAAAACTGATCGCCACGATATAACTGAAATATTGTTGAAAGCTAAACGCTATAACCCTATCCATAACCCCTTTGATTTTGTTGATGTCATAAGTGGTATTTATGTTTCACGAAAAGCATTTATTATTTAATTTATTTTACAGCTGCGAGACTGATTGATTTATATTTAATAATAATTGCATAAATACTACGTCTATAAATTCCATCATGATATACAAATCACACATGAGACCGTAAAAAATAAGTAAAACAAAACTAGCAAGCCTGCTCATTATAGATAACTAGTTTATTTCTGGCTGACAGACAATCACTATCATATGCTTTATACATTTTGAAAGTATAATAGCAATGATGTATAATATCTTACTCGTTTGTCTGTATTACTTTTTTCATTAATCCATAACGTATTTATAATACAGCCATTAGCAAACAATATCACATTATCATTTGAGATTCTCTGTGAATAAAATGAAAAGCTACAAATACCACACTGTCGGAAATAAACGTTAGAGAACACCGAAAAGACAATCAAAAATGGACAATCCAGAGGAACTGGCAACAAAGTGCACACAAGACGAAGAAAAACAAAACACAAACACAACATCAATGTGTTGACACAACTAAACCCAAACAAAGACAAATAACGTAAATAAGACATTAGCCCTCCTACAAAAAACTGGTGGCAAAGACGAACCGAACATCGGTTTCATGTGGAAATCGTAACGGACATGACAACACTGAACTCAGACACATAATAGGACAACACAAACTCATATATCATATCAAAATTGTAGAAATAGTCAAACTCGATAACCCTGACACACAAAGACATGCCGCTCACTTTCCTGGCTTAGTACAGGCACCTCAATAAAAAGTGACAGGGTTAAACTAGTTTTATGGGCCCAAGCCTCCACCTTCCTTCTTAGTGAAATGATGCTTTCATGAAAGTCCTTTCTACACGTGATTAAAAATTCAACCATCACATATAACTAGGCAAACATCGTTATTATAAAGAACGATATAAATTTGAACATTATGCAACATTTATTTCGTGACACAGAAGTTGACATATGTATAATATTAGTTCTATTAGTCCATTATCTAAATATAAGATAGTATACAAGACCATTGTAAGACATGATAGTGAAACAATGGTCAACTCTGAACCAAAATATAGTTCTCAATACCATCTGTCGTCCTCTGTATGCAACTGACAGAAGCAAGTAATATACTATATGTAATATGTTAAATCACTTCAGATAAAATAATAACCTAGTAATCCAACTCGTTCTCATTAAAATCATATGGTCCGCTTTACTGATCCGTGGTGTCGCGGCATGGGAGATCAGAAGAAACCCCATCACGGGTCACTTTGTGAGTGGTCTTATGTCATGAATATAATGATATGATAAATACTTGTTTCGGCCAATCGGATTACTCGTACCATGCAAAGCAGTTTATTTTTACAGTGGTCATTTTCATTGGCTGATACATAGGGTCACTCGCACGTGACCCGTAATGGTGGTTTTCCTCAGATCTCCCACGCCACGACATATCAGTAAACGGGAGCAAGTAAGAGATTTGATTTTAATCAGATTGAAAACAACTATGTATCTATACTGATTTATGGATTGTTTAATAGATTTGATTTAATATCTTGCTTTGTTGTTTCAGGACTGATTAGTGTCTCTCTAATGAGTTATTGATGATCCTCCTGTAGTGGAGAACCATCCATCACTGTTTGGTGATCGATACTTTTTACGCTTTGTAGGGCATGGGACCCGTTAGACTAACACACTAATTAATAACTTTTCCCTCTATTTCCAATATCATCCCACTTTACAATGTAGTTGAGGGTATAAGATACACTCTAAAGTCTCGATGGCTAGAAAATATCAGATTTGTTAAATCTCAACGTATGCTAATTATGGTGGTTCATTCACGTATCTAATATGACGTCCTTCATTAGTTATTAAAAATAAGCCGTGATAAAATGTTCGATATATTGTAGCTGGCGCACTAGAGGGGAAACAAACTCCTAATTTGTTCTAATACTCTCTATAAAAATATGCTATTAGACCAAAGAACAGAGTACATTGTTGAAGATTATCTCAGCAATAAAGGTCAATGATGACAAAAAATCAATGTGTACTTGATTTAGACTACATGTATGTTGACAAATTTATTCCTATGTGTCTGTATATCGACAGGTAATGCATGTATACCTTGAATCAATTGGGTTATGTTATTAGATATATTTATTATTGAAATTTACAGTTCCTATTAAAGTAATATAATTTATTAATAAAACTAATGTTCTCCTCTCTCAGGCATAGATTACCTTAGCCAATTTTGACTATCCCGGTTCGGCCATTTGGTTTTATTGCTCCCAAAACTTTAAATTATTTCGCTTTCGATTTTGATCGTAACTGATGAAGGTTGTTCCAGAAACTCATCGAGGGCACTAAATTTGATATCTACGTTTTTTTATTAGCAAGTTTCATATTTTGTTTTGTTTGTCTTCGTCTTGCGTCTTGTGTACCCAATGTTGCAAGTTTCTCTGGATTGTCCATTCTTGATTGGTCCTTCGGTTTCTCCAACGTTTATTTTATCTATGGGTCCACTTTTCAGCAGGAATTAATTTATTTACAACTATATATAATACTAAACTCTCATTAAATTAAGCGGTGCTTGTCACTGATTCCACATTATCAATAATGCGAACAAACACCTCTGACCTGAAGTCACTGAACACAAAAGACCACAACATATGACGTTGGATATCAATGTCCGGAAAACTACAACACAGTGGCAGGATTAATGGTACACCCACCCACCCCCGACAATTAATGGTACACCCCCACCCGACAATTAATGGTACACCCCCACCCGACAATTAATGGTACACCCCACCAGACTAATGGTACACCCCCACCCGACAATTAATGGTACACCGCCACCCGACAATTAATGGTACACCCCCCACCCGGCAATTAATGGTACATCCCCACCCGACAATTAATGGCACACACCCCACCCGACAATTAATGGTACACCGCCACCCGACAATTAATGGTACACACCACCCGACAATTAATGGTACACCCCCACCCGACAATTAATGGCACACCCCCACCCGACAATTAATGGTACACTCCCACCCGACAATTAATGGTACACCCCCACCCGACAATTAATGGTACACCCCCACCCGACAATTAATGGTACACCCTCACCCGACAATTAATGGTACACCCCACCCGACAATTAATGGTACACCCTCCACCCGACAATTAATGGTACACCCCCACCCGACAATTAATGGTACACCCTCACCCGACAATTAATGGTAAACCCCCACTCGACTATTAATGGTACACTCCCACCCGACAATTAATGGTACACCCCCACCCGAAAATTAATGGTACACCCTCACCCGACAATTAATGGTACACCCCACCCGACAATTAATGGTACACCCTCCACCCAACAATTAATGGTACACCCCCACCCGACAATTAATGGTACACCCCCACCCGAAAATTAATGGTACACCCTCACCCGACAATTAATGGTACACCCCACCCGACAATTAATGGTACACCCTCCACCCAACATATAATGGTACACCCTCCACCCAACAATTAATGGTACACCCCCACCCAACAATTAATGGTACACCCCCACCCAACAATTAATGGTACACCCCCACCCGACAATTAATGGTACACCCCCACCCGACAATTAATGGTACACCCCCACCCGACAATTAATGGTACACCCCCACCAGAAAATTAATGGTACACCCTCACCCGACAATTAATGGTACACCCCCACCCGACAATTAATGGTACACCCCCACCCGAAAATTAATGGTACACTCCCACCCGACAAGTAATGGTACACCCCCACCCGACAATTAATGGTACACCCTCACCCGACAATTAATGGTACACCCCCACCCGACAATTAATGGTACAACTCCACCAGACAATTGGATATCCAACTGCAACACATATATAAGCAAACGTCCACTCAAAATGCCCACATACTATCACAAAAATGGAGGACAACATAAACATGGCCAGTCTACGATTATTAGATCGGATTTTGCAATTTTTCCGTCAGTGTGATATTTTTATTTTTCTTTACAGTAGTGATAAAAATGTAAAGAAATCAATGGTCTTCGACGGAGACCAGAATAAATATATCAGCAATTTGTTGCAATCAAATATTGAACATAAAATAACAACATTATATGGAATGAAAAATAAATGCACTAATTTAATTGCCAATTGGATCTAATAGTTGTATCAGCAGATTGTCTGTATTTTTAGCACACCCAAAGAGTCAAATATAGTTGCTAAGCCATAACATTTATAAAATAAATAAGATTTTTCTGGAATTTTACAAGCTTAGATGTGTTAGATTTGAACTATTAACCTTTTTTCAATTACACCGCCATAAAAACATGGATGGGAAATACCCTTTTTGATAAGACTTTTTAAGGTACAATTTTATTTCTATAATGATCTTTATAGCAGTAATAAAAATTAGCTAAAGTGTTTAATAGCGCATAAAATTGTTATCCTTGGCGTAAAAGTCTTTCTTTTATTACGAGATGACGGTCATTGAGGTCATTGTAAAAAAAAATTGCAAATCGAACAAACTGAGAATTGTAAAAGCCATATGATGGGACCAAACGCACGTCACCATCCCCAAAAAAGTAACTATTGACGATGAGGTTAGAGATCTCGGTTGTTTTGTCGTAAAACATGTGTTAGAAGAGTTTGAAGATACCAAACGGGTAATCAGAATCCGTATATCGAAGAAGAACAGAAAACACAATGGCCAAAGGAAAAAGTACAAATGGACAAACAACGATCTACAAAACATACACAAAAAACTAAAGAACGAGTAACACGAACCCTGCTAAAAACCGGATTTACATTGAGAAAGGGACATGTCTTAATCCAAAAATGATCACCAGTCTATTAAAATGTTAGTGCAATTTAGTGTAAGTTCTTTTGGGGTATAAAAATATTGGTTTTACGTAAGAAAATAAGGATTATTTACAACTACGATATCAGCTAAAAATCTACAATTATTGCTTAATAAACTAATTACAGTGTGTAGTTAGTGCTTAGAAGGGGTTTTTTTTCAAGGTTAGTCATTAATCGAGATTCATAGCAGTATAAAAACATATAAGAAATCAGAGGCGCACAATTCGTTCCCCTTGGAATTCTAACAAATTGACGAAACTCGTCATGTTTTCTAGCAAAAAAATAATGTACTCACAAATCCAATTACAGTATACGACTCTTTTATCATTATTAAAAATATTCGCTACAGCATATGTAATCACGCCCTGATCTACAGAATGACAATTTAATCAAAGATGAAATCTTGTCTTTGAGAAATTTATATGGTGGGGTGATATATAAGGTAGAAACTCATAACTGTCAATGGAATCAAAAACCCGTTAGTATTGACCCCTGTCTTAAAATCATTTCAAATTGTAGTGTACAGAGATAGAAAATGATTGACCCCTGTCTTAAAATCATTTCAAATTGTAGTGTACAGAGATAGAAAATGATTGACCCCTGTCTTAAAATCATTTCAAATTGTAGTGTACAGAGATAGAAAATGATTGACCCCTGTCTTAAAATCATTTCAAATTGTAGTGTACAGAGATAGAAAATGATTGACCCCTGTCTTAAAATCATTTCAAAATGTAGTGTACAGAGATAGAAAATGATTGACCACTGTCTTAAAATCATTTCAAAATGTAGTGTACAGAGATAGAAAATGATTGACCCCTGTCTTAAAATCATTTCAAAATGTAGTGTACAGAGATAGAAAATGATTGACCACTGTCTTAAAATCATTTCAAAATGTAGTGTACAGAGATAGAAAATAATTGACCAGTCTTAAAATCATTTCAAAATGTAGTGTACAGAGATAGAAAATGATTGACCCCTGTCTTAAAATCATTTCAAAATGTAGTGTACAGAGATAGAAAATGATTGACCACTGTCTTAAAATCCTTTCAAAATGTAGTGTACAGAGATAGAAAATGATTGACCCCTGTCTTAAAATCATTTCAAAATGTAGTGTACAGAGATAGAAAATGATTGACCACTGTCTTAAAATCATTTCAAAATGTAGTGTACAGAGATAGAAAATGATTGACCACTGTCTTAAAATCATTTCAAAATGTAGTGTACAGAGATAGAAAATGATTGACCCCTGTCTTAAAATCATTTCAAAATGTAGTGTACAGAGATAGAAAATGATTGACCACTGTCTTAAAATCCTTTCAAAATGTAGTGTACAGAGATAGAAAATGATTGACCCCTGTCTTAAAATCATTTCAAAATGTAGTGTACAGAGATAGAAAATGATTGACCACTGTCTTAAAATCATTTCAAAATGTAGTGTACAGAGATAGAAAATGATTGACCACTGTCTTAAAATCATTTCAAAATGTAGTGTACAGAGATAGAAAATGATTGACCCCTGTCTTAAAATCATTTCAAAATGTAGTGTACAGAGATAGAAAATGATTGACCACTGTCTTAAAATCGTATCAAATTGTAGTGTACAGAGATAGAAAATGATTGACCACTGTCTTAGAATCATATCAAATTGTAGTGTACAGAGATAGAAAATGATTGACCCCTGTCTTAAAATCATATCAAATTGTAGTGTACAGAGATAGAAAATGATTGACCCCTGTCTTAAAATCATATCAAAATGTAGTGTACAGAGATAGAAAATGATTGACCACTGTCTTAAAATCCTTTCAAAATGTAGTGTACAGAGATAGAAAATGATTGACCACTGTCTTAAAATCATTTCAAAATGTAGTGTACAGAGATAGAAAATGATTGACCCCTGTCTTAAAATCATTTCAAAATGTAGTGTACAGAGATAGAAAATGATTGACCACTGTCTTAAAATCGTATCAAATTGTAGTGTACAGAGATAGAAAATGATTGACCACTGTCTTAGAATCATATCAAATTGTAGTGTACAGAGATAGAAAATGATTGACCCCTGTCTTAAAATCATATCAAATTGTAGTGTACAGAGATAGAAAATGATTGACCACTGTCTTAAAATCATATCAAATTGTAGTGTACAGAGATAGAAAATGATTGACCACTGTCTTAAAATCATATCAAATTGTAGTGTACAGAGATAGAAAATGATTGACAACTGTCTTAAAATTATATCAAATTGTAGTGTACAGAGATAGAAAATGATTGAGTGATTGAGTTATGCTAAAGATCAATAGAACAGTATTTCAGGTATATTTATGACGAGAACAAGCAACAAATATGTATGTAAAAGGTTTAAATGGATAGGGTAGGACAATCGTGCCTCAACAGGAGATACCGAAGATCACTTCTATCAAACCTGCTCATAATGAGTTGCTGCAAGGAGGGTGGCTTCATTTTCCGTAAATAGGACACTCATATTTTATTCGTCACAAACAGCAAACGGACATCCCATTTGTACTCTGCAGAGGAGAAACTATGTTACTCTTCTATTCCCTGAGTGGGGAATTATTTCTGTATCACGTAAATATTGCATAAGAACAAAAACATTACAAAACAAGAAATTGTCTTCAATATGACAGAAAAAAATATTTTGTCATAACGTATGTTTTCAGCTGAAATATTGCTAAAGTTGGCGCTAAACACCAATCAATCAATTAATCAACGTATGTTTTCAAATGGTATCGAGTAATTCCGCACTTTAAACCAATATTAATAACAAAATTAAATTCAGAAAAATTAAGCCCAAACACAATACTTGGCAAGTCTATTCGGTAATTAAAGTATTGGAGAGAGCTTCATATAAGTTGTAAAACTTGTGTTCAATCCTATAGTATGTATTTGACAATAAAATATGCATAAATCAATTAAATTATATAATTTTACTTACCAAATATCAGAACAAGATAAATCTCGATCATAATGATTAAGTGAAACAACCATTGCTTGAGACAGTAGTATTCAATACTATATGATCCGTTAGGTAATCAAATATAATCTATAACAATATCTGAGAACTGTTTTGGGGATAATAAAAAAACAAATTGTCAAAACAACACATATAATCTCTCATCAAATCATTTGCTTCATGAAAAATCTAATATAAAACTTCACTTATAATTATCATTACAATGTAACACCTCTGGGTCCTATAAACGCTTGATTGTAATTATTAAGAGGTCACATGACAAGGAATCAAAGCCGAACAGTTTCATAATTGGATTCTTTGCAAGAAAATTGGAAACAGACGACATCCTACGAAATTTGCAACTCTGCGTGGTATGTTTTCCCACCATATTATTGGATGAATACGTATATTTGTTTTATAAATCATATTATCGAGATAAGTTCTGTATATTAAAATGAAAGGCTTGAAAAAGAAGAAAAAACCAAACAATATGGTTGATATTAAAAATTATAGAACGGATGATAATTAAAACGTGGTTCCTGATGACGTGACTATTTTATATAAACTACTGAATAGCTATGTTTCACTGATGTATATCTATTGTGGATCCTTTACATGAAAATCTGGAGTCGTTGTAGTCTTCATCTTATAGAAGTTGTATTTACAACTACCTATGCAATCAGTGCCTATCACCACTAACGTTGTGATTTCGAATCCCGCTCAGGCGAGGCGTACTCGATACAACATTATGTGATAAAATTTGTCTGTGACTTGCGGAAGGTCGGTGGTTTTTTCTGGGTACTCTGATTATCTCCACCAATAAAAATAACACCCCCGATATAACTGAAATATTGTTGAAAGTGGCATTTAACAACCTAACTCTAACCCCTGAAAATGTGTGGGTTTGTTTTATCTTTTTTTGTTCGAAAAAGCAACGGATTTGTACGCTGACAAGGGGGTAGGTTCAATAGTGAGTAGTGAGTAAAATTTAATTTAAATTTATAATTATTCGAGGTATATTTGAATTATATGATACAATCTACGGAACACTGTAGTGTATTAATAATGATAAGTGTAGCTTCCTGTATTTACCATGTTACAAACATAGTATTCAAAAAATGTCCTTACAACAAATGGCAGCGGTGAAATGTTGAAATACTTAGCTTGCACGCTTCGCGTACCGTAGATGGTGGGTTCGAGACATGGATAGTATGAAAATTAAAGACTACAACATTAGCATTAATATTGAGCTGACAACGTTTGTGTTCTCCATCGAAGGTATTTTAACTAGACTCATTAATACACTGCAGCACCAATTGCTTAGCCTAACATCATGTGCCCTAGAACACTCGGCGCCACATCCGCTATATATATATAAAAGTCACATCCTGATATTTCCATTACACAGCTTTACATCACAACCTAATGTAACTGTACTTTACCTTAATTACAAAGTTAACGTGATCTACCTTCTTTATTGCATCTTCTCACGTAAATTAGTATATAATTCCTTGTTATACGGAAACTTATCAGACAAATGGCAGTGGTGAAGTTAATTAATTTGGTCACTTGGCAACAGTATGCTTGCTAAGATCTTAATAACTTAAAAACGTAAAACAAGAAGTAAGATATTAGTGATTTCTTGTGTCTTCGGTAACCCAAGATGGACAGAATATATTAATACAACTTAAAAGTTACAGACATCATGTACTTTACAGAGGAGGGCCAATTATCTGAATTCCATTGCAATGGTGTATAGGGTTCGTACAGGTGCTTGAAATCCTTGAAAGTACTTGAAAACGAAAGTAACAAAATCAAGGACTTAAAAGTACTTGAATTCCAATAAAGGTGCTTGAAAACCCTTGAAAACTACTTTTTCATTTGAACAATCTTATTCCCGCGAAATAAGTGCATATTAACAGTCATTTTCGATTTCCAAGACGTTGAATCGATGTCAACAACCTCAGTTAACCGTGGAAATATAAATAGACCTTCCCGTATCACTACGCGCTATTTGTGGAAAATCGCGCTATTTCTATAAAACGGTGTTTTCCGGAATGTTACCGCTCAAATAAAAAATACCCATTAATGTAATCCCATCACCTGGCTTCAAGCTTGTCGTTTAATTGGTTTCCGTGACGATTCATGGGTTTTCCTGAACGTATTTCGTAATGGGCATAACATCAAACGTGTCCACTTATGTTCTAAATTAAAAATTATGAAAATAAAAAATCATAACATCGCGTGATCAGCCGTCGGTCGCCAGTGACCTTGATCATTGCCAGTTCAAGATGCCGGGAAAATGTAAATTCCTGAACAAATGGCTGTGCAGCCACAATATCATGCCTGGCTTAGAAATAGCCCAGATATTCATAAAGCACAATGCTGCAACAAAAGTTTTTACATTTCCTACCACTGACATTGGACATCCATCATTTTCCTGACTGAGTACAGGCATTTTCACTTGAAGAAAGGTTAAACAAGGTTTTATATATGATAATGCTCAGAAAAGGGTGCTTGAAAACTGTAATTTTTGTCCTGGAAAGTCCTTGAAAAGTCTTTGATTTTGCTCTACAAAAAAGTGTACAAAAAATTGTTTTTTATAATTTATTTTTGTTATGAAATAGGTTTTATATCTTATTCTCAAAATAACTTCTTATAGCAAGGCTGTTAATTACATACCACATTTTTGTATTAATCTATACAAATGTATTGTTGGTATTACAATACAATGAGTCGAAGATCACAGAAATGGACATATCCAAGGGAGGGTTAAATGCATTACTCTGTTTGAGCAACCAATTTCCACTTATCATGCAATATAACTCCAAGAATAGCATTAGTTGAAATCACGCAATGCAAAACGCATTAAGAACAAGACTACATATCACGCCATATAAATTATATATTTAAAATTGCACAGCTCGCCATCTGTGTCTTGATTGACAATAAAGTATTTGTATTGTATAAATTCAGGAATATCAAAAGACCAAAATAATTGTACCTAAGGTTCACCTCCCTCAGGCATATGTGACCTAAAAATAGATTTTGACTATTCCTTTTTGAAACTTTGATTTACTTGCTCACAAACATTTCTACATTATTTGGCTTTTGAATCTTTTGACTTTGAGCAACCTGATGATGATCATTCCAGAAACATGTTGTGTCCACTAAATTTGATATAGCTACGTTTTTATTAAAGATTGTAATATAAAATTCAAGAAATACAATATTAAACTTTTGGGATCTTTTGACTTTGAGCAACCTGATGATGATCATTCCAGAAACATGTTGTGTCCACTAAATTTGATATAGCTACGTTTTTATTAAAGGATGTAATATAAAAACCAAGACGAACAATATTATCCTTTTCTCAATAAAAATATAATAACAGCAAAACCTTAAATGAAACTAAAGCAATCTCAAGAAGAACAATATTCGTTATATATTGAGAGCAAAGGCTACAATGTATATCCAATATGTGCTGCATGATATTAGCTCGCTTTACCAATTGTAGGATTTACAATGTTGAACATTCAATTGTGTATTGGGAACTGGATTCTATATACAGTTGAACCTCACCATCTAGAATCTAAATTAGCCGTTTCCTTAGGGAAACTCGAAGTAAAGTAATTGATAATTGTAAGAAACATGTTTCCTATTTGGGTACCTGCAAAATGAGAGGTTTGCAATTTCAGTACCACAAAGAGGTTTTGCAATCATTATGATAATATCAAAATAAACAACTAACAGTTACTGAAAGTACGATCATTAAACTTGCGCGGCTTTTTGTCCTATGAAAATTGGTACATATGATAAATATTCCTATATGTTTTTCGTATGACAAAGCGGTTCCGATAGGATTCATGCCTTTAATATCTTTTTTTTTGTTCCATAAGACTATATGGATTGCTTAACGCCAGAATATGCAAGTTATATCTTGGTCGTGCAGCTTTATTTGTATCAGAACACAAAGTACTTGTAGTAAACCTGTCATAGATCCTTGACAAACGTTATCAGATAAAGTTAGACTTGGCACATTTCATCAACATCGGAATTCAAACTCATAACTGCGATAGACGCTTTGTTTTTCTTACTCCGAAAGACAATTGACTTGCCAATATTTTTACTTTGAGTGTACCTGATAAAGGTTATTACAGAAACACGTCATGTGCACTAAATTAGATATACAAGTTTGTATTACTATCACTGGGTCAATACCTCTGCTGATGGATTGTATGTCCTGCTCAGTAGTCAGTGTTTCGACACTAATATGGTTAACAAGACGTATTTATCATTGAAATTTACAATTCCTAAGTTATTATTAAAACGAAGATTCTCCTCACTCAGGCATAGGTAACCTAAGTCTATATTGGTTATACTGTTTACTGGTTTCTCGCTCCAAAAGTTTTTTTTTAAAATAACTTGGCTTTTCAATCTTTTGATTTGAGCGTACCTGATGAAGGTTATTCCGGAAACGCATCGTCCGTACTAAATAAGATTCATGTATTTACGTTTTTATGGCATAGGCAGGTGTAAATCCAACTACCATACGATCATGGTCGCTGTTGGCTTTCTAAATTTCAAATATAATTTATACGAATAATTAAGCTCTATATTTTTACAACGCATTCGAAAAGTTTGAGGATATCAAAGGGATAAACAAAAGCCGAAATTCAAAGAAAGACAGACAATGCAATGGCCAAAAGAAAAATATAAAGATGTACAATACATTACACAGAAAAATAAACTAGGTAGATATATTCAGCAATAAACTGTTGGCTAAAACGTTTATTTCATATTTAAGATAAGGAATTTGATCAATATAACAAAGTTTCCAAAGAGCTATATCAATACATTGTATTAAATTAAATGTCATACCTATGTTGTCTTTGTACTGCACTTCTATCATGCACTGCTGGTATAATATATCAATGTTAGAGAGAGCCGAACAAACAATTAAGAATAGACAATCCAGACGCAATGGCAAATATATGCATACAAGCCACAGTACGAAGGCAAACAAAACCAAATGAACAGTACTTTACAATGTATCGCCGATGACGTATTTGACTCGTTGATTAAGTACATATTATCCCCGTAAGATTATACACAAAAATACGAACTTGTTGGGGTCGTTGACAGGTTCTTCTTTCAATGACAAAGAAAAACAAACTAATTCCCGGGCAACGAACGACAAATGTCGATATATTATATTCATGTAAAATACTGTTAATACATGATTGACAAACACAGACGACAATAACCCGTGTAATACACAGACTATACTAGATATAAGAATATTTCTACATAATAGCTAGTCAATATAGATGTATATATTGAATTGATGACGTATACAACTGATTTAGCTATATAGTATATCGTCTGTATATAGTTTGTTGTTCTTCGTTTGATCGTGAATTCGTGATAAATATATATATGTACGCATATATAATTAAATACGATTATCACATCTATAAGTAATAACGTCAATTTTGCCCATATGTAAACACCGGTAGTGCCTCAGCGATATCTGCCATCGAGGCAAAACTCTGATAACACGATATCAAGACTCTCGTGAGACCCATGACGTCACTTCCGCCCAACTGTCAATTGTCGTTTGGAAAATGTCGACGTTCAGCGAGGAAAGATTTGTTGGCGTTTCGGAAGCAGAACCCTCAACCGATATCGATCACTCATATCCATAAGTTCGGTATCTGTGTGGGACGTTAATCTTGTTCTTTTTAATTCAATGTTGACTTTGCGCATGCCCAAGCAAACAGGATGCTTCTCCTTGACAGCAGAAATTTATTGCAATTTATCTCATATTATTTGGCTCTAGATAATTATTTTTGATTGTACATACGTTCAGATGGTATATGGATCTCACACCAAACATTACAGAAAGATCCACGACTTGATGAGTCCTTTGAATATTTTATAGAATTTTGAAAACTTGTTTACAAAGGGAGATAATACTGATATACTGATATACTTCCGGTTTTCAAAATGTAAACATCCATCATGTGTATCAGTAAAACTGTACAGATTCTACAGATTATTTTGACAACTCTGGTGGTAAGATACAAAACTCACGCACCTACACAAGTTATATAAACATGTATCACTTCTTCACGAAGACCAATGCCCCAAACCAACAGGCATATTGTACTGGTGCATTGCCAGCAAAATTCACCGTTGTCCAGTGAAGTTCAATGGAAACTATAGTACCAGCCTATATAGAATATCACTACTAATAATTGCTGGAATTGAAACCAATCCAAGCCCAAGACCACCTCAGTATCCATGCGGTACTTGTTCCAAGGCATGTAAATGGGGAGAAAAGGCACTGGCCTGTGATGAATGCGACACATGGTATCATGCATCATGTACAGGGATCAGCACACAAGAATACTCAAGACTTGCAAACTCATCTGTTTCCTGGTATTGCATGATTTGTGATGCCCCAAACCACTCAACAGTCTTATATGATCTGGTCGACTCTGCAGAGAGCAACACTTATTCATTAATATCTAACTCAGATGCTCTGAATACAGCGTCATCATGCTCAGATGCTGTGAGCAAAGCGTCAACTCTCGATCCTGACGACAGCGACTCTTGCATTGGAGACCCTTTAGCCACATCATCACCAAAATGAACAACCAAAGAACCCCACAGTAAACAGAAAAACAAAAAGACCTTAAGAACCTTAATAATCAACTTCCAGAGCATTAAAAATAAACGAACTGAGCTGCCAGTTTTACTGGAAACAGTTCAGCCAGATGTCATCATTGGTACTGAAACCTGATTAACAAAAGACACTGGAAATGGAGAAATCTTTCCAGCTGAGCTTGGATTTGATGTTATTAGACGAAACAGAGAAGGCGACGCACATGGAGGGGTACTAATTGCATCGAAATCTGAATATGGATTGACACAAGTGAATGTCAGTAAAGAGGCAGAGATGATAACTGGTAGCATTAAATTAGGAAATAAGCAACTCATGATCATCAGCTACTATAGACCTCCTAATAAACAAGACATTAAATACGTCGAGAGCACCATCACAGAAATACAGAACCTCAAGAGCAAAAACAAAAACCACATTTTCCTACATGGAGGCGACTTCAACTTGCCAGATATAAACTGGAAAATGAATGATGTAACTGGAAACCAAGTCCCTAAGACCATCAGTAAAGCTTTCCTCCACATGTCAGCAGACCTTTCAATACAACAAGTAAATGACCATCCAACTCGAGAAAACAATATATTAGACCTCCTATTCACTAGCCATCCTGGACATGTTGAAAGATGTAAAACTCGACCACCAATTGGAAACAGCGACCATGACATCTTGATGGTCGACATATCAACAAATGCATACAAACCGAGACCATCTAGAAGAAAGATATTCCTTTAAAAAAAGCGGATTTAGAGAACATGGGAAAACAATTAGATACAGGATTCAGCAAATTCAACACAACAGAATTCAAAGATATTAACTCCATGTGGTCATCAGTTAAACAACTTATAACTGAGTCCATTAACAAACATGTACCAACAAAAAGAACTCTTGCTCGCCATAGTCACCCTTGGATGAACACACGTCTGCGTCGCCTGTCCAAACAGAAGCAGAGGGTTTACACAAAGGCCAAACGTACAAACGCAACAAAAGACTGAAAGAGATATAAGAAACTCAAGGCAAACCTACAAAGAGAATCCAGACAAGCAGACACCAAATTCATGCAGGACATAGTAAGTGAAGATCTACATAAGAACCCAAAGCGATTTTGGTCCTATCTTCGGGAATAACATCCTTCAAGAACAAAGATGGTTACCTTCACAGTGACACAGTATCTAAGGCAGACATCCTAAATAAGCAGTTCCATTCAGTTTATACTAAGGAAGATTATACAAACATGCCAGACAAAGGCTCAAGTCCTTACCCATCAATGATGAAGATTCAAGTCAACAACCAAGGTGTAGTAAAACTACTAAGAGGACTGAGACCATTCAAAGCTACCGGTCCTGATGAAATCCCAGCATGCATACTTAAGAACATGGCTGATCACTTGGCACATTATCTAACTAAACTGTACCAGAACTCATTAGACCGCGGATTGGTACCAGACGACTGGAAGAAAGCCAACATTGTCCCAGTCTACAAGAAAGGAGAAAAGCATATGGCATCCAATTACCGACCAGTGTCACCGACTTCAATCGCCTGCAAACTATTGGAGCACATTGTCCATAGTTCCATCATGGACCACTTCGATCGCCACCAGGTCCTTTGTGATGAGCAGCATGGATTCAGAGTCAAACGATCTTGCGAATCCCAGTTGCTTATTACCATTGATGACATCGCACGAAACATGGAAGAGGGTGACCAGACAGACATCATATTGCTAGATTTCGCCAAAGCTTTCGACAAAGTCCCCCATGACAGGCTATTGCATAAAATGGAATTCTACGGAATACGACAGAATACCCTTGAATGGATCAAACAATTCCTGACCAACAGAGCTCAGTCCGTAATACTTGAGAACCACAAGTCAGATCCACTTGACGTTGTCTACGGAGTTCATCAAGGTACCGTGATCGGTCCGCTATTGTTCCTGGCATACATAAATGACTTACCTGAAGCAACATCCTCAAGTGCCAGACATTTTGCAGATGATTGTCTACTATTCCGCCGCATCAGAAAGATCCAAGATGCAGTAGACCTACAAAACGACCTATCATCACTAGATGAATGGGAGAGGAAATGGCAAATGTGTTTCCATCCTGACAAATGCATTGTAATCAGAGTTCCTGGCAAACGTCAGTTCCACCAGACGTCATACACATTGCACGGACACACTCTTGATGTAGTTGATAGTGGGAAATACCTTGGAGTTACCATCAACAAAGACCTGACCTGGACGAAACACATCAACCAGACAATAGGGAAAGCCTCTAAGACCCTTGGCTTCCTCGGGTGAAATCTGGGAAGATGCACTATCAAAACCAAAGCAACAGCCTACACCACTCTAGTGCGACCTGTTTTGGAGTATATTTCCCCAAATATGGGACCCACATCAGATTACCACCACAAGAGACATGGAGCAAGTACAAAGGCGGGCAGCTCGCTTTGCCTATGACTGTTACCAGGACAACTCCCCAGACTGTGTAACAAACCTGCTAAGCAGTCTTCAATGGGAATCCCTCCAGCAAAGACGATGGAAACAATCCCTTGTAATGTGCTACAAGATCCACCATCAGCTGATTGCCATCGAACCAGCCAACTATTACACAGCAGAGGACTCCAGAACAAGAGGAAACCATAGACTCAGACAGATCAGAGCCAAGAAGGACACATACCAACATTCCTTCTTCCCGAGATCCATCAGGGAATGGAACCAAGTACCATCTTCAGTTGTAGATGCTGGTTCCCTAGAGGACTTTAAGGTCAGGTTGAATTCCATCCCCCGGCTTTCATCACAACACGATAGGAAAGCCGTACGATGTATATATTGTACATGATTTTTATTTGTATATACCTTCCATCTCTTTGGTCTTTTACCTGTTTTGGAGGGGCACCCTGTCTGATTGTTTATGCGCCCGAGTCACACACACTCAGTAACTACAGAGTCCGATTCGTATCTGGGAAGAAGAAGAAATATCAGGACTGTTATCATCCCTCGACCGATATCGACCCTCGGGCTAAAGCCCTCTGCCCGATATCGGTCTCTCGGGATGATAACAGTCTTGATATGGAAAAGGGCATGCATTAATCTATAATTAAATAAACGTTAGGGAAAACCGAAGGGTAAAGCAAGAATGGACAATCCAAAGACAGTGGTAACCATGGGTACACAAGAAACAGGACGAAGACAAACGAAACAAAAACACAACCCAGAAAACTAAAAACGATGAGCTTTCATGCTTATCAACCTTCATATTTGTGTCACTGTTAACATACTCAACCTCCAGCGAAGTAGATCGTGATTTCGGATTAGGGTTATGGTGTTTAACGCCACTTTCAACAATATTTCAGCTATATAATGGCGGTCAGTTTTATTGATGGAGGAAACCGGAGTACCCGGAGAAAACCACTCGTGATTTCGACTCCTGTTCGGGTAGAACCAAACCAACATTGATATCTGCAGCTTTACCACAGGGACACAGCAAAGACCCTTTGAATATCTCAACTTGAGAATGGTGTGTGTTGGTCAAAGAGCAAGATCAAGTAATAGGTGTTCATTACTGTTATCAAACGAAAAAGATAAGGAAATAAAACTGCTATGAATTGTATGTGGTACCGACATGACATAATGACATAGGCATTAAACACTTTTTTTACGTTTTATTTTATTAACACAATTCCAATGGTTGAGTTCATTCTCTCTTTCGCATGGCCTAAATGCAATTTATTTATTTTTTAACTTTAGACAGCACTGATGTCTATATAATTCATTGTATCCTGCATTGGTTTTATTTGAGCATTCAAATTGGATTGACTGGCTATATTTGTTATATATATATACGATATCGTATTTGTGGTACTTAAAAACCTTTTGGGGAGCGACGGTAAGAAACGGTAACAGTATAAGTACAGTCGAAAACGATTAGAACGACGCTTTTTTCTGCTCTGATTGGACAATATTGGCAGCTGTTTTGGGGCTTTTTACATTGCAGGATAAATACAATACAATTAATGGAAATATAAAATTCATTTGCACTCGCTGCGAAACAGGACAGAAAAGCTCACCAAAGGCTCGTGTTTCTACTTGTTTCTAAAGCTCGTACAAATAAATTTGTATATGCCGAAAATGTACGTATATTGTATATATATATTACTTTTATGTCTTTTGTTCTTTGGTTCTTTTTTTTATTTCTTTGGTACTGTTTTGTTAATACGGCTATCTTTTCACGCCAGTTAAAACGTTGACACAGTAACTTCTACTAATTTGATTTTAAAGGATAGAACTGCACTGCCATTTATAAATAATTCATGTCTTAAAGTATTAAACAGTTCACACATCAATCGCATTTTGATGAAAAACTTTAAATTTAGATTAAAATGTCGTTGTCAATCATTTAAGATAGGAACTAAAGTAAATAAATTACTTGAAATGAAAAACAGATTACTACAACGAACTTGTCTTCTTAAAAGATAAGTTACGCTCGATAATTCTAATTTCATGAGCGTCTATGTGGGCGCCAAGCTTGAGGGGCTCTAGACTGCAACCTATGCTAGTCTATATGATAATCCGGCCCTGCATAGACTGTGTGATTAACGAGTTGCTTCATTACTTATATATATACGATCTTTAACATTAGTTTACATTTTATGAATAAAAAAATTAGGTCAACTACATTTACAACTAAAACATCTTCGCATTAGCATTTACCAGGATATTAGAAAACTGCAACTACAATGTTGCGACTTTCAGGTTGATACAGACACACTTGATCGCTATGATATAGCTGAAATACTGCTGAAAGTGGCGTTAAAACCCAATCAATCAATCAATCAGACACACTCGAATCTATTCAACAGCTGCTGTCAACTTTATTGTTGCTTCCTCGACGAAATTAAGATCTTAGATATGTCAAAATATGCATGTTGATGTTGAATTGCAAATGTAGCAACACTTTGTAAAACTACAACGTTTTTTCATTTAAAAACAAAGCTGCGTTTTGTAAGAGGTCACATGTCTTATTTACGTCATTTGTGTTTGTTTACGTATAGTGTTGTCCAACACAAATTGTGTTGTGTTTTTGTTTTGTTTTTCTTCGTCTTGTGTACTCTCTTCCTTTGAGAGTATTATATTTAGTTTAAATATTTCAGTTTTATAATGTGATTGATTCATAAAAATCAGAATTATTTACCTGATAAAAAAAATTCATTAAACAAAACAGTAAGTTAATAGTTACTTCCAAATACATACTGTAAAAGTATGAACAGTTGAGCTGTGACGAACAATTTAGTCTTATGTATCGGTTACAAAACTCCCACTTTATTTTCCGAAATCTGCATAAAGGCCTTTAATGTGCAGAAAATGTGGCATTTTAAAACAAGTGACCCACTATGGTTCTTGATCAGGTTTTCCCTATTGTAACCCAATAACCCCCATCAATAGGGCATCCTATTCGCATGCTGCGTACGCGCTTGTCAGTTCTGTGGGTTTAGCCCTGGAAACTGACATCATACCAGAGTACTAATAAATGTCAGTGGCAGTCAAAAGTTCAGAACAGTAATGGTGGATAACATCACCAACAGGAACAATGCTTCTAAACATAGAAATGTCAAAGAAGGGTGCGGATGGAAGTTTTAGTAATGTCAAGGAATGCACACAATTAAGGATGCCAGAACAAGTAGTATCAAATGTATGTCAAGTTTTCATTCAAGAAGTAACTTTCTTTGCTGAACAGCTGCTTCATTAAAGTGACGCTCCATTTCTTATTTCAAAAGGACTTATAACAATATGTCCGAAGCTACAATTTGATCGCATGACCAACAGACATACAGTAAATAATAAAATAATAACAAATTGTAATACGATTGACACCAAATTATGAAATTAGGCCTATCAACATGTTAGCTAATAGTACATACCTTTATGTTTTAAGATCTGCTAAATTATGCGTGCATTCGTAAATAAATACTATTTTTAGATCCAAAAATTATTTCACAGAATGCTATCACCAGTCAAATAACATCACACAAGTCTTTATATACAACCACTACCTAAACAACAGTTGTATATACTATGTTGTTCAATAGCCTTAATCAAATAAGAATCGTTTACAGAATCTGTTGTTATAACGAAACCTAATATGTCAATATCGTGTATATTTGTATTGCCAATTAGTAAGGGATTGTTCGTTGAAATCAAAGGACTTCTTTACAATATAAAACATAGGGTTTGACTAGGTGTCTCGTGAGATGCGGTAAGAAGATATTTAACATACATATCTGAGCTGTTGTATTTTACATTTATATCTGTACTGATGTATTTTTATGGTTTTGTTTTAAAAACGTAGATATCAAATTTAGTGCACACGACACGTCTCTGGAATAACCTTTATCAGTTACACTCAATATTGAAATATTTATTTAAAAGTGTTTCGGGGCAATAAACCAAACGGCCTAAACAGGATAGCCATAATTGGCTGAGATCACCTATGACTGAGGGAGGGGAAACTTAGTTTTGATGATCATTATATTATTTAGGAACTGTAAATTTCAGTAATAAATATATCTTATAAACCATGTCAGTGTCGAAGCACTGACTACTGGGTGGATGATACCCTTGGTGACTAATAATCCACCAGCAGTTGTATCTACCCAGTGATAGTAATAAAAATGTAGGTATCAACCATCTAGCTCTGTGCTGTTGCTTTACAGTTTTGAAATCTTCAGTCGTCAATGTTGTTGTTTTTGCTGTATATTGAGATCTGTTCTCTTGTTTTCTTCTTCTGATCTTTCTTACATTTATGTCTACATTTTTGGAGAAACTCTAATACCACTTCGGGCTTGGCTTCATTGCATTTCTCGGATATTATAAACCAAGCTCAGTTCCCAATATACGCTTATAATGTTCTTTGGCTATCCCGGATCGATACCTCTCCGAGGTTATCATCCGCCAGATAGTAGTAAGTACTTTGTCACTGACATGGTTTATTAGATATATTTATTTATAATGTATTTATTAGTCAAACTAAGGTTCACCTCCCTCAAGCATAGGTGGCCTTAACCGATTGTGGCTATCCTGTTTATGTCCTGTGGTTTTATAGCTCCCAAACTTATTTGACTTTCCAATCTGTCGATTTTGAGCGTACCTGATCCTGATGAAGATTGTTCGAGAAACGCGTCGTGTGCACTAAATTTGATATCTACCTTTTTGTTAATACGATTCATGCTGATATCCATCAATTCGAAGTAATATAAATGTCAAAATGTCTTGTTTCTTTCAGTATCCTTGTTTATACACGTGTTGCTTGTGTTTATTAAAAACGTGGTAGTTACAATTAATCAAAACATGTCAATTAATAAAAGTCACATCTCTCTGTTAATTAATTTTGAATATAATTAATCATTTTGTATCGATCTTGCATGTAAATTTGCTTAAAAAAACAAAGGAAAAGGCACTTAAAATTCCTCGATAAGCAAATCAATTCTATAAGAGAACGGGTTTTTTTACATTCAGGTCGGTGTGCGAATAGATTTGATTTATGTTTGGGATAATTGTATATCTGATTTAACATTTCGGTATTGACATTTTAATGGACATAATAAAACTATTTTAGGTAAAACAATTTGAAGACATCAAATGATAAAATGTACATTGTGAATGTCGTTTTTGATAAACCTTATACAACAATAACCCATTATATGAATTAAAGACATTCGGAAATTCTCACTTGATTTGTCATTAAAACAATCAATAGAACAGTATCTGTTGGAATCTGGAGTTTTCCAGTATAGCATTGATCGATAACGCGTCATCAATTTGTGAAATGTGTATCACGTGATACGCAAATGTAAAAGTGTACTTACAAACAATGGCAGCGTCTGAGAAAACTTATTGTTTATATCTGTCACAATTGGACTTGACAAGCTTTTAATAAATTATAATTTAGTTAATCTGCGATATATTAAAACTCCAGGCTAAAACGCAAATTGCTATATAAACCGCCATTGGGCGTATTTATCATTAATCCTGTCAAAGCAGTCATTATTGTGTTTGATTTTTGTATTATTGTGTTTATTGTGGTATTCAGTTTGTTGTTGAAATATACGGCTGTAAATAAAATATGGTAAACTTCTAGCGATTTTGGATTTTTGCTACAACAAATAGCTAGTTCCCCAGAAATACGTTCGTGTGATATCGGGTAGCAAAAACCCGGGTCATAAAAGCATTTATCTTGAAGTCTCATGAAACTGTTGAGCAATCATTAAACTGGTTTAATCCTTCCAAAATATCAAGTGGGTAGCCTTTTTTTCCTTTATATATCATTTTTTATTCATATATAGCACTAGTGACTGTCAAATTCTGTTTTCGTTTCCTGAAATATTCTCTTTTCAAGAAGAAACTAAACTTTGTGTCAGTCTTCTGGCCATACTTATTGGCAAGCATGTAAATATATGTACATCAAAGGACATAATATTTCATAATCCTTTTGGCAAATTAAGAATATTGCATCATGCTGTTATTGCAATCTCCCGGGAACTTCATACATCTTGACTTGCGGTAATCCGAACTTCCGATAATTGATCAGTAAATATTTGAGAGGAATTTCCACACAAACCATAAAAAAGTTTATTGATATATAAGAATTCATATTCTCTTACGAAAAAGAATAAATTACAATACTGATTTTTATTTCGTTAAAAAGAAAACAATATACTTTTCAGAGATGGAAATCGGCACTTTTTCATTCAACGATCGAATCACGACTACATTTTGTCATACCTGAAACGGTGTGTATGTTGCTGGTATTGGGTCCGGGTGTTGCTCTGTAGGACCTTGCCCTCCTACAAAATGTTTGACCTTGCCCTCCTACAAAATGTATGGAACAAATATACGTCCATCGTGTGACTTTTTCCACAGTAAAAAGTTCACGACCACATGACCGAATCTAACGTTCAAAGTTTCGCTTTGGTTTGGGAAACGGGATCCAAAAGACACCTTTCATGTGTTCACGATCTGAATATCTACTATCGCTATTGCATGTTCCGTAGGAACAGTGTCTTGTAGCACCGTGGGATTTCTTTTTTTTTCCGACAAAGTTCTGTTTTTCACTCGATTCTGCATTATCTATTTTTAGCGCTTATCAGTAACTGTCGATCTCTGCTATATACATTTACGATGAAAGGATTTCATTGTCATTGAGGGAAAACAAATTTTTGAATCATGAGATGTTGGATATTTTGATATATAGAGGTGTATAGATCTTATTTACCAAATATCATTACAAATCTAACCATATAGACACCGGTTTAAACCGGCCACATTGTGTGCCTTAGATTAATAAAAATAGATTGTAAACTCCTGTATGCAATAGCTAGTTTTCTATTGGAGTCTTGTATGGAAATTCGACCAATCAAAATGCAGCTTTCATTTAGAGTTCGGTTAACTGCATTGTTGACATAAGCAAATATGACAGCAGAAAGTGAAGACATCTGATTTGCCGCTTCAAATTGAAAGTTAAAGGACTTTAGGAGATTGTAGAAAAATACGCTAAGAGAGCCACACTTATTGTTGCTTAGTAATTGTTATAAATTTAATGGTATGCCATGTTTTTTCTCTTAAAATATGAATGGTATCATGGATCATGCCAACTTTTAAATAAAATGATATTATTAAAAAAAACGATTGTAACCTTTTTTTTATCGGTCAATGCATATTTATAACGACCCATGAAAGTATATTGACTTCGAACTTCGGTCTCTGTCGATGTACTTTCACCAGATCGATAGCAACATGCATTGATAATATAAGATCTTCATTGTATTATATGGGACCAGAATGCCGGATTATCTCATTATATTTGCACAGAAACGGCAATTATTATGCACTGAAAATTACAAATCATCCATGCGGAGAAATTCAGAGTTTCATCGATAACGGCTTATATATGTTATTATATAGTATATATTTCTATTTCAGGTAACACAGTATCTTCCACTCATCGCCCGTGAGTCGACTGGCAAAGAAATCCTCGTATTCATGTGATCGTTTAAGAACACTTTGATAACTCTCGAAGACTGTCTTTATAGCTATTCAAATCACAGATTTTAAATGTATCTAAATTAAGAAAGAAATTCCTTGCAAGAAGAGCTTGAAGATACCAAATGGGTAATCAGAATCCGTAAATCGAAGTACAGACAACACAATGGTCAAACGAAATAGAGGCTCAGCACTGAGCTGAGCCTGTGTCGCTCACCTTACATTCTGCTTTGAGGAAACTTAATACAGAACCTTCCATAGGTGCCTCCCACCAAATATCGGTTCATTTTGGCAAAGCAGTTTCAGAGAAGAAGATTGTTAGAAATCGACCAATCTAAAACAAGAATTGCCTGTGGCAGCCATGTTTATTAATGGATCAAAACGAAATGAGCAATCTCTGTAGAGGACCTTCCATAGATGCTTCTTACCAAGTTTCATATCATTTGACCAAGCGGTTTCAGAGGAAAAGCTGTTTTAAAAATCGACCAATAAGAAACAAAAATTGCCTATGACGGCCATGTTTGTTAACGGATCAGAACGGAATGAACAAATCCCATAGAGGGATCTTCCATAGATGCTTCCTATCACGTTTCGGGCCATTTAGCCAAGCTGTTTCAGAGTAGAAGATTTTTAGAAATCGACCAATCAGAAACAAGAATTGCCTGTGGCGGCCATGTTTGTTAATGGATCGGAACAAAATGAGCAATCTTTATAGAGAACCTTCCATAGATGCTTCCTACCAAGTTTTGGTTAATTTGGCAAAGCGGTTTCA
The DNA here is from genome assembly GCA_963680875.1 of Bathymodiolus brooksi. Taxonomy (NCBI): domain Eukaryota; kingdom Metazoa; phylum Mollusca; class Bivalvia; order Mytilida; family Modiolidae; genus Bathymodiolus; species Bathymodiolus brooksi. The sequence goes on along the minus strand of OY804590.1, from coordinate 45,088,204 downwards.
GAGGAGAAGATTTTTAAAAATCAGCAATATCTGTATAGAGATAACTGCGTTTTAATTACAGATATCTATATTTAAACAAGAGTTATCTTTCTTTTAACAGAGGAGAAGATTTTTTAGAAATCAGCCAATCAAAAACAAGAATTGCCTGTGGCGGCCATGTTTGCTAACCAATCGAGACAAAATGAGCATTTTTATAGAGGACCGCCCATAGATGCTTCCTACCAAATTTCGGTTCATTTTGGCCAAGCGGTTTCAGAGGAGAAGATTTTTAGAAATCGACCAATCAGAAACAATAATTGCCTGTGGCGGCCATGTTTGTTAACGGATCGGGATGAAATTAGCAACCTTTACAGAGAACCTTCCATAGATGCTTCCTACCAAGTTTCGGTTCATTTCGCCAAGCGATTTCAGAGGAGAAGATTTTTTTAAATTCAGCAATATCTGTATAGAGATAACTGCATTTTGAATACAGATATCTATATTTAAGCAAGAGTTATCTTTCTTTTAACAGAGGAGCAGATTTCTTAGAAATCAAACAATCAGAAACAAGAATTGCCTGTGGCGGCCATGTTCGTTAACCGATCGGGACAAAATGAGCAATTTTTATAGAGGACCTTCCATAGATGCTTCCTACCAAGTTTCGGTTCATTTGGCCAAGCGTTTTCAGAGGAGAAGAGCCTGTGGCAGCTATGTTTGTTAGTGAATCAGGACGAAATTAGCAATCTTTATAGAGGACCTTCCAAGGATGCTCTCTACCAAGTGTCGATACATTTGGCCAAGAGGTTTCAGAGGAGAAGATTTTTAAGAAATCAACCTATCAGAAACAAGAATGGCCTGTGGCAGCCATGTTTGTTAACGGATCGGGACGAAATGAACAATCTTTATACAGGACCTGCCATAGATGCTTCCTACCAGGTTTCGGTTCATTTAGCCAAGCGGTTTCAGAGAAGATTTTTAGAAATCGACCAATCAGAAACAAGAATTGCCTGTGGCGGCCATGTTTGTCAATGGATCGGGACGAAATGAGTACTCTTTATAGAGGCCCGCCCATAGATGCTTCCTACCAAGGTTCGGTTCATTTGGCCGAGCGGTTTCGGAGGAGAAGAATTTTTAAAATCAGCCAATCAGAAACAAGAGTCGCCTGTGGCGGCCATGTTTGCTAACAGAACGGGACGAAATGAGCAATCTTTACAGAGGACCTTCCATAGATGCTTCCTACCAAGTTTCGGTTCATTTCGCCAAGCGGTTTGAGAGGAGAAGATTTTTTAAATCAGCAATATCTGTATAGAGATAACTGCGTTTTGAATACAGATACATTTGTATCTATATTTAAACAAGAGATATCTTTCTTTTAACAGAGGAAAGGATTTTTTAGAAATCAACCAATCTGAAACAAGAATTGCCTGTGGCGGCCATGTTTGCTAACCGATCAGGACAAAATGAGAAATCTTTATAGAGGACCTGTGTGATGGCAAAAGCTCACATTGCCTTTGGCAGGGTGAGCTAAAAAGGACAAAAGCACAAACAACGATCTACAAAACCTACACATAAAACTAAAGATCGAGTAACACGAACCCCATTTTTCTGCATAGGAAATTAAAAAATATCAACGATGACTATCAATAGGCTTTTTTTCAACGAAACGTGGATTTGTCTGCCAGCTGACTCAAGAATGATGAATGAAGAGTAATTGGAGCGCGATCAGCTGTGGGTTATCGACGATGGTAGCACGGTGGTATTGATTTTCCATGGCCCACAGTGACATTTTTGGGGTCTATGTCCTTATTTTTGAAATGAATACAGAGTATATAGCCATATTTTCATTCTTTTTAAAAAAAAAAAAAAAAAAAAAAAAAAAAAAGCTGGTTATACTGATAACCTACGATGTGACTTTGTAGTCAATGAATAAATTTTGAAAATCACTATTTTTTGTATTTAGCAGTGTATAGTAAAACGTTTTCCAATTTTAGATACTTTAATTATTATGTAGTTGTCTTTATCATGTTCATTGAGTCTATTTTCCAATCAGTGTCAATTCTTCGGTATTGACAGTTGATATCAATCTAGGTCAATAACATTACATTGTATTTAATAGATCTGGATTACTTATTACAACCATTGTACTTTACAGAGACGGACACTGTTTTGGGAAAACTAATCAAGACATTTTTAGAGACTACATTGTTCATATTTGGTTTGACTCAATGATACTGATTTATGTATACGTATTGACGTTGTGGTCGTGATCGTATGGTAGGTGGATTCACAACTACCTGTACCATCAGTGCCTATCACCACTAAAGTTATGAGTTCGAACCCCGTTCATGGCGAAGTGTACTCGATACAACATTATGTGATAAAGTCTATCAGTGATTGCGACAGGTCGGTGGTTTTCTCCGGGTACTCCAGTTACCTCCACCAATAAAACTGACTGCCACGATATAACCGAAAGTTGCGCTAAACACCATAAACCTAAATCTACTTATTGAATTTGACCCCTTGTATAATTTCCTATGAAAAATTTCAAAATATGTTTTCTACGAGACTAAAAACAGGAGTCACTCTCTCAAATGTGAACTTGATTGGTTGATAGCATATAAGTAAATTATACCACTCTGGATAACACACTTCTATTCTGTCAACCTATGTTAAAACTCAAAACACATTATTTCTTATTTCTTAAGTTATGCATATGGAAATTCATATTTTTAAAATAGGTTTCCCACAAGACTGAAAAGAAGAGTCACTTTCTCAAATGTGAGCTTAAACATTGGTTTGGCAGGATATTAGTAAATTCTACCGATCTGGGTAAAATACTTATATTATATTTTAGAACTAGATTTCTTTTTATATTAGAAATTCAATATTTTACGCTATTTTTTCTATTCTATCTTCACTTGCCACGCCCACCAGGAAATATAACGTTTGAAATTCCCGCGCGTGAGTTATATTGCCCGGTGACGATTTCCGCTTTACACCAATCTATTGTAAGCAAACGACAAAAGTAAAAACGTTCGCATCCTATATTCAATTTTAATAACAGCACGTGTACGATTAATGTTTATTATCAGAACTGTTAGACTACTTGAAATTACTTGCTGCTTGTCGCATTTAGTATGTCAACTGACACTTGTTAATTTTTTTTTTTAGTTTTGATTAATCATTTTACTATTAAAATATAATATAAGAAATATTCGATGTGACTGTGGTCTATATACAAGAACATTTTCCCTCGGTACCTTGAATTGCATGGATGTGCTATATTACCCTCCGTCGTTGGCGTCGGGCAATATAACACATCCATGCAATTCGGCGTCGGGCAATATAACACATCCATGCAATTCAAGGTACCGAGGGAAAATATTCTTGTATATTGACCACAATCAAATGGAATAGTTGTATAATATTCTGTCAACCCATGTTAAAATTCAGTACACATTATTGCTTCAATGAATTATTTCTTAAGCTACACATATGGTGTAATGATGGTCACCAACCTCAACAATATCAACAAACTGTACAATGACTATTGGCTTTTAGAACTCGTCAATCACTACCTTTAATATCTAATTTTAGTCCAATAATATCAAAATATTTCCCAAGAGACTGCGATTCATTACTCCACAATTACTTTAACAACATTATATTCAATAATTCACGTATTTCAAAATACATTGCGTCTGTAAAACGTAACTAAGAAGTTGCCTTAACATTCCTAGTCTTCTGTAACAAGGTTAATTCGTCATTTGTATATATACCACATGACAGATAGTGTAAATAATTAATTATCTGACGATCACGTGGAAAGTAGAATGCTGATTGGCCAACAGACGCCTTCCAACAATCAATGGATGACTCTATCTATATATCCGACTTTCGTTTATTTTATTGATTAATTAATTGTTTGGTGTTTAACGCCAACATTTGCAAATCCATAACTATGGCCAGTCTCCACCAAACACCTGACAACTTTTACAGAAGCCAAAAGAATGATTAATACGGATTTCCAAAGCGGTATTGTGTAATGCACAAATAAAATTACAAATTTACAAATGAAAGTTTGAAGCTACGGGGTAATCAGAAGACGTAAGTCTAGAAAACACAGACAACAGTGACCAAAAGAAAAATGACAAGGGTAAGCAGTTGCTGCTTGATGTGTGGCACCTGTCGTGGTACTCTCGATGGTAAGTCATGAATGATGAAAGGAACGGATTTTGATTATGACAAACGGATGATATCCGTGGTCATATGTGACACGGATACTCCGTAACGGTTAACAAAGTCACGGTGGCGACCGTAAAATGTTCGAAGCGATGACTTCAACTTAACTACAAGGGGCCTTTGGATCAGTAGCCGCAACCCTCTTATCAAGGAAATCAAGCTCTGGAATATCGGATCAACTGAGAGATATATACTCCATATGCATGTGGCGCTGGAATATTACCAAAATAGCAGACGATTATACAAAATTAAAATAGCTGGAAAGCGCTATCTGTATTTGGGTCACAATATATACGAAGCAGGAAATCAATTTGTACGATGTTGCATTTATTTGACGACCTATGATTGGATAAAATCATTCCTAAAAATAACGATAGAAAGGAGAGCCATATATGGAAATCTAGAGAATAAGATTAATACGCTTTACCTGGCCAGGAGAAAATTCCATTCATAAAAATAACGCGCAGTAACGAAATGATGCAGACGGAAAATTACAGAAGGTCAGTGGGCGGTGCTTAATTTTGTGTAGTGACCATTACGTCTTTAGCCTTAGAATTCCATTCATAAAAATAACGATGCAGACGATAGATAAACTTGCAGTTACGAAACGATGCAGACGGAAAATTACAGAAGGTCAGTGGGCGGTGCTTAATTTTGTGTAGTGACCATTACGTCTTTAGCCTTAGAACTTCCAAGTAAGTCCGTCAAACATAGTTCGCGGAAAAAACTTAGTTACTGTTTCAAGTCATAGATCAGAAACATCGTACCCAAAAGATCTTTCTATACTGATAATGTATAAAGTGCAAGCCTTGGCAGGTCGATCAGTTTTTATTAACAGATCATTGTAGAATCATTTAAAAGTGTAACATAACCTAATGATCTATACTGAAATGGTTGGTCCACTAAAATATGATCTAAATAACTTTAATCAAGGTAACGCAGTTCTATTAAATTATGAGTGGTTTTACAGACTGGTGATATTGACTGCATATGGTTAATATTGTGTTTAACGCCACTTTCAACAATATTTCAGTAATATCGTGGCGGTTATGGACTGCATATAATTGTATTATATTGTAATATATAAAATATCCTCTGGTGATTTGTAACACAAGATAATAACTGCCTGTTATTTTTAGGTGTATTTCTATGTTATCATATTAGAGGAATTCTAGATAATAGTGATATTAACATCATATGATACCTTTCAATGTTTTCAAAGGAAAGCCATAGAGAATGTTGTCTAATCACATGAACTGTGAATGAGCGATTGTTGATTAACGCTAAATGAGCAATATTTCAGATATATCAAGTTACATTCAACAAGATGATATCCGCTTTGTACTAAGCCAAACACACTTTGTTGGTGCTTTACAGTCCACTCCACTCGGACACATTATTCTGACTCCGAACAAACAAGTATTTGCTCTTTCTCTGTGATACTGTGCGCTGAGTAGAGAAGCAACAAATATAGTCTCGCAGTGTGTATTCAGACTTTTTACAACGTAACCGTCATCTGAGTATCAAATTATTAAGCAAATGATTTCTAAAGCGCCGTCTCTTCTTATTTATCAAATAGTTCGGTTTCGTTTTCTTAAATGTCAACAACTTTTTGACAAGTATTCTGTGACCTGCGAACAGGTGACAAAAGCTGATATTTGCAATTATAATTTGACTTAAAGTTGATTATTGTTTTCCCATTGTGTCATGCAATGGCATTTCGTACTATTTAATATGTAAATAATGGTTGAGGCTATCGGCTCTATTTAATAGAAACAATATTATACATATGACAACTTCTAAGTCACGAAGATCAAATATATAATGCATAATGTTCCGATTATATGGAAGGGTTGACAGTTTACTCACACGCTGAAAACACTTGCATGACCGCATAATTTCACTAAGAAGGGAGGTTTTGAGACCATAAAACTAGTTTAGCCCCGCCACTTTTTACAGAAGTGTCTGTACCAATCCAGGAAAGTGAGCGCTCATGTATATGTGTGTTAGGGGCTTTCTACAATTTCTCTATTGGATATTGAAAATGTTCCGACAGTGTTGAATTTTTTGCTTTCTATTTTATTATAAAAAATAATATATTATTGTCTACCATTTCATGCAAAATTTTTAATATTGTTCTACATTTGATGAACTTCTTGGCCGTGTGCAATCTTTTATCACAATTACAAAGTACAATTTAAAGAGATGATTAATGAGATAATGATTGGGTTAATTTGATGGTAATTGAAATCAATATTAATATCTGTGAAATTGTGTGCCCTATCCAATTGTTTATTTTTTTAACAATAAATATGTTTAAAAGTAAATCGGTTAATGAAACTGACGAATTAAATGAATTATGGCTTGGATTTTAATCTAAAAACATCTAGAAAAAAAAAACCTTTCACAATAACGTCATACATTATTTGACAAATGGTAGAATGAAAGCTATAGAATCATGTTTAATGTAATGACGACGATTGTAGCTATATTTTTAGGTGTTTAACCACAAAGTAATTTCTTTAAGATTGTTTACTAAATTTGTGTTTTTTCGAATCTACCTGACCATTTCCTCTAAAGTTTAATCTTTCCAACACCATATGTTTTCTGAAACGTACAAGATTCCTCTACGTTCTGTCAAAATATCATGGGATGTTTCAAATCTTACAGTGAAATGCCATGCTCTGCAACAACTGCTACTCTAAATATATCACGGTAATTCCCAGAAATTCAGTATTCATAGGTCATGCATCAAGAAAATTATTCAGTACTGAAAACAATGGTTGGTGATAATAATTCATTATACATTGATATACAATATAAAACGGCAATGGCTTGCGAGTCAATCTCTATTATAACATACAGTACTATATCAAACACATTATCGTTATTTATAGCACCTTACGATATACAAATGATGTCTTGTCACAGAAAGCTCATTATATAAATGATCATGGTTTATTGATCGATGTGTTTCATTTCAATAAACGTTAGAGAATACCGAAGGAGCAATCAAAATGGACAATCCAGAGAAAATGGTAGCATGGGGTACGAAAGAAAAACAAAACAAAAAGTTAGAGAATACCGAAGGAGCAATCCAAATGGACAATCCAGAGAAAATGGTAACATAGGGTACGAAAGAAAAACAAAACAAAAACACAACACCAAAGACAAGAACAATACCAATCTATTGGGAGCATTTGATTGGCTAATAACTTATGCAATATCATTGCAACATCAGATTTCACTTAGAATTTCCATCGATGTTCGAGTAGCCTTTTTCCTGTCTATTAATGTAGAATATTGAAGGGACATAATTCGTTAGCTTAAACAGATCAATTTTTCATATAGGTAAAAGAGATGGCATTTCCTTCCGGAGCACCTGAGTTCACCCCCGGTTTTTAGTGGGGTTGGTGTTACTCGATCTTTAGTTCTATATGTATGTTTTGTGTATCGTTGTTTGTCCTTTTGTACTTTTTCTTTTGGCCATTGTGTTGTCTGTTCTTCTTCGAAATACAGATTCTGATTACCCCTTTGGTGTCTTCAAACTTTTCTTCTACCTAATTTAGAATGTAGTATGAAGGATTTAGACAATATGGCGAGTTAAGTTTTTGGCATTTTAAGACGTATTTTTTTTGGTGAAGCTGCTGATTCGTCGTATTACAACCAAGAGAAAAACAATCTTGGTTGATTGATTGATTGATTGATTGATTGATTGATTGATTGATTGATTGATTGATTGATTGATTGATTGATTGATTGATTGATTGATTGATTGATTGATTGATTGATTGATTGATTGATTGATTGATTGATTGATTGATTGATTTTTTTTGTGCTTAACGCTACTTTCAGCAATATTTCAGCTATATCATGGTGACCAGTTTTAGTGGTGGAAGAAGCCAGAGTACCCGGAGAAAATCACCAACCATGGGCAACCAATTGGTAACCTTTATCACGTCGAGTGCACCCCTTTTTGTAATTTACAAAGCCGGGTGCGAACCCACACCGTATTCGTGATAGGCTTGTATGAGTTGTTAGGTAATCCAACTACCGAACTCATTGAGCCATCCGGGCCCTCTTAAACAATCTTGGAAATCTAGGTTCATGTTAAGACATTAAGAAAGACAGGACATGGATGTTAATGAAACACGAAGGAGACTTAGTATCCAACTCTACACAGAGACACACATTATAGTAAAGGAACAGAGAATACAAAAAACATCCATTTGTTCATTATCTCAAGGATGAATGGAAGCATGTTCCTAATAATCGCTAGAGAAAACCAAAAGGGTCAATCAAGAATGGACAATCCAGAGACACTGGCAACATTGGGTACACAAGACACAAAACAAAGCCAAACAAAACACAAGAACACCGCATAGACACCCACAACTAAAGGAATGAGCAGCACGGACCGCATCAATAACTGGGGTGAACCCAGGTGCTCGCGAAGCTAAACTAAGCTAATCTAAGCTAACCATCTCTCCTCCCAAAAAGCAGAGTAGCTAAAAGGAAAATTTGCTTAACATTTCCCAACGAGTGAACATTTGCAACGCAACATTTTTAACATTCGTGTTATATCTATATCCAATCAATTTATTGATATTCGTCAACTCAAATTAAATACGTGATTTTCTTTGGTGATAAAACTAAATTGAATCTGTGCACGACACAAAGATGACATTGAAGGGAGAATTAATGCTTGAATTTCATTCAAATTCTAATTAAATTACTTCCTTATCATTGATATGGTCTATTACATGTCAGTACTGAACCGCTAAGAAACGTCGCATAAACTAAAGTATCAAACAGTTTTATTTTGAAATATAGCAATTTCAATAATTAATATCTGCTAGTCATTTCAAGCAGATTTCTAAACATAACAAGTTTCTAAAATGTTTTTTTCCGATATTTATGTCAACAATACATCACAGATTTTGATGAAATGAGGGACGAAATTCAGATTCGTGTATGTCCAGCATTGGCGTTGATCACAGCAGCAAATATCCTGTTTATGAATGAAGCCGTTGATAAATTCCATAGGGATAATATACCAGCCCAAACCCCCACGAAGGATGCACCAAGTTCAGCTGCACAGTTGTCGGCCTTGGTTGGACTTCTTTAAGACGTCTTTGAATCTTACCCCACATCTGCTCAATCAGGTTTAAGTCGGACTAAGAGCAGACCATGGCATGACCTCCATATTGTTGTGCTGAAGAAGTTATATTGTGGTTCTTGCAGAATGAGCGCAGTTGTTGTCATGTTGGAAAGTGTAGCTCCGATGACGTGCAAAAAATGTCACAGCATGGGGTCTCAGAACATGGTAGCGAGCGATAGTAACCCCTTTATCTCTGTCTGTGCCAATGTTCTAAAATATGACAGTTCCAACGTTGAAATTCAGACCGATTACACTCTACACCATGATGCATGCTCCAGCCTTCCCCACGTCTTAGCCAGATCCTTGTTCTGTCATCTGTGCAGGAAATTCATTACCGACTTTCATCTGCGATGATATTCCACCACTGCTGATGACGCCAGTTTTGACGTTGCATCGTCCACTATAGACGTTCTTGACGATGACGAACTGTAAGGATGGGTCCTCTTGACAGACGACGACATCTAATGTAGTTAGCGATCAATCGACGTCGTACAATGTCATCACGTATTGGTATCTGGTGGTTGGCAATTGTTTGTCGTGCTGTTTGTATGGCCCTTGAGTATCTATTATTCATATGCTTTCGAATGATGTACATATCCTGATGTGGTGTTGTAACTCTAGAACGACCACTACGCACTCGGTCATTGGTATTTTTTGTGGCAATGTTGGGTGGTGCGTGCATTACAGTTAAATGTCTGTCGCAACGAGTGTAGATTGTTTCCCAATATGCAGTCTTTCAATTGCGTGTTCTCATTGTTCAAAACTGAGTCGTGCCATTTGTTTGGCGTTCAATTGCTGTACTGACAGCATGTGAATTTTATGCGTCTTAAATAAGCAGTTCAGTGGGATTCATTTACACGAGCTTTTTGTGTTTTTGTGTCGTGCTATCAAACGCGTCCCACGATCCTCTCGAGACCAAATATTTTCGCAAAAGTTAAAATATGTAGTCAAGCGTAAAATGTTTTCAAAAATATGGAATACAATGTATTTAGTGATTATTTTTTTTTGCAAACTTTGAAAGCAAAATGGCGTCTACGTCACAATATCATTTGCCAGTCAAAGGGAAATATAATTCTATCTAGGAAGAACTGTTTTAGATACCTAAAACTTATGTCTCCCCTTAATGCGGCCATCTGTACAACAATAAGTTACACATTATGAGTTAAATGATACTATCTAAAAAACAATTATTTGACCTTGAGGTCAAAGGTCAAGGTCCCACGAAGGTCATTACGGTACACGACACACTGCATTATGGTCATGCACCCACATACCAAATATCATTGACCTATCTCGAAAGACAAAAATGGCATGGCTCGGACAAGCTTCGCTGAGAAGAAGAGGAAGAAGCGGAAGCGGAAGAAGCGGAAACGGAAGAAGCGGAAGAAAAATTCAGACTAAAACAATATGTCTCCCTTCGTTTGAATGGGAGACATAATTATTTGACCTTGACGTCAAAGGTCAAGGTCCCACGAAGGTCATTATGGTACGCGACACACCGCATTATGGTCATGCACCCACATACCAAATATCATTGACCTATCTCGAAAGACAAAAATGTCATGGCTCGGACAAGCTTCGCTGAGAAGAAGAGGAAGAAGCGGAAACGGAAGAAGCGGAAGCGGAAGAAGCGGAAGCGGAAGCGGAAGAAGCGGAAGAAAAATTCAGACTAAAACAATATGTCTCCCTTCGTTTGAATGGGAGACATAATTATTTGACCTTGACGTCAAAGGTCAAGGTCCCACGAAGGTCATTAAGGTACGCGATACACCGCCTTATGGTCATGCACCCGCATACCAATTATCATTGACCTACCTCGAAAGACAAAAATACTATTTAAAAACAATTTTTTGACCTTAAGGTCAAAGGTCAAGGTCCCACGAAGGTCCCACCAATTATCATTTACCTATCTCGAAATACAAAAATGTTATGCCCCAGACAAGAAAATACTATTTAAAAAACAATTATTGACCTTGAGGTCAAAGGTCAAGGTCCCACGAAGGTCATTACGGTACGTGACACACCGCCTTATGGTCATGCACATACGAATTATGTTAATGAACAGTTTTGCTGGATTTATTTGAATTATTTGACCTTGAGGTCAAAGTTCAAGGGCCCATGAAGGTCATTACGGTACGCGACTCACCGCCGTATGGTCATGCACCCAAATACCAATTATCGTTGACCTATATCGAAAGACAAAAATGTTATGGCCCTGACAAAAAAATACTATTTAAAAAACAATTATTTGACCTTGAGATCAAAGGTCAAGGTCCCACGAAGGTCATTACGGTACGCGACACACCGCCTTATGGTCATGCACATACGAACTATCTGTCAATGAACAATTTTGTTGGATTTATTTGAATTATTTGACGAGGTCAAAGGTCAAAGTCCAACATACGAAATATCTCGAAAGACAAAAAAGTTATGGTCCGGACAAGCTTCGCTGAGAAGAAGCGGAAGAAGCGGAAGAAAAAATCAGACTAAATCAATGTCTCCCTTCGTTGGAAGGGGAGACATAATCATCACATATTTTAGTGAAATAACGCCGAATTTGCATGTGTAATAAAAGCATAATTTGCGCGTGTTATTTGCCTCCGGGGCAATAACATTTTACGAGGGCAATAACATGTTATCTGCCCTGGCAAAATATGTGATAAATAGATTAATACATGGCCTTTTTCATATAATTGCCCTTGTCATCTTAATTTTAAACATAACATCTTACCTTCAAGAAAGCTTTTTGTCTATTGTCCAATTAAATTACAGAAGCCAATTATTGAATTACTCCAACAATATAAACTACCAACAACTATACAGAGTTATAATATTAAATATATATGCATGTATGTTTTCTAAAACGTGACTATCTATATACTTTATCTTCCAGTGTCCTCTCCAATAAATAAAGACATGCAAAGGTCTTTTGTAAACTCAAAAAAGATCAATTCATTATTGAACAACAGTATCAATTTCCAAGAAAATGAAATTAACACCGTATAATTGATTGAATAGCAAATAATGCTTGAGGGTCAATATTGGGATTTTAGCTTCAGCATGCAATAGTATCCACTGTGAGCAACCGTTGTGGTTGGCTATACTAATAAAACTTACCTCCACGATATAACTGAAATATTGTTGAAAGTGGCGTTAAACACCATAAACCAACCAACCAACCCAAACAACGACGAAAACTTATCATAAAGGATTACCCCCTGGGAGCTAAGAAACCAATAAACAATAAATCATATCTGTCGTTTTGGTATGCAAATTAAATTGTTATTGAATGTCATATAATTATTATTTAAAGTAAAAAGATATTAAAACAGTGCTAGTATTTCATTAATGAAAGGTCGTGTGAATGAGATTGAATTTCTATTTGCCAAAACATCATACTTTTTTTTTATTTCAACTGTATTGTAGTCCATCTCATAATTATTGTTATTTTATATTATATTGTTTTTAATTTATTTCATTCAATAGTTTGCCTTATTGTGTGTACATAACACTTTCCATTAATTTTGTAATATATAATTATTTTTTTTTTTGTATGTAGATAAAAATATTTGTGTCCCGATACAAGTATGATAGACACAGGCCAGTAACGTGAAAGTATTTTTTCAGAAGAAATAACAAAGATGAAATTTCACTTTTAGATCTTCGTTACAGATCTATAGTATCACATTGATAATGTCTCACAGTGCGACGAAATGATTGTCATTTCAAAGCAGTAATTATTTGTTAGTACTTTCGTTATACATTGGATGTTGTGCAAACTCTATACACAAAATGTACGTGTATAGTTACACCTCACCATGATCGGCATTCGAACTCACAACTTGAGCGATAGGCATTGATTGCATAAGTAGTTGGCCCCTAATAATACAAGTGAAAGGTGGTATAGTATTTGTTAGGTATTTATCATGCATATTTACCTAGCTGCAATAATGTAGCTCCTGTGACAAACTTGTGTCTCGGCAGAGCTACAACGCGGTCCCATTCGTCACAATGGAGCAAAATAAAAGTTGCAGCTGAAACATAAAAACTCACTATTTACGCTTCAAACATTTCATTATAACTATTACTGATGATCCCAGTCCTTGTTAAATCGGTTTGGCTGAGAAATATATGCTTTTCAAAGGTAGCAACAACCTTGTTCAAATTTATCGATCATTTTCCATAACCGGAAACTACGGAAGGCGGAGCTTTTCTAAATATGGTATTTCTTACTACACGCCTCAAATCGCCAAATATGGTATCGACATCCAAATAGTGAGGCCGGAAATGACGAAATTCAAAATGTTCAGAGACATGGATTTTTATTTTGTGGGAATTACATTCTAAAATACTGGTAGGTGATAAAAACTTGTTATAATAATGGACAAACGGAAAGGTTATGTCTTATTATTGATAAATGCAGGCGTCAGAAACTCTGTAAGCGAGCGCAAAAAATCTCGGCGGCTGCTCCATTACGTGTAATGGCATCCCGTTATAACCGTTGCGAGTAAGCGAGCATTTAGGGTTTTATTATTATAACTAATACTTACCGTGTGTAATTGAATAAATAGAATACGATATACGTGTTACTTTCAACATCATAGAGGTATGTCGTACGTTTACTGCTTGATTTGTGGATCGAAAAAGGAAACAAAAAATGCTTATGTAATTGATAAAATAAACACGTCCTGGGACTGACTTGAGTCTGGTTTAAGATAGCAACATCAAATCTTAAAATGAATATATCAAGACAGTTTAACCGAATTCTGGTAACAATGATTGGCATAGACAGACGTATAGTATCGCTATTCTAATTTTGAAACACTTATGATATCATAATTGTTTACATTAATTATTATACTGCCTGTAATATAGCATGTCCACATTTTTTTGTGTGCCTTTGCTGGATAGACAGACTCGTAGTCACAGTATACTAATCTGTTTCCTTCCAAACCCCAATATACTGACATGTCTCCTTCTAAATCCATGTATACAGACCAGCTTCTTCCAAACCCTCGTATACAGACCAGCCTCTTCCAAACCCTCGTATACAGAATTGTCTCTTCCAAACCCTTATCATACTGATATGTCTCCTTCCAAACTCTCGTAAACTGATATGTCTCATTCAAACCCTGGTATACTGATCTGTCTCCTTCCAAACTCTAATATACTAATCTGTCTCCTTCTAAACCCTAGTATACTAATCTGTCTGTTTCTAAATCCTATTATACTGATATGTCTCCTTCCAAATCCTTGCATACTGCTCTCTCTTTCCGAATCATAGTATCCTGATCTGACTCCTTCCACACCCTAGTATACTGATCTGTCTCTTTCCGAATCATAGTATAATGATCTGACTCCTTCCACACCCTAGAATACTCATCTGTCTCCTTCCACACCCTAGAATACTGATCTGACTCCTTCTAAACCCTAATATACTGATCTGTCTCCTTCCAAACCCTAGTATACTAATCTGTCTTCTTCTAAACCCTGGTATACTAATCTGTCTCCTTCCAAACCCTAGTATACTAATCTGTCTTCTTCTAAACCCTAGAATACTGATCTGTCTCCTTCCACACCATAGAATACTGATCTGACTCCTTATAAACCCTAATATACTGATCTGTCTCCTTCCAAACCCTAATATACTGATCTGTCTCCTTTCAAACCTTAATATACTGATCTGTCTCCTTCCAAACCCTAGAATACTGATCTGTCTCCTTCCACACCCTAGAATACTGATCTGACTCCTTCCACACCCTAGAATACTGATCTGACTCCTTCTAAACCCTAATATACTGATCTGTCTCCTTCCAAACCCTAGTATACTGATCTGTCTCCTTCCACACCCTAGAATACTGATCTGACTCCTTCTAAACCCTAATATACTGATCTGTCTCCTTCCAAACCCTAATATACTGATCTGTCTCCTTCCAAACCCTAATATACTGATCTGTCTCCTTCCAAACCCTTAGTATACTGATCTGTCTCCTTCCAAATCCTAGTACACTGATCTGTCTCCTAAACCCTAGCATAAAGATATGTCTCTTTCTAAACCCTAGTACTAAGCATACTGATCTGCCTCCTTCCAAACACTAGTATACTGATCTGTATCCTTCCAACCCTAGTATACTGATCTGTCTCATTCCAAACCCTTGGTATACTGATCTGTATCCTTCCAAACCCTAGAATACTGATCTGTCTCCTTCCATACCATAGTATACTGATATTTCTCCTTCCAAGCTCTTAGTATACTGACAAGTCTCATTCTAAAACTTTCGCATACTGATCTGTCTCCTTCCAAACACTAGTATACTGATCTGTCTCCTTCCAAACCCTTGCTTCCTGATCTTTCTCTTTCCGAATCATAGTATACTGATCTCCTTCCACACCTTGGTATTCTGGTATGTTTCCTTCCAAACCCTAGTATACTGATATATGTCTCCTTCCAAACTTTAGCATACTGACCTGTCTCTTTGTAAACCCTAGTATACTAATATGTCTCCTTTCAAACCCTAGTATACTGATCTGTCTCCTTCCACACCATACTATGCTGATCTGACTTCTTCCACACCCTACTATACTGATCTGACTTCTTCCATACCCTACTATACTGATCAGTCTCCTTCCACACCCTACTATACTGATCTGATTTCTTCCATACCCTACTATACTGATCTGACTTCTTCCACACCCTACTATACTGATCTGACTTCTTCCACACCCTACTATACTGATCTGACTTCTTCCACACCCTACTATTCTGATCTGTCTCCTTCCACACCCTAGTATACTGATCTGACTCTTTCCACACCATACCATACTATACTGATCTGACTTCTTCCACACCATACTATACTGATCTGATTTCTTCCATACCCTACTATACTGATCTGACTTCTTCCATACCCTACTATACTGATCTGACTTCTTCCACACCCTACTATACTGATCTGACTTCTTCCATACCCTACTATACTGATATGACTTCTTCCACACCCTACTATACTGATCTGACTTCTTCCATACCCTACTATACTGATCTGACTTCTTCCACACCCTACTATACTGATCTGTCTCCTTCCACACCCTACTATACTGATCTGACTTCTTCCACACCCTACTATACTGATCTGACTTCTTCCACACCCTACTATACTGATCTGATTCTTCCACACCCTACTATACTGATCTGACTTCTTCCACACCATACTATACTGATCTGACTTCTTCCACACCCTACTGTACTGATCTGAATTCTTCCACACCCTACTATACTGATCTGACTTCTTCCACACCCTACTATACTGATCTTACTTCTCCCACACCATACTATACTGATCTGACTTCTTCCACACCATACTATGCTGATCTGACTTCTTCCACACCATACTATACTGATCTGACTTCTTCCACACCCTACTATACTGATCTGACTTCTTCCACACCCTACTATACTGATCTTACTTCTCCCACACCATACTATACTGATCTGACTTCTTCCACACCATACTATACTGATCTGACTTCTTCCACACCATACTATACTGATCTGACTTCTTCCACACCCTACTATACTGATCTGACTTCTTCCACACCATACTATACTGATATGACTTCTTCCACACCATACAATACTGATCTGACTTCTTCTACACCATACTATACTGATCTGACTTCTTCCACATCCTACTATTCTGATCTGACTTCTTCCACACCCTACTATACTGATCTGACTTCTTCCACACCATACTATACTGATCTTACTTCTTCCACACCATACTATACTGATCTGACTTCTTCCACACCCTACTATACTGATCTGACTTCTTCCACACCCTACTATACTGATCTGACTTCTTCCACACCCTACTATACTGATCTGACTTCTTCCACACCCTACTATACTGATCTGACTTCTTCCACACCCTACTATACTGATCTGACTTCTTCCACACCCTACTATACTGATCTGACTTCTTCCACACCCTATTATACTGATCTGACTTCTTCCACACCCTACTATACTGATCTTACTTCTTCCACACCCTACTATACTGATCTGACTTCTTCCACACCCTACTATACTGATCTGACTTCTTCCACACCCTACTATACTGATCTGACTTCTTCCACACCCTACTATACTGATCTGACTTCTTCTATACCTAGTAAGGGGTAGTCGTCGTGATCGTGTGATAGTTGGATTTACAACTACCTATGCAACCAGTGCATATCACCAATAAAGTTGTGAGTTCGAATCCTGCTCAGGCGATGTGTACTCGATACAACATTTTGTGATGAAGTTTGTCAGTGACTTGTGGCAGGTCGGTGGTTTTCTTCGGGTACTCCGGTTTCCTCCATTAATAAAACTTACCGTCACGATATAACTGAAATATTGATGACAGTGGCGTTAAACACCATAACACTAACTCTAATCCAAACACTAGTATGCTTATCTGCCTCATTTCAATCTCTAGAATAATTGAATTACATTCTTAATAAAACAGTACAATACATGATATAAATGTCTTACCAGATCATTGAACATCTTATACTCTCCATTATCTGTTCTTCTTCCAACTCATGATCATACATTCTAAAATTACAATTATACATTCGGTCTTCTTATAGTAGTTATTAGATAGTTAGGAACGAATTTACAGTACCATATGTGAAAGAGTACTTCTTGGTATCACTACAATATTAAATTACCTCCCCTGTGGGGAATTATCAACTGACGCTTCTTACAATTAAACCAATTACAAAATTTAATTGGTTGATTGATTTTTCTATAATAATATTCTTCAAAAAGGACAACATATTGAAGTTGTACAATAAATTGATTTTATTGTAAACATTATCATTTCATGATTATTTTCATCCGACCGTTGAAATTGTCCTGTCTGAAAATACGATTTTATAATAAATATACAAAAAATGATCCATGGCATCTTCATCGATACAATGGCATGCGGTTGTTTATCTTGTTGTTTTTACATTTCAAAATTGATTTCATTTCTTCATATCTGGGAAACACCTCCCAAATAAACGGAAGTACTCTGTAGACACGAAGCTAATGTTTGTGATACATCCTTCACACAACAATAATTAAATCGCAGGTACTTGATGTCTGGAATGGACACAGTGTTTATGACGGAGCACACACGTGACAAAAAGAATGAAAAATAAATAAATTGTCCACAGTCGAATATAACTTTGCTTTTCACATTATGCGAGAAATTCGTTGGAATATTGTGTTATAGAGTTTCATTTAAAACTGAGTTGAACAATTTTCCTAACCAAGTTACATTTATAACAGCGATTGGTCTAAAATTTGAAAGATCCGTTTTGCATCCCTTATTTTTGTATATGGACTTCATATTTCCGGTGAACCAACTATCTTCGATGACACCGGTCACTTTATAATGTTTTCTGGTGTTGATATCTGCGTCCACACTTATAATATACTATATTGTTCATGGACGGTATCGTTATTCGATGCGTCCACACTTATAATATACTATATTGTTCATGGACGGTATCGTTATTCGATGCGTCCACACTTATAATATACTATATTGTTCATGGACGGTATCGTTATTCGATGCGTCCACACTTATAATATACTATATTGTTCATGGACGGTATCGTTATTCGATGCGTCCACACTTATAATATACTATATTGTTCATGGACAATATCGTTATTCGATGCGTCCACACTTATAATATACTATATTGTTCATGGACGGTATCGTTATTCGATGCGTCCACACTTATAATATACTATATTGTTAATGGACGGTATCGTTATTCGATGCGTCCACACTTATAATATACTATATTGTTCATGGACGGTATCGTTATTCGATGCGTCCACACTTATAATATACTATATTGTTCATGGACAATATCGTTGTTCGATGCGTCCACACTTATAATATACTATATTGTTCATGGACGGTATCGTTATTCGATCAAATACCAATGTATAGTGAATCCGATGATTGTTGACTACTGTTTAAACTGTATTGTTACTTATTCTTCTGCTTCGGATGTCTTCACTTGTTTTTATTGCATCACCATAATATATGTTTTAATTTATTTCAAGAAAAATAGACATCTAGAGCACATAACAAAATAGACAGAACAAAAAATCGGCCTTCCAGTGATATGCTACCAGTTGCATGATTCTATCAGGTACTACAATGCATTTCCTGAAAACGTACCAAATAATTAAACTATTTTTTACCTGTGTGTGGCCCATACACACGGAGCCATTTCTAATTATGGTTCTCCTCCCTCAGACATAGGTGACCTTAGCCGATTGTAGCTATCCTGTTTAGGCCTTTTGGTTTTATTGCTCCCAAAACTTTAAATTATTTGGCTTTCCAATCTTTCGATTTTGAGTGTACCTGATGAAGGTTATTCCAGGATTTTGAGTGTACCTGATGAAGGTTATTCCAGGATTTTGAGTGTACCTGATGAAGGTTATTCCAGGATTTTGAGTGTACCTGATGAAGGTTATTCCAGGATTTTGAGTGTACCTGATGAAGGTTATTCCAGGATTTTGAGTGTACCTGATGAAGGTTATTCCAGGATTTTGAGTGTACCTGATAAAGGTTATTCTAGAATCGCGTCGTGCGCACTAAATTTGATATCTACGTTTTTATTATAAAGAAACATTTCCATTCTATAATACAATTGGTGACAGCCCATTATTTTCACTATTTATATAAACTATCTCATTTTAAACAAAAATGTTATTTTCTGCAACTGCAAAATGTTATCGAGGGCAGTCTTGTTCTTTATTTGGTCGATTATTCCTCTAGTAATTGACAGTTTTACTCTAATGAGATAACCAATTATATTTACCGTCTAGTGTTTTAAATTAGCTGAAGGGGACTTAACAACAACTATTTATCGGACAATCAATCGATTGTTTAATCTCCCAGGATAATTTGTTTATATGAAGAGGAACCAGTTTTATTAAAGAAATCGGTTTAGTGTCCGCTATATTATTTGTTTTCGGTTATATATATATACTGACATTGTATATCTTTATTTTCAATACAATGACATTGGTATTCACCAATCAAATAAGTACTGACATTATTCATGTATATCTTTATTTTCAGTACAATAACATCGGTATACGTATTGGCCAATCAAATAAGATCAGAAATACAAACATTATAAATAGGATCAAATATATTCCTGTGGTAACAATGACAGAAGTGCACTTTTTCAATTCCCTCCAGAAATAAATGAAAACAGAGAAGAACTATTCCCGTTATTAAACAATTCCTAAAAAAAAAACAAGGGAAGAAAACATCCTTGGTTTATGATCAACTTTATGTTGATGGTCAAATATATCACCGCAAACCCACAGCGAACCCTGTTTTCAAAGACATAACATCGAACAATTTAATGGTTTATGGGATGCGAGTTGTAAATAAATTATTGATATTCTTCAAATTAAATAAAGTTGGCAGCTTATTTGTAATTTACAATAAAAACATATCTAAAATTGAATCTCGACTTCAAACAAATCTAGGGGAGAAAACCCACAAAGAAATCTATAAATACTTCTTGTAGATATATACTTTATTTATTTCTAATACTTGGCTTACATGGAGCATGTATTATAATAGACAATCACATATTCAGCATGATTATAACCAGAAAAAATAACATAGTAAAGTTACAATATATATTATGAATGATACATAATAGAACTAGAGGCCCACTTGAGCCTGTATCCTCACCTGATTATTCATAAGCAAGTTTGTGTTCAATGTTCAATGAAGTCTAGATTTTAAGAAAAAAAGTTTACATGTTGATGTATATTCATTATTACATATGATCCGATGTTCAGTTGTAACCCATTAAAGGCATACAGTCGCTCAGATTGATTTTTTTTTTTATATTGAAAGTTGCCAATATTCGATGTTTTATACTAATTGCAGTTGAAATTTTTCATATTATTACATAATGGTTTTATTTAAACAATTTTATTGGCTATCATGTTGTCACCTGACATTCTGTAAAATTTGATATTGTTTGATTAAAACTCGTATTGACTCGCTTTCACTTTCACTTTCCATTGCATTATGTATGACGTCATAATAAAGTGATTAATTTCATATTGACTTGGTTTCACTTGTCGCTGATTGATTTTCTTACGACCAGTAAAGAATTCAATGTTTGCCAGCATGATATTCATATATTCATGAATATGATCATATGACCATTGATGACCTACACAGTGATCTAATTCGGTAAAGCGTTTGCGCATGTGCGAAATTGTTTGCTGAAAAAAGCACGTTATAAATAAAAATATTGACGGATTCTACGCGAAAACGACACAGGAGGATTCAGCAAGATTTATGTAAAAATTAAAAAAAGATGTTAAACCGACCTACTCCATTTTTCAACACGTAAGCATAATTTATATCTTTTTTCGGCTGAATCGTATTTTGACAGCTATTGCATCGTATTTTTTTTTTATCTTTTTTTTTCAGGAGAAAACGCTAGGTGATATCTCTTTTAAATTAGAGACTAAAATAATCAAGCCAACTCAAGTGTTGTCAATAATATGCAATACAATTTGTTTGCAATTTTCCCTTTATCAGGCCCCTTTGCAGAGTTTGGTTTTTTTTTATTGATTGCATCACTACACTATGTAAACGGTGTCCTCTGTAAAATGTTACTTCCTGTTGCGGTGTACTGTTACTTCTTTTTTTGTGAAGCACATGGCAGATGCAATTCACACAACAGACCAAAGAGGTAAGAATTTTTACCATGTTACACAATTTCATCCAATAACAGTTAATCACATTTGTTTCAGATATATTTCTTGTCATATTGATAATAACAAATCTATATAAAAATTTTGTTTACAACAATAACTGATCATATTAATGAACAAATACTGAGGCAGGTTAAGATATTTGAAATTTTTCATCAAAAAGTTCGAAATTTGACATTTTGATTTAAACTGATGACTGAAACCCTTCCTTAAATTCATTTATCTTTGGTCTGATATAATCCTAAGTTTCCATGGAAATTATATAAAGAAGAAATAAACGAAAATATTAGACTCAGAAATTTGCCGATTTTTATATAGATTTTTTATTATCAATATGACAAGAAATATATCTGAAACAAATGAGATTAACTGTTATTGGATGAAATTGTGTAACATGGTAAAAAATTTTACCTGTTTGGTCTGTTGTGTGAATTGCATCTGTCATGTGCTGCACACAAAAAAAGAAGTAACAGTACCCGCAACACGAAGTAACATTTTACAGTGTGATCACGTATTATCGATTTTAAGTGTCATTCTTACTAAATACCATTAATATTATATAATATTAATTGATTACCCCGGGATCCAATTTCATAGATATATTTCTTAAATTATATTAATTTTAACCAATATCTACCTGCAACATGCTTTCTGGTTATTTATAGCAGTTATCAGTGTCCGATAAACTTCGGAAAAGACAGCCGACTTATATATAGATTTGAGACGATAGGGCCCACGCCGGTCATATATTTCTCCTACATTTACATATTTATTATGTTTGTGTTGTTTTTCTTTTATATGTTGCATGCTTTTGTTAATTGTATTGTAATTGCTTGACCCATATGGGTGTAATATGCAATTTGAATAAATAAATATAATTAGGTGTGTTAATGGCGATTTCATCAACAAACATTCGAATTCTTTTCACTAATTACGACATTATAACATATTTTTTAAACCTGGCTTCTTGTTCAGAACATTTTATTAGTATAAAACATCGAATATTGGCAACTTTTAATATAAACAAAAACAATCAATCTGAGCGACTGTATGCCTTTAAGGTAGCACCAGAGGCAAATTTTGTTTGCCTTGACTACCAATCTTTAAAAGATTATTTCTCAAAAACTACTAAATGGAACTTAAATATCTGGGTATCTATGTGTTTCTGAAAGATTGCTCGTTATTGTAAACTAAATTTCATATTTCAAAATCAATTTAATCAAAAGTTATGTAATATAATGCACAAAAAACTAGGGTATGCTCTTTGATTAAAAATAGCATGTCCAGGTCAAATCACACAACAGAAATTTTTATTTCTTCTGCAAGATCTAACTACAGGCTACAAAACCGTGTCTCAGAATTTTGATATATGGTTTCATTCATTTGTTATGCCATACAGATTGTAAAAGCTAATCCTTCCATTCTGTTCCCAATTTCAAAGAGGCATAAATATTTTTTGAAACAAATTTTTTGAAATCAGAGACACGCTTTTGTAGAATACACCCTACAGAACAACATATACCAAAATCAGGTCGATAGAGGCACCCATAAAGTTGCTATTTTTAATTCAAGTTAGTATTTTACTCATAAAATAAAGCTCTAAAATAGCCCCAAAACAAAATTTCCCAGTTTTGGTCCCATTAAATCTATACAAATGCTTTCAATATCCTTGGGAATACTTGGGAAGTAACCTAGAACATTATTCCAATCAAATTAATTACACATCTTGTATATAGTGTATACACAGGCTGTTATTTCTGCATTATAAATGCACTGGCCATCCTATTTTGCCCCACTCATTGCATTTGGTGGGAGATTTGACGTCACTGGTTTGTTTCCTGCTGGTCAATGCTCCTCCCCTTATTACATAACCAGAAGGCACAATTAACAAAGGGATTACAGGAGAGATTAGTATTACAGAAAGTTTGCAACACAAGTGAATTAAATGGAAATAAATGAAATGCAACATTAAAGTAAAACTTTGTTTATTGAAATATATTGACAGAATGTCAATAGAAATTTGTAAAGTTAACAAGTTACAATTGTATGACACCCCTGAATAGAAATAGACTGGTCCGAAGGGAAAAGTTTTGAGAAAGATCCTTTGTCTGATTATTTCAAAGATTCTTTTATCTCTGGGTGCATTTCCTTCTTTCTTTTTGTGATTCTTCTTCTTCTTCCAATTTAGGAACCGGATTCACACGTGAATGTATAAGGTTCCGCGAAAACTTTGCGCAGTGTCGGGCAACACAGCAGTCTTCTACCGACTATTTACAGGTAAAACTATATACAGGTGGGAGCTGGTCTAGTTGCTGTCAGGACGCGCCTTGAGGGCGCTCCTGAATCCCTCTACTGTGTTGGCCGGAGTTGTATTAGCTGGCAGTTGGTTCCAGTCCCTGGTGGTCTTGGGGAAGAACGAATTTCCGAAGGCCTCACTGCTCGTTCTTTCTTGATAAAGGCGATCTTTGCCTCTAGTCCTGCTGTCGTTGGCTTGGATATATTGGTGGCTGTCTATATCAATTAATCCATTTTTGATTTTATACAGCATGCATAGTCTATTAGACTTTCTCCTTACTTCTAATTTTTCCCACTTCAAGGATTCTACCATTTTAGTAACACAGCCAGGTGTTCGGTCTGTGTAATTATTGAAAACGAATCTTGCTGCTCTTTTTTGTACTTTTTCAAGGTTGCCAATCTTTTTCCGGTTTGTCGGGTCCCATACTGAGCTTGCATACTCCATTGTTGGTCTCACCATGGATGTATATGCTGCTGATTTCACTGGTTTGGTGCAGTCTTTTAAGTTGCGTCTTATAAATCCCAATGTTTTGTTGCCTTTGCCAATTGTATTGTCTATGTGCCTGTCCCAGGTGAGGTTGTTAGAGATGGTGACACCTAGGTATTTACTTGCGTCTACTGTATCTAATGTGTGTCCATGTAGTTTGTAAGTTGTTGGCAGTGGTGGTCTGTTCTTAGGTGTTATTCGAATGACTTGGCATTTCTTGGCGTTGAAACTCATTTGCCATTTGTCTTCCCAATCTTGTAGCGATGCTAAGTCATTCTGTAATAATACACTGTCAGCTTGGTTGTTGATGGTACGGAAGAGTAGGCTGTCATCGGCAAATAGTTTTGTTTCTGATGATTTAACCATTTCTGGCATGTCATTGATGTAGGTCAGAAACAGTAATGGTCCCAAGACGGTTCCTTGGGGTACACCAGACAGGACTGGGGCTTGCTCTGATGATGCTCCCTCTAGTATGACTCTCTGCTGTCTATTTTGTAGGAATTATTGAATCCAGTTCTTTGTCTTGGCGTTGACTCCGTAATATTCTAATTTATGTAGAAGGCGTTGGTGTGGCACTTTGTCGAATGCTTTTGCAAAGTCTAGCAAGATGATATCTACTTGTGAGCCTTTTTCCAATTTTGATGCTATTTCATGGATGGTTACTATGAATTGGGACTCGCATGATCGTTTTTTGCGGAATCCATGTTGAGCATTGGTGAGGATCTTGTTTTTGTCGAAATGGTCCATGATGTTGCTGTGGACTATATGTTCCAGTATCTTGCATGTGATGGATGTGAGGGAAACAGGTCTATAGTTGGAGGCTAGATGTCTCTCGTCCTTTTTAAATAATGGTACAATATTAGCATCTCTCCAGTCTTGTGGTACTTCTCCTGTGTCAATCGATGTTTGAAATATGTCTGTCAAGATTGGAGCTAGTTGGTCTGCCGCTGATTTTAAAATAAACGATGGAATTGAGTCTGGACCAGTTGCTTTGTGTATGTTCTGATTTTTCAGTAGTTTGGTTACTCCTTTACAGTTGATTTTTATGCCAGACATTGTTTGGTATGGACTATTTCCTTTATTTGGGCAGTTATTCAGGTTTTCTTTTGTGAACACTGATTGGAATTGTTCATTCAATATTTCCGCTTTGCTCTTGTTATCACTTTGTAGGAACCCCATTTTGTTTTTCAATGGGGCAACTCCAGTCCATTCCTGACCCTTGCTCTTGATAAATGACCAGAATGTTTTTGAATTTTATTTGTAGTCAGTGCTGACATCTTCCATATACTTTTTATTTGCTTGTCTTACTTCATATTGAACTTCTTGCTGGAGTCGTTTATATCTATCAACATCTCTTTTCTTCTTGGTTTTTCTAGCTTTCTTATGAGCTTTTTGCCTCCGGTTGATCTTTCGCCTGATGGTTGTATTGATCCAAGGATGTGTGTGTCGCCCTTGTGTCATTTTCGAAGGTACTCTTTTGTCAATGGTGTTTTGGATTGCGTCTTTCAAAGCGTGCCAAAGTGATTCAATATCTCTTTTTCCGATGTTTCGAAATGTGTTTCCAAATGATTCTAGATCTTCCTTTATCTTGTAAATATCTGCTTTTTTCCATAGATATATTCTACGTCTCACTGGTTTTGGCTTGAATGGTTTGCAGGCAATGTCCAGTAGTACGATGTCGTGATCGCTGTTTCCTATGGATGGGAGTGGTTTGCATCTAAGTGTGTAAGCAGGATGTGATAGGAGCATTAAATCCAAGGTGTTATCTTTTCTTGTAGGAAAATCGACTATCTGCTCTAAACCATTGTCAGCTACAATTTCAAGGAATGTTTGGTTGGTTTTGATTGAATATTGTCTATTTATGATGGTTTGTTCTTCCCAGTTGATATCAGGTAGATTGAAGTCTCCTCCAATTACAAAGATGTCTCTGCGGTGTTTTTCTTTGATGGTGCTTATTTCTTCTTTGACCTTATTTAGGTAGTCTTCATCTGTTTTATCAGGAGGGCGGTAGAATGCACCTACAAGCATTTTCTTCTTTCCTTCTAAGCTAACACTTCCCGTTATCAGTTCTATGTCTTTGCTTTTTGTGATGTTTCCTAGTTGAAGTTGTTTTTTGGCCGCTATTAATACTCCTCCATGTGGATCTTTTGGGCGGTCTCTGCGTTATATATCAAATAGATAGTAGTCAGGGAATATTTCGCTTGATCTAAAAGTTGGGTCAAGCCACGTTTCTGTTCCAATTATGATATCTGGGTCTGTAGATTCTATGATTGTTTCGAGGAGTTTTCCCTTTTTCCTCAAGCTTTGGAAGTTGATGTTGAGTATTCTGACTTGTTTCTTATGGGTTGGTTTGGCTTTTGTAGGTTTTGGTGATGACGTCATGACAGGTGCGTCTGAGCTAAATGATGTTGCATTGAAGGATGGAGAATTGATGCTTGATCCTGATGTTGATGGAATTGATGCCTCACTTATGCTATCTACCAATAAGGGATTGGTTGACATATTCACTGATGAGTGCTTGCTGTCCCCGTTGCACGGTACTATATATAATATTGTGGAAGAATTGTTTGGCTTGAGACATGATGGACATGTCCATGTTTCTTCGCTGTTTCCTAATTTGCTGAACTCTGTTGTAGACATACCAATACATTGCCTGTGTGTCCACTTATCACAGTCATCACAGGCTATGGAATCAGTTTTACATGCTTTTTGACATATAGTGCATGGAAATCTTGGTCGTCTTGGTCCAGGGTTTGGTTCTATGCCACTCAATAGAAGTAGGATAAGTTGTTGTTTGCTCCTGTCTTTGATGGTTAACTTCTTACATGTGTTTAGGTTGTTTCTTAGCCAATAGTATATATTAATAGATGGTGTGATAGGGTCTTGGAATTGTTCACATAGATATATATTTACCCCATGTGTTACCTTTTCCTTGGGTATGTGGTGCTGACTTGGTGGAGTGTATGTGGTATATGGTGACAATGAGAAGCTTCCATTTTGTTGTTGGGTCCAAGTTACAAGAGCAAGAATGAATGTTGTGAAGTAGAACATCTTTTATTCTAGGTACTGAGTTACTAAGTACTTTCTGGTTATAACTGGTTGTTATTATCTAAGAGTGTCTCCGAGTCTGAAAAAGAAAACGTCAATGAAGACAGTGCAGTGTTTCCATGCGTAGTAGTAAAACCTGATAAGATCAAACTCGCCTAAACATTTTACCATTCGTCTTCTTAATGCACTGTCTCTGTTGTGTCTTCTCAAGATGTCAGAATAATGAGCTCAGTTCGTCTTGCTCCACTCTTATCTGTATTATTTCAGATTCTTGAATGATGTCAAAGCACTCTGTGTAGGTGTCAAGTAGAATATGTTTGGTTATGGCTAGACTTAGTAAGCGTTCTGGATGTATCCCGTCTTTGCTGTTGATTGACAGGTTCACCGATTTGCGTGTTTTGCCGCCTCTGAAGTAATATTTGCTAATTTTAACTGATGTTTTGTTTAGTTGGTCGATGATTTCCCAGATTTTGTAATTTAGTTCCTGAATTTGTCTAGTAATAATAAAGTCATCAACCTTGAATGTTTCTGGTTTTGGGTGACCTTTGTTCTTGTTCCAATGTCTAATTGACAATAATGGACAGTCTATAAGTTTAATTTCAGCGTTCTGGTATTTGTTGACTATCTTTATGGCTCTTTTATATTGGTCTACTATGTGGTCAACTGCCCTGTTGTTTTTGTATTTCAATTTTAGAAATTTTCTCTCTTTTAAGTTCCTGCCCAGAGATATATGATGATTTTGTAGTGCCGAGTTACTGTTTTTCTAATTCTAGAGTTGATTAGGTCCACTAATGTTTCAGTGGTTGCACCAGATATGCACCAAGTTTCTAGAGGGAAATCATTCCGTAGACAAGCGTTTCGAAGAGTATATCCTTTGCTATCAGACACTAGGATACAGGTTTTGTACTGGAATCCATCTGGAATTTGTGGTTGTTTCTCAATATATCGTTGTAATTTTTTGCTCATGAGTCTTTGTTTACATTGACAACACCAGAAGTTAAAATGTCAAATTTGTGGCGAATTCCCGCCAAGTGTCAAATTTTCACAATTAAGTACTTATTTGGATTAGGAGATCGTGGGATGGAATGCAATGTGTGTATGTATGTATTCCTGTAGTTTACACCCTGATGTTATTTTCTAGCTCTCAATCCGTCGTAGTTTCTGTTTTTGATGATCTTCAATAGCCCCTTTGAAAAAGACGACTGTCCTGCCCGAGCATGCGCATACCATTGAAGTCTCCTCCCCCTTCTAGACTTTTTCTTTTTTTTTACTTGTTGCTTCTTCATCCATCATTACATAAATTAACCACAATATAAATAGTGGTCAATAGAGGTCAACAGGAGACTGATAAGAAAGCTATTACACCAGATTGATAGATAAGCTCCTCCTTGTTATTTAGATAAGAACAGATTTGACCATGTGCTTTTGTTTACATATATAAATTAGCTAATTACACATTAATTGGATAATATACTGACATTTCTTTGATGTAATATGTTAGTGTACATATATATGTATTGAAAAATGCAAGAAAAGAAAATTCGATTAAAAATGCCATTTTGCCTCTAGTGCTACCTTAAAGTAGGACTTCAATAAAAAGAAAGGGGGGGGGGGGGGCATTGTTCCGTAAAAGATAGAGGAAATATGTTTACATACTTACGAAAACACTTAACACAATGCATTCAACAAGAAAAAAACATCAAGATTGGAAGTAAAAAAAAAATCTATATAACTTTAAATATGCAAAATTTCGGAATTTGGGTGGCTTTTAGACCACTTTTCAACATAAAAAAGCAATTTGTTGGCACATCCATAACCCATTAAGATGGACACTTCGCAAAAACTGCATTAAAATTGAATGAAAAATAAAAACTTTCAAATTTGGCAAATTAACTCTTTACGTCCTCTTTCAGTCAAATTTATCTCGAAAAACGGCAGAAAATAGGGAAAATCTGCCAACATACTACTGGAAGTCACTACACAATCAACAACAAACAAACAAAACCAGATCAAAATTCGATGAAAAATAAAAATTCTATATACCTTTCAAATATACGAAATTTCGGAATTCTGGACCCTTTTAAACCCTTTTTCGAAATAAAATAGTAAACATTGTTATGGCCAATCAATAACTCATAAAGATGAACACTTTGCAAAAAAAAAATGCATCAAAATTGGATGAATTTTTTTTTAATTCCCTCCTTTTGACCCCTTTTAAGTCATAACCAGTAATATCTGTAGTTGTTCATGTTCCACCAAAAACAAATGAACAATAAATAATTTGTAACTTTATATATGGACATGCCCTTTTGACACATTCTGATCAACAACAACAAAAATTGTAGGGGACCATCCTATGAACATTCCTATCCGGTTTGGTTCCAATTGACCCAGTGGTTTCAGAAAAGAAGATTAAAATGTAAAACTTTATGGACAACACCACCGACAGCGACACAGGACCAGAACGACAGATGCCAAATGATGGCAATACCTCACATGTCAGTTGAACTAAAATCGGGGGCTTCTTTCGAAAGTTCTGGCATTTTCTGTACAGACAAGAAGTTCCAGCTTAGTGTTTAATTTGGAAGCTCTTATACCTAGCTAGCATATGACATTGAATCCTCTGTGGGTAATTTTCTCGTTTTTCAGTTACAGATCTAATGTTGATTTGTTTTAAAATTGTAGGAAAAAGGAGACTTTCTTTCGGAAGTTCTGGTGTTTGCGTACGGACGAGAAGTTCCAACTCATTGTCTAATTCGGAAACTCTTATACCTAGCTAGCATATAACATTGAGTCCTGGGTGGGCAATTTCCTTGCTTTTCTGTTACAGATCTAATGTTGATCTGCATGGTTTAACGGTATAAAAAAGGGGAACTCCTTTCGGAAGTTCTGGGTTTTTTTTCGCACGGACAAAAGGTTCCAGGTAAGTGTTTAATTTGGAAGCTCTTATATCTAGCTAACAAAACAACTGGTTTAGATAATGTCTCCTTATGAACACTTAGTATGGTGGTCGTCTACTACTACATCGTATGGTAGTTGGATTTATGACTATCTCTGCAATCGGTGTCAATTGCCACAAGCCTTGTGAGTTAGAATTCCACTCAGACGAGGTGTACTCAATACAACATTATGTGATAAAGTTTGCCATTGACCTGCGGCAGGTCAGTGGTTTTCTCCGGATACTCCGGTTTCCTCCACCAATAAAACTGACCACCACGATATAACTGAAATACTGTTGAAAGTGGTGTTAAACTCTACTACAAAAACACATTAGTGTTCTATTTATATGATACTTAACTGTTGTATTGTTCCCGCTAGCTGGAAGCAAAGCATAGTAATTCCATTGTTTAAGGGTGGTATTAAAACAAAATCTGATCCTAACTCACATAGGGGCTTTCATTTCTCTCATGTTATATTTTGTAAAAGTATTTGAAAATGCACTGATTCTGAGATTACCAGAGTAAAAAAGTAACTTTCTTAATGCAAATCTAATGGCGTATCACAAACAATTTTGCAGTACCCATGTATCGTTCAATCTTCAAGATAGTATTGCTCCCAAACAATTTATAAATTATTTGCCCTTCCAATATTTCGATATTGAGCATACCTGATGAAGTTTATTCCAGAAACGGGTAATGGCACTAATATTGATATCTACGTTTTAATTACTATCACTGGGTCAATACCATTGATATTCTTATTCGATTTTGATGAAATTTTTACCAACAAAAGCAAGACCGTATCAAGTTTTCTTTGATTATTTTAAAATATTTTTTTATAGCACAGATTTTAAATATTCACCATTTAAAGTAATCTGAAATGCCAAAATCATTATTTTCAGTTTTCTAAAAATTTCTGATATATGTAAAGATTAATATATAAAGAACGTAAACCATTCACTTTTTGAGGGCTACGATGTATAATTCAGTAGAAAACGTCATTTTATTCTGTCTTCGATAATTCTTGCTAACTGGACAATAATGCAAATCATATGCTATTGACCTCAGATTTGAACTCATTCGGTAGAGATTGTGCACATGCTCCATTATAGTCTTGACAGGTAACATCATTTTCGTTTCGATTTACATTCCATTATTTTCCATTCAATCCACGATTAAAAATAATTTTCCCTTAGCGAAACGTTAAACAAGGATCTCTTTACCTGGAAAATAAATATATATCACCATCTATGATCTAAACCGCCGTAAATGTCTTTTAACGGCATTATGTGTATAATCAAGGACGTCTAAAGAATCTTATATACGTCCTTGGTATAATTCAGCAAATTTCGCGGGGCCCCGTAAGGGGACACTGCATATGCAACTTGTAATTATGTTTAAACATTTTTTTTTTATATCAAAAATGAATACTACTTTGTTTCAAATCTATTTAAAATTTATTTGGCCTAAGAGACAAGAATGTGAGAGAAAGCGCACATTCGTTATCTCATAATAATATATAGGCAAATAATTTGATTGTGAGGGGGCCTGGCAAGATTAGTCAGGTTAGAATATTTGACAGAAAATGCATTCGACACATAGTGCAGGACAGGTTATAACATTGTTTACTCAGTTCAGGCCAGATTATTAAAAAAAATTCTATGAAGCAAAGGCCAGAATTTTTTTTCCAACTTTGGGTGGCCAGATTATTTATTTCATTTACAAAAACTGCCAGATCCCTCTTGAGATGTCTTGGTTCTGTTTCGATTTCCCCAAATGGGGCCCCGTGTCATTCATTATTACCGATTTCAATGTTTTTGTCCAGTTTTTCGAATAAATTGATTAAGTCAGAATGAAATTCATTGCAGTTGATAATCTTTAAGGTAAAGCATACATGAAATAATTTCTTTGCAAGGCAAAAATGCAAGAAATTTAACTTCTTTCAAAACCAGAATGATACATGTGCTCACCTGTTTACGTTGGTGATGAAATTTCATGATCGGCAATCATCGGAACGGTGCATCCGAAAGTTAATTAGCCGCCATTGTCTTGACAAAACACGTACGAGATGGAATGATTTTCTGTTCTTAATCACAGATGATCGCGATTTTCGTCCTCAAACATGCACGAATGGTTTAGTTTTTAGGGAATGTAAACATATCAAGAATATTTTTGAAGATGTTTATTTCACCAAAAACTCGTTTCATATTACTTTAAGCACAAACTTAAATTATTTGTCTTCAAAGGTACTATCATTGTATTGTGTTTTTGAGTTCAAATTTAGTTTTGTGGGTTGTTTTTTTTAACTTGTGAACTCTTAAAATTCTTAGATTATAAAATTAATGCTCAAATTACAGTGTAAAACTACATTTAGCATCGTGTTATGGGTTTTCGTACTATTATCGATTATCCGATATAGTGATTAACAGTATTAACCCTTCATTCATATGACGATTGGAATTTTCAAAGAATGACTGGTTAAATATTTCTTTGTACATAAGATTGTTTTAAAAGCCATTCTTGTATTTTAATATACTCTCGATTATCTGGCAACTTTTGCTGTCGGTAAAATGGCGTCATATGTTTTCGTCACTCGTCGTAACTTCGGCTGATTCCGTACCTTCATCATACCTCGTCCGTATTACGATTGGAACTACTTTCGGAAATCTTCAATGAAGGAGGCATTAAAATAATTTCACTTTCGAATATTCGTCCAATAATAATATATTTTCATTCGTCGCAATGTCGGCTGATTCCGTACCTTCATCAAAGACTAATATTTTTCAATGCAAACTCATCTATTGTCGCCATTTTAGAACTTATTCGCGGTGCGCAATGTTTGATTGAAGTGATACGGTCTTCCGGCGAAGAAATGTGACGCGTAGACGCATAGACATCATACTCAAAAGATCACACGACAATCATACTGGAAATATATTGAAAATATCGTAACTCCAAAGGAGGAAGAACCACACTCGGGAATGAAAAAATTCTGGACATACATAAAACACAAACGTAAGGACAACATAGGAATTTCCTCTCTGATGATGGATGGCAAACTGTTTTGTGATCCAGCTTCAAAATCTAACATACTTAACCGTCAATTCAAATCTGCATTCTCAGCAAATTCTAAATTTACGAAAAAAGAGTTTATAAAATCTAAAAGAATGGACCCTAGCATTAAACATCAAACAATGAAACCATTTAATATCACAACAAATGGAATAACAAAACTATTAAAGAACCTTAATCCATACAAAGCACAGGGACCAGACAACCTCTCACCAAGAATACTCAAAGAACTAGCTGATGAGATCTCGCCTCTCCTCCAACTTATCTACACAAAATCCTTAGAAACAGGAGAAGTACCAGCAGATTGGCGTACAGCTAATGTCTCCCCAGTATACAAAAAAGGACTAAAATCTGCAGCTGAAAACTATCGACCAATTTCACTAACATCTGTTTGCTGTAAGATCCTGGAGCATATCATTGCAAGAAACATCATGCAACATGCAGAAAAAAAAAACATTTTATATCCACTACAACATGGATTTCGAAAAGGCCGTTCCTTTGAGACACAGCTCATTGAATTTGTAGACGATATTTCAAAGAATCTTCAAGAAGGCCGTCAAATAGACATACTTATAATGAATTTTGCCAAGGCCTTTGACAAAGTAAACCACAGTCTACTAATACATAAACTGAGATACTATGGAACTGATGGGAAAACAACAAGATGGATCCAAAACTGGTTAGAAGATAGACAACAAACAGTAGTGCTAGATGGAGTTTCGTCGGAAGCAGTAAGTGTTGACTCTGGTGTACCCCAGGGCTCAGTACTAGGACCAGGACTCTTCCTTTTCTACATCAACGACCTCCAGTCAAGACTAACCTCCAAAGTCAGACTCTTTGCTGATGATACCATCATATACCTCACTATCGCAAATGAAGATGACGCATCAACACTTCAAGAAGACCTCAATAAGCTCGGCCAATGAGAAAATGAATGGTGTATGAAGTTCCATCCAGATAAATGCAATGTCCTAAGAGTAACAAATAAAACAAAGACTGAGGCAAACTACCATCTGCATGGTCACACTCTAGAGCTAGTAACATCAGCTAAATATCTTGGATTAACAATCACCAATAAGTTGCAGTGGGATCAGCACATAAACAATATAACTGCTAAAGCAAATAAAACTCTAGGATTCCTCAGGAGGAACCTGAAAATTCCATCAATCAGGATTAAAGAACAAGCCTACCAAACGCTTGTTCGCCCGTTGGTTGAATATGCCAGTACTGTTTGGAATCCTTATACGAAAACAGAAATAAACAAAATTGAAGCCGTACATTAAATTTTAAGAAGAGCAGCTAGATATGTCGTCAGCAACCAGAGAAACCGATCTAGTGTCAGCAACATGCTCCAGAGACTCAAATGGAGACCTTTGGCAAACAGGAGAAAAGATGCAAGACTGATGATGATGTCAAAATTGATAGAGAGCTAGTATCCATCACCAAAGAAAACAGACTAATACCACCTTGTCGACGCTCTCGAAATACACACAACAGGGCATTTCAAATAGAATCCTGTCGTATTGACACCAGAAAGATGTCATTTTTCCCAAGAACAGTGAGGGATTGGAATCTGCTGCCACCAGACATTGTGGAGCTGTACACACCTGAAGCCTTTAAGGCCAGGATTGTGTCCCTTTAGCCGCCAGGCAGTCCCAACATGTACATGTATATACATTTGTAGTTTTAATTGTAAATAAGCCCCATTAAATCATTATCCCACACACTTGATTAGTTCAACTAAAATGTGCAGTCCAAAAGTCATTGCATAATCTTCAACATGATGAAGGAGGCAATTACATGGCAGAAACAGAAATATCAAATACCGTATTACAGCCGAGGTATTGAGGGAGAGAAGCGGACTCACCTGAGGTTTGCCGATTGATATTTTCGTATGAAGTAAAATCAGGGCCGATATATGGGATGAAAACGAATATAAAATCCGGAAATGGCTGGTTTTAAAATTTCATGGTTCTGGCCATCTACAAATCATACTACATCTAAATAAAATAACAGAATGTTTGAAAATGACCACTTTCAAAATTGTGTTTACTTTTGATGTTTTTTTTAGTGCTGAAACCACATGCACTGCAAGATGACATGTATTTTATATAAGGAACAGGCACATTTCAGTCAGCTCTTTTGTTTACAAGTACGATCAGTGACCCCATGACAGGAAGAGCCGGTGTCTGAGAGGCAGATGACATAGTTCAATTTTATATAGCCCTTCTGGATTTTTTTCCAGCTACTTTATAAATGAAGTAAATTTTTAGCATTACAAAAAGTATGGTTCAGTAGGTAGGTGCACTATTTTTGGTACTTACGTCTTTAAAAGCAACCTTGAACATTTTTGACAGATGTCACGTTGGAGTCCTGTTTACGTTCCAGAAATAGAAACCGGAAGACACGTCAAATCAAAATAAAATGGACGATACGAAAACACATACCGTGACGATAATTCTGCCTTTGTTGGTAAAAATTTCATCAAAATCTAACAAGAATTGACTTTGGAATAATGTTTTGAAAAAATGTGGTTATATTTGAAATATACAATAAAAAAATTACAGAGACCGAATACTTTTTGCAGGTCTCTGTACAATGTAGTCAGTTTAAAACTTCAATATTTATGGGGCTGTCATGGTCGTGATGGTATGGTAGTTGGATTTATAATTACCTATGCAATCAGTGCCTAATACCACTAACATTAAGAGTTTGAATTCCACTCAGACGAGGTCTACTCGATACAACATTAAGTGATAAAGTTGGTCAGTGACTTTCGGAAAATCGGTGGGTTTCTTCAGGTACTCCGGTTTCCTCCTTCAATAAAACTGACCCCCACAATATAACTGAAATATTGTTGAAAGTGGCATTAAACACCATAACCCAACCCCAACCCCCTCAATATTCAAATATATCTATTTTAACATTAATGTTTTTTTTTATTACTTTATTTAAAAAAATAAGTCTGTGATCTTTGAGCTATGAACTACACTCAATTTCAATAATAATATCGCCATTTTTTAATTTCGTAACCTCAACATCTTCAATAAATGTACGATCACCACAGTCTTCTAACACTCTTTCAATGCTACAGTTTTCGATTGCATCATGCATAACTTGCAGAATTGTGTATGGTGTTAAAATCTGGTCTCCTGATTTTTCCTTGGATTTTACACAGAGTCTGTGAGGAAGATTAATTTGAAATTCTGAATCACCAAATGATATATAAATATTATTTTCAAATCTAGCAAATATCTCAGTCTGAAGAGCCCTACGCTGTTTTTTACAATATCTGTCTAACGGGACGTCTAGTTGACAATCAATTGATAATGGTGGACGGATATAATAGGAATCATCGGGATACGAACTGTCATAACCATCAACCTTGAACAGCCATGCAAGTTTAAGAATGTCTTCCTCTGTCTCGATGTCATCCATTTTGAATACATTTTCAGTAGTAATTAGACCATTACTTATCTGTAAACAAACAAAATACTGATTTTCAGACAAAATAAATCACACCTGACATTAAACAATTACAGTGATTTGATTTGATTTATTGTGTTTAATGCCACTTTCTGCAATATTTCAGCTACATGTATATCATGGCGATCAGTTATAATGGTGGAAGAAGCTGGAGTATCCAGAGAGAACCACCGACCATGGGCAAGCAACTGATAAACTTGATCACTTGCGGCTGTGAGTCGAGTGCACCCGGAGAGAACCACCGACCATGGGCAAGCAACTGATAAACTTGATCACTTGTGGTTGTGAGTCGAGTGCACCCAGAGAGAACCACCGACCATGGGAAAGCAACTGATAAACTTGATCACTTGCGGCTGTGAGTCGAGTGCACCCAGAGAGAACCACCGACCATGGGCAAGCAACTGATAAACTTGATCACTTGCAGCTGTGAGTCGAGTGCACCCAGAGAGAACCACCGACCATGGGCAAGCAACTGATGAACTTGATCACTTGCGGCTGTGAGTCGAGTGCACCCAGAGAGAACCACCGACCATGGGCAAGCAACTGATGAACTTGATCACTTGCGGCTGTGAGTCGAGTGCACCCAGAGAGAACCACTGACCATGGGCAAGCAACTGATAAACTTAATCACTTGCGGCTGTAAGTCGAGTGCACCCAGAGAGAACCACCGACCATGGGCAAGCAACTGATAAACTTGATCACTTGCGGCTGTGAGTCGAGTGCACCCAGAGAGAACCACCGACCATGGGCAAGTAACTGATAAACTTGATCACTTGTGGCTGTGAGTCGAGTGCACCCGGAGAGAACCACCGACCATGGGCAAGCAACTAATAAACTTGATCACTTGTGGCTGTGAGTCAAGTGCACCCTTTTTCAACAATTACAGTGAAACCTGTTTAAACCGAAATCCTGTATAAACCCAACTTTCAATAAAGTCCTAATATAGGAAATTTTTTGTTAATTTAACCTGTATGAACTGCACACCTGTCTATTCCGAACACAAAAGTTGGTCCCAAGGAGGTTCTGTTTAGACTGGTTTCACTGCATTTACAATAGATAAATATTTATGTTACATTTTACTTACACACTAATTATCAGTGTTGTTCTGATTATCAATAATAATAGGGTTAGGATTATGGTGCTTAACGCCACCAACCTGTCGCAAGTCACTGACAAACTTTATCACACAATGTTGTATCAAAAATCAGTTGATTTCAGTAAAAAAAAAGGGATCATCAAGCTTAAAAATATATTTTCCCTTTAATTTATATACTGAAGGAATGATAATGGAGTCTTTCTAAGAATCACTTAATTGTGTCTTTCAAAGCTAGGAATCATAGGTAAGTACTACCCACAATTCCTCTTTCTTCTTCCTGTTCAGTTGTCGGTTGAATTTGAATTTTTTTTATCATGTATCATCAGCATTAATTATCATTGTCAGTCCAAAATGATTCATTATTTTTGGCACAGAGTGCTTTCAGATCTCATATTTAACATTTGTGACATTTGGAAAAAGGACCAACTGAGGACACTAAGTCTTGGTTGGCAAGTTTGGTTAAAATTGGCTCAGTCGTTTCAGAGATATCGAAAGGAGATATTTCTATTTTTAGAAGGCCACAATGAAGGAGGATAGACCTGTTGAACACAATTTTCAAAGAGGACTCTTCCAGCAAAGTTTGGTTAAATTGCCCCTGTGGATTTGGAGATCTCGAATACTGTAGGCCAAAAAGGTCATTACTATTATCAAGTCGGAGTCGAATGCATTTAAATGTGTCTTGATCAAGAGCAGGTAACTCTCTTATAAGGTCACTTTTTCATTGTGGAAGGAGTAATCTTATAAAATGAGGACTGCTGTACTTAAAACATCACTGACCTGTTACAAGTCTGTGATAAACTTCATCATATAAAGTACACTTTGACCGAAATTAGCAGAGATGGGCAAAGATTGTATTTATACTATAAAAATATCACCGACCTGTTACAAGTCTGTGATAAACTTCATCATATAAAGTACACTTTGACCGAAATTAGCAGAGATGGGCAAAGATTGTATATATACAATAAAAATATCACCGACCTGTTACAAGTCTGTGATAAACTTCATCATATAAAGTACACTTTGACTGAAATTAGCAGAGATGGGCAAAGATTGTATATATAAAACAGATGTGAATTTATCTACTATAAGATAGCCACCTCAACAACCCTTGTAAGCAAGGTGGTACAAGGATATTTTTAACCCTGCTCTGATAGGTTCATCAGACTTTACCTTGATGTTTACTACTGATAATGAATGCCTTATTAGAATCATAGTACAGTGGAACCTGTTTAATCCGACACACCAAGGGACCAGGGAAATGTGCCGGATTGT
Source organism: Bathymodiolus brooksi (assembly GCA_963680875.1). Classification (NCBI taxonomy): domain Eukaryota; kingdom Metazoa; phylum Mollusca; class Bivalvia; order Mytilida; family Modiolidae; genus Bathymodiolus; species Bathymodiolus brooksi. The sequence goes on along the minus strand of OY804590.1, from coordinate 45,048,311 downwards.
ACAGGATGTCGGAATATTTATCTTTTACCTTTATAAGAAATTGTGTATGTTTGATTAAGTAAGATGGTTTAAATAATTAGAATTACAAATGTCTTGTGATAGCAGCCATCTTGAATTTCTGATTTAAATTTTTTTTAACTTTTCATATGTTAATGAGCAAGTATGCAAAGTTTTCAGGAATTCCTCATTTAAAATGTTGGAAGATTTGCACACACAAACTTTTGTGACTGACAGAAGGTCAGAACAAGAACAATATGTCTCCTCATGAACAGGGATGGGAGGAGACATAATTAATAGTGAGGTTTGAATTTTTCACATTACAATCAAACACTTTAAGCTTACCTCAGTTGACTTAATTCCTATAGTCCATAGCAATGGGTTGTCTGTTTCTATGGTAACAATATTTGTTTTATCACTCTCTAGTGTGTTTGATGTGCTAATTAGATCTCCAAACTTTAATCTATGGTTTTCTGTAATATAAAATAAGTTCTTTAATAATCTAATTCAAGTGGAGGTCCTGAAAACTGGTCAAGCATGACATTAATAACCAGAAGCTCTCTAGAGCTTGTAAATTTTGCTCACCTTCTTTCTATAGGCATTGAACAAAAAAAATCTGTAACTTCTTATCAAAGTGATTTACCTCTTTTGTTCTATTTAATGTAAAGCAGCTATGTCGGTTGGTTGGTGGGATCATAGGATTATGAGGACTAATATTCAGCAAAAATGCATACAATAGGTTTTAGTTTTTGGTGTTTAATGCCACTTTCAACAATAATTCAGCTATATCGTGGCAGTCAGTTTTATTTGTGGAGGAAACTGGAGTACCCGGAGAAAAACCACCGACCTGCCGCAAGTCACTGACTAACTTTATTAAATAATGTTGTATCAGGTACATTTTGCCATGAACGGGGTTCGAATTTACAACTTTAGTGGTGATGGGCACTGATTGCATAGGTAATTGTAAGTCCAACTACCATATGATCACAATGGCCCCCATGGGATTATGAGGACTCATATTTAGCAAAAAAAGGATACAATAAAACTACCCTTAAAAATAAAAATTTCTGCTCATTTAGATTTTAAATGTAAAACTTTTTTGGTCAAAAATCAGAAAAATGCAAAATTTTTCGGCAAAACCCATAATACCTCTCGTACTACAAAAAAAAATGCCACATGATGGTTAAAGCTCACTGAATCCTTTGGATCTGGTGACCTGAAAATTGCAGGATATTTATATATCAGATAAACTAGAGGCTCACCTGATTATACAGTTTGTATCAGGTTTTAGGTTCAATCAATTCTACATCTTGAGAAAAATTATTCATCAATTTTCACATAAGGTCCTATGTTAAAAATTTTAGCCATTAGTCTGTTTTATTACCTCTCATATCTCTGCAACAGTAAAAACTAGAGCAAAAAGGAAGTTAAAAAAATAAAGAATTCAATGGAAAACATGGTCTACTATGCTCATCTGAGGAAACAAATTGTCAATTCTTTGCATTTTTAATTTTTTATATACAAAATTTTGACAATCATTATTATATATTTAGTCCTACATTTTGAGTCTTTAATCAAACAAATTTGAATCCTTCCAAGAAGAGATCGAGCTAGAACAGGAATGATTTGGACTTTTTTTCAGGAATGAAATTTACAGCATTTTGTATGTATGATAAAAATAGTTTTAAAAAGTAAGAATAGTAACTTATTGACATTGTCTTTCTATGTCTAATGTTATCTGAGTTGAAACAATTGTTTGTTCCAATTCTATTTAACTATTATTACATCACAATACATTAACCATTATTATCATTAGTGTTGTATGAATCTGAAAATTGGTGAAACTAGTAGAAAGTATCTCCATTCCTTACAGTCCTTTTTTCTTTAAATAAATAATAAACAAGAACTATCTTTAAAAAAAAAAGATGTACGACGAAGCACAAATATTATATTCTTCTACGAACAGTATTTCACTGAAATAACCTAAACATATTGGTTTTATAGGATTTGATAAGACATGTAAAACCTTGCATCCTACTTAATGTGCAAGGAATCGTTAATAAATAGTAACAGTGTCCACTGATCTTGGACCGAGGACGGGACTGCCAGACAAAATTTTGAAAGGGGATCACCAAAGGATTATTTTAGCAAAGCTTGAATCCATGATTGGCCCAGTAGTTTAAGAGGAAAACAATTAAAATTTCATCCACCTTTTCTGTTTTTAGCAACAGTGGCCATGTTGGTTGGATGTCTGGATTGCCGCACACAACTTTGAAAGGGGGTCATCAAAGGACTAAGCAAAGTTTAGTTCCAATTGGCCCAGTAGTTTCAGAGATGAACATTTTTTGAATTTCATCCCTCTTTTTTATTTTTAGTAACAGCGACCATGTTGGTTGGAGGTTGGGACTGCCAGACACAATTTTGGAAGGCGATCACCCACAGACCATTCCACCAAAGTTTGGTCTCAAGTGGCCAAGTGGTTTCAGAGGAGAATATTTTTAGTAATTGTGTACGGACGGACGACCGACGCAAAGTGATGACAAAGGCTCACATGACCCTTTGGGTCAGGTGAGCTAAAAAAGGGGGTGCATATTATTTCCTATCCGTGGTCAAATCTAAAAAAATTCTTGTGATGAGGAAGAATGACCACAAAACTTACATAAATACCCTTGGTGTACCACACTGTCATATAGCCATGGGTATTTTTGCTCATTTTTCATTGAACTGAACACCCTGGCATCTGGTACCATGACCTCTGGAGCACAACTGTCCGAATCAGAGTGATAGTCAGATTGTGAATATCAACATCACCACTATTTGCACTATTTACATGTTGTTGGATGTCATTTGAAGCTGTGTTAGGTAATAAAGAATTTGAATTGGTTGTTTTTGGAGTGACATTCGCAGTGGTAACAAGGCGTTCAGCTTCTGGGCATGGTGTATCAGTACTTGGTGTCGGTGACCGGTAGGGCTGACTCCACCTAATCCCACTTTTTTTTAAATTCATTAAAGAAATCTCAAATTTCAAGTGGGAATAGCTGTAATTATTGCATAAACAATGTGCAAACATTGGGGCTTAGGGTGTATAAACAAAAACTCATTACTAGTAACTGCAGGTAAACCTTGATTAGAGAATGGAGAACTAATATATATTAATTTATCATTTTTATTCTAATATAAAAAGACATACAGATACATACATGAATAAGTGATATCTCTATCAATACATTTATATTTTAACATCCATAGAACTTATTATTTATTTTTAAACTACATGAAATAATAAACAAGCATGTCTTAGCTTATGTTTGTTACTATTCATTTTGTAATGAAATTCTTATGATTCATGTTTTTTTTCAAAGGTATAAATATTAAAGATATTTTACTATTTATGTCATACTTGATTTCACTCCATATGAAAAAAATGTTTCATTCCAATTTCTAATTTTTATTAACACTTGCTTCACTCAAATATTTTCCCTTTTTCTGCAATTTTTGACATAAAATACAGGTACATCACAGGTAATAATTAATTAGATACTAATTGCAAAAACAACATAATTAACTGCAACAACATCTATTGAGTATTGGAATACCTGGAATAGGTTTTTTTAAATGGGATTAGATAGACGACATCACCGGTACAGTAGTGGGTCGGACTCACTTCAAAGCACAAACAGTTTCACTAGCTTTATTAACGTCATCAACCACATTTTTCTCCTGGAGGAAGTAAAACTTTTTTTAATTCAAGTTACATGTAGGCTACTTGCTTCCATCATTACTGGTCAATTTCTTAGCAAATTATGCAACATCGTGACATTTTTATTTTTTGCAAATCACATGACATATTTACTGTTTTTTATTAAAATTTTATATTAAATTTATTTAAATAAACATTTATTCCAAATACTACAGATTTCCACTTTCGTTTTCTGAAGTTTTATCGCAGTCCGGTAAACAAATCAAGCGACCCAATATACTGTACTGGTTCCCGGTATCTTGTGCGTAGTATTTCGCTTGGTTAATCAAAACAAATAGAAACCAGATCATAAGCGTGAAAATGTCATTTGAAAAAGCTTTTATTAACCAGTTTTTACAAATAATTTTATCACATGCTATTGGGAATTTTCCCCCATGAAATTGGGGAAAACACTTTTTTCACATTGGGACTGGTACCGATATTTGACCCAAAAAAACACAGTCGGAAAATCACTGCAAGCATTTTAACTCCGTTCTCCGTACTCCTACCAAATTTGTATTATTCTCCAATCAAAAAGTTAGAAAATATTTTCATCTTTAAAATTGCTAGGCAACAACGTCCATAGTAAAAGTAGGTCAAAAGCGATCGTATACGACTTAGTCGGAAATTTTTTTTTATTACGGAATGACTTCATTTCGTATTGGTGAATAAATTAAATTAATTTACATAGCAATTTCTACCTTTATTTCCAGCAATTAAAAGTCAGAAAAAGACTGAATTTTTTTCTTCAGTCAATATTCAAATATCACATAGAGTTATCTTTCTTTGTTCAGCAGATTTGTTATATAGAGGTGATCATTAAAGCAGGTTTTGACTGTATTCTTATTGCCTGGAGAAATTTACCTAGGTTCCACTTGAGACCTTGTGTGGTGACAGAATTACAAGGTTCACCGATCGGTATCAATCCACACCATTTACCACATGTCTTAGGATCTACATGTATTCTATGCTGGCCCTATTTACATATCAAAGCACAATTAAAATATTTAATAAAAGCATATTTGTCGACTCATTTATAATTTGTTTTGTATTTTATTTTTAACCTGAGGGTCGTCATGGTCGTGATCGCATGGTAGTTGGATTTACAACTTCCTATGCAATCAGTGTCTATAACCACTCACCTTGTGAGTTCAAATCCTGATCATGGTGAGGTGTACTCGATACAACATTATGTGATAAAGTTTGTCGGGGACTTGCGACAGATCTGTGGTTTTCTACAGCTACTCCAGTTTCTTCACCAATATAACTGACCGCCACGATATAACTGAAATATTATTGAAAGTGGCGCTAAACACCATAGCCCTAATCCAAACCCTATTTTTAATCTATTTTGTGTTTTTATTTTTATTCTGTTTTGTATTTTGTTTTAAATCTGTTTTATATTTTCAATACAAATTTTCTGAAGTTTTTTTTATATCTGTAATTACCAGTAATTATCCAAAACAAATAAATAATTGGTATGAAAGTCTTCCAGGATATTTATCAAAATCGGAATTCAAATATAGACTTGTGATGTCCTGAATATACAAAGGCAAAAATTTGCCACATACAAAGTTCTATGATAAACAAAAATGTAGAAGTTTATGTTATCTTAAGAAATTTCTAATTTTAGAAACAATTGCCATAGTTTTGAAATTGTTTATTCCATAATTATTGTATTATTATTGGTCAGGCAAGTAATACATTATTTTGGCTATTTCAAAAAATCTAATTTTAGAAACAGTTGCCATAGTTTTGAAAGTGTTTATCCTGTAATTACTGTAATTATTGGTCAGGCAAGTAATACATATAAAACAGAATGGCTTCACATGCAAAGTTCCCATCATACAAGCAAGCAGCTGTTACCAACATACATTTGTAAATAAAGCATGCATAATAGGGGAGCAGCTTGAACAGCCATATATCTTCCAAATATTTTGTTGACAAGCAAATGAGGAATGACATAGCTTCATATTCAAACTTTTATTTTGAAAGAAGCTCAACATGAAAACGAATATCTTATTAGCACAGATGATAGCTAATAATAGCTTATATTAGGAGAGGACCCCAAAAAGGGTGGGCAAGCTTCAAAAAGTCCCTAAAAATTTGTTTTTATCATTTGGCTTCTAAGGTGATTTACTGCACATATCATTCTTCCCTGCTCAAATTTCAGTTGTTTCAAAAAATGTTTTGCCAAAAAAAGTGGGGGGAGGGAACATGCTCCCTGGCTTCCAAGGTCCCCCTTAGACCCGTGAGATTAAAATAACTAGAGGCTCAAATGAAAATAATATCGTCTGAATCATACTAGCACTTTTTCTTTCAAGTCAACAACATGAGATATTTGACAGGGAATTTTTCACTACAGCAAATCTTACAAACTGTAAAGTGGGTATTAGTTTGATAATGATTATTATTACTCTCAACACAGTTGTCAAACAATGGTGCCTATGCTGACCTACAGCCCTGACACAGGGTATACAGAATAGATTGTAAATAACTTACAGGTTTCAGGAGGAATGCCACAGTGTCTTCTGAAAAGAGCATAATATGAGCATCACAAAATTTTCTAGCTTCAAACAGACTGTTGACATTGGCAAATAAATGGTCAAATCTTCCTCCAAATGATCCTAATACTACTATTTCCTTTATCTGCAATTATAGCAATTTTATTTCCTTTATCTGCAATTACATGTATAATAATTGTATTTCCTTTATCTGCAATAATAGCGATTTTATTTCCTTTATCTGCAATTGTAGCAATTTTATTTCCTTTATCTACAATTGTAGCAATTTTATTTCCTATATCTGCAGTTATAACAATTTTATTTCTTTTATCTGCAATTACAACAATTTTATTTCCTTTATCTACAGTTAGAATAATTCTATTTTCCTTTATCTGCAATTATAACAATTTTGTTTTCCTTTATCTGCAATTATAGGAATTTCTTTGTGTTAGCAAGTAATTCAATGATTGGTGGTTTGGGTTTATGGTGCTTAATGACACTTTCAACAATATTTCAGCTATATTGTGGAGGTCAACTTTATAGGTGGAGGAACCCGGATCACCCAGAGAAAACCACTGATCTGTCACAAGTCATTGACAAACTTTATCATATAATGTTGTATTGTTGAATGATTGTGTTCTGTTTGAATGAGCTTTAGAAACTGGTAGAAAAGCGAGCTTTTCTGGTCTGTTTCACAACGACTGCAAATTAATTTTGTGATTGTATGGTAGTTGGATTTACAACTATCTGTGCAATCAGTGCCTATCACCACTAAAGTTGTGAGTATGAACCCCATTCATGGCGAACTGTAGTCGATACAATATTATGTGATAAAGTTCATCAATTACATGTGACAGGTCTGTGGTTTCCTCTGGGTACTCCGGTTTCCTCCCCCACTAAAACTGACTGCCACGATATAACAGGAATAATGAGGAAAGTGGCATTTAACACCATAATCTAACTAACTAACTTTAACCTCAAATATATATCAAACATACATACATTGTTGGAAAATATATAATTTATTTGTACGAGCTTTAGAAACAGGTAAAAAAGCGATCTTTTTTATTTGTTTTGCAGCAACTGCAAATTAATTTGATATTTACCAACAATGTATGTACCGGTATCTTGTGTTTATCCAGCAATGTCAAAAAGTCCAAAACAACTGCCAAATTGTCTGAAAAGAGCAGAAGCAATTGTCATTCTAATTGTTTTTAATGTGAAGTCCATGCTTATACTGTTACCGTTTTTTACCGTAACTCTACAGGAATCAGGTACTAGAAATGCTTTATTACGTCCATGACTAAATAACACTACAGTTTATTTTACCCCTTTATTAGTACTCAAAATCACACAATTGCAGTATAAATCATAATATTTGCATTGCACTAGACCAATACACTGAGATTAATGCTTTATTTGTCAATACCTTATTCCATTATGATGCATGCTTAGCAGAAGCAACAAAAAGCAACTTTATAGTCTTTGGATAGACTCTTATCAGCATAAATCTGTGATAGAACTCACGATCTACCATACCCGAGAGAGCATATGTCAAGGCAGTTGTGTTGAGCAATTAAAAAAATAAAATGAATTAAAATGTAAATAAAGGGTGCATAAAAATAAAATTGCACGAAGATCGTTTACTGTACAACAACTTTGTAGAGAGGATTTTACAACAGGTGATAGGCATAGAGCAGGAATATCTTACCCCCTCAAGGCACTTTCAAAGCCCAATATCACAAAAAAAATCTCAGAATAGCATCTGAGTTTGCTCAGAGCAAATCGACTGAAATTCAAGTAAAAATTGAGAATTAAGTAGTTTGTTTCCAGAAATTAAGGTCTCAATCAGTTTTGTTGTGTGAGTAATTTTGTTATATTATCTATATTTTAATTGTCTTTTTCACTGCTGTTGTATTATCTATCTAGATTGTAATTTCTGTTTTTCACTGCTGTTGTATTATCTATCTGGATTTTAATTGTCTTTTTCACTGCTGTTGTATTATCTATCTGGATTTTAATTGTCTTTTTCACTGCTGTTGTATTATCTATCTGGATTTTAATTGTCTTTTTCACTGCTGTTGTATTATCTATCTAGATTGTAATTGTCTTTTTCACTGCTGTTGTATTATCTATCTGGATTGTAATTTCTGTTTTCAAGTGCTGTTGTATTATCTATCTAGATTGTAATTGTCTTTTTCACTGCTGTTGTATTATCTATCTAGATTGTAATTGTCTTTTTCACTGCTGTTGTATTATCTATCTGGATTGTAATTGTCTTTTCCAATGCTGTTGTATTATCTATCTGGATTGTAATTGTCTTTTCCAATGCTGTTGTATTATCTAGCTGGATTGTAATTGTCTTTTTCACTGCTGTTGTATTATCTATCTAGATTGTAATTGTCTTTTTCACTGCTGTTGTATTATCTATCTGGATTGTAATTGTCTTTTTCACTGCTGTTGTATTATCTATCTGGATTGTAATTTCTGTTTTTCACTGCTGTTGTATTATCTATCTGGATTGTAATTGTCTTTTCCAATGCTGTTGTATTATCTATCTAGATTGTAATTTCTCTTTTTCACTGCTGTTGTATTATCTATCTGGATTGTAATTTTCTTTTTCACTGCTGTTGTATTATCTATCTAGATTATAATTTCTCTTTTTCACTGCTGTTGTATTATCTATCTGGATTGTAATTTTCTTTTTCACTGTTGTTGTATTATCTATCTAGATTGTAATTGTCTTTTCCAATGCTGTTGTATTATCTATCTGGATTGTAATTGTCTTTTCCAATGCTGTTGTATTATCTATCTAGATTGTAATTTCTCTTTTTCACTGCTGTTGTATTATCTATCTGGATTGTAATTTTCTTTTTCACTGCTGTTGTATTATCTATCTAGATTGTAATTTCTCTTTTTCACTGCTGTTGTATTATCTATCTGGATTGTAATTTTCTTTTCCAATGCTGTTGTATTATCTATCTGGATTGTAATTTTCTTTTTCACTGCTGTTGTATTATCTAGCTGGATGGTAATTTCTCTTTTTCACTGCTGTTGTATTATCTATCTAGATTGTAATTGTCTTTTTCACTGCTGTTGTATTATCTATCTGGATTGTAATTTTCTTTTTCACTGCTGTTGTATTATCTATCTGGATTGTAATTGTCTTTTTCACTGCTGTTGTATTATCTATCTGGATTGTAATTTCTGTTTTTCACTGCTGTTGTATTATCTATCTGGATTTTAATTGTCTTTTTCACTGCTGTTGTATTATCTATCTGGATTGTAATTTCTGTTTTTCACTGCTGTTGTATTATCTATCTGGATTGTAATTTTCTTTTTCACTGCTGTTGTATTATCTATCTGGATTGTAATTTTCTTTTTCACTGCTGTAGTATTATCTATCTGGATTGTAATTTCTGTTTTTCACTGCTGTTGTATTATCTATCTGGATTGTAATTTTCTTTTTCACTGCTGTTGTATTATCTATCTGGATTGTAATTTTCTTTTTCACTGCTGTTGTATTATCTATCTGGATTGTAATTTTCTTTTTCACTGCTGTTGTATTATCTATCTGGATTGTAATTTTCTTTTTCACTGCTGTTGTACTATCTATCTGGATTGTAATTGTCTTTTTTACTGCTGTTGTATTATCTATCTAGATTGTAATTTTCTTTTTCACTGCTGTTGTATTATCTATCTGGATTTTAATTGTCTTTTTCACTGCTGTTGTATTATCTATCTGGATTGTAATTTCTGTTTTTCACTGCTGTTGTATTATCTATCTGGATTGTAATTTTCTTTTTCACTGCTGTTGTATTATCTATCTGGATTGTAATTTTCTTTTTCACTGCTGTAGTATTATCTATCTGGATTGTAATTTCTGTTTTTCACTGCTGTTGTATTATCTATCTGGATTGTAATTTTCTTTTTCACTGCTGTTGTATTATCTATCTGGATTGTAATTTTCTTTTTCACTGCTGTTGTATTATCTATCTGGATTGTAATTTTCTTTTTCACTGTTGTTGTATTATCTATCTGGATTGTAATTTCTGTTTTTCACTGCTGTTGTATTATCTATCTGGACTGTAATTTCTGTTTTTCACTGCTAATGTATTATCTATCTGGATTGTAATTTTTGTACTGTTCTCTCTCATTCATACTTCTCCATCTTCTCACTTGATTTTATAAAGGCTTACAGGAGCCCTATCGCTCACCTGGTAAAGATGGTTTATTAAACTATTGTATATAGTACCATATGCTAAATTACATGTAAATCCAACTATCATACGATCACGGCTTCGACGGCCCCTGTTTAATGAAAAGAAATCCTAATTTGCATATTCTATGAAAATCACCAAAATTCAAAATTTTATAGAAAATCTGGAATACCCCTCCAACAGCACATTATCAGATGAGCTGAAAGGCTCCCCACTTCGTGGCAGCTTGATATTATTTTTGGGCCTCCTGTTTGAAAACAGGTTCTGCTAGAATCCCATATAGCACACTAAACCTTTATTTTGTTCCAAGCATCAATGTTTTAAATTTCAGAATCGATAAAGTTATTGTGAAAAAAATGTTGTGTCTACAGATGGGAACCTACAACAATACACACATACCATATAACAACCTCAAAAAAATTTGCAGTCGCATAAAAAAATTAGGAATTATAGCATTTCACCTGCATTCATTTTGTCATTCAGGAAAAAATATTTCTTTAAGATTACCGGAACTGACATTATTAATTGTTGTAAAAAATTATTTAAATGCATAAAGTTTGTTTCATTGTAGTTAAGAAGAGTTTGAAGATACCAAATGGGTATTCAGAACCAGTAATCGATGAAGGACAGACAACACTATGGCCAAAAGAAAAAGGACAAAAGGACAAACAACAATCTACCAAACATACACATAAAACTGAAGATCGAGTAACATGAACCCCACTAAAAAGTGGGATGAACTCAGGTGCTCTGGAAGGGTAAGCAGTTCCTGCTCCACAAGCGACACCCGTCGTGTTAATCTAATAAAGTTTGTTTCATTATAATCAAATTAAGAGTTTTCTAAAATACCTGTTTCTCTTTGATCTTCTCTGATATAATTCTGAGGGCTTTTGTGAAATCTGTATAGTTCTGATCTGGAGTTTTAATTACTTCGACTCCCTGAATATAAAATAAAATAATATACTAAAAGTATTTTCTTCTCAGAAGAGGTCCTGCTAATCTCAGCTTAATTATACATGTATATAATAAAAGATTTTTTTTTCTAACCGGATGTATTTTGCAAAAGTGAAATGATACTTCACAAGCATTTATTTTTCAAGGTCATCTTGGGGCCACTGTGGTCATGATCGTATAGTAGTTAGATTTACAAGTACCTGTGCAATCAATGCCTATCACCACTACAGAGGCATACTTGATTCAACTTTATGTGATGAAGTTTGTCAGTGACTTGCGGCAGGTCAGTGGTTTTCTCAGGGTACTCTGGTTTCCCCCCACGACCAAAACTGAAATACTGTTGAAAGTGGTGTTAAACACCATAACCATAACCACTGAAGGACACATTGAATATGCATATATTTTGTACAGAGACATTCAAAAAGTATTCGGTCACTGTAATTTTATACTACAGTATATACATTTGTATTTCCATAAAACCACATTTTTTTCAAAACATTATTCCAAAGTCAATTCTTGTTCAATTTTGATAAAAAATATTTACCAACAAAGGCAGAATCAAATGTAGTTCACACATTTAACAAAAAACCAAATTTTGAACATCAAAAAAACATTACAATGATAGTACTTTTGAAGACAAATAATTTAAGTTTGTGCTTAAATCTTGAATATTTTAAAATGATCATATTTATAAATATATAAATATATATATTTTCACTTTTGTTGTTAAAATTTACACATCAAAATAATGTTTTGAAAAAATGTGATTTTATATGAAATGTATTATAAAACATCACAGTGATATCAGATGGGTTGTATCGAGTGGCTAAATTCTTGCATTTCTCTAGAATACATACTTAATGTTAGATAAGTACTAATATTAGTGTGGACACCAACCTTCTCTTCATAATACTTTTTAACTTTGCACCGTATAGAATCAAAATCTCCTGTAATGAGATCTGGTACATAAAGCTCCCTGTCATTCACAAATGTATTATATAGGTGATTTGTACCGCCATCTACTGTCATCTTAAATGATGCTACAAAAATAAGTATGTTTTGTTAAAGCAAATTATAACGAAAAGTGAGCCATTTTTTCCAAATATATAATGAGAAGAGTAAATTACAGTTAAACCATGTTGTGTCCTAATGGAAGGATATATTTTACCTTTGTCTTAATAGTAGGAGCTGTCGTGATCATATGGTAGTAAAAATTTGTTCGGACCAGTCAATTTTTCAGTTTTTATTTAGATATACATTTGTATATTTATTTTGTATAACATAACTTTAAGAATTTGATTCCAACCAGTAAATTCAAATTTTCATTTCGAGGACTGCAATAAAGTTGTGAATTAGAATCCTGCTTATGGTGAGGTGTACTTGATACAACATTATGTGATACAGTTTATCAGTGACTTGCGGCAGGTACATTGTATGTGAGTTTCTCTGGGTACTCCAGTTTCCTCCATCAATAAAACTGACCGCCACGTTATAACTGAAATATTGTTGAAAGTGGTGTTAAACAACATAACACTAACACCTTTGTATTAGTTATAGTTAACAAAGACTGAACTGTAAGCAGGTAAATCTTATTTAATAATTAATCTGATTAGTCCAGATTCAAGGCAAATTTATTCAACAATTACTATGGACTATCAGTAAAAAACAACTTATAAGAGACAGAAATAACCAGATTGGATTAAATATCATAATATGCACATTTTGACACCTGTTTGGCCTAGATCAGCAACTGAAACTGCATTTTATCTAAGTAATCACCCTGCAGTAAAAAAAAATATATGTCATTCTACCATGAGACATTATTTTGACATCATGTATAATCTATCACACTTGATACGACCGTGATAATTATTACACCATCACGGCAGTTTAAGATAATAAAGTCACCTTTCTTCCAAAGACATTTTAGAAACTTCTTGCAACAAGGAGTTTGTTGATTCAACATCACAAGAGCAAAACTGCAATCTGAAATAAAAAATAAATAGATCAGTAAATTATCTCCCTTTAAAAGTTGAATATTTTATAGTGCAGTTATACCGATTGTTGTGTAAAGTCAAGTGTGCAGTATAATTTCTTTTACATTCATGACAAGAACAAACTTAAGTTTGTATTGTCTATCCTTCTTTGATTTCCAACTTCTGATTAAAACCCTTTGGTATCTTCAAACTTTTCTTACAAACAATAAATCATGTAGGTGATCACTTGGTGATCAAGTTGAGCTTGTGTGATGTTGGGCTGGTGTGAAATTGGACTTGTGTGAAGTTGAACTCGTATGAAGTTGGACTGGTGTGAAATTGAACTTGTGTGAAGTTGGTAAAGTTTGGTGTGAAGTTGGTATGATGTGAAGTTGGATTGTTGTGAAGTTGGGCTGGTGTGAAGTTGGATTGTTGTGAAGTTGGGCTGGTGTGAAGTTGGGCTGGTGTGAAGTTGGATTGTTGTGAAGTTGGGCTGGTGTGAAGTTGGATTGGTGTGAAGCTTAGATTTACACAGTAAACATCTGATTATTAATACACAGTTTGTATGGTGTGAAGCATTTAACTAAACCCCCCGACAAGATTTTTACTGAACCAGCTGACCAGATTGTAATTGAACCTGCTGACAAGACTTTAACTGAACTCACTGACAAGATTTTTACTGAACCACCTGACCAGATTGTAATTGAATCTTCTGGCCAGATTTTAATTGAACCTTCTGGCAAGATTTTAACTGAACCCATGACAAGACTTTAACTGAACTCACTGACAAGATTTTTACTGAACCACCTGACCAGATTGTAATTTAACCTGCTGACAAGACTTTAACTGAACTCACTGACAAGATTTTAACTGAACCACCTGATCAGATTTTAATTGAATCTTCTGGCCAGATCTTAATTGAACCTTCTGGCAAGATTTTAACTGAACCCATGACAAGATTTTAAATGAACCCCATAACCAGATTTTAATCGAATTTCCTGACCAGATTTTAGCTGAACCTGTTGAGAAGATTTTAACTGAATCTGCTGACAAAATTTAACTGAACCTGTTGACAAGATTTTAACTGCACCAATTGACAAAATGTAACTCAACCCCCACGACAAGGTTCTCGAATCTCCTGACCAGATATTAACTGAACTCGCTGACAAGATTTTACGAGCAGCATTTTGCTTACCAATCAGAAATCAGATTTCAAGACATTATTTATTGATATTTTACCAAGTTTTGGGAATTTTACACCCAATTGATGAAAATGAGGCACAAAGTCAGTTCTCCATCACCATTCTATGCAACACAAATAATACAATTTGTAATTACCTGAATCTGTTTGCAGACACTGCAGTGGTTTCCATTCATATGCTGTCATGTTTCTCCTTTAACCTTTTTACAACTGATTATCTGTACAAACAAATTACCAATAATAAGTTAATGTTCCCTAAAAAAACAGAACATCCATTTTTGCACCCTATGGCCTCTTGTTTGGAAACGGGCATGGCTACAATACCCAAAATCAATACTAACATTTATTCAGTGCCAAGGATTATTGTGTTCAAAATTCAGAGGGATCCATCTGCTTCAATTTTAAGTTATTGCAAAGAAATCATTCTGTCTACAGCAGGATGACAACGATGACAAAAGTGCCAGAACATAATTTTTGCAGTCACTTAAAATGATGTAAATTGTAAGTTATGGCTTCTTTTTTTCGTAAAAGAAGAACAAAGATAATATCAGCTAAAATTTACCTTTTAAAAAAAAAGTTGTATTAATGTATTCAAAATGAGCATTTAATCCAGAATTTCATATAAATAAGACATATACACTGTAACTATGTAAATCATAAGTTATGGCTTCTTTTCTTAATAGGGACTTGCAATTAGCTACGATAGGAAAAAGAAGTTCTAACAGAGATAATATCAGCTAAAATTATCGCTTTTTAAATCTTTTTTGGTATTAAAGTTCACAAAATGATCATTAACCATAATTTCATATAAATAACACATAAAACTATGTAAATAATATTTTAAGGGTTTTGTTCTTCAGAGCGTCCTGCAAACTCAGCAATCAGAAAAAGAAGAACAGATATAGAGTACATGTAGATAAGTTGCTATTATCTGACATTTCTGGCCATTTACCATGTTTATACTATATCCATGTGGCTTGTAGTAGACACAGCGTTTTCGAAACTTACTTTAGAGAACAAATATAATTTGTTCATCCATTTTACGTTAAATTATATATCTATCTTTGTAGTAAATAATGAAAATAAACACTAACAGATAAGACCGGGTTGTACAGGACATGCAAGTCTTATAGCGGACAGTAAAATGGGTTATAAATAATTGTTTGTGTGCTTAGTCATACAGTACATTATGAAAATTTTACTTGTCACGACTACAATTTTGATCTTCCTATATAGCTGTCACGGTCATGATTGTACATGATAGTTGGATTTACAACTACCTGTGCAATCAGTACCTATCACCTCTAAAGCTGTGAGTTCGAACCCCATTCATATGTGGCTAGGTGTACTTGATGAGTACTTCTGCTTCTGCCTCATAATGGCCACCATCAACTTGTTGATTGTTATGCCATGTCGAAAGCATGTGCAGTTCCAAATTTATATAATACCGCCAGCTGGCAGTAATATATACAGATAACCAGAGGCTCTCAAGAGCCTGTATCGTTCACCTGGTAATAAAAAAAACCAATTGGTCCTATGTAAAAAGTATGTCCTGCGTCATCTTGGAATTACGATCAACATAAAAAACACAAAGTTTGTAAAGGACCTTCCAATGATTGATGCACAGTTTAGGTTCAATCAGTGCAATAGCTTCAGAGAAGAATATATTTCTGTATTTTCCCCATATGGTTCTGTGTTAATACTATGACCTGTGGTGGCAGCCATCTTGGATTTCCGATCGGCATAAAAAACAGGACCTTCCAATGATCATTCCTGGGCAGTTTGGTTTCAACTGTCCAAGTGGTTTCAGAGAAGAAGCATTTTGAAACATTTTTCCCATAGGGTCCAATGTTAAACTAAGTCCTGCCGTAGCCGCCATTTTGAATTTCATATCAGAATGAAAAACGTATATTTTGTAGAGGACCATTCAATGAACATTCATGTACAGTTTGGCTTTAATCATATTTGTAGTTTCTGAGAAGAAGGCATTTGAACATTTTCCCATAGGGTCCAATGTTAATCTATGTATTGTGGTGGCGGCCATCTTGGATTTCCGATCGGCATAAAAAACATAAAATTTGTAGAGGACCTTCCAATGATCATTCCTGGGCAGTTTGGATTCAATTGTCCAAGTGGTTTCAGAGAAGAAGCGTTTTGAAACATTTTTCCCATAGGGTCCAATGTTAAACTAAGTCCTGCCGTAGCCGCCATTTTGAATTTCATATCAGAACAAAAAACCTTAAGATTGTAGAGGACCATCCAATGAACATTCATGTACAGTTTGGCTTTAATAATATTTGTAGTTTCTGAGAAGAAGGCATTTGAACATTTTCCCATAGGGTCCAATGTTAATCTATGTATTGTGGTGGTGGCCATCTTGGATTTCCGATCGGCATAAAAAACATAAAATTTGTAGAGGACCTTCCAATGATCATTCCTGGGCAGTTTGGTTTCAACTGTTCTAGTGGTTTCAGAGAAGAAGCGTTTTCAAACATTTCCCCCATAGGGTCCAATGTTAAACTAAGTCCTGCCGTAGCCGCCATTTTGAATTTCATATCGGAACAAAAAACGTAAAGTTTGTAGAGGACCATCCAATGAACATTCATGTACAGTTTGGCTTTAATCATATTTGTAGTTTCTGAGAAGAAGGCATTTGAACATTTTCCCATAGGGTCCAATGTTAATCTATGTCCTGCGGTGGTGGCCATCTTGGATTTCCGATCGGCATAAAAAACACACACCTTGTAGAGGACCTTCCAATGATCATTCCTGGGCAGTTTGGTTTCAATTATCCAAGTGGTTTCAGAGAAGAAACGTTTTGAAACATTTTTCCCATAGGGTCCAATGTTAAACTAAGTCCTGCCGTAGCCGCCATTTTGAATTTTATATCGGAACAAAAAACGCAAAGTTTGTAGAGGACCATCCAATGAACATTCATGTACAGTTTGGCTTTAATCATATTTGTAGTTTCTGAGAAGAAGGCATTTGAACATTTTCCCATAGGGTCCAATGTTAATCTATGTCCTGCGGTGGTGGCCATCTTGGATTTCCGACCGGCATAAAAAACAGAAACTTTGTAGAGGACCTTCCAATGATCATTCCTGGGCAGTTTGGTTTCAACTGTCCAAGTGGTTTCAGAGAAGAAGCATTTTGAAACATTTTTCCCATAGGGTCCAATGTTAAACTAAGTCCTGCCGTAGCCGCCATTTTGAATTTCATATCGGAACAAAAAACGTAAAGTTTGTAGAGGACCATCCAATGAACATTCTTGTACAGTTTGGCTTTAATCATATTTGTAGTTTCTGAGAAGAAGGCATTTGAACATTTTCCCATAGGGTCCAATGTTAATCTATGTCCTGCGGTGGCGGCCATCTTGGATTTCCGACCGGCATAAAAAACAGAAAATTTGTAGAGGACCTTCCAATGATCATTCCTGGGCAGTTTGGTTTCAACTGTCCAAGTGGTTTCAGAGAAGAAGCATTTTGAAACATTTTTCCCATAGGGTCCAATGTTAAACTAAGTCCTGCCGTAGCCGCCATTTTGAATTTCATATCGGAACAAAAATTCTTAAGATTGTAGAGGACCATCCAATGAACATTCATGTACAGTTTGGCTTTAATCATATTTGTAGTTTCTGAGAAGAAGGCATTTGAACATTTTCCCATAGGGTCCAATGTTAATCTATGTCCTGCGGTGGCGGCCATCTTGGATTTCCGACCGGCATAAAAAACAGAAAATTTGTAGAGGACCTTCCAATGATCATTCCTGGGCAGTTTGGTTTCAACTGTCCAAGTGGTTTCAGAGAAGAAGCATTTTGAAACATTTTTCCCATAGGGTCCAATGTTAAACTAAGTCCTGCCGTAGCCGCCATTTTGAATTTCATATCGGAACAAAAATTCTTAAGATTGTAGAGGACCATCCAATGAACATTCATGTACAGTTTGGCTTTAATCATATTTGTAGTTTCTGAGAAGAAGGCATTTGAACATTTTCCCATAGGGTCCAATGTTAATCTATGTCCTGCGATGGCGGCCATCTTGGATTTCCGATCGGCATAAAAAACAGTAACTTGGTAAAGGACATTCCAATGATCATTCCTTTACAGTTTGGGTTCAGTCAGTTCATTAGTTTCGGAGAAGAAGATCTTTGAAATTTCAGCCAATCAGAGCATATTATTGGCCCTGGCAGCCATATTGAATATCCGACTGGAACGAAAAACAGTAACTTTGTAGAGGACCATCCAAGGAACATTCCTGCTAAGTTCGGTTCCAATCGGCCAAGTGGTTTCGGAGAAGAAGCTTGAAATGTGAAAAGTTTACAGACGACAGACGACAGACGACAGACTACAGACGACAGACGACAGACGACGGACGCCAAGTGATGGCAATAGTTCACATGGACCTTTGGTCCAGGTGAACTAAAAACTATTTACACTTATTTGCATCTAGTCTTTCCTGGCAGCCACTTTCACCTTGAAAGTGGTATGTGATCCAGTGGATACAATGTCTGGTTGAAGTGAGTTCCAATCCCTGATTGTGTGCGGGAAGAATGAGAACTTTCTGTAGTCACTGTTGGAATTTGGTATTTGGAACGAGAGGTTGTGCATGTTCCTGGTAAATCGACTTGGTGGTATTAGTCTGTTCTCCATACTTATTGCTACTTCTTTGCTTTGTATTTCGTAAAGCATGTTGAGTCTTGCTTCCTTCCTTCTACGTTGTAGGGTTTCCCATTTTAGTGTGTCTAGCATGGTGTCTACACTGGATCTATTCCCATGTTTGTTACAAACGTATCTGACTCCTCTGCGCTGGACCATCTCAAGGGTATGTACAGGTATGTCCTTC
Source organism: Bathymodiolus brooksi (assembly GCA_963680875.1). NCBI lineage: Eukaryota > Metazoa > Mollusca > Bivalvia > Mytilida > Modiolidae > Bathymodiolus > Bathymodiolus brooksi. The sequence goes on along the minus strand of OY804590.1, from coordinate 45,028,879 downwards.
TGCGTATACGGGTCCAATACTGTTGTCGATGCGTATTCAACTGTAGGTCTTACAAGTGAGTTGTACGCATTTTGTTTTGTCGTTGTTGATCCGATGTTTAGGTTTCTACGCAGGAATCCAAGTGTTTTGTTGGCTTTGTCACATATGCTGTTGATGTGGTTTGTCCAGCGAAGGTCTGATGTAATGAGCCACCAAGGTATTTTGCATTATTCACAGACTTTAAAGTCTGGTCATGTAGTTTATATTTGAACATGATGGGGTTAGTTTTTTTTGCTGATGGTCAGTACGTTACACTTATCTGGATGAAATTCCATTTTCCATTTTTTCTCCCATATTCCGAGTTTGTTGAGGTTCGATTGTACATGTAGATCTACTGCATCAGCCTCTGATGTTACTGCCAGGTAGGCTATAGTGTCGTCAGCAAATAATCTTACAGTTGATTTGAGACAGCGTAGCATGTCATTTATGTAGAAAAGGAACAATGATGGCCTTAGTACAGAGCCCTGAGGTACTCCGGAGTCTACATCGATATAGCTGGATTTTTCTCCGTCAACAACTACAGCTTGGGATCTCTCAGACAGGAAGTTGTGTATCCATGTATTGGTTTTTCCACGGATTCCGTAGTGATCAAGTTTATGAACAAGGAGACAATGACTGACTTTATCAAATGCTTTTGAGAAATCCATAACGAGTACATCGGTTTGTTTACCTGCTGACATATTGGTGGTTACTTCATTAATGATTTCGATAAGTTGAGTTTCACAAGATCTTTTGCTCCTGAAGCCGTGTTGTAATGGATACAGGATGCTATTTTTGTCTGCGTGGTTCATTATATTATATTATATGGCTAGTGATTATGTGTTCCATTAGTTTGCAACCAAAAGTCAACCCGTGTTTTTTTGGGGGGTTTTTTAGTAACAAATGTTTCTTACTCTACAAACTAGACTCTAGAGTGTTGTATTCGCCCCCTCTTCTCGACGTCGGCAGTTGCAGAAATATTGCTGTTGTAAATAGCTTTCCATAAAATATCAAATAAGATTTGAGTTGATGCCACTACAAATATGAGTTGAAGATATATATGTATCTCAAAGTCACAGGCGAGGATCAAAAGAAGCAGGGAGTTAATATTTCGGGGAGGGTAACGTGGTAGTCAATCTGGGATAGTTTATCATTCGAGACCTTTCTCGATACTTCATTGTTAAGCATACTATAGATGGGGCATTCGGAATAAAAATGACCACGCTGTGGGGACGGTTGAAAAACCAATTAAAAAATCGTAGAAAGAGGCAAAAACCGACACCCAAATAAAAATCATCGGGTTTAAACTAGATATATGATCCCAAACATTCATTCTTAATAAAAATGATGGGATTATCCAAAGTGTTTTCCACTCCTAATATCCTGGAGGGATGCGAGTGTATGAAAAAAAAAACACCACCAACAAAATTTAAAACCTTCAAAACTGACAAGCAAAAAAAGAATAATAAAGATAAAAATTTTGAAAATGGGGGTCATTTGGCTTCAAAAACACTCTTTAACTCTTGATTTATTAAAAAAAAATGTCACAAATTCAGCTTTTTCTAAATGAATTCAAGTCACTTCGGCACCTGGTCATTTCGGCACCTAGTCAAATCGGCACCTAGGTTAGTCATTTCGGCCCCAAGTTAAATGGCACTTGGTCACATCGGCACCTACCGATAGTCAATTCGGCACCTTCCGATAGTCAATTCGGCACCTACAAAAATTTGACAGCTCTAAAATCTAATTCTAACACTGTTTGGTTTAATTTTCAGACGTATATATATATATATATATATATATATTTTCATTTGTACATTGGAAAATTATAATTTTATTGATATTTTAGTGATTAATATTTAAATGTACAAAACAGACAATGGACAAAAGTATTCGCACGCTTCCAATTTTCCCTATGTATTTCATATAAAACTACAATTTTTCAGAAGCTTATCCTGAAGTCAATTCACACCCGATTTCGATAATTGTTATATCAATAAAAATAGAATTTCATGTAGTTTTACAGTATAATTTCAAAATAATTTTCTATGATAAACATTTTGAGAATATACAAGCTAAACACAACTGAATTAATTTCTTTCGAAATACAATGCTTTGATAGGATAGGACCTTTGTAGTCCAATTATTTTTTCTGCTTTCCTTGATAAAATAATGATTAAAATCGGACGTGAATTGATTTCAAGATAATATTTTGAAAAACTGTAGTTTTATATGAAATATATAGGGTAAATTGGAAGGGTGCGAATACTTTTGTCCATTGTCTTATAAGTATTTAAATGAAACATGTTATCTGTAAAAATGTTCATATTCTGCTTCACAAATAAAAAAAAGAAACAATATTCAGAGTTAATAAATTGCATTTATTAATTTTATTTATTTTGCAATATCATAATAACAATGACAGATAGAACAAAATAGTCAATTTAACTACAACTTTCATAGTTAATAAATTGCATTTATTAATTTTATTTATTTTGCAATAAATATCATAAATAACAATGACAGATAGAACAATATAGTCAATTTAACTACAACTTTCATAGTTAATAAATTGCATTTATTAATTTTATTTATTTTGCAATATCATAAATAACAATGACAGATAGAACAATATACCGGTAGTCAATTTATTTATTGTGCTGTTGGTCCATACACAAAGGCGCACTCCCGGAACAGCTGACTAGTTAATTTCACGACGAACATACTGCCTCCAGAGTCCAAATACTTGTCCTTGGATCTGTCTACTGCGTTTGCGTTGGTAACTCTTTAATTTCCCCTCTGATATCAGCTTAAGCTTTCTGCTTCTGAAATAAAAATCATATTTTGGTTAAAATAAAAAAAAAATGGTCAATATGCATGGAAACAATTGATAAACTTATAAAATCAAGAAGAACACATCAATAAACACCAGACATAATAACAATACTTGCTATCTTTGCGTTAAACTGAACGTGGTAACTGCAGGTTATTTAGATTGACAATAATTGACTCCATCAAATTCCCTAATTCCCTGATCAAATTAATCAATTGATGTTAACTGATTTGTTTAATTTAATTATTTATTTCTTAAACGAGGTTTGATTTGTTTGCATAATCATATATTTTAGACGTTTCATTCAGAGCTGAAATGAATACATGTACAAAATTACTACCAAAATAAAATAATAAAATAAATTGTGCAATTATATCAAAATAAAATCTTACCTCAGGTTCAGTTGTTTCTGTCTGGCATTCCTGGCAAATCCAGTCTAACTGAACAGAGTCGCGTACGGCTTCCCTATACTGGTCTCTGCTAATACCTACAAGATATGTTTGTACATATATATAATATGATTGTATTTTTTTTTTAATTTCTATCATTTTAAAATTGACACGACGTGTTGTCTAAGTTAGTAAAAATTTGTTCAACCACGATATAAATTATCCTTAAAAGGATATTTGTTTCCAATCTAATTAAAATTAGATCTACACACTTGCTCCCTATTTTCTATCCTCTTTTTTTTTTGTCGCTCGCGTAAAAAAAAAATAGATCTACACTCTGAGTACACGAGCGACCAAAAAAAATGGATAGAAAATAGAGAGCAAGTTTGTAGATCTTATCTTAATTAGATTGATTTGTTTCTAATACAAAATCATTTGATAATATAAACTACTTGACGTTACACGTTGGTCGGGGTGGGTGTGTTGATGTATTGTTCTTCATATTTTGTAACGCGTTACATGAGAAAAGTGTGTTAACGGTGTTTTCTTCCAATACATTCGTTTTCAAAAGCAAAAATAAACCTAATCTAATATAATAAAACAATTATTCGTATAATTCCCTATACAAGCATGCATCGGAAACCAAATTCCATCAATTAACAACAAAATCTGCATTCATTTAGCATAGTTAAGTACATGTACATCATAATCACAATATTGCGTAATCCAATACATTCACAAGAATATATAAACATAGAGATAATACATAATAATATAATATTAATTATTCAGATAAGACTATAATCTTTAGGAATGATCACATCAGTTAGATAATAATATCATAATGTTTATTATCATTATCAATCTAAGTTTTGTTAAGAGAGAGCGCACATATTTATTAATATTAAATGTTAAATACTTTTGTAGTTCAAAAGTTGTGAGGATTTTACTGAAAAATCTCAGTTTTCCTGTTTCGCTATTTCTTATATGTATTAACTGGTTCATAAGTTTACCAGAATAATAGGTACTCATTTCCTTACTAAATTGCACATGAGAGAGATCCAAAGTATCTAACTTAAATATAGTTTTTAGTTGTTTTACAGATTTTCCCCAGGAAAGACAATTTTGAGAGTGTAACTGTTTGTCTTCCTCAAAAGCTGATCGTAGTAAATCATGTACATAATCCTTGGATTGTTCAATCAGACAGTTATAATATTTAAACATAAGTTTAAAAGCCTTAAAACACAGTGATTCAAGTCCCAATTCTGCATGAATAGCAAGTATTTGTTTCATAATCATATTTTGTGTTTTTTCGAATGATAAATTATGTAAGTCTAGTCAAAGTTAAACAAATATTTCTCTTACCAGTATTGCAAGTGCGATGCTGCCAACGTTGACATTGTTCACATCTGCTGTCTGTCCGTCTTTGTCGCAGTTAACATTTCACATATTGGTTGTCTTTTCGGAGACTACGCAGTGAGTGGGACATTTAGAACCAAACTTTGCAAGAATGATGTTTGAGAGGTTCTCTTACAAAAATCATATTTTTGTTTTAATCCGAGGACAACATGACCGCAATGAGCGAATCTCTGTTCTGATTGCTCGGAACCTCAGAAACTCCCATAAAAAAATCCTCGTGACGTCTTAATCCAATATAGAAAAGATGGTCGAAATTAGCAATTCATATTTCTGATGGATTGAAATTTATAAGTTCTATTTATCTGAAACAACTGTACCAATTGGAACCAATCTTTGTCGATACGAACTTTGTAAGGCGCAAAAACATGACTGCCATGAGACACTAGTGGGGATTTTTATTGGAGGGGGTTGTCTTCTTTTTTTCTTATTTTTTCTTTTATCAATAACTGGTTCTCAAGACTTGTTTTCAACATTTGCCTTATTGTCGTCTACGTTAAATTTTGGACGTCAAGGACTTGTCCTCGAATAGAATATGTGGTGTTTATTTGTACAATTAAGATTGAATCTCAATTTCACAGTAATAATTCATGCAAAATGAATTACATTTCAATTCTAGTTCTTTATATATATTTTTTATTATTTTCTCCATTGTAAACTATGTAGATGTATAATGTTGGACACACATTGTGGTCTTCATTTATGCAAGCTTGAAAATAATAAAATAATGATAATTCAAGCTATTCAAGTAAAAAAAAATTGGGGGGGAGGAGGAGGGGGGGGTGGTTGTTTTTTGTTATTTGCTTTTGTTTTTTGTTTTATGGGATTGACAAAAATGAGCCAAGTGTAGATAAATTTGACTCAAAATAAAACTGTTTTTTTTTTGGTTGTCATAAAGAATGGTCGCCCTTCTTTTTTTTTTTATTAAAGAGGCATTAGCTACGATTTTGACCAAAAACATTATATGTTTTGGAAATTGGTAAATAGCTGTAAAATGATGAAATAAAGGTAAATATTTCACATTAAACAGCTTATCGTACCACTTTTCGCCTTTTGAGAACGAAAATTACCATCGATTTGTTATTTCCTTGCAAGCAAATAATTTTAAAGAACTACTGGCTGTCGTGTGTGCCCTACGAAACTTTCATTCCTACCTTTATGGTCAAGAAGTCTTGTTGAGAACGAACAACACTGCAGTAAGTTGGATGAAAAGCTTAAAAATGCCCAATGGACAAGTTACAAGATGGCTCCAAGAAATAGGGAATTATAATTTGATAGTTACTCATCGTCCAGGTAGGCAACTCAACAATGCAGATGCATTATCACGGAGACCCTGTAAAGTTTACCTACGTCATCAAGAGAGAAATACAGAAGAGAAGAGTGAACATGAATGCGCTACAACCATAGAACAAGTCAGGGTAACTATTCGCAGTAAGCAAAGTCATTCAGTTGAGCCTAATCTAATGAATTCTGAAATTTTGAAAAACTGGGAACCAGAAGAAATAAGGGAATCGCAGCTAAATGACAAAAAAAATGAAATTCCTATACAATTGTATATCAGATAAAAAGGGAAAACCTAATTGGAATCAAGTTTCACCAGAAAATATCAATGTAAACACATTATGGAGACAATATGATAGGTTGAAAATATCTAATGGAATGCTGTATCGAGAATGGATAGATGTAAACGGAATAAGCAACCGTCTCCAATTAGTTGTTCCAGATCAATTAAAGCATGAAATTCTTCAGTATTATCACGATGTACCATCAGCAGGTCACCTAGGTACTGAGAAGACTTCAGAAAAAATTAAACTCTCTTTTTATTGACCAGGGATGAAAGACTTTGTGAAAAAATATTGTGAATCCTGTGATAACTGTGCAGCGCGTAAACCATCACGAATACAGAACAAGGCTCCATTAGGTAGCTATGTTGTCGGACAACCAATGGAACGTGTATCAATATATGTTGTAGGGCCTTTTCCCAGAACCAGAAAAGGAAATCAGTATATACATTTGTACTTACTATTTGTGATTGTTTCACAAAATGGATAGAAGCATTTGCAATGAAAGATCAAGAAAGCACCACAATCATGGAAGTATTTGTTGATCAATTTGTACGTCGGTTTGGAACCCCCATGCAGCTTCATTCTGACCAAGGAACTAATTTCCAGTCAAATGCTTTCAAAGAAATGTGTGATTATTTATCAATAGACAAAACTAGAACTTCCAGTTATAGACCTTGAACAGTCCAATGGAAATGTAGAAAGGTTTAATTTAGAGAACATTAGCTACTATGTTGACAATGTTTTGCTCAAAAGAGACAAGAAGATGGGATGAATATCTTCAGCAAACTTTAATGGCATATAGATCCTCGAGACATTCCTCAACAGAACAAACACCAAATATGATGATGTTGGGAAGGGAAGTAACTCTTCCTTTACAGGCAGTAATAGGAAAACCGCAACAGAATAATGATGAACCTGAAGTAGGAATATATGTTCAAGATTTACAAAATAGCTTGAAAACAGCACATGACTTCAAGTTGGCAAGAATCACACTGAAAAAGGAAACTAAATATCAAAAGAAATATTATGATATAAAATCAACCAAAAGGTCATTAAAAGTAGGACAGGTAGTATGAATGCACGATCCAGCACGTAAAAAGGGAGTGTGTCATAAATTGACAAACAATTGGAAAGGTCCATACATTGTAACCATTGCGCGCTCCCATATTTTCCATGGGAAGTCCTACGGGGTCACGTGAAGTTGATGACGTCACTTCCGGTGATGTCACATCATGTAGCCATAATACTTCCGGTTGCGCATGCACACACCTCACCCTTCCAAGCAATCGTAACTACTCGGCCATTCTCGCTACCCTGCAAATAACCTCATAGCAGAAATCATGGGTGATTTTGCTCATGAATATTCATAAACCAAATCGCGTCATTTATGACGTCAGCAAATAAACGTTGAACCATATTTGGAAGAGGCTGATGAAAACTCGTATCTATTTTTTTTAAATGATATTTCATCACAGTTTTGATCACATAAATAACTTCATAATTATTTGTGATCGTATCAAAATTAATTGTCATCATATGTTTATTAGGAATCCGATGATGTGTGTAAAAGATCGAAAATATATTTAATGCACTGCCCCCCCCCCCCTTTTTTTCCCCACGAAATAAAAATATGTAAATAAAAAATATAATGTGCATTTTTTTTCAATTTCTGCCCCACATAAGTATTAGTATGTCATTGAAATCGTTTAGTATATATATTGTTAAATTTTTTGAACTTTATATATCGGCAGTATTGTTACCAATTGTATTATAGTTACTTCTTCTGTTGTTTTGTCGAAATAAAAAAAATACCCTTGTGGAGCCTTTTTTTAATTGTTTATTTACATTTACAATGGAATGCGGTGCTTACTCAAATAATGCTATGTCTAGCAGAAGCAGTTTTACGAAATAGTAGATTTTTTTGCATGAACCCCTATTGAATCTCTACTAGAAAGGTAAAAAAAAATTGTGAAGCCCTCTTTTAAATTATCGTGGGAACCTTTAATTTTTCAGCAAAATATTTATCGAAGAAAGATTCCTCAACAATGTTACCGGAACTGACCGAATTTGTCCCGGCAACTAGAATGGGGATTGCAAGAAAAGTGCTTTAAGGTCTTGAAAGCCGTGCAGGATGCATTTTTTCACTTCTTCTCAATGCTTTTGAATGGTGCTTACGCTTCAAAATTTGAAACTGGGTGGGAACCTTGAGTTTTCATGGTACAGCTGTAATATTTTGACATATTGTTCAAACCGGTGCATAGTTTGATTTTCTACCCCGGCAATTTGTCCGGCCCAAGCTAACAGAAAGTTTCCCGTTCAACTATATGTTAAAATCCAAATTATCTTTGAGCCGCCATTTTGAATATGCAAATGAGCAAATCACCTATCATTTCTGGCTATGTCGTACGTACATAGTAGAAATTCTTCTTAAATTGTTTGCCGGAAGTTAAATTAAGTTAAGCCGCACAAAAATATAGTCCACGAAAATCCAATATGGAAGACATACTAAGTAAAATCTAATCATGCAAAACTAATTAAAGCTTTAATTGAAATATATAAAATTGTTTAAAATATAACTTTATCAAACTTTCATGTAACTGACATGTGAAAAGTAGTGCGATGTATACGCCTAATGCATACGAGGTTATTTGCAGGGTAGCGAGAATGGCCGAGGAGTTACGATTGCCTTCCAAGGGAACCCCTTCGGGGTCACGTGACGTTTAATGACGTCACTTCAGGTGAATAGCCCCAATAGGGCGGATATTGCGCAACTTCCGGTTGTGCATGCGCATGTGATCACTTTGGTTCAAGTCACGTGATGTTTGATGACGTCACTTCCGGTAACCATGTCGGTCATGCACAATGGTACATTTTGTACTACTACTATAGTAAGAAAAAAAACGCGGGGAAATTCCGGGCATGCGCAGAACATTCTTCCGTGACGTCACTTCCGATCAAGGCTGTTTTCCGGTCACGTCACTCCCGGTCACGTCCGTCACTTCCGGTCATACGCAATGGTCCGATCCCCCCGAAATATGGCTTGAACCGTCCCGATATACTACTAACATCACACAGTAAATATCAAAATGCATAGTTGTTGATGCTATAATTCATTTAACGTTTATAAGGTACATTGTATATGCCATATAGTTAGGGTTATGATTATGGTGTGTAACGTCACTTTCAACAATATTTCAGTTATATCGTGAAGGTCAGATATATTGGTGGAGAAAACCGGTGTACCCGGAGAAAACCATCGACCTGCCGTAATTAGTCACTGACAAACTTCATCGCATAATCACTGCGAGTCTGGGGTAAAGCTGATGACCGTAACATGACCGTAACTGTAATTACGGTCATCCCAAGATGGCGGACATGAAATTAGGTAAGAATCTTTTTTGTCGATTAAATTGTTTCTATAATGTATTTTAAATGACACATGCATTAGTACGATAGTAATCTATGAGCTTTTCACAAGGAAATCACAAATTACGACTGAAAAATGTATATGAAAGAGAAAATCCTATTTTAAAAAATCGCTAACATGACCGTAACTGATCATAAAAAATTTTGAAAGATGACCGTAACTTATGGTCATCTCAGTTTTCAGTTACAGTCATCTTAGCGATTTTTATTTAATCGGATTTTCTCTTTCATATACATTTTTCAGTCGTAATTTGTGATTTCCTTGTGATAAGTTCATAGATTACTATCGTACCAATGCATGTGCCATTTAAAATACACTATAGAAACAATTTAATCGACAAAAAAGATTCTTACCTGATTCCACGTCCGCCATCTTGGAATGACCGTAATTACAGTTACGGTCATCAGCTTTACCCCAGTGATAATGTTGTATCGAGTACACCTTGCCTGAGTGGGTTTTCAACTCGCAACGTTGGTGGTGATAGGCACTGGTAACTGTAAACAAAACTTAAACATGGCATAGAGAGTTTAGAAATTAAAAAAATAAAAACTTTCCTTTTGTCTGTTGTCACGGAAAGCATATTTTTCCATAAAAACACCCACTCTTTCAGAAAATATAAATTTTTACCTTCGAGTCATATTTTTGATATATTTATTTCTCTTCATTGATTATTGGTCTTAAATTTATCCCAAAATAACCATATTATAAAATTTTTTAAAAATTTTGTAAATGCATGGACAATATTTAACAACCAAACGAATACTATCATGAAGTCGAATGTAACCTTTCTAAGCAATGGTATATAACACAATCGACCTCTAAATTTTATATAAAAGCTCGGAATATATGTTAAACTTCAAACTTCATGTGATTTCAGCTTAAAATTAACATATTTTCGCTATTTACAGACTGAGCTTCTATTGGGATAGTACTGGCAGCCATCTTGGATGAAGGGTGGGGTATCTCACATAATTCTATTTACAATTTACTTTTGACATTTACGTGAGATATCATATACATTTCGCGGATTTTAAGTTCATAATTGCTCACCAAACCAATCAATTCATTAATTAGCGCAATCGAAAAAAAAAAAATTTAAGCAGTTTTTTCCATAATTCGGTTTTATTGAGACTTGCCAAATATGGAATCGGAAGTCTTGCAATGTTATGAAAATCATCATGACTCGGACGCTATGACTGTCCTATCTATTGCTCACAAGACTTAGGACGCACCTGCTCTTAAATAAAACACGTTAAATTACTCCCAGCATCTCTTAAAATGATTTGCGGAGGTTAAATGCTAATCTTTCTGTGTTTCTCTATGCTCAGTCCGTAATATAATATTTCAATTCTAAAGATTATTAAATATAACCCTCCAAAAATAAAGGAAAATTAGAAGAACTAATTGTGTGGTTCATTTTGTCCTGTATACTCCGCTCCCCATGGGTGATGTCAATGTGGTGATCACGTGACCTTGATAGCTGTGGCAGCCATGTTGGAATTGAGCTGTATTGTCTCGCTGAAAAAAAGTAGATGATTACGAGAAATTTATACACGATTTTAAGCTATAACTGGATGGTACAACACATATATTATAAGTTTTAAACAAATTTGATATTTAAATATCCATTTTTATGGTAAGAACCGTCGTTACGATCCACGAATCCTAAAAATAGACTCAACACATTGTTTGCTTCAGGATGTTTGTGTTCTTGTCACTATTTTTCGTTTTATAATCTTTTTAATTTGTCAGCGTGTAATTATTTATCACCACACATACCATTTCTTGACAAAAACACCAAAACTTCAAAAAGTACGTAGACTGGAAGGAAGTCTTTTTGTTCATCCTGCTTGCTTTGTTTCAGAAACACAAAAGACAATCTGACAAAAACAATCACAAGGGTTCTGTATAATTGACTAATGAACATATCTTTTCATCTGTGCAAACATGTGACAAAAAAATCAATTTGACACAGGTTTCAAGTTCAGTAATAAAAGGGTGTTCCAGGTGGAAAACACTAGTGCCAGTGGCATCTTGAAAATGAGTCCAGAACTAAGAAATAAAGACCAAATGAGTCCAGAACTTGGCAGAAGCGGAAAAAAATATTTAATTAATGATTGTAATGCTTGATGCAAGTTATTTTATATATTTTCACAACAATTTGATAATTTATACATACATTATTAAATGCATAAAGCTTGCTGACCGCAGCCTCAAAATCGAGACCCCATAATTCTCATACATGTTACAGTACAAAAAGGGACATACCGTGATTGATCACTCCGAGAGACATAATTTTTAATCCTTTAGACATATCATCACGGACATAAACCCACTGTGATAGACCTAAAAAGGACCATAAAACAAGGTGGTGGGGATTAAATTTTATGGCTCTCTGTCACCTGTGCGCCGATTGATATTTTACCGCCAATTAAGAGATTAGCGTTACCTGTTGACTTTTAATATCGTAAGCCGTAATTATTGCTACTGAAGGATGTATTTTTGACAATTAATTTTGTATCCTCTTGCTGTTAATATTTGACTGTTTGTTGCTTTTCATTGACAAAGATTGTGTGTCTTGATATCGTTTTAGAAAGTTCTACTTTATGACCTTGAGTTCTATATTAAGAATTTTGTTGAAACCGCAACTGAACTTTATGTTGTTTAATTTTAATTTCTCATTTTCTTCTGTGGGGTTGAATTCAGTATGTATTGAATTATTCGTAAATACGGGCTACTTCATCAATGTATTTTTTGTTTATAAGTTAAACCGCAGGCGCTGCTTTTTGAAGCACAGACTTTGCAAGCACGGGTTTTGTAGTGTTTAGTTGGTAAAGAGCAGACTTATAATTGATTACTGGTTTATTTTAATTTGTGTTTTGGACTTTTACCTCCTGTATTGAAAAAAATTAACAATTCAAGTAAACTGTTTTACACACTTGGCTTGTTACGTAATTCCATTATAGATGAAAATAATTTTCTTTTAAATTGCAAACAAAAACCTATAACAATCCAAATTTACGTAGCCTAATGGCTACAAAATGAACAAAATTTGGAAAACGAAGAGCATGCTTTTAATTTGTTCCATAAACCTTTTTTTTTTTTTGGCTGTATTTTGTCACAAATCTATTTCCTTTCACGTTTCTAAACTTTCTGCAGATTAGCCAATAATTTCCAAAATATATCCGTAAATTTAGTGACTTTTGGACATGTAGTACTTCTTTGAACGATCTGTTTATAAATATTTGTTTCGTTAATTTTTAATCAAATTCTTCAATGACTGTATAAAAATTATTTAGTACGTATTTCTACAACGAAAAGGGTTTTAACTGGGTTTTCTATGAAGATTGAAATAAAAAAAATTACTTAACGTATATTATTGAACTAAAATGTAACATTGAACTGGAAATACACTTTAAAACGTAACAAATCGCGCATGTGTTTATGAAACTTCATTTGTGCACAAGCCAGGTCACGTTGTGTACGTGTGTCAATAAAATACTAAATGTAGATACGCAATACACAGCCAAGGTTAAAAATCTTTGAAACAAATTTGCACAACCCATGATTTCACTGAATTGAAGGTGAATAATCATTTATTATTTACATTTTATTCATCAATTCAAATGAACTCCGTTCTCATGCCATTTTCTCGATCTCAGGATTTCATTCCCGGGATTACGTTCAAGGATGTTTTACGTTTTGAGAAAAGAAATAAAAATGTTTTTTTTTAAATTCTGAGGGGAATCTGAGACGGTGCCTGAAAAAAAAATAGGAGATATAAAAACGTAATTTCACCTGTAGATCTTATCTGACTAGTTTACCTGTAAAACGACACACTTGATTACAAGATTAACACCTGGTGTTTTATTGCCCCCTGATCACTGACATGAATTAAAAATTTTAATCCCCATCACTCTCCTAGACATGACCACTATCACGGTGATTGATCACGATATGTCCCTTTCTGTACTGTACATGTGGGCACAGGGGCTTGAATCGCTTTCATAGAGGTCACACGGTCTATATACCATATATACTAAAAAGGGATGCAACAACCAAGCCACTACCAGTTCTGTTTCAGGCTTGAAAAAAATATTAAAAAATCACACATTCAAAGAGGCCTCTACATTAACATATTTTTATACTTGTCCCTTCGGACAACTAACTAAAAAAAGTACTTGTCCGAATCAATCTTTTAGTTGTCCGAAAAAATTATTAAAAATTACAAAAACTAGAGAATAATTATCCAGGGCTCCCACTACTTTCAAATTAGAGGGAGAAGTGGCTTCTCTTTTAGAGAGCTCACAGGGAGAAGTGGGAGACAACAAAGAGAAGTGGGGAGACTTCTGGGAGAAGTCAATTGCGATTATTCGAAACATTGTTTCTGTCTACCTTGATTGGAGTCTTGCATACCAGTGATTTTTATATTTACCCTTTTCCCCCCCCTTTTTTTTTTTTCCTTTTGAAATATTACTGTGTAGTGATCCAATACCACACAAATTGTAATAACTTATATTTGTGTTATATAAATCCTCGTTTCTGGTATAAAAAAAAATATACCTAGATACTATATATACCAGTATCTAGGTATATTTTTTTTACCAGAAACAAGTGCCAGTGATATAAATAAAGCAAGGTATTTTATTTAAATTCACAGAGAAATAAAAAATTTAGTGGATCTTTTCAACCAGATCAGGAAAAAGCTTGTAATATTTGTCGATTTCAATATTTCCCAAAAGCCTAAATCAAGTCCTCTATCATATTTTGCACAAAAGACAAGTTTAAATTTGGCGCCAAATTGATGTGTCCGTTCCAGAGTGATTCTTGTTCTTATATTTTAAATATTTATATTTCCGTTTATTAAAGCGTTTCTGAGATTGCGACTTTAATTTTGTCAGTGTCCTTGAACTTCATCAAAGCATGGAGGAACGATAAATGATACAATAAAATAGTTTTGATCTGGCGTTTCACTTTAGTTTTAATCAAGATCAATTATGGACAAATTGGAGATCAAACAGGGCTCTTTTATACAACAAACCCAGTATTTTATGTATTTTATAACAGTGGAAATAGATTTGTCCATCGTACCTGCACGTTTGGGAATCTCTGATTTTTTCACTTGTCCCATCGGACAACCGTAATACAAGATCTACTTGTCCGACGTCAGATTTCACTGGTATCGGACAAATGTTAATGTCGAGGCCTGTCAAACAATCATTGTTGTCATTCGCTAGCATATTGATTTATCTTTCTGACGAGACATAATTTTTCACAACTGCTTCACTCTAGAAGTCAGAGCGCCCCTGCAATCTTTAAACTTTTCTCTAAAATAGGCCACCAACGTTTTACTATGGCACACAGTCAACGGTAAAACTCCAAGAGTATAGAGCTGTCATCTGATTATTTAATATTTCTCACGACACGTTAAGTGTTTTTACTTATTCGTAACATATAAAAAATATTGTAAATGATTTTTAGGTATATTATAATCATATAAAATTACTTCTAAATGTAATTCTCACTGAAAAAAATTTAAAGCATATATTTCAAGCGTTATCAGAATGTGGGCGTGTCTTTAGAAATATTATCCAATCAGATGACGTAAACAATGGCATCCACGATTTTAAATGGGTCGTACCGGACTGAAAAATGTGAGTTACTGCTGTTCGTCTGCACTATGTGAACTGTTCTGGTGATAGTTGAGTCGAAGGCGTTCATAGGTATTTACGACAGTCAGGATTTATGCGAATATTGTCCGCATTTGTGCTCTATACTCTTGGAGTTTTACCGTTGACTGTGTGCCATAGTAAAACGTTGGTGGACTATTTTAGAGAAAAGTTTCAAGTTTGCAGGGGTGCTCTGACTTCTAGAGTGAAACAGTTGTGAAAAATTATGTCTCGTCGGAAAGATAAATCAATATGCTAGCGAATGACAACAAAGATTGTTTGAATGTGTGATTTTTTAATATTTTTTTCAAGCCTGAAACAGAACTGGTAGTGGCTTGGCTACGTTGGTCGTTGCATCCCTTATATCCCTATATAGGCCGCATGACCTCTATGAAAGCGATTCAAGCCCCTGTGCATGTAGGCATGCAATCAGTATAGTGAGGAAAATAAATCCGGATTGGGATTGATGTTACAAATTAAAGGAATTTCAATAAATATTTCTATGCAAATCAATATATATATATTATAAAGAGAGAATCGACATGAATAGTATTGAATACTGACTTCACTAACATTTCACTTAGATGATTTTCATTCGTGTACCGAAAATGTACATTAATTACAATTTATCAATTGTCAGCTACAACAAATTTCTCTGGTCTCTTCATATTTCGGACTATTGTCATAGTTATAAGCATATGGAAGTTGGATTTATAACTACCCATGCAATCGTTTCCTATTACCACTAGTGCTGTGAGTCGAATCCCGCTCAAGGGGGGTAGTATTCTATGTAACTTTATATGATAAAGGTTTTTTGTGACTTGCGGTGGTTCGGTTGTATTCCCAGAGTACTCCCAATTTCCTCCACCAATTAAACTGACCGCCAAGATATAACTGAAATATTGTTGAAAATGGCATTTAACACCCTAACCCTATAATATGCATGAAAATAATTGAAATCACCAATAAATATATAAAATTAATCATATCAAATCAAAATTATTGTGTTAGATATCATTTTATATCTCTGGACTTACTCAGTCCTCGACATTAGCCAATAGCCCAAAGCTCACGTCTAGTAAATATTACTTTGGGGTAGTTGTCATGAAACATCAGTAGCCCAATTGGTCTACATGTAGTAAAATTCTTGAGACATATTTGCTGTTAAAACTTGTGAAAATCGTTTCAGATGAATACAATTTATAAAAACGACCATGTGTATATTAAATCTATGTGCCTGTTTACAGCCTTTGACCCATGATTGGTGCATTTAAATGTGTAAATAAATTGGCAAACATCTGTCGAATCCCATTCTCTCTTTAGATGAAGGAATGTAATCCGTCGAGGATCATATTTCAGAATTGACGCCTTTCAAACACAAGTCTTGGAACAACATAAAGCAGCAACAAAAGTTGTAGAACGGCCCGAGGTTAAAAAATATATGGGTGCAAGATATGTGCACGAAAGATTTGTGTGAAGAATGAATAATTTCTGTTATTTCTTTTTGTCTAGTAAATTTGAGTTTGGGCTAGTAAAATTACAGATTTGCAGGCCCAAAGGACTAATACATGTAGGTCAAAAATTTGAAGGCAAGGACTGGAAATATTGTTGAAAGTGGCATTAAGCACCATAACTCTCCGTCTCTATTTTAGTTTGTTCTTGCAAATTAAAGCAGCTTTAATTTATTTGAAGATAGAATTAAATCAAATTTAAACTGTAAGGGGCATAATTATAGGCTAGTCCATTTGATGTAGTATATCCTGCATCTAATTGCAACAAAGTTTTTTAACTGACTTAATTTATGTCTATTATTGCTATCTGAGAAAACAATATTAAATGTACATTGTATTTGATTTTGAATATTTATGTAAGTAGTAAGAGATTATCCTTTTAATGATATATATTTTTAAGCATGTACATGTAGGAAGGTCAAAAACCCCAAAAAGCCAATTAATTATCCCAAGGTGTTTACTTGGTAATATCTGTATGTGAACAATAGAAGACAATACACAGACTTAGACTTACTTATCTGAAGATTTTAAATACAGTTTACTGTTATAATATTTAAGAAATTATAAAAATGAATTTGACAAATAGACAATTTATGGGTCATTTACTCCTGTAAATACAGATGGCAATATATATATATATAATTTTTATAAAATACAACAAAATAGGGTAGTCCGTCCGTAAATCTGACACCACCTCGGTCCTCACGATGAACATCGGTCCTCCGGCCCAAGACCAGTAAATTTGTCAGTTTTTATTTAGAACTACAGAAAATAAATTTAAGGAATTTGATTCGAACTACTAAATTAAAATTTTCATTTCGAGGACTGCCACCTTTCATTATAAAACAGGCAGAGTTGCAGACTTTATGGTACACCTTTCAGACATCATTTACTGGTACTTAAGATAGCAAGAAAAACACCTAAAATTGTATCCATGAGTATAAAACAACCAATACCTTTCAATTCGTCCTTATCTCAGACATGATGTCCAATCCAACAGCAAATTTAATGCTTTCAATCTCGCCACTTTTCAGTAGCACTATTAATAATGCAGACATATACTGATGGCAGATGACTTTGCATTTAGATTTACTATCAATGTCTCGTAAAATTATCTTTTGGATGCAAAATAAACATCCAGAAATAATCTGAACTAGCCAGCAAAAATGTCTGACATATATAGG
Source organism: Bathymodiolus brooksi (assembly GCA_963680875.1). Lineage (NCBI taxonomy): Eukaryota > Metazoa > Mollusca > Bivalvia > Mytilida > Modiolidae > Bathymodiolus > Bathymodiolus brooksi. The sequence continues at coordinate 45,010,867 of OY804590.1, read as the reverse complement.
GAAATGTCTGACTTAGAGGGGAACTGCCCTATTTAGATTCCAATAAAAAAGAAATCGAAGTTGGAAGACGGCAAAAATTTTGCGGTCATATTATGGTATGGTGCAGTTGTCGTCATCCTTCTGTACACATAGTGGTTTCTGTGTGTAACTTTAGTTCTAGTTGACCGACCCTTCTGACTTTTGTTACACAAAGATCCTTGGCACAGAATTACACATAATAGGTTGCATCGCCAGTAACCCACAGCTGATCACGTTCTGATATCACTCTGCACCCTTGGGTGAATTCATATGAAAACCACCCTTTATGATTAGTTTCATATATAACAGATCTGCATTTGGTAGTTTCCATAACAACATGAATCACCCAAATTTTCCTATTAGAGGGATTGAACAGATTATGAAAGAAAAGATACAATCTTATGACTTGTTGTTGATTTGGCACTCATTCATCTCCTCTTAATTTAAATTGCCAACAAATCCTTTTCTTTTTTTGAAAACTGTTACTTTAATGGCTGTATAAAATAGTGGGTTGGGTCTGATCAGAATGTTGAAAAATGACAAATGATGCATGAATAATGCATGATTTCTGTCAGTTGATCACCCACAGTTGATGAGTGGAGGGTATGATATCGAAAGTGAGATCAACCTTAGTTACCAATGATGGATAGATTCAGTGCCGGATTTAGATAAAGAGAGGCTCTAGACTATTCCACTTGTGAGGCCCCTCTCAATGCTCCACCTTCACGACTGGAGGAAGATGGAAGTGTGTTTATTCAATTTCAATAAAGGCGAAGGAGGGGGGGAGGTGTTTAATATTCTGCAAATGTGTAAGGAAAATTATTGAAGGGTTGTTCAGAAAGTACAGTATGTTATGACAGCATAAGTGTGAAAGTCCAATAACAGTGTTAAAAATATTATACACCTTGGCCAGAGGCCCTAGGCTTCAGCCTATCGAGCCTATAGGTAAATCCGGCACTGGATAGATTGATATCTTTAAGAAATAGAATCAGACAGATGATTAAGTGTAGACTTAAGTCTTAATTTAAACCCAAGAAAAACATTAAAAACTAATGTGCAAGCATTTCAATAAGGGGCAGTACCAGGTACTTTTACCTGCCTAAAATGGACTTTGGTACATTACCTACTGATTTAAAGAGTTGCATAAGATACTCATGAAAATTTTTCAGATTTTAATAAAAGGTACATAATGAAGTACTGGTAGACTTGAAAAATATTGAAAGGCCTGAATGTGCCATGTTTTATTATTTTTCTTTCTTTTTCAGATTGAAATTTTACGAAGATTTTTAATAATAATAATTTCCAAGGGATTACTGTGTAAAAGGACCATTAATAAGAAAATTGACAATAATCTGTCAATTATTACATTAACATTGATGTTGATGTGATGCTGACAGCCGTCCCGGAATTGCATATAAGCAATGAGCATGGGGCAGAAAGTTTCTGGCGGCATTAAAACTGGGTCGAATAGAGAATCAAATTACAAGGCATTGTGTAAGGAAAACATGGTTTATAACCCAGACTATCAGAAGCCAAGTCGGCTGGACATGTTGTTAGATATGCCACCACCACCAAAGGAAGTTCAAGTGGCACATTCCTGGAATCCAGATGATAGGTCTCTAAATATATTTGTAAAAGAAGATGATAAATTGACATTTCATCGTCATCCTGTCGCACAGAGCACTGACTGTATCAGGGGTAAAGTGGGTTACACTCGTGGATTACATGTGTGGGAAATTGTGTGGAGCACGCGACAGAGAGGAACTCATGCCGTTGTGGGTGTGGCAACAGCAGAATCACCATTGCATTGTGTTGGATATCAGTCTCTTGTAGGAAGCAATGGAGAATCATGGGGGTGGGATTTAGGTCGTAACAAACTCTACCACGATGGTAAAAACAATCCGCAAGGATTAACGTATCCTAGTCTTTTAAATTCAGATGAAAATTTTGTTGTTCCAGACAGTTTTCTAGTTGTACTAGACATGGACGAGGGCACATTAAGTTTTGTGGTCGATGGACAATATTTAGGTGTTGCATATCGTAATTTGAAAGGCAAAAAACTTTATCCTGTTGTTAGTGCCGTTTGGGGACATTGTGAAATTACAATGAATTATATCGGAGGTTTAGATCGTAAGTATCTATGTAAAATTAGATTAATACTTGATTTACAATATACTCAGAAATCTGTGTTGTGTTGCAATAAATGTGTTAATTTATTAATTATACATCATTGTACATACATTTGTATTTACACGTCATACACATTTATATAAAAAAAGATAAAACGCAACTTAAATGTAACATACATATATGTAAGAAATCATTATCTTCCGAAAGACAATTATGAAATAATTATTGAAATAAAATGTTGTCAGACGGCGTGATGCCATCCATTAAATGTTTTTGGTTTCCACAAAGACGATCTGGAAGTTTTCACAGATATAAAGAATGCTTTTCAAGGAATAAGATTTTTTTGTACACATCAATGTAGTTCATTAAAGAGTTAAGAGCTAAGACTAGTTGGCCCAGAATCAGGATAATGTGTCAGAGTGAAGTGACATGTCTATCTGTGGACTGTATCTACATGTACATGTACAGGTATGTTGTTTCAGTAGGCTAACACAATAAAAATATAACTAAGTGTGTTGGTCAAGTACAAAGCAGACATAATCATCATCTCATTGACTTGGTCTCGCCAATGATTTGATTATACATGTAGCTGAAAAATTGCTGGTTTTACTTTTAAGAACAATCACTGACTCCTTAAGTATATTGTTGAGGACACATGTAATTCATATATGTACCTGTCAACCTCTGAAAGTCAAAATGCACGTACATGATGACCTGCATTTAGTTGGGACAAAAATATCTGGTCATAGCATGTGCAACCTTTTTCGGGTTGTAAAATTCTTTAACGTAGTTATAAGTACAAATATCCACATCGTTAAAAGTATAATGATTATTTTCTGGGCAGTGTTTTTTGACCTCACTATTTAATCATGGACAACGTTAACATTTAGAACTTGAACAGATTTTTAGGTTTAATATATAAAAAAAAAACGAAGGTTGAAAACCCAAATTAGAATCACTATTCAAAAGTAAGCCATCAGTAGACGTAATACAAGACACAAACAGTACAATACAAATGCAGTTAAATATCAGGAGACATTTTAATAGGGAGAAAGACATCTTTTACTGAAAGTATGAAGTTTACTGTTTTATAATTTAACAACATTGTCTTTTTCTTATAAGGTGAAAGCAACCTCATCGGTGGTGTAATGGTTAGCTTGTTTATCTTGAGTAGGTTCAGGTCCCAATTGGGTCAAACCAAAGACTATGAAATTGGTATTTGTTGCTTCTCCGCTAAGCACACAGCATTAAGGAGGAAGAGCAGAGACTGGTTGGCTCGGAATTGGTATAATGTGTCAGAGTGGGGGCGACATGTCTATCTGTGGACTTGTTTCAGTGAGTTCGCACTATAAAAATTCAGCTAAGCGTGTTGGTCTAATACAAAGCGGACCTCATCATCATTTCATTGAAAATTAACTTGTTCTTGCCATGATATAGCTGAAAAATTGCTGAGTTGGCGTTAAACAACAATCACTCGCTCTTTCAGTAATGTATTTTGAGTTAATCTTGATGGCAGGAAAACTGGTGCTGGAGGTAGACATTGTCAACTTTCTGAGCATGGCGTGCTCTTTATTTTATATTTATACACTGTATTTACATATTTAAGCAAGGCTTAGAACTTGCATGTATTTCATGACATGCCATGGTACAGACTACAAAACAAAATCATAATCACTTGTGCATGTACAAATGTAAATTATTGTCCACACACTCGTACAATATATATACAAATGTTTATTGTTTACAACTGTTTATTTCATAAACATGTACACTCAGTTGCAGCTAACTGTAAAACAGGAGTGAAATGACGTACATATTTATAAAGCAACAAATCAAGTAGAACATAATGTACACTACATCAGTTTAAAATAACAATGAGTATACCTATTGCTTATAAATAGAGTGAACCCGTGCACATGATTGTAAACAATGCCACATGTTTGACTCCATTCAACCTGTAATGAAAATATCACTTATTGTGGAATTATAGTAGATTTTTCTTTTATTGTTTATGTTATGTGTATGCTGATTAATTTGAGTATTCTGTTAACAGAAGAATAATTATGTTCTTGTTTTCTTTTGCAGCTGAACCTCTTCCATTAATGGACATATGTCGAAGACAGATACGACAGCAACTAGGCAAACATAGACTGCATGAAATACACAAACTTCCATTACCCAATACCATAAAAAATTATCTTTTGTATCAGTCATAGTGATTGGTCAGATGCTTTTGCCTGTTGTCATTGGTCAACAAGAAATTGGTCATATGTGTTGGCCATTGTCATTGGTCAATAATTTTCTCATTTCTCTGTGTGTCACATTTATAATTGTTGTGCCTCATACCTCATTGCTGATGTGTAAATGTGGAGATAACTCTGTATGTAGGTGTTAAAGGGGAATTACTCTAGAATCTTTGTATGTAAATTGGTGCTGTGCACATTTTTGTCTGACTTATAATACCACTAATGAAAAAGAACTTTATCATTCTTTATTTTGTACTAGAACATGTAGGTATTTGCATTGATTGTAAATAAAAAAAATGCAATGACTTTTCCATATAAATATACTTTCCACTCTAATAAGCACTTTAAAATTCAGCTTGGGGGATGGCAAAATGTAATTGTCTAGTTCACTTGGAACGGTGGGCGATCATCTGCCATCTTTTGGTTGGAGTTATGTTTAAATGGAAAAACATAATTAATTCTAATAACTAGCAAAGTAAAAAAAAAAAAAAATTCTTTTTATAAATAAATTTCTAATCAAGTTCGTGAATATTTACATTTAAACAAAGGCTATAAAGAAAAAAATTAGAAACTTTCTATTTGGAAACAACTAATAAATTTGTTAATGCTAAATTTCCTATGAATTGACAGATTTAAATTATATTAATAATATTTATTCGAAAAAATCATAGACAGTATATAGTGTTCAATGATCACAGAATGTGGATTTGGAAACAAGCTGAAAACTTATGTTAATCTGTCTCCAAATTTATTGTACAGAGAGAATTATTGTGATGTAGTAAAAGAAATTCTAACCTTTGTTAGGAAAATGTTGATGTAATCTTGATTACATGTACATTTATTTAAGAGGACTTGACATTTTATATAAAAACTTTGAAGCCAGTCGTCTCCTGGAGTTTAAATTCTTTTTATAGTTTTGTTTAGTAACCACAAATCTTTCATTGGAAGTTTCATAGCTGTATCTGTTGTGTAAATGTCTTTTTTAAGACTTGTTTTCCCAACTGTAACGTTTCTACATAATATTAATGGCACTCAGACATAGTGTGGTAAATCACTGTGATAGACTTATGACTCTTCGTATCTGTGATACTGATATATCTTTTGGTCTGTTTAATCTGCTTACTTATTTTGATATGCATTTTGGGTTATAGTAAGTATCAATCTTACTGTAACTGTAAAAGAAATTTTGGAAGATATATTTAATAGAACCAAAGATATACATGATGTTTCCAAATCACCCAGATGAGTGATATACCTATCACAGTAACTTATCACACTATGTCTCTGACTGTACTGTATTCCATTAAGAATTATACTCTTAGAAATTATGCTTACCAAAAGTGGCAGTGTAAATAAATACATATCTGTATTATGTTTTTTGTCTATGTTAATGTCAAGTATTTTCAATTTGGTATATTTTTATGCCCCTGCTGCTAGGCATCGGGGGGCATTCAGTTTTACCCGTGTCCATGTGTACGTCGGTAAATACATCCCACATTTGATTTCGATAACTTAAGTTCCCCTTAAGCAAAGCTTTCGAAATTTATACACAAGGTGAAAGACCATAAGAGGAAGGCCAAGTTTGATTTCAGACTTTGCCACTTTTTCCTCTCTGGAGTTATCCTACTGTTTATTTTAGCTAGAAGTGGAGGCATCTGTGTCCTATGGACACACTCTTCCAAATTTTTCCCTTAATATTTGGATGTCAGATATTTTTAGGTTTTGGATTTCGTAAATCCAACATTAACAATGTCAAAAGATATTGTCCATTTAGTTGTAATATTCATCAAAAGAGGCCTTGTAGGTGTGATCATGTGGGAGTTAGATTAACATGTAGCTGTGATCATGTGGGAGTTAGATTAACATGTAGCTGTGATCATGTGGCAGTTAGATTAACATGTAGCTGTGATCATGTGGCAGTTAAATTAACCTTATACAAAACAAACCTATCCCCACTAAAGTTAGGAGTGAAATTCCTGCATGTGGTGCTACTGTAGGTATTAAAGTTTGTCAGTAACTTTGACAGAATGGATACAAATTCAAAATGTTTTGGCAAATGTTTAACAATGTTTTTCTATAGGGGTTAATATCTATCCCTGGTGCTTTGTAATTTTTTAACAACCACAATTTTATGAATGTCACTGGACTCGTGTTCTAATCACAGGATAATCCTAGTATACATTACTGATACCTATACATTATATGGGAGTTACCAATTTCCTCTTGTAATTCTGTAAAATAAAGATTCTGCATATATGTACTAGGTACTAATTCTTTCCTTGTGAAGTGCTAAAATTTTATTTGTGCATCATTTTTACACCCAATTATTTTATGTTGTTTTGTGATGTTGTTTTTTTTTTAGCTTAAAGTAATATTACACCAGTTTTGGGTGAAGAAATTTTTTCCCTGAAAATTCAATTTGGAATACGGCAGTACCTTTACTAAGCTATTCATGCATGTTTCTAGTCGAAATATGTTCCCAACTATTAGAAATTTGCAAATCCGTGTGCACGTTTATCGTCCTCACCATTGTTGTGGAGACTGATGAACTTTCGGTTGTTTTGTTCCGATGATTGCCAATCATGACCTTGTGACGAAAAGATAAAAAAATCATGGATGCTGAGGTAAGCATGCACACATTCCTGGCAATGATTATTTCTGTTTCATGTCGTGTGAACCTTCTTTTTTTTTTTTTGCGCAATTATTCTTGTGCTACACACGGAATATATTTTTACTTGCATCCGACATTTTTTTCATCAACTGAACAGTGCGCATGAGCGATAATCTCCCCGAAAGAGTTCAAATCTTGGGTCATGCACATATTTGCATTACTGTACGGGAAAACAGAATTATCTGCTGTCAAATATTTTCTTGATTTTTTTTAAATTTAGGATTATCTTTTATATTTTAAGGACAATTAAGAGCTAAGCATATTCATAGCTTGTTCTTTTGATTTGTTGTCTCTTGAAATGTCTTTATTGAGGAAAATATTTTTATTAAATATGCATCTTTTCTTCTTCTCTACTTCAAATTTTGTTTACAAATTTGGTGTTATGAAGTGAAACAAGTTATTCTTGTGGAGTATAAACTCTGACATTATTTTTACGACAATTTTTAAAACATGTATTTTACCATGTTATAACCGCCACGATATAACTGAAATATTTTTGAAAGTGGCATTAAATACCACAACCCCTAACCATGTTATATTTCTCTTGACTAAAACAGCATGGATAGATTACAAATTATATTATATAAACAGTCAAACCTGTATTAAGAGGTCACCTTTGGGACAAATAAAAAGTAGTTTTTTTTTAAGACAGGTGACCTCTTAAAAGAGGTTCTATTCATATGATATTTTCTATGAGAGGATAAGAAAAGGGTGACCTTTAAATACAGGTGACTGCTCTATAGAGGTGACATCATGAGGTAGATTTGACTATATTTTTTTTAGTTTTCTTGCCTGCAGATTTTAAGTTCATTACAAGTTTTTGTGATATATAGCTTTACATTTCAGTAAGAGTTATGTTCCCTTGAATGTTATGTGTGATAACGGTCCTATTTATTACCGTACATGGTATGGCTTATTTGTATATACTAGGGACAAACAAAGCCTTTAATTTATTTTATGTTTGATAATGTTATACCTAGTCAATGAAGTGTGATAAAATCTTGTGTTGTAAACAAATATATTGTGATTGGAACATTTGACAAACTCTTACCAAGCTTTTATTGTTCTAAAGCCAAATTTTGTAGAGGCAGTACCGGTATATAATTTATTTGCTTGAAAGAAGGTCTCACAAATTAAAACATATCTTTTTATATTCCCAAACAAGACTTGTTGAAGGCCGGGGTATGTATATTCCCAAACAAGACATATTTAAGAAGGGGGGTATGTATATTCCCAAACAAGACTTATTTAAGAAGGGGAGGGGGGTATGTATATCCACAAGCAAAACTTATTTATGAAGGGGAATATGTAGTTGAACATTAAGAAGGGGGAATGTAGTTGTGCACACATTTTTATGTCTATTTTGACATTCTAGAGTTTTTTCCTCAAAAGTATTATATTTTGTTTTAATGTGTAATCCATATTCATATCTTCAGTTCTAAAATTTGGTATTGATGCAAAAATGTTGTCTACTTGTTTGTTTTCTAGGTTTACCAACAATTTTTTGTAGAAATACTTATTTTTGGTATTCAAATATAGATTGTGTTCCATTTTATTTGTCCATAAATTGGAGAGGTATTGCACACGCTTAAAGTAATTTAGTCTTTACCATGGTCTTGAGAGAGAAAAAAAAAATTTATTCAGCTTCATTGCATAATTCGTGCAGATTTCTTCTATTAGTTATGGTTTTCAAGTTAAAATTGATTGCATTAAGGGCCCTTTTCTTTGATTTCTTATCTCTCTCTCTCAATAATATAAATCAGTGCAATCAGTACCTATCACCACTAACATTGGGAGTTCGAATCCCGCTCAGACGAGGTGTACTTGATACAACATTATGTGATAAAGTTTGTCAGTGACTTGCAACAGGTCAGTGGTTTTCTCCGGGTATTCCTGTTTCCTCCACCAATAAAACTGACCACCATGATATAGCTGAAATATTGTTGAAAGCGGTGTTTAGCATTATAAACCTATACCTATATATCAGGTGAGCGATGCAAATTACAAAAATAAGGCACACAAGTTCTTGCTACAGGCATAATATTCCTACACATTTAATCTTGCAATTATTATATAATATCCTTTAGACTAGACAACAAATTAAAATCAGCTTGTCCAAGTAAGAAGATAAACACATGTTAGTTGATGTGTGTATATTACTAATAGTTTATTTTATGATTGATTTGGGAGGGGATATGGAATTTCATAGTTGGGGAAAAGATACACACTAGTCTGTTAATAAAGCATTCAATCATATTTCAAGATTGGATCATAAATTTACTGCCAAAGAAACAGCAAAATATTAAAACAAGTGTAGAGCTTAGCTCATTTAGTTTGTTCAAAGAACAGATACGGTATGAAATTTAAAAGACAAACAATTGATTATGGTTCTATTTCAGTAATTAAAATTAGGCCAATTATAATGAGAAAATTCATTCTTGGGACTTTTTATGAAAATCAGAAATCTGAATTTGAAAAATATTGTACCACAGTAGGATATTTTTATGTACATTTTAAATTCAATGATTTTTACATATCTTTTATGAATTAATGAATTTTGATCTAGATATAATGATTTTGTAAACAAATATTTTAAATGGTGTTTTTTTTACCCCTTTAAAACAAAGCATTTTTAAGCTTGTGCTAAACTGAAAATCTTTTTAAGTCATGGTATGATTTTTATCATTTTATGCAGAGATTAGAATATTGGTTATATTTAGAAAGTGGCATTTTTAGACAATTTTATACAAGAGTATTTAGATGCAGCTTTCATGTTTTATTTTCAGCATGTATCATAGATGTGTTCTGTTTTGTTGATATGTAAATTCCACTTTTTAATGATTTGAAGAAGAAAATGCAATCAAATTTTGAAGATGTAGTATTTTTAAATATTATTTATTGTATACATGAAAGTTATGAATGCTAAAGCCATTAAATCATGTCACATTTGTGTATAATTAAATATTTGAAACATAGATTTATATATTATTGTTTAACACGACGGGTGCCACTAGTGGAGCAGAAACTACTTACCCTTCCGGAGTTCACCCCTGGTTTTAGTGGGGTTTGTGTTTCTTGATCTTTAGTTTTATGTGTAATGTTTTGTAGATCGTTGTTTGTCCTTTTTCTTTTGACCATTGTCTTGTCTGTCCTTCTTCAATTTTCTGATTCTGATTATCCCTTTGATATCTTCAAACTTTTCTACATATACAAGAGTGAGTGAGTGATTGTCGTTTAATGCCAAGTGAGCAATTTTTTAGCTATGCCATGGCTGACACCAGTCACATTTTGATGAGATGATGATGATGTCCTCTTTATACTAGATCAACACACAGTTGTATTTTCAAAGCTCTAGCTTACTGAAACAACAGTCCACATGTAGACATGTTACTCCTCACTACATGTAGACATGTTGCTCCTCACCACATGTAGACATGTTGCTCCTCGCCACATGTAGACATGTTACTCCTCACCACATGTAGACATGTTGCTCCTTACCACATGTAGACATGTTACTCCTCACCACATGTAGACATGTTGCTCCTCACCACATGTAGACATGTTACTCTTCACCACATGTAGACATGTTACTCTTCACCACATGTAGACGTGTTACTCCTCACCACATGTAGACATATTACTCCTCACCACATGTAGACATGTTACTCCTCACCACAAGTAGACATGTTGCTCCTCACATGTAGACATGTTGCTCCTCACCACATGTAGACATGTTACTCTTCACCACATGTAGACATGTTGCTCCTCACCACATGTAGACATGTTGCTCCTCGCCACATGTAGACATGTTACTCCTCACCACATGTAGACATGTTGCTCCTTACCACATGTAGACATGTTACTCCTCACCACATGTAGACATGTTGCTCCTCACCACATGTAGACATGTTACTCTTCACCACATGTAGACGTGTTACTCCTCACCACATGTAGACATATTACTCCTCACCACATGTAGACATGTTACTCCTCACCACAAGTAGACATGTTGCTCCTCACATGTAGACATGTTGCTCCTCACCACATGTAGACATGTTACTCTTCACCACATGTAGACATGTTGCTCCTCACCTCATGTAGACATGTTACTCCTCACCACAGGTAGACATGTTACTCCTCACCACATGTAGAAATGTTGCTCCTCACCACATGTAGACATGTTACTCCTCACCACAAGTAGACATGTTGCTCCTCACATGTAGACATGTTGCTCCTCACCACATGTAGACATGTTACTCTTCACCACATGTAGACATGTTGCTCCTCACCTCATGTAGACATGTTACTCCTCACCACAGGTAGACATGTTACTCCTCACCACATGTAGAAATGTTGCTCCTCACCACATGTAGACATGTTACTCCTCACCACATGTAGACATGTTACTCCTCACCACATGTAGACATGTTGCTCCTCACCACATGTAGACATGTTATTCCTCACCGACACATTATCCTGATTCCGAGCCAACCAGTCTTTGATCTTTTTCAATGCTGCATGTTTAGCAGAAAAGCAGAAAATACCAATTTCATAGTCTTGGGATTATCCTTGTCTGGGTTTGAACCCACGATCTACCATCACACTTGAGGCAGGCATGCATACCAGTCTTACCAATACACCACCGATGTAGTGTGTTATACAAGATGAATGAAGACCATCTAAGGCTGAACAAAAGAGCACATCAACAAAATAGTAAATTGATGTTCCTTTATAAAGTGTGTTTATTTTTTTCTGATTGGAAGACTGAAGAGAGAGTGAGGGTTAGAGTTATGTTGTTTAACGTCACTTTCAACAATATATCAGTTATATTGTGGCAGTCAATTTTATTGGTGGAGAAAACCACACCTGCTGTAAGGCACTAACAATTTTTATCACATAATGTTGCATCGAGTACACCTCGCCATGAGCGAGATTCGAACTCACAACTTGATTGGTGATAGGTACTGATTGCATAGGTAGTTGTAAATCCAACTCTCATACGACCACGACGGCCCCTGGAAGACTGAAGATTGCTGGCTGTTACTAGACATAATTAGCATATAGAACCCTATGGAAATGTGAAAATGTTCTTTGATCAGACATTACTATCATTAAATGGTCCTTACACAATTTAAATTCTTATCTAAAATCGCAAAAACATTGGACTGCAAACATGACTGGAACGTTCCTTAGATGGTCTTGTACAAAATGTGTGGTTTTGTGTTGATCGGAAATCCATCTGATTGAGTAGTATGGCATATGTTACTACATTTTTTTACCAATTGAGATGAAATTTGTAAAGTGCATTTGCAGTTACATTTGATCGAGTAGTATGACATTTGTTACTAGTTTTGCTGAAAAGTTTCTGTATTATAGTTAACGGATCCATTTTGAACACAATGGTTCATGGCTATAAATAAAGGTTGGTATTGGTTTAGGGTGTTGTAATAGTTCCTAATTTAAAACAAGAGGCACTAAGGACCAAATTTGGATGTTTCTGTTATTTGTACACAGAGAGCTTTTATTTTCCCTCTTATTTTAATGGTTTGTTTTGTAATGAATCCAGAAAAATGCATAGCTATTATGTAGCTTACAGATTTTGACATAAAATGGGCCCAACTGTGGGTGAATTTCAAATTTTGAACTTTTTTATTTTTCATCCAATGTTAATGCAGTTTTTTATTTGTTTGATTTTTTTGCAAAATAATCATCTTTAGTGGGTTATTGATTGGCCATAAAATAAATTAATTTTTTTCATTGATTTGATTGGGCTGAGATAGAGCTGTTAGTCTGTGGGTGGATAATAGATTTCTTCTGTCCATTACAGTTGCGGGTTCAAACTTTCTTTTGGGGAGGGGGGGGGGGGGGCAAAATGATCATCTTTATTTGTTATTGATGGACCATAAAAAATGAAATTTTATTTTCATAAAGTGACTCAAATGTCCAAAACAAAATGGTTACTGCGTCTAGAAAATTGTCTTGCTCTTTATCCAGGCCTCTATAAATCTATTCAGAAATCACATTCGCTATTCTGAATGTCCGTACATTTGAGAGAAGTTGCCGAAGGGGTAACAAATCGAAGGACCGACAATACAATTGCCAAAAGGAAAATGTCAAACAATGATATACATAACATTGCAACACGAACCCCACAAAAATTCGTTGGTTCGAATGGTCAATTTAGTCTGAAGTGTCAATGGTCCGAAGGTGACGAGGAAAAATGCAAAATTGTATCGAATTTGATACCATAAAAGACCACAAACAAAAAGAAACATACAAAATAATCTTATGTATTATAAGAAATATATATACATTTACTAACCCCCAAAAGAAACACACTAAATCGTTCGAAAAATGACAAACAATAAATAATAGAAAATGACTGACAAATGAAATGTAGTATGCAGTTAGTGATAAGTGGGACAGCGGCAGTTACTGACAGAACAAATTAATTAAATTACGATGTGATGTGAAACATATAACATGTATATAATCCCGATTTATCAATTTGATTAAGAGTAACCTCCCTTTATTTAAGTAAGAGTTGTCTCGCTTCCATGACATATTTGAACAGGGTTTATGATACTGAAATATTTTTTCTCTTTCTGTTTATATTATTAATTAAATTTTTTTTCAGGCTCTGAACCCGACAAGAAACATTATATTTATATATATGTATAATTGCCTTCAATGACAATAATCAATGTATGCGATTTGTTTGCCCCTATTGTGGACCCATTGATTGGAATAATAAATATTCTTATTCTTATTCTGCCATATGCATAAGCATTAAAATAATAATAAATGAGTTTGTTTTTTACGTCATGTCATGTCATGTACGGTATAGTTTAAAAGAATTAAAACAAATATACATTTGATGATGTGTGATAGAATAGTCGAAACTACACGTAGAGGGCCGTTCTAAACTCTCGTCAGAGTATAAACGTAGTTATAGCAAGCTGTTCCTAATAGTTAGTAACTTACAGGAATGATGGTAGATTTAATTCTAATAAACAGCTGCGCCATGAGCGCATGATATATGCCCGTCCTCAGCTGATTTACAGATTGTTGCCGTTTGAAAAAAACCCATAAAGTTCAATAAACAAAATAAATACCAAAAGGTAAACAGACCATTAGACCGTTATTCATAAAAAAAAACCTCTGAAAAGTTTGAAGTGAGCCAGTCGAGGTGTCATGAAGTTGGAGGGCAACATGTGAAAATCGCCTACATTTTCACGTACAAAGTCCCATTACTCTGGAACAAAAAATCAAAATATTTCCAAAAACTATCTAATTACCCTGAAAAGTATGAAGTGGGTAGGTCAATGCCTTCTCAAGGTAGAGCGCGACTTTTTCTTACGACGGACGGACGGACATTTGTATATTATAATACATCCGTCTGATGACGGGGGTATAAAAATATAGTATAATTGACATGATATAAAATCTGATGCTTCAGATTGCCAGTAACCAAATACATAGAATAACCAGAGAAAAAATTTAGCAATGTGTCCCGAATTCCACCGCATTGTTTACATTTTCTACTCGTTCAAGGAACCATTGGCTATTAATCGTATGGCCTACTTTTTGATTGGCAACCACCAAGCGAGACATATCCAAACACGCTCTTGGTATAGAAAGTGATTGAATTAGTTGACGATGGATACAAAATGAGATTTAGACATATCCAGGTTTGTTCCACTGGTATTCGAGCTTATGACAATAGGAATTAAGGTTAATAAGTTTTCAATACTTTATATAGTCAACAAAAGGCATGATATAACAGAACATAAAAATCAACAATTGTAAAGGCTTCAAATAAATACATGTACTGCACAAAAAAAATAGATACAAAAACGGCTGTAAAATACCAATATCAAAAATAACCTAGGTAGCACTGAGGTTCGAATGTAAAAAATCAACCCCGAAAAACATGATGTGGTGAGCAGCTAACAAAAAGTTTATATTTTAAAGCATTCTGGGGTTAAAGCTAATCTAAATTTAAAGCCGAAAATTAACCAAATGTAGTCTCCCATTTTAAGCTATCCCAAAAATAAATAGATTGGGTAATACTCCTATAGAAACAGGCGGATCAAAAGTTATTCTAAGTAGGCCATACTGTTAATAGCCAATGGTTCCTTGAACAAATTGAAAATGTAAATATTAAATATTATATAAAACATTCGTCGCCTTGACAATGGTATGGATATTATTTTAATTCTGCAAATTTCTTAACAAATTTTATTTGAAGAAGGTTGTCAATGTTTAACTACGATAAATATATTACAAATAGCCTTATCATTACAAAATATATCAATAAAACATATCAACATAAAAATAAATGTCTACTTTTGACAGCCAGGTTTCAAAAAGGGAGATAATTGAAACGCAAATCGAACACACCCGTTTATCGTTTCTTGATCGGCATTCATCGGACCAAAACTTTTCTTCACGAGGTATAATGATCAGCAATCATCGGAACAAAACAAACGAAAGTTAATTAGTCTCCACAACAATGACGAGGACGAAAAACATGCACACGGATTTGCAGATTTCTAGTTGTTGGGAACATATTTCGACATGAAACATGCTTAGTAAAGGTACCACCGTATTCCAAATGAATTTTCAGGGGAAAATTTTCTTCACCCAAAACTGGTGTAATACCGGGGTATTACTTTAACTTTTTCACTTACGATTAATCCTAAGTCATTTTCACAAAGATTATCTTACGACAATTTAATCTTTTGTCAGTGACTGGCGGCCGGTCGGTGGTTTTCTCCGGGTACTCCGGTTTCCTCCACCAATAAAACATGACCGCCACGATATAACTAAAATATTTTTGAAAGGGGCGTTAAACATCATAAATTATCTTCCTCAGCAACCTAACCTAGTTTCATTTTCATTGAACAAATTTCAATGTCTTTGTATTGCTTTCAATATTATCTGAACTATGATTTCTCAGATAAGTGGTCCCTTTATCACAGACAGTCTCAGAGAATATACTTATACACAATAAAAATTTGAAATAAACATATTCTATAGAACATTCCCGGTGTTATAGACACAGGCACTTGTTTCATTCAAAAAATATATGCCCCCTCCTCTTCCTTACTTCAAGGTAAACATCTACCCTTTTCCCCTTCCCTACTTCGCATCAATATTTTTCGCTTATTTGTGATCCTTTCGCTGACCCGATTATATCGTTACACTCCCGAGATATTTCTCTTTTCGACTGCCACATTTAAATATACCTACCGGGACCCCCTCAGACGAATTGGACAAGAATAGTCAGCGAACGTGGCTTAGTGAAAATTTCAGTCATTGAAACGGATACAGCCACTTCCGGTTCGGTTTAAATTGATTTAGAAAATTTAAAAAAAGGTGCTTTAAAAATCAAATGTCAGTAATTTGGAGTTGAACATATTTTTATAATCTGCATTGGAACAATTATCTGTATTTTAAAGACTTACTTTACATTTGAGAGGAGATGGTCATGTGGCATTGTTACACATGGCCGGTCTAGAGAATTCCGAATGCATATGAAAAATCCAGCGCAAGCCGGAAGTGGCTGTATCCGTTTCAATGATTGAAATTTTCACTCAGCCACGTTCGCTGACTATTCTTGTCCAATTCGTCTGAGGGGGTCCCGGTAGGTATATTTAAATGTGGCAGTCGAAAAGAGAAATATCTCGGGAGTGTAACGATATAATTGGGTCAGCGAAAGGATCACAAATAAGCGAGGTCAGCGAAAGGATCACAAATAAGCGAAAAATATTGAGGCGAAGTGGGGAAGGGGAAAAGGGTAGATGTTTACCTTGAAGTAAGGAAGAGGAGGGGGCATATATTTTTTGAATGAAACAAGTGCCTGTGGATAGACGGGAAAATGGCTATCAAATTATGTTGGGATATCAAAACGAAGTAATCACTTCCAAAGGGTGCATTAATGTTTAAAAAAAAACATGTAACAGATTATCAGGGACCCGCCACATAGTGGCGAACGCCCTATACTGATCGCTCTGTCCGTCCGTTCGAAACACATTCGTGTCCGCTTTATAACTTTATAGCCAGTCATTTCTCTATTCTATAGTAGATGGATGAAACTTTGCATGATTGTTAACTACTATTAGAAGGTGTGTCGCATATCATATTATTGTTTGTCCTCCTAAAGTCAAGGTCTCAAACCTTTCATTTCATGGGACCCCTATATGAAGTATATATCTCTCAGATGATACGATATTCCAGAGCTTGTGGTTCCTATCAGGATTTCCTTGATAGAGGGTTGCTGCTAACAAGGAAGATACTGAACCAAGGGTTCCTTTTGGTAAAGTTGCAGCCATCACTTCGAAAATTTTACGGCCGCCACCATGACTTGGTTGACCGTTTTGGAATATCTGTGTCACAGATGACCACGGATATGTTCCACTTGTCGTAAACACTTCCCGGTCCTTTCCTCATTCACGACTTATTACCGGATTTGTAACTAGATTAACACGACGGGTGCCACTAGTGGAGCAGGAACTGCTTACCCTTCCGGAGCACCTGAGTTCACCCCCGGTTTTTAGTGGGGTTCGTGTTATTCGATCTTTAGTTTTATATGTATGTTTTCCCGATCGTTGTTTGTCCTTTTGTGCTTTTTCTTTTGGCCATTGTGTTGTCTGTTTTTCGATATACGGTTTCTGGTTGCCCCTTTGGTATCTTCAAACTCTTCTTGTGAACTACAGAAAATCGTGTCCGCTCTAATTATTGTAGAGGGATGATATTTTGTGATTGTTAACCACTGTGAGAAGGTCTTACTTAATTCATGTTTGTCCTTCAAAGGTCAAGGTCTCAAACTTAGGGTTTTTCATGGGACGATAATTTTGGTACCCCAACAAATTCTTTAGATATTGACTTTATTTTGCAACGGCGGGGTCCTTAGAGATAGATTCCATCTCCATGTCATCTATTTATTATTATTATTATTATTATTATCTTATATTAGGGGTGATATTGGTCGAGGCTTGACATAGCATGTGGTATAAGTTTGATCATGTATAACTCTTCAAATAGCACCCGAGTAGGGATGCGATATAAGGTAGGTGATAATTTTTTCTCTCGTGTGTTAATCTACCCTAACACCTTCATCCAAGGGCAGTATGTTTATAATAATGATAATAATAATAGTGATAATAATAATAATAATAATAGTGATAATAATAATAATAATAATATACAATTATGGCCTTCATAAGAAGTTAATATCCATAATTATTAAATTGAGAAAGGGTTATTTTCCCGAGGTCCGAATTATTAAATTGAGAAAGGGTTATTTTCCCGAGGTCGAATTTAATAATTATGATATTAACTTCTCATGAAGGACATAACTGTATTATTATACTGAACTAATATGAGGGAAATAACTAGTTATTGGTTCGACGTGCAAAAGCACGCCAATTTCAAACAGTTATTTTGTGCTACGTGCAGATTCCCTCACAGTTATTTGACCTACGTGCTGTTTGCCGCGGGAATAATGAGTTATTTCTTGTTCCATGGAATAAAACTTTAAGATATCTTAATTATTTCTTGCTTGGTTTCTATAGTAAAGTATAATAATAATAATGATGAATAAATGTTTTCTTAGTGCAAATAAATCATAACTTATTTATAATAAATTACAAAAGCAAACCGTCCGATTGAACATCACAAGTGACAAAAAGTTATGATGCATATATATCGTAAAAGTTTTGTAAAATAAGTGTTGGAACACTAAACCAGTTGACATTTACATCCTTGTGTAATATAATCCGAGTATGAGACTGTGTTTGTATGTTTTTTTTTTTTTTATTTTTATCTAATATATGAATCGGTCAACAATAACTCCACAAAATATGAACGGGTATGATTTTCGTATAAAGGAAAATTTCTTATGCATGTAAATTATAATTATCTATAAAATTTGTCATTACTTGGAGTTATTCGTCATCATCCACGCGTGGTCACTTTTGGTAAAAGTCTTTTTTAAGGGAGTGCATCTGGAGTTCGACAAAACCCCTATTCATATATATTATCCATGCTGGATAATTCATTTTATCGGTTGTGATTCAGCATAATATTCCCTCCCCCTTTCCCAATTAATCCCATCCCACATAAAATTAAACGCTTGTTCTTTTACTGATGAAAATTTATCCCCATTTTTCTGAGATAACCCAAATTAAGATGTGTTTATCATCGATCAATCATGAAGACGAATAAATATCCCTGTTATATATTAATATAACTTATGTATTGCCAGAGTGTTCGATGATCATTGAAGTTGCCAGAAATTAATAAATTATATTACTAATATAAAGGCAATATCGAAACGATATTATTGGATCTAGAAACTTCCAGTCCTATAGCAGCTGTTCATACAAAACTTTTGTAAGCGGAGTAGATGTCTAGAAGAAAATCCCGCATTCGTGTTTTTATCCAAAAAAAAATAATAATGAAAAAGAAGAATTCTCCCCAAGTTTGCAAGTAGTCTTTTCGATTGTCGACCGTTCCCAATTTGAAATTAAAAATTAAAAGATTTATCCTGATTTTTTTTGGTCATATGGTAGTTGATATGGAAAAGAATAGAATAGAATACATTTTATTGCCTAATCATAGGGCCCACATGAGGCATCATTAACAATACAAACATTCATGATTGATAAATGAGACATACACACAAAAGAAAAAGGACATAGTTTGGGGTTTTTATATTTCTAAAAATATAAATATAATTATTATTATTTAGTGGATCATGTTCTGGTTTGTTCCCTATATCTCACATCCAGTGTGAAACTTTATATATGTTGCATATTCCTTAACAAGCAGTAAACCTGCTAAAAACACCAAGGGACGGTGTTTCTGACACACCCCGTCTATTAATTGCATTTTCTCACAATTATATAGTAAATAATTATATATAATATTAAATACTTATTATATACTATATATAAATTAAAAAAAAGATTAGTTAATTATTATATCTATTATTATTATTATTATTCATTCGGATGTGTCACCTCGTGTTTAGAGCAGGAGAACTAGTTGGAGGAAATATGTCATCATGTTATTGCTCAGTTACAGAGTGCACCAAGCGACAGTGCAAAGGTATGTAAACGATACACTTTGCTGCATTGCAAAGGTAAATGTACGGAATGTATTTTCAAGCCGAAGCGCCAATGCATCCATCTTTTTTTTCTATTTTTTCACTTACGATAAAAGATAAGACAAATATTTCTCTTACGTTCAAAATTTTACACTTACGACAGAATAGTTTTACACGTAAAGTTATGACTATTTTTACACTTAAGATTATCGTAAGTATTTTTGTGAAACTCTTTTTAATCTTAGTCTTACATTTACGACAATTTTTTATCGTAAGAATTTTTGTGAAAAGGGCTACAGTGGGCCCTAATTCCGGACTGGCCTCTGAAGCAACTTTTTTTTAAATGATTGTATTTTTCAGGTGTTTATACAATGTAATTAAAATAAGGCTATTTTTTGTAAATGATTTGACTTTCCAATCTTTTGATTTTGAGTATACCTGATGAAGGTTCTGCCAGAAACGCTTCGTGCTCACTAAATTTGATATATACGTTTTTATAAGTGGTAAAATTATAAAACAATGTGTACTTAATACTGACTTTAGAATATGATCTAATACCTATTTCATATGGCAAAATTCTTGATAATAGGAGGAGTTCATAGTTCACAGTTGCTGCAGCTACCATCGAGGAGTTTAGGGCTAACCCTAAGGTAGTTGCTAAACATGGACCCCATGTATATAATTTTAATTGTAAAAATATGGAACGTTTTAGAAGTAAATAGATTAGGGGACTACATCTGTGTGTGCCTGACACGTGTAGCATTAACAGAACTTGAAACAGTCGGCAACGACTCCTGTTCTATACCGGAAGAAGAAGAAGAAGAAATGTTATGTTATTCCTGTGAACATTTTACTTGTATATTGATCCTTTTTATACAACTGCATCATCAGCCCTGCATATCATGTAGAATAGTTAATATTTGTGTTGTAATTACATATCATGTAGAATAGTTAATATTTGTGTTGTAATTACATATCATGTAGAATAGTTAATATTTGTGTTGTAATTACATATCATGTAGAATAGTTAATATTTGTGTTGTAATTACTTTTATTTTTTGGTCTTTTCTTCTTATATGTGTTATCTGTAAATGCCCCTTGTGAGCCCAAAATAGGTTTTAATAAAATGTTATCTTATTTCATCTTTTTTTTTTTTTTTTTTTTAACAACGTAATATATTTTATTCAAATGCTTGCTACAATTAACACGTCAAAAGTCCAAGCTCCTTTTGGTGTTTCCCTGTTACATCTTGTTCTGATTATCCAGGGCTATAATCAGAATTACATGAAATATATATACAACCTAAGTACAATTTCTATTTAATACCTTTTGAAAACATTTATTTATTTTGCATTTATTATATTATTTTTTACTTTCATTAAAAATGTACACTTTTGAAATGTTTTATTTTCATTTATTCTTTTAATATATTCATTGGAAAATATTTTATAAACATCAATATACTTTGTTTTCTGTTCAGATATATAGTACGATTTGTAGATGGAAAACCCTACAACTGTTATCAAAAAATTTAATGCAAGATAGTTTTTATCATCTATCTTGTATCCAAGTACTATATGATTCAAAGTAATTTTGTTTTCGATACCCAAACCCAATCTTATTTTATCTTATCTTATGGCATCAAAATATCCATGTAATTTTCATTTTTTTCTTGGGGCATATAAGAGTAATATATGGCCGGTATATGCAAGTTGTTGTTTCAATAAGACTGCATGGATATATGGACACGAACACCATAAATAAAGGATAGAGATGAAATAATAAAGAATTTCTTTTTTTATGGAAAATAAATATGTATGTACACAGAAAGTTAAAAAATGTAAGGTTTGTTTCATTTTATTTCCTTTACATTTGTGCATATGGTACAAATGTATGATAGATTGTTTGGTACATTTGTGTTAAGATGTGTATTTTGTTTTATATATGTCTCTGATATAACTGAAATGTTGTTTGAAAGTGGCGTTAAAAACCATAACCCTAACCCCTGATTAGATTGATGGAAGTCTATTTGTTCTAAGTCTCAGAAAAAGGGACATCAACAACAAAATGTATGACAAAGAAATAATGTGTGATACTCAGTGGGGTGTTTAAAGAGATTGTTAGGCAATAAGCCGAATTATGATGTCATATTTGATAAAAAAAATCTGTTCGATAAAGTAACGGACAGATAAGATAACATAATGTCTTCATTCTTATCTTAATTTGATATTCTCTTATGTACAGTAAGTGGACATAATTGTTATAGTCACCTCCGATTTTCCCTATTTATAAATTTCATGTGAAGGCCACGTTTTTTTTTCAAACAATTTTTCAAAGGTCATTTCTGTACTAATTTTGCCGAAATTTTCGCTCAAAAATGCAAAATATCAAAGGTATAAAGTTTTTGGTCATAATTTCATAATATTTTGATTTATTTTGAACTATTCACGATTTAAACACAGTCTCCTGGAATTTTAGAGGCGGGTCCAGACATTCCCATAAGGAAAGGGGTCCGTTTGTGGAGGGGGGAGGGTTGCAAAAAAAAAAAATCGGATTTCAAAACAATTTGTTTTAAGAAAAATCAAAAGATACCGGAGCGTAATTCAAAGTGAAAATTACAAAACATGGTAAAAAAAAAATGACAAGGACGAAATTGGAATTATTCTGTTAAAACACGATTTTAACAGTCTATAACTTAATAACTCAAAAAGAATTAAGAGTTGTGATTAAATCGTGAATTTTCTAAAATCGCAAATCACAGAATCATATAAAGAATACCTATTTTTTTCTTGTAGTCCGGAGCAGGACTACAAGAAAAAAATAGGTATTCTTGGCAAATTTTGTGATGACTGATGTCTAACAGTTAACATTCAAAAAACAAAAATAATTGTTTTTAACAATGCAGGCAGACTATCAAATGTGCAATTTAAACTCAACAATACTGTACTTGAATGTGTCAACAGGTACAAATATTTGGGTCTAACTTTTTGTTCATCAGGTTCATTTATGTATGCACAAGAGGAAGTTTAAAATAAAGCTTCGAAAGCATATTTCAAACTGTCAAAAGACCTCCTTTCATTAAATCCTGGGCTTCATACAAGTATGCATGTATTTGATCACACAATTAAGCCAATACTGCTCTATGGCTGTGAAATTTGGGGAACATTCAACACTTTCTCTGCAAAATTCAGACATGTGATGCAGAATTTATCTTTTGACCAAATTTATTGTAAGCAAAAAGCTGAACTTTTGCACCAGAAATGCTGCAAGTACTTACTAGGTGTACACAAAAAAATCAACAAATTTTGCTGTTCTATCAGAACTTGGTAGATTTCCTCTTCATTTTAATGTCATTACAGCAATGATTAGATATTATGATAGACTTAAAAAAATTGAAGAAATGTTTCCTCTTTTGCATGCAGCATATAAAGAATATATATCAATTGATGATTCAAATCATGCTTCTTGGTTTTCTTCAATAAAATTTATTAGCAATAAAATAGCTCAATCTTTGGATCTGAAAAACAATAAGATAAGTAATGCAATTTTAAATAAGTTTTTCATTAATGAATGAAACAAAAATAAAGAAAAATTCTCAGATGGCAAATTGAGCACTTATTTAACTGTAAAAAAAAACTTTGGTTTTGAAAAATATCTTGACAAAATTAAGAATTTTAAACAGAGGAGAACTTTGACTATATTTAGAATCTCTGCTCATATGTTAGCCATAGAAACTAGCAGATACAAGGGAATTCCCTGACATGACAGAATTTGCACACGATGCACGGATAATACTGTAGAGGATGAGAGACACTTCCTATTTTCTTGTAACTATCACACTCAGGAAAGAGAAGCCTTAATGTCCATTATCAATGAAAATTGTAAAAACTTGTCATTACTTAATACAGATGCAAAACTTGTATGGCTTTTAAACAATGAAAATATTGATATTCTTTGTGCTCTCTGTACTTTTTTAAAACAAATTTAATCTTCTGCCCTGAAGTTTAATATCAAGTTGGGAGGTGTTTCTCTCTTCTACAGCTGTTGCGAGGTCCACTGGGCACTTGATGCATTTAAGAATATAATGATGAAAATTGGTCCTAATGCACCTGCCCTTGATGGCCTCTGTATCTGGATGATGCAAATTCCCTCCATGTAGATTGGCCATGAGGAGGACTTTAATTTCATCTTAATTTCATTTTGTTTAATCATTTCCAGTCTAAATGTCCTTTAGGCATCGGCCCTTGATGACTTCTGTATATGAATGGCATTGCTCTCATGCATGTACATTGGTCATGAGGAGGACGCTGGATCTGCCTTCTATCATTGCATTAGCCCCTTGTAAATATAAAAGGGTTTATTTCTATTTCGGTGTTCAGAAGAAGTTAATAACTTATTAAATATCAACAAATGATATATATTTTTTTGTTTTTTTTTTGTAATTGCCCAGTGGACTCTTCCAAATATTATACTCATCAGAGTTGCTTTTTTGTGTAATATAAATCACTGTATTAACTCTGCCCCTTGCTGGGACCTTGATTGGACAATAAAATCTGATCTTATAAAGATTATGAAAAAAATCTTCAAAACAATTTGTGTTCGTGTAACTTTATGCATTTTTTAACTTTCCGTTTACATACATTGCATTTATCTTCAATAAAATTTCTTTATTATTTCATCTCCTTTTTCATAATTGTTCGTGTCCATATTTATACAATCTTAATTTACACGAACAAGTTAAATTAAGGAAAAAGAGATGAAATAATAAAGAAATTTGATTGAAAATAAATACAATGTATACAAAAAAAGGG
The DNA here is from genome assembly GCA_963680875.1 of Bathymodiolus brooksi. NCBI lineage: Eukaryota > Metazoa > Mollusca > Bivalvia > Mytilida > Modiolidae > Bathymodiolus > Bathymodiolus brooksi. The sequence goes on along the minus strand of OY804590.1, from coordinate 44,985,877 downwards.
GGGGGGGGGTATTCCGTTTCCACGAGCGCCTGTGGAAATATGTAGCATAATGTTGGGAAAATTGGAGGTGACGAAAATTATGTCCACTTACTGTAGTTCTGCTATATAATCAATCCAACCATGTGACTAGTTTCAAGTTTATTTATATTGATTTTTACGTGAAATTCCAGAAACATCACACATCTTTAAAGACTGCGGAAATCACTTGAAAAATCACGTTCCGGATACTTACAGTACCGTTAACATTTTTTATTTAGTTAGCGCGTGTTGAATAATCTCGGGAGTCTTTATATAATCATTAGAAAAAGCGGAAGAATATCGAGTGTCAATCAATCAAAACAAAGTGGAGTTCACAGGAGGTTAGATGTGTGGAGATCAAATTACAGAGAGCAAGAGCCTTTGAGAAATATGTGTGCATGGTATGTGCCACGTACACCGCGGAACTGAAGATATTTGTTCATGACCAGGACTTGCCACTGCTCATTCATATTCCATCCGTATAATAGAAAATATCCAGGAATAACCAAAGGCAAAACTTTTCGTTTTCCCAACATGAACATTTTGATCTGTCTGTTTTTTCTGGTAATTCAGATCGTGAATGTGGTGGAATGCTCCGAAGTTGGTAAGACATTACTTTTATTTTGTATGAAAAATCAGAATAACAAAAGGATTAAACACAATATGCAAGGGAAAATTTATAAATGGAAGTCTAAGAATAAGTCATAAGACTAAGAGGATAAGAAGCAATAAACCTGGACCTGGGTAAACTCACAACTCAGACAACAGTTTTCATGTTGGGAATTATTTCCAATAATATTATACAATTATTGAATTTTGATAAGTTTGATACATTTTTATTGCATACAGTACCAAAATTAAAATCTAGTAATCAACTATTTGTTTAATTAATGGCATTATTGTAACAGTAGAGCATATATTTTTATCTCCGAAAAATGCAATGTCCCATGTGGGATTTAATCCCTGGACCTTTCGCATTGTAAACCACCACTCTCAGGGCTTTCAAAAATGTTCAAGTATACCAAATACTTCACATTTTACAGGCAGTACTGTTTTAAAATTTAAACATTTTCATGCACTTCTTATACTATAGTCTTTAAAATCAGGAGGTACCAAATACCATTTTGAATGAGTAAAGGTACCTGGTACCACCCCTGATTGAAAGGCCTGACTCTACCAACTGAGCTGAGGGAGATCTCCACTAATGCAGTTAGCAGAGGTGGTTATGACCCCAGTATGGTTCCTATAACCTTAGATAAGGAACTGTTCTCATTACAGTATTATGATAGTGAATTTACAAAATTTTCAAATTGTTTTATGTTATGCATGTCTCTGTTTGTGCTTTCAGTAAAAATGCTGATCTCGTTGAGATTTGACTTTCTGTTTCAAAGTAATTTTCTGCTCGGTATATCCAGTCTTCGAAATTCAAGTCTCAACAAGATTATAAAAATGCAAGATTAAAAGAGTTAATAATTCTAAAAAAATTCATTCATTCATATTGACCCATGTGTAAATGGGTAAATGAACAGGAAGTCATAGGACATAAAGTCACAATTTTATTGGACAAAAAAATCACAATTAATATTTTGGATTAATAAATTTTATAACAATAAAAGTGTCACAATACACATTGCAGCCATTGTAATCATATATTGTTTTATATGTAGCTCTCTGCCTGTTCCAGGGCCCTTAATTGGAACAATAAAATTATAATTATTATTATTATAAAGAGATAATTAAACAAAGCAATAATCATTGCTTTGTTTTATGGGTTCCTTTTTAAAAAAGTCATTAGAACTGAGGACAGGGGACTCCTAACATATTTACTTGAAAATGTCGATTTTATGTTCTCTTTGTTACATGTTTATTTGTATAATTTGTATAATTGTCACAAACTGTATTGTTTAATGACAGTAAAATTTTGAATTTGAAATTATGTTTATATGATTACTTTTCATTATTGTCAATTTTTTTTATCCTTCCTGTAAAGCCTTACACGTCTTTAATTTTATTTTATATGACATTTACTGTTTGCTACATGTATGGCTGGAAATTCTGTTTGGTTAATTTTGTAGATTAAAATGATATTTAATGCACCTTCTAAAGTTATATCAATCACAATGTCATTACTTATAAGACCGATTTTTTAACTGTCTTTGTCTATTTAATTGATACAATATATTTGACCCAAGTTAATGCTAAATATATGAAATGTGATGTGTTGATTAATTTTCATTAAAAAAAATTATGATTTCTATAAAATTAAATTTCTTATCTAACATGTACATCAATAAAAATAACAAATATTTTAAAATGTGTCTTTCTGTTCAATAAAGTTGGAATTTTGTCCAAAAATGTTAGTTGTGACTTTTTGTCTGTGGCTTTCTGGTTCTACCTTTGTGTAAATATTTAGTCATATATGACAAGGATTTGTATAGTATTTAAATCTACTATTTAAATCCTTGTATACAGGTACTTTCCAATCTTTCACTTTTACATGTTTTATGAAAAAAAAATTTAATGTGCCAAATTGTGGGAATCGCTGATTGAATCTTGTGCAAATTCAAAATTTTATGTTGCATTTTCTGAAATCATAATTCAAATTTTTTGACTGGTCATTTCAATATAGCATTTATCTATTGTGCAAAAGTTAAAAATAAAGTATTTATTTGCATTAGACATGTTAGAATGGAATAGAATTTCTTTTTTCAGTCCATACAAAAGTGATAAACACTGTTACATATTTACCATCCTAGCTGGTTTTTCAAATGTTTAAGGTTTTATATCTTGTTGAATGGCTTTTTTTAACAAAACATATACATTTTTGGAAAACAGCAATAAAAGCACTGTACCTTTACTTTATTTTGTGTTTAATTATACACGGCTGGTAATCGGCACAAGCAGAACAGTCGGTTCTGCAAAGAAATTCGTGAGGATAACTTCCGGTTTTGGTGGAGGAGAGTTCACGAAGACGCTTCGCAAGGTATGTACATATCAAAAATTAAATTTGCTTTTTTACTGCTCGAATATTGCAAAATCAGAGAATGCTATGCTGTGGCGAATGCTTTCACAATTAGAAACATGTATAGTTTATTGTTGTATATGACCTGTAACTCTCGCAAAATCAATCGTCCCACGAAAAACATGACGAAAATTGTGACACTCTTACATTTCTAAATTGTTCTTGACAAAGATGCAAGTTAAATTTTCAATATTTTTTCATCGTGAGAGTCTAAATGTAATCGGGGATAAATTCCGATTCGTCAGAAGAAAATTGAAGTCTAGATAAATCTACAAACTGTCAATTTTCTCCTTTTCCTGCTTGAGGAGATCGGTTCTGATAGAGCACATTGCGAATGCATGAGGAGATTTGCTAGTTTTGTTAATTGTTTTCTGCAAAATTGATCAATTGACACTTTTAAACATAAAACTGATAAATACTCTGTCCACTTTCAGGAGATGCCAGGATTCAAAGGAAAGAGGAAATGGGGACTGATATTGACTGTTTACAAAAAATCATTTCGATATAGATTGCCTGTATCACCGCCAAGGAAACGAACAAAAACAAGTAGCAGTACACCAAATTTAAAATCCCCATCAATCAGGACACCAAGTTTATTAAAAAAATCTCTTTCAATTTCAAAATATTTATATCCTTTCAAACGGGTTTCCACACCTATTCGGCGTTGAAGATCCTGTTAAAATGTCACTTTCATGTTTTGGGCCAGACATAAACTGAATGAAGCGACCACTAAATAACTTTCTCCCTAACCAAAAAATTGGAGAGTTGATGGGGAATTTCTCATTTGACGTGATTCATCTTTGTCAAATCATTCTACAATGTCCAAAAACAACTCGAATGCAATGTTATTCAAAGGGAATTTTCCATCTTGTACTAATTTAAAGAATGTTAATAGCTTGTCCTTTTTCCCAACATCAGAAAGTTTGTCAAGAACATCTTGAAAAACTTCAACTACTGAAGCTTCTTCCTTCGGGTCAACTTCTATCTTGCCTATACTTTCATCAAGACTCATAAAGGAAACATTTTGTAGATCTGCGGTGAAGTTTCCGTCATCTTTAGTAAAAAGGTTGCGCCGAATAGGTGTGGAAACCCGTTTGAAAGGATATAAATATTTTGAAATTGAAAGAGATTTTTTTAATAAACTTGGTGTCCTGGTTGATGGGGATTTTAAATTTGGTGTAGTGCTACTTGTTTTTGTTCGTTTCATTGGGGTAATACAGGCAATCTATATCGAAATGGTTTTTTGTAAAGAGTCAATGTCAGTCCCCTTTTCCTCTTTCCCTTGAATCCTGGCATCTCCTGAAAGTGGACAGAGAATAGTTTATTTTGATTAGAGTATTTATCAGTTTTATGTTTAAAAGTGTCAATTTATCAATTTTGCAGAAAACAATTAACAAAACTAGCAAATCTCCTCATGCATTCGCAATGTGCTCTATCAGAACCGATCTCCTCAAGCAGGAAAACGAGGAAATTGACAGTTTGTAGATTTATCTAGACTTCAATTTACTTCTGACGAATTGGAATTTATCCACGATTACATTTAGACTCCCACGATGAAAAAATATTGAAAATTTAACTTGCATCTTTGTCAAGAACAACTTAGAAATGTAAGAGTGTCACAATTTTCGTCATGTTTTTCGTGGGACGATTGATTTTGCGAGAGTTACAGTTCATATACAACAATAAACTATACATGTTTCTAATCGTGAAAGCATTCGCCACAGCATAGCATTCTCTGATTTTGCAATATTCGAGCAGTAAAAAAGCAAATTTCAATTTTTGACATGTACATACCTTGCGAAGCGTCTTCGTGAACTCTCCTCCACCAAAACCGGAAGTTATCCTCACGAATTTCTTTGCAGAACCGACTGTTCTGCTTGTGCCGATTACCAGCCGTGTATAAGTGTAATGTAGGACAATCATTTGTTGATTTAAAATCATATTGACCCCTGTTCATTTTTACTTACCCAGTATGTAATAAAACAATTAATGTTTTTTAGCTTGTTAATTTGAGTTTTTATGGTTTTCAAGATAGTTAATTATTACATTATTATAATAATAATAATAATTTTATTGTTCCAATTAAGGGCCCCCGAAGAGGCAGAGAGTTACATATAAAACAAATATTGATTCAATGTACATATAGCAATACAACATTTTATGCCGGACAGAATCAGAGATAAAGTAATGATATACACTATACATATAAACACTACTTATGACAACAATAATCCCCTCTTCTAATATCTAGACAATCAATAATATATTTTCCCAGAAGTTTAAGTACTGATATGTCTTCGTTTGTAAAAAGCCATATAAATTTTGCCTCATTGGGTAGATCTTTAAATTTTGAACAAAGCTCACCTATATTATTGAACATGATTTCTCTATTGTCAATGTATAATGGACAGTTAATTATAAAATGAAGTTCATCTTCAGTTTGATTTGAAGAACATTTTTCACATATTCTTTGAGATCGTTCTACGTAGGATTCTTATATCGATCCCTTTCTATTTTTAGTTCATGGGCACTTATTCTTATTTGACATAATGCCCTTCTCAATCGAAAATTGTTAATAGATAAATATGTTTCCCGAGAGAAACATTTTTTAATTTTGAAATAAATATCAAGTTTTCCCTCTGGTTCTTTTGACTTTTTATTCCAATAATTTAAAAAACTATGGCATAATTTTTTTCTTACAGACCTTGCTAATTTATTCAACTTTATTCCTGTATGTTGAATATCAAATTTTTGTAAGATAAATTTAATAGAGGACAACCAGCATTCTGTGTTGTCTGAAACCATACTTTGATTAGCCATAGATGCATCAGACAATAGACCACTTTCCATTTTGTCTATTCTAAACCAATATTTTAACATTGACAAGACAACAGAGAAATATAGAGGGTATCTGCCAAGTTCAGACAACAGAGAAATATAGAGGGTATCTGCCAAGTTCACACAATACAGCTAAGTTTGTGAACTTTTTATTTACACCCAAAATATATTTAAGGTATTTAAAATGAGATTTGTCTATAAAATCATTTATATAAATTTGTTGCAATACATATTCATTTTCTTTTCTGCATGCTGCAGAACTGATCTTAGACATCCCTGTAATTTCACTACCATACATCAGGATTGGTTTAATTGTATGGTCGTACAAATGAAGAAATGTAGAGATACTTGGATTGGATCATGATAAGGCTCTGCAATTTGAATACAGCCTTCAAAGATTTCTTATACATATCTTCTTTTCCTTGTTTAAAAATCCCACATGATGTGAATTACATACCCAAATATTTATAATCATTTACACATTCTATCGTATTATTATTGAAAGTAAAGTTATCTTTAAGATGTTTGGCCGTTTTATTAAATATTAAAACCTGGGTTTTTGATGAATTAATCTCTAGGCACCACTCTTTACAATATTCATGTAGTTTATCAAGTTTCTTTTGTAAACCAGACTTGGTATTAGAAAAAATAACAATGTCATCAGCATACATAAGACAATCAATTATGCGACCATTTAGGTTAACAGCATCTGGACAATGTTTAAAAATATTTGGCAAGTCATTTATTAATATTTTAAACAGGTTAGAAATTATTTATAAATTTGTTGTTTGATTTTCTTTCAACCTGCCCTATATCCCCTCTTCTCTAATTAATATATTTCATACCAGGAACTAGTGACAGTTATAAATGCAATACAACTACATGATAAAACAGCCTTTAGATCTTCCTCTATACTGTACATGTAGTAAACATTATAACATAAATTTGTACATGTACATCTTTAAGATATATAATACATGTACATTGTAATTTCAAACATCCTGTTTAGTGTGGACAATAAACTAACAGGCAGTTATTTAACATGTGCCACACGTAGTGAGGTACATTGTATAAAACGTAATTAACATCAAGATTATTAATTATGACATCAATAATTACAAGTTCTACTTTTCACAGCTTTTCAATGTGTCCTGATTTAATCTATCATCTGATCAAGTGAAAAGTATCATCTTTGTTTTTATCAAAGATACACATATTTGACAAAAATAAGCTATGATTTCCCTGAATTGACTTGTAATGTCTTATTTTGTTATATGAAATAAATGTATGTGTAAATGGCATACATGTACCATAAATGAAATATTGAAAAGTGTCTGGTGTCAGATCAGACATTTTATAATTTTTAGAGATTGTTGTTTTACAGTCTTAAGATTGTTTTCATTGAAATAATGAAGCCCTAAGGATATTAAAATTGAGATATTATTTGTTTTTATAATCAAGTCTTTGAAGTCATAATTAATACATAATTCTTTGTTTTTAGTGAAATCAAACCTATAATAAATTCTAAAATTATGTTGTAATTTAAATGAAAAGATTTCATCTTCATATTTAAAAAAGAAATCAATTGCATTTTTAACAATATCAAACATATCTTATAAACCTTTTTACATTATTTTATAATATATTTTATTGAAAAGTTTTTTTTTGGCCTAAATATACACTGTATGGATGTAAATGAATATGAGGGACGACTATTCAGCATAATTCAAGTAAAGGAATTGCTGTTCTGCATTTCAGAGTCACTGTAGGGTATTCAACAATGAGCAAAACTTATACCCTAAAAATGTCAGGGTGTAATCTGAAAAAATATGCATTATCAGGTGTTTTAGAAATATTTGAAATTGAGAACTAAATTTAAAACATTGTTGGTTGTTGTCATGGTCCTTCATGCAATTATATACATGTACTATGTATATTGTATGATTTTTTGTTTTTTTCTTGTTTTCAGAGCTTCTAGCAGTTACTATAGCAACAGAAGAAACTGATGGGTTTAGAAGATATGTTTATTCAGCTGAAAAATATGGAATCAACCACAAGGTACTAAAATCTAAAAACCCTAAAAATCAGTCAGAAATTAACACCATATAAGTTTATGACTTTCAGGTTTTGTAAACAATACAATCAAACAAACTGGTTGTGTAGAATCTAGTTTTGTTCTGATCTTCAGACATTTTGTGGCTCAGTACACTGTTTATGCAACTGTTGAGAAATATATTGATATCTATTACATAATACCATTGCATGAGAACCGGTGACAAATTTAGTATGAAATATTATTGGTGTAATTTAATGTTTCATTTTACCTAACAACCCATATACAATAGATGTAATTGGAATCCTAATGATGCATCACATCAAAGGAGGAAACTACACAAGTACACAAAGTGTTTATAGTACAATAAACCAATGTTGTAATCTCTTGTATACTATAGAAATATGTGTACCGGTATATTATAGCTATTCATTAAACAATTGTTCACACAGTTGGTACATGTATGCTGTTTCCCAACCAAGTACCGTAACCACAAGAATCTTCATGACCACTAGCCTAAAAATTTTTAGCAACTCTTGAATAGTTTTTTTTTACAACTTTTTAGTGTAAAGTTTGTCAGTGACTTGTGGTAGGTTAATGGTTTTCTCCGGGTACTCTGGTTTCCTCAACCAGTAAAACTGACTGCTACGATATAACTGAAATATTGTTTAACACCATATCGCTAATGCTTAACCCCCTGTTTTCTAACATTTATTGCATGGCTTGTTGGGAGCCAGGAAATGGCCAATAAAATTAAAATCTAGATTTATTTTTGACAATAAGGTCACTACAGGAGTTCTAGATGTTAGTGTACTATATCAAGCTATCAATCCAACAATCTAACAACCATTAAAATTTAATTAGATTGGGAAAAAAGCAAACTTTTTTAAATTGGCCCAATAGTAAATAAGTGTTTATTTTCATAAATCCCAACCTCATAAAATTCAAGTGGTTCTTCCCAATCTACATATTTTTTGTACATGTGCATATTAACATACACCACTAGTTTGGCCAATATATATATACAGTACAGTAATTAAACTGTAGATAAATCCCCAACCCCTAAAAAGCAATTGGTCGTCCCCCAATCTACATTTTTTTTGTACATGACGTGTATACAGTGCAGTAATTAACCTGTAGATAAATCCCCATCCCCTAAAAATTAAGTGGTCATCCCACAATCTACATTTTTTGTACATGTGCATAAAGACATATTTTGGTCAATATACAATGTAATAATTAAGCTGTATTTTTGTATGATATTCAAGGGCCTGGGTGGCTCAATGAGTTAGGTAGTTGGATTACCCAACTCATACAAGCCTATCGCCAATACGGCGTGGGTTCGCGCCCGGCTTTGTAAATTACAAAAAGGGTGCACTCGACTCGCAGCCGCAAGTGATAAAGTTTACCAGTTGCTTGCCCATGGTCGGTGGTTCTCTCCGGGTACTCCAACTTCTTCCACCACTAAAACTGGTCGCCATGATATAGCTGAAATATTGCTGAAAGTAGCGTTAAGCACAATAAAATCGATCAATCATGTATGATATTCAATATACATGTAGGTACCTGTACATTGTAGCCACTGTATACACATGGTACATGATGTATATATGATGAAAACATTTGATTGATCACAGATTAAAAGCAACTTGCACTCCTGTTGTACATGTACCATAAGAAGATTACCCATGTTCCATGAAAAATAACAATCTTAGAAGTTAGATGAATAAAGAAATCGGCCATTACTTATAAATATGTAATAAGCTTCTTTTATAACAGTTTTAATACCGGTAACAGGTTTGCCTGACTTGATTTTCTTTTGTAATGTAATTAGAATTGAAAGAAGCCTTTATTTTTCCGATTATTTTATACCGGTACATGTAATACCTATATAGCTACAAAAATATGATTTAAGCATTGCTAAACATATTAAATGATTAAAAACATATTGTCATGGCAACAGTTGCTTGTAGGGTGTTTTTGGAAAATGTTTTCATAAATTAAGTTAATATATAATATTATTTGGCCATATATATTTACAGCAGATTGTATAAATGAAATGTAAATCAGTTTTTAATGTTATTTGTTTTGCAATAATGTTTTTGACACAAAAGAGGATTTGAGATTTTTTTCCATCTGGTGATGAGTAACAATAGTTTGAAAATACCAAAGGGTAATCTGAAGCTGTAAATCAAAGAACAAACAAAACAATAGCCAAAAGAAAAAAAAAAGAGGAAAAGACAAGAAATGGTGTGCAAGCTATGCAGAATCTATGCTAGTTCAACTTTCCCATTGTCAACATGTTGCTGTCATATCATGCTTCACTCTGCTTTACAGGCCTTTATTTCATTCTGGAATTGTGGCCCTTGATTTGCTTATGCAAATAATTTGAAATCTATTATTAAGCAATGTTTCTAACCATAGATGCAAAGGATATGTTCAGAATTGCACCCCTAAATTGACACTTTTGGTTTTATTGCTATGACTTTACTTTCCCTTGGCCAAATTTTCACACAATGTTTAATCATCACAACACACAGGCAAATATGGAATATGATTATTATTCCTTTTTAGTTCACCTGGACCAACCAAAGGTCCATGTGAACTATTGCCATCACTTGGCGTCCGTCGTCTGTAAACTTTTCACATTTCAAGCTTCTTCTCCGAAACCACTTGGCCGATTGGAACCAAACTTAGCAGGAATGTTCCTTGGATGGTCCTCTACAAAGTTACTGTTTTTCGTTCCAGTCGGATATTCAATATGGCTGCCAGGGCCAATAATATGCTCTGATTGGCTGAAATTTCAAAGATCTTCTTCTCCGAAAATAATAAACTGACTGAACCCAAACTGTAAAGGAATGATCATTGGAATGTCCTTTACCAAGTTACTGTTTTTTATGCCGATCGGAAATCCAAGATGGCCGCCATCGCAGGACATAGATTAACATTGGACCCTATGGGAAAATGTTCAAATGCCTTCTTCTCAGAAACTACAAATATGATTAAAGCCAAACTGTACATGAATGTTCATTGGATGGTCCTCTACAATCTTAAGGTTTTTTGTTCCGATATAAAATTAAAAATGGCGGCTACGGCAGGACTTAGTTTAACATTGGACCCTATGGGAAAAATGTTTCAAAATGCTTCTTCTCTGAAACCACTTGGACAGTTGAAACTAAACTGCCCAGGAATGATCATTGGAAGGTCCTCTACAAATTTTTTGTTTTTTATGCCGGTCGGAAATCCAAGATGGCCGCCACCGCAGGACATAGATTAACATTGGACCCTATGGGAAAATGTTCAAATGCCTTCTTCTCAGAAACTACAAATATGATTAAAGCCAAACTGTACATGAATGTTCATTAGATGGTCCTCTACAAACTTTACGTTTTTTGTTCTGGTATGAAATTCAAAATGGCGGCTACGGCAGGACTTAGTTTAACATTGGACCCTATGGGAAAAATGTTTCAAAATGCTTCTTCTCTGAAACCACTTGGACAGTTGAAACTAAACTGCCCAGGAATGATCATTGGAAGGTCCTCTATAAATTTTATGTTTTTTATGCCGATCGGAAATCCAAGATGGCCGCCACCGCAGGACATAGATTAACATTGGACCCTATGGGAAAATGTTCAAATGCCTTCTTCTCAGAAACTACAAATATGATTAAAGCCAAACTGTACATGAATGTTCATTGGATGATTCTCTACAAACGATACGTTTTTTGTTCCGATATGAAATTCAAAATGGCGGCTACGGCAGGACTTAGTTTAACATTGGACCCTATGGGAAAAATGTTTCAAAATGCTTCTTCTCTGAAACCACTTGGACAGTTGAAACCAAACTGCCCAGGAATGATCATTGGAAGGTCCTCTACAAAGTTTCTGTTTTTTATGCCGGTCGGAAATCCAAGATGGCCACCACCGCAGGACATAGATTAACATTGGACCCTATGGGAAAATGTTCAAATGCCTTCTTCTCAGAAACTACAAATATGATTAAAGCCAAACTGTACATGAATGTTCATTGGATGGTCCTCTACAAACTTTGCGTTTTTTGTTCCGATATAAAATTCAAAATGGCGGCTACGGCAGGACTTAGTTTAACATTGGACCCTATGGGAAAAATGTTTCAAAACGCTTCTTCTCTGAAACCACTTGGAAAATTGAAACCAAACTGCCCAGGAATGATCATTGGAAGGTCCTCTACAAGGTGTGTGTTTTTTATGCCGATCGGAAATCCAAGATGGCCACCACCGCAGGACATAGATTAACATTGGACCCTATGGGAAAATGTTCAAATGCCTTCTTCTCAGAAACTACAAATATGATTAAAGCCAAACTGTACAAGAATGTTCATTGGATGGTCCTCTACAAACTTTACGTTTTTTGTTCCGATATGAAATTCAAAATGGCGGCTACGGCAGGACTTAGTTTAACATTGGACCCTATGGGAAAAATGTTTCAAAATGCTTCTTCTCTGAAACCACTTGGACAGTTGAAACCAAACTGCCCAGGAATGATCATTGGAAGGTCCTCTACAAAGTTTCTGTTTTTTATGCCGGTCGGAAATCCAAGATGGCCACCACCGCAGGACATAGATTAACATTGGACCCTATGGGAAAATGTTCAAATGCCTTCTTCTCAGAAACTACAAATATGATTAAAGCCAAACTGTACATGAATGTTCATTGGATGGTCCTCTACAAACTTTGCGTTTTTTGTTCCGATATAAAATTCAAAATGGCGGCTACGGCAGGACTTAGTTTAACATTGGACCCTATGGGAAAAATGTTTCAAAACGCTTCTTCTCTGAAACCACTTGGATAATTGAAACCAAACTGCCCAGGAATGATCATTGGAAGGTCCTCTACAAGATGTGTGTTTTTTATGCCGATCGGAAATCCAAGATGGCCACAACCGCAGGACATAGATTAACATTGGACCCTATGGGAAAATGTTCAAATGCCTTCTTCTCAGAAACTACAAATATGATTAAAGCCAAACTGTACAAGAATGTTCATTGGATGGTCCTCTACAAACTTTACGTTTTTTGTTCCGATATGAAGTTCAAAATGGCGGCTACGGCAGGACTTAGTTTAACATTGGACCCTATGGGAAAAATGTTTCAAAATGCTTCTTCTCTGAAACCACTTGGACAGTTGAAACCAAACTGCCCAGGAATGATCATTGGAAGGTCCTCTACAAAGTTTCTGTTTTTTATGCCGGTCGGAAATCCAAGATGGCCACCACCGCAGGACATAGATTAACATTGGACCCTATGGGAAAATGTTCAAATGCCTTCTTCTCAGAAACTACAAATATGATTAAAGCCAAACTGTACATGAATGTTCATTGGATGGTCCTCTACAAACTTTGCGTTTTTTGTTCCGATATAAAATTCAAAATGGCGGCTACGGCAGGACTTAGTTTAACATTGGACCCTATGGGAAAAATGTTTCAAAACGCTTCTTCTCTGAAACCACTTGGATAATTGAAACCAAACTGCCCAGGAATGATCATTGGAAGGTCCTCTACAAATTTTATGTTTTTTATGCCGATCGGAAATCCAAGATGGCCACCACCACAATACATAGATTAACATTGGACCCTATGGGAAAATGTTCAAATGCCTTCTTCTCAGAAACTACAAATATTATTAAAGCCAAACTGTACATGAATGTTCATTGGATGTTCCTCTACAAACGTTAGGTTTTTTGTTCCGATATGAAATTCAAAATGGCGGCTACGGCAGGACTTAGTTTAACATTGGACCCTATGGGAAAAATGTTTCAAAACGCTTCTTCTCTGAAACCACTTGGACAATTGAATCCAAACTGCCCAGGAATGATCATTGGAAGGTCCTCTACAAAGTTTCTGTTTTTTTATGCCGATCGGAAATCCAAGATGGCCACCACCGCAGGACATAGATTAACATTGGACCCTATGGGAAAATGTTCAAATGCCTTCTTCTCAGAAACTACAAATATGATTAAAGCCAAACTGTACATGAATGTTCATTGGATGGTCCTCTACAAAATATACGTTTTTCATTCTGATATGAAATTCAAAATGGCGGCTACGGCAGGACTTAGTTTAACATTGGACCCTATGGGAAAAATGTTTCAAAATGCTTCTTCTCTGAAACCACTTGGACAGTTGAAACCAAACTGCCCAGGAATGATCATTGGAAGGTCCTGTTTTTTATGCCGATCGGAAATCCAAGATGGCTGCCACCACAGGTCATAGTATTAACACAGAACCATATGGGGAAAATACAGAAATATATTCTTCTCTGAAGCTATTGCACTGATTGAACCTAAACTGTGCATCAATCATTGGAAGGTCCTTTACAAACTTTGTGTTTTTTATGTTGATCGTAATTCCAAGATGACGCAGGACATAGTTTTTACATAGGACCAATTGGTTTTTTTTATTACCAGGTGAACGATACAGGCTCTTGAGAGCCTCTGGTATTGTTCATGACATGCATGTATGTGCCATTGTTTACCTGAGCTCAAAGCAAGGGCATCCATGTCTTATCGGCACATTCTTCCATTTTGTGACAAAATATTTCTAAAAATTACAAAGACGGAGCTGTCACATACTATCCTCACGGTCTACAACTCTATAAGTATAGTTCATGTGCAGTCTGCATGGCCAATTCCTTTCCACATTTATGTCCAATCAAATCTTTTTGTTCTGGCAATGTACTTGCAATGCACTTTTTGTTTTTGATATCCATTTGTTTGTTCCATCTATTTTTAGACATTTGGAATGGGACAGGAATGGAGAGGAGGTGACATAGCCAAGTACTCGGGAGGAGGTCATAAGGTTAACATTTTAAAGGAGAATCTAGCCAAGTATGCAGGGAGAGAAGATCTAATTATAGCATTCACAGACAGGTACTACTAAATGTATTGTTTAGGAAAACAAAATGAAAGTGACCTTTGATATTATATATCTACATATAAATATACAATCAAACAAAATATTTCTTCATGGAGATTATAAACACAAAGTTTGATCTTGAGCTTTGTGTATTTTATTTATTCATAATGTTCAGGATCATTTTTAGTAATTTTTTACGACGTCATAATAGCACGATTAGATGTTATGACGTTGTCTTGTTGTTTTTTCTTGTATCTCTTGGCAGTTTATGTTTTGCAACTGACGAAGACGGTTGTGCTGTCGAAAATTTTGCAATACTTTCTTTAAATGTACATATAAATAGTAAAAGATAAATTCACGTGAAAACATTGTCATTATTGATTTTTGATGGACAAAAAAAGCATGAACTTTTTGCATAGTTTTTCCTGTTTCGACGATTTAAATACAGTCTTGGAATTTCCCAGATCCATTCTCGTAGCACAGTAACAACCACCAAATTAAATATTTACTAACATATCCATACAATATACTATAGTTCTTACTGCTAAAATTACGACCCAATGCTTAATTTCACTAGTTATTCATCTTACATGTTATGTAAAGCGAATGGGGTCACCGTGGTCATGATCATGATCATATGGTTGTTGAATTTACAACTAGCTGTGCAATCAGTCCCTATCACCACTAAAATTGTGAGTTAAATCCTGTTCATGGCGAGATGTACTTGATACAACATTATATACGTGATAAAGTTTATCAGTGACTTATGGCAGGTCTCTGGTTTTCTCCAGGTACTCTGGTTTCCTCCACCAATAAAGCTTACAGCCACAATATAACTGAAATATTGTTGAAAGTGGCATTAAGCACCATAACCCTAAGTCCTACATATATGTAAAGCGAACAGATGAATGAATAGAATAAGATATCCCAAAGTGTACAAACAAATGTCGTGTGCTGTCTGTCCGGTGAGGCTAGGTGCTATGATTTATAAGCTAGATCTGACCAATATCTTGTAATTATATAACATATCTGAATTAAAATAACTTGTATAGAATAAGACAAACTTGAACTGAAATTGAACCCATGTTGTCAAGATTACATACACGTTAACAACACTGAATTTGATCCCATAACAGTGTTAGGTAAGACATAGCCTTCTGCTATGGAGAAAGTGACATTTAAGAGAAATAGCCTCTGGAGAGGAGAGAAAACGACATTATATGTAAGATTAGCAATTTCTAGTAAATGGATAAATTGTTTTTATAGAAGGAAAAAGTGACTTTATTTGGTAGTTATATCATGACGGTCAGTTTTATTGGTGGAGGAAACCTGAGTACCCGGAGAAAACCACTGACCTGTCACAAATCACTGACAACTTTTTTACATAATGTTGAATCGAGTACACCTCGCCATCAACAGGGTTCGAACTCACAACTTTAGTGGTGATAGGCACTGATTGCACAGGTAGTTGTAAATCCAACAACCATACGATCACGACCATGATGGCCCCTCATCTTTTTGAAGATAGCCTATATCTCTCATATCTTTTATTTCATATATTTGTAGTTATGATGTTGTCTTCACGGCTAGTGCTGATGAAATTCTGGAGAAATTAAAAAAGTTTGACGCCAATGTTATTTTCTCTGCAGAAGGATTTTGTTGGCCAGATCGCTCCTTAAAGGTATAAATTTCGAGATGGTATAACACAACACACAGTTTTTTTCAACATTTAATTTTGTCTAACAATTTAATCTTCTTTAATCTCCTTTGGAACAAAGCCACGATATAGATGAAATACTGCTAAAGTTAGCATTAAACACCAACCAATCAATTCTTTGGAACATTAAACAATTACCTGTTTAAAGAGGAGTGAGCAATTGTTGAGCTATTTTTCAGCTATATCAAGTTCCATTCGATGAGATGATAATGATGTCCGCTTTGTATTAGACCAACATGCTTAGTAGGACCTTTATAGTGCTGGCTCGCTTAAATAACAGTTCGCGGGTCGACATGTCACTCCACTCTGACGCACTATCCTGATTCTTAGTCAATCAGTCTTTGCTCTTTCTTCTTAATGCTGCGTGATTAGCAGAGAAGCAACAATTTAACAGTCTTTGGTTTGACCTGACCTAGTAATAGTAATGTGATATTCACCTCAACCTACAGTCTCTGAATATTGTTTCTTGTTGATAAATCCTTACATTAACCTTATCAATACTCCATTGGTGAATAAGATAACTGTATTAAATCATAGATGTCAAATTAAAACAAAATACTATGTAATTCTGTGTTTGTGTATGACATAATTTATCATATTATGTATATACTATCATTGATTTGTTTTGCTAGAATGGATTTCTGAGAACAATATCACATGATCAAAGACAAAGCAGGAGATGTGAGATCGACGAGAAGTCCATTTAGAGCAAAACATAG
The DNA here is from genome assembly GCA_963680875.1 of Bathymodiolus brooksi. NCBI lineage: Eukaryota > Metazoa > Mollusca > Bivalvia > Mytilida > Modiolidae > Bathymodiolus > Bathymodiolus brooksi. The sequence continues at coordinate 44,968,620 of OY804590.1, read as the reverse complement.
CAATGATAGTATGTTTATAGAGAGATTTGATAACATGATACCATAATAATTAAAACGTCACATTTGAAAACAGCGATATTATGTTGCTTGATAAATATATATTATGGCATGTAAAGATCAAGGGGAAGTGAACAAATCATTGATAAATATATTTTTACAGTTTGAATATCCAGAAGTAAAGCCTACAGAAAGTAGATTCCTGAATAGTGGAGGTTGGTACAAACATTATTATTGTATTTTAATATAGGTAATCCAGACATCACTGTCGACCAACTGCTTTAACTTTTTTATGCTGTGGTTAAAGATATTTTTACCTAATAATTTTTAAATTCCACAAGTTTCTTAATTTGGGGTTATAGTATATACAATGTATATGAGAATTAAAAAATTTGTGAACAAATAAAGTTAGATCCATAACTTACAGTTACAATCAAACCTGCATTAATGACCACCTCTATTAAGCAATAACTTGTATTATGTGACCTTAATTTTTATTTCCCTTCACAATGCTTTTCATATCAATTAAACCTGTATTAATCAACCACCTCTCTTATGTGACCCTATTTCACTGTTCCCATGGAAGGTCACATAGGACAGGTTTGACTTATATGGTTTACAGTGAACTTTGCAGAAAAGTTTACTTAATAGTCAAGATGAATAAATGAAAATAAGCATAGCAGTTCTATATATAAATTTGTGTTCAGCTAAACAACAGTTTTTAATGTATCTCTGTTATGTTTTGTATGGATGTTGTGTAGACAAGTAACTTTTTTCTGATAACCTATCCTGGGAGCAAGCAGAAAGTTTCAATATTTCCACAGATTTATCAACTTTTTTTATAAATCGAACACTGAAAAAAACCATTCTTGTATGTTATTTATTTTTGCAGGGTTCATTGGTGTTGCCAAAGACATTGTAGAGATAATTAATCATAAAACTATCAACGATATGGACGATGATCAATTATATTATACCAAAATTTTCCTCGACAAAAATCTCAGGGTAAGTCAAGTTTAGCAAAAGTATATGTATGTAATAGATTTGAGTTAAATATTGTTAATAAAAACCAGGAACACAAGTTTGTACATGTGTATGTTCAACTTCTCCTACATTTTAATTGTAGAATTCCTCAAAACTTTGCATGCCCTCTATGGAAATATGCATATCGCTACAGTATTTTGTTCATATAATTTTGTTTTTAGTCTCCTACCGGCGAAAGCCGAAGGGGACTATAGTTTTAGGTTCCGTCCGTCTGTCCGTCCGTCACATTAAAATTTTAAGTTGTCCGAACTTTTTTTTGACGTCCTTTGATATATTGATTTGGTATGTGGCTATATCTAGATGAGTTACAGTTTAGGTTCGAATTTCGTTCCGGTCGAATGATTTTTGGCTGAATTATGGCCCTTGAACTTGTATTTTTTGTTCAAATTTTAAGTTGTCCGGACTTTTTTTTGACGTCCTTTGAGATATTGACTTGATATTTGGTATGTGGCTATATTTAGATGAGTTACAGTTTATGTTGGAATTTCGTTCCGGTCGAATGATTTTTGGCTGAGTTATGGCCCTTGAACTTGTATTTTAGAATCTAGTCACTGCAAGGTGATACTTCTGATATTTTAGGTCCTCTGATTTTTGCGGTCGGTAGGGGACAATGTATTGCTATGTGCAATACTCTCAGAATTCTTGTTATTATAATATTTATTAGATGACATGTATATATATGTGCCTGTTTTGACGTAGAATATTCCATAAAAAAAATCGTAATTGTAATTCCTCCAACTTTTAGATGGGAATTTCTCAAAACTTTGCATGCTTGCTTATTACAGAATATAGGCATATTAGTTTGACAGGTTGATAGGACTAGTTTTGAAGGGGTTAAAGGGGGGTATTTTGTAGGTATTACAGGATATAGACATATTAGTTTGACAGGTTGATAGGACTAGTTTTGAAGGGGTTAAAGGGGGGTATTTGGTAGGTATTACAGGATATAGACATATTAGTTTGACAGGTTGATAGGACTAGTTTTGAAGGGGTTAAAGGGGGGTATTTGGTAGGTATTACAGGATATAGACATATTAGTTTGACAGGTTGATAGGACTAGTTTTGAAGGGGTTAAAGGGGGGTATTTGGTAGGTATTACAGGATATAGACATATTAGTTTGACAGGTTGATAGGACTAGTTTTGAAGGGGTTAAAGGGGGGTATTTGGTAGGTATTACAGAATATAGGCATATTAGTTTGACAGGTTGATAGGACTAGTTTTGAAGGGGTTAAAGGGGGGTATTTGGTAGGTATTACAGAATATAGGCATATTAGTTTGACAGGTTGATAGGACTAGTTTTGAAGGGGTTAAAGGGGGTTATTTGGTAGGTATTACAGGATATAGACATATTAGTTTGACAGGTTGATAGGACTAGTTTTGAAGGGGTTAAAGGGGGTTATTTGGTAGGTATTACAGGATATAGACATATTAGTTTGACAGGTTGATAGGACTAGTTTTGAAGGGGTTAAAGGGGGTTATTTGGTAGGTATTACAGGATATAGACATATTAGTTTGACAGGTTGATAGGACTAGTTTTGAAGGGGTTAAAGGGGGGTATTTGGTAGGTATTACAGGATATAGACATAAGTTTGACAGGTTGATAGGACTAGTTTTGAAGGGGTTAAAGGGGGGTATTTGGTAGGTATTACAGGATATAGACATATTAGTTTGACAGGTTGATAGGACTAGTTTTGAAGGGGTTAAAGGGGGGTATTTGGTAGGTATTACAGGATATAGACATATTAGTTTGACAGGTTGATAGGACTAGTTTTGAAGGGGTTAAAGGGGGGTATTTGGTAGGTATTACAGGATATAGACATATTAGTTTGACAGGTTGATAGGACTAGTTTTGAAGGGGTTAAAGGGGGGTATTTGGTAGGTATTACAGGATATAGACATATTAGTTTGACAGGTTGATAGGACTAGTTTTGAAGGGGTTAAAGGGGAGTATTTGGTAGGTATTACAGGATATAGACATATTAGTTTGACAGATTGATAGGACTAGTTTTGAAGGGGTTAAAGGGGGGTATTTGGTAGGTATTACAGGATATAGACATATTAGTTTGACAGGTTGATAGGACTAGTTTTGAAGGGATTAAAGGGGGTATTTGGTAGGTATTACAGGATATAGACATATTAGTTTGACAGGTTGATAGGACTAGTTTTGAAGGGATTAAAGGGGGGTATTGTGTAGGTATTACAGGATATAGACATATTAGTTTGACAGGTTGATAGGACTAGTTTTGAAGGGTTAAAGGGGGGTATTGTGTAGGTATTACAGGATATAGACATATTAGTTTGACAGGTTGATAGGACTAGTTTTGAAGGGGTTAAAGGGGGGTATTTGGAAGGTATTACAGGATATAGACATATTAGTTTGACAGGTTGATAGGACTAGTTTTGAAGGGATTAAAGGGGGGTATTTGGTAGGTATTACAGGATATAGACATATTAGTTTGACAGGTTGATAGGACTAGTTTTGAAGGGGTTAAAAGGGGGTATTTGGTAGGTATTACAGGATATAGACATATTAGTTTGACAGGTTTATAGGACTAGTTTTGAAGGGGTTAAAGGGGGGTATTTGGTAGGTATTACAGGATATAGACATATTAGTTTGACAGGTTGATAGGACTAGTTTTGAAGGGGTTAAAGGGGGGTATTTGGTAGGTATTACAGGATATAGACATATTAGTTTGACAGGTTGATAGGACTAGTTTTGAAGGGGTTAAAGGGGAGTATTTGGTAGGTATTACAGGATATAGACATATTAGTTTGACAGGTTGATAGGATTAGTTTTGAAGGGGTTAAAGGGGGGTATTTTGTAGGTATTACAGGATATAGACATATTAGTTTGACAGGTTGATAGGACTAGTTTTGAAGGGGTTAAAGGGGGTTATTTTGTAGGTATTACAGGATATAGACATATTAGTTTGACAGGTTGATAGGACTAGTTTTGAAGGGGTTAAAGGGGGGTATTTGGTAGGTATTACAGGATATGGACATATTAGTTTGACCGGTTGATAGGACTAGTTTTGAAGGGGTTAAAGGGGGGTATTTGGTAGGTATTACAGGATATAGAAATATTAGTTTGACAGGTTGATAGGACTAGTTTTGAAGGGGTTAAAGGGGGGTATTGGGTAGGTATTACAGGATATAGACATATTAGTTTGACAGGTTGATAGGACTAGTTTTGAAGGGGTTAAAGGGGAGTATTTGGTAGGTATAACAGGATATAGACATATTAGTTTGACAGGTTGATAGGACTAGTTTTGAAGGGGTTAAAGGGGGGTATTTGGTAGGTATTACAGGATATAGACATATTAGTTTGACAGGTTGATAGGACTAGTTTTGAAGGGGTTAAAAGGGGGTATTTGGTAGGTATTACAGGATATAGACATATTAGTTTGACAGGTTGATAGGACTAGTTTTGAAGGGGTTAAAGGGGGGTATTTGGTAGGTATTACAGGATATAGACATATTAGTTTGACAGGTTGATAGGACTAGTTTTGAAGGGGTTAAAGGGGAGTATTTGGTAGGTATTACAGGATATAGACATATTAGTTTGACAGGTTGATAGGACTAGTTTTGAAGGGGTTAAAGGGGGGTATTTGGTAGGTATTACAGGATATAGACATATTAGTTTGACAGGTTGATAGGACTAGTTTTGAAGGGGTTAAAAGGGGGTATTTGGTAGGTATTACAGGATATAGACATATTAGTTTGACAGGTTGATAGGACTAGTTTTGAAGGGGTTAAAGGGTGGTATTTGGTAGGTATTACAGGATATAGACATATTAGTTTGACAGGTTGATAGGACTAGTTTTGAAGGGGTTAAAAGGGGGTATTTGGTAGGTATTACAGGATATAGACATATTAGATTGACAGGTTGATAGGACTAGTTTTGAAGGGGTTAAAGGGGGGTATTTGGTAGGTATTACAGGATATAGACATATTAGTTTGACAGGTTGATAGGACTAGTTTTGAAGGGGTTAAAGGGGGGTATTTTGTAGGTATTACAGGATATAGACATATTAGTTTGACAGGTTGATAGGACTAATTTTGAAGGGGTTAAAGGGGGGTATTTGGTAGGTATTACAGGATATAGACATATTAGTTTGACAGGTTGATAGGACTAGTTTTGAAGGGGTTAAAGGGGGGTATTTGGTAGGAATATGTTTTTGCATCAAACACAACCTTTAATATTGAATTTTGTTTTTATCAGATTTTGAATGTGTAAACTATAATGATTTCTCCCTAAATTACAGACATGTACCAGTAATCTGTAATATTACAATGTTTTACTGCTCACCTGTCACCTGTTGTATATTGTTTATATTGTACACTTAGATAACATACTGTATTTTAACAAAATGTGACAATTAGAATATCAGCATTGACCAGCAACACACACATGTTCAGACTTGACTTTGGTCTTGTTAGAAAATCTATTTGTTGCAATCCAGTGACTCGTCCTCAGACTATCAATTTGGTTTAATATGTTTATGTTATTTTTTTTAATTTATTTGTAGAATAAATGGAAAATGAAGTTGGATACAAAATCAGAAATATTCCAGAATTTGAATGGTGCTCTTGGTAGGTTCTTTACATAAAGGGAAAAAGATGGAATTTGATTGGACCACATAAAGTGATAAAGATAGAGTCTGATTGGACCAGTTTTTTTTACAACCACAAAATGTTTAAAAAAAAAAATGTTACATCAGTCATTGTTATCCCAATCTCAGATTGATGGCCGAGATATTATTTTGGACAATTTTTAGACATTTTTATTTTATCTTTTGCGACCGGTCAAAGAGATATGAGATCATTACATTTCTTAGTTTTAGGCGTCTTCAATACTAAAAATTTCGTGCTCAACTGAAAACAATATTTCAAATGATAAATTTGACATCATTGATTTGTTTATCGTCAAGTTTGTTATGACTTAATATATAAATATCATAATAGTAATATTTACTACTGAGGGTCCATTATAGTCGTGATTGCATGGTAGTTGGATTTACAACTACTTGTGCAATCAGTGCCTATCACCACTAAACGTGAGTTCGAATCCGCTCATGACGAAGTGTACTCGATACAACATTATATTTGTCAGTGACATGTGTCAGATCTGTGGTTTTCTCCGGATACTCCGGTTTCCTCCACCAATAAAACTGACTGCCACGTTATAACTGAAATATTGTTGAAAGTAGCATTAAGCATCATAACCAATCTAAGCTAACCCTGTTTACTACTGGATGTTACTGAATCACACAAAATGAATACACCATTTTAAATTGACACAGAAATAATTCACCATTGCAAAACAAAGTTTTAACAGTAAAAAACAGAAATATTATTGAACCAAAATGGTACATGAATAATCATTGGATGAACCCTTACAAAATATTTTGTATCGGATGGAAATTCAAGATGGCTATCACCACCACAAGGCAAATATTAACATATGACCCTTCTAGATAACATTTTAACATTATTCTTGTTGTGTTTGGTTGAGACATGTATGATGATACTATTTATAATTATATTTTTAGATCATACCGTTTTGAAGTCTAAAGGAGAGCATAGTTATTTATATAACATGAAAACAGGGACCGTACCATTAATTATACATGGAAATGGACCAATAAAAGTAGGTCATGTTTTAATTAATTGGAGTAAAAAAATGTGTTATCCATTTTCATGGTTCAAAGTAATTTTTCTCTCTTTTAGAGCAGAATCATTTCTATTTTGCCATGAGGTATTTATCAATTTGTGTCAAAAATATAACGACATCAAGCATGGTAGATTGATCCCTGATAGCATAAAAATAAAGGCTATTAGATTGAAATTTGTTGTCTCTCCACTAGACATGCAGCATTAAGGAGAAAGGGCAAAGATTGGTTGGCTCCAATCTGATTAAAATCATATTCTCATCTTGCTCCCGTTTTCTGATATGGCACTGTGTGAGAGATCTGATGAAGCGCCGTAGACATCCTTGTGTCAGTGACCTAGGATCAATGAGTGAATTGACCAATCAGATTATCGTAATTACTTTCAAGATCCTGAAAGCGGCAATCTGATTGGTCAATTCACTTACTGACCCTAGCTATATAGGTCACTGACACGAGGATGTCTACGGCATTTCGTCAGATCTCTCATGCAGCGGCATATCAGAAAACGGGAGCAAGATGAGAATATGATTTTAATCAGATTGGGTTGGCTCAGAATTGGGATAATGTATCCAAATGGAGCAACATGTTTACCTGCAAACTGTTGTTTCAGTATAAAGCTAGCACTATAAATATCCAACTAAGAATGTTGGTCTAGTACAAAGAAGACTTATCATCATCTCATTGACTGTAACATGAAATAACTGAATAATTGCTACCTTGGCATTAAACAACAATCACTCACTCACTATGTCAAAAATAACGTTTAGCTCTTTACAATTTTTTTTTCTTGTTATTGAAATCAGAATATGAGTAAAAAAAATATTTTTCCCTCTAAAGATGAAAAGTCTTGTGGTGAGTATAAATATTTTGTATAAAGCCAACAAGTGTTTAATGATAAAAAGGGGGAAATTCCAAAGTTTTTGAAATCAAAGACATATCAACTATTTATACAAAATAAACTTTAGAATGTTTTTTAATAATATTTATTTTTTAGCTCACCTTGCCAAAGGCAATGTGAGCTTTTGCCATCACTTGGCGTCCGTCGTCTGTTGTCTTTTCATATTTTAATCTTCTCCTCTGAAACCCCTTAGCCAAATGAACTGAAACTTGGTAGGAAGCATATATGGAAGATCCTCTATAAAGATTGCTCATTTTGTCCCGATTCATTAACAAACATGGCCACCACAGGCAATTCTTGTTTCTGATTGGACGATTTTTTAAAATCTTCTCCTCTGAAACCGCATGGCCAAATGAACCGAAACTTGGTGGGAAGCATCTATGGAAGGTCCTCTATAAAGTTTGCTCATTTCGTCCCAATCCATTAACAAACATGGCCACCACAGGCAATTCTTGTTTCTGATTGGTTGATTTCTAAAAAACTTCTCCTCTGAAACCGCATGGCCAAATGTACCGAAACTTGGTAGGAAGCATCTATGGAAGGTCCTCTATGAAGATTGCTCATTTCGTTTCGATCGGTTAACAAACATGGCTACCACCGAAACTTGATAGGAATCATCTATGGAATGTCCTCTATGAAGATTGCTCATTTCGTCCCGATCGGTTAACAAACATGGCTACAACCGAAACTTAGTAGGAAGCATCTATGGAATGTCCTCTATGAAGATTGCTCATTTCGACCCGATCGGTTAGCAAACATGGCCACCACATGCAATTCTTGTTTCTGATTGGTCGATTTCTAAAAAATCTTCTCCTTTGAAACTGCTTAGCCATATGAACCGAAACTTGGTAGGAAGCATCTACATGTATGGAAGGTTCTGTATTAAGTTTCCTCAAAGCAGAATGAAAGGTGAGCGACACAGGCTCAGCCCACTGAGCCTCTAGTTATTAACCCTCACCCCTCCTTTTTTAATCGGGATGAGTTTAGATCTTTGAGATATCGTTAACATCACCATCAATATAAAAAAATGTAATAAGATTGTATGTTTATTTCATTATGGGGAGTTTTATGTCAGGGGGCTTTTGTCCTGTTCCCTCCTCTGTTAGATGAAAATCTAAAATTTCATATGAATGGTATTTCGGGATTATTTTTTCTTATTCCATCCTTCACTATTTTAATGTCAGACTCTGTCAGATACATTTGTTGGATATGGTTCAATTTAAAAAAAAAAATGGTATATATGAGGCATGTTCGTCAATATTTTAATTTTTTGAGATATTGGCATTTTTTTACTTTGATACATTTTTATACATTTTTAACATATAATGTGGTGGCATGTGCAGTAATTTGGAATTTTATTTTTATTATATTTTTTTAGCAAAAAATGAGTGTTATACATGAAGGAGTAGAACAAATATTTTTTGTATGATACATGTATTATGAAATCCTGGGTTCAAGCCCTGGTCGGGTCATACCAAAGACTTTGATATTGGTATTTGTTACTGCACACAGCACTAAGGAGTAAGAGGAAAGATTGGTTGGCTCGGGATCAGAATAATGTGTTCGAGTGGAGCGACATTTCTACCTGCGGACTGTTATTTCTGTGAGCTAGCACTATAAACATCCAACTCAGCCTGTTGGTCTATTACAAAGCAGACATCATCATCATCATCTCATCAAAATCTTACTTGTTCTCGCCATGATATGACTAAAAAATTGCTCATTTGGTGTTTAACAATAATCGCTCACAGTATTATGAAATACTGGGTCAGAATATAAACAAAATTTAGTAATTTATTTGTTTGTTTGTTATTTAACAGTGTTTATCACCAGTAAGCTTATGATCAATTTCTAAGGAAAGAGAAAGAGTGTTCATGATAAAAATGATATTTTTGATGCTATTTTGGGAACTTTCGCTGTGTACTTTGATAGTGTAGACATATAGTGTGAAATATAATAATTTAAAACGTAATTATTTTACACTACAGTCAAACCTGCTTTAGTGACCACCTTTATTCACCAGAAACTTTTATTATGTGACCTTCACGGTATATTAATTAAACCTGTATTAAGTGACCACCTGTCTTATGTGACCATATTTGACTGTTCCTTTGGAAGGTCAGGTGACATAAGACAGGTTTGACTGTTTATTGTACTTTTAATCATTATCTTATATTATTTTTGTACTTTTAATATCTAGGGTGAATTCAATCGTTTGGCTAATTATCTAGTAGATGGATGGACTAGCAGTCATGGATGTCTATCATGCAATCATAACACAATAAGTTTGAAGGGATTAAAGGTATTATCATAATTGTAATTAGTCTCCTTCTACCAGATGCTCCCACAATATGTATCTAGAGTTTGGATCAAATCTTTGGAAAATTGTTTAACAAGTAGGCGTGGTCTATTTTTCAAAAGGTGGAGAATTATTTAACAAGTAGGTGTGATCTTTTTTTCAAAAGGCGGAGAATTGTTAAACAAGTAGGTGTGGTCTATTTTTTAAAAGGCTGAGAATTGTTTAACAAGTAGGCGTGGTCTATTTTTCAAAAGGCGGAGAATTGTTTAACAAGTAGGTGTGATCTTTTTTTCAAAAGGAGGAGAATTGTTTAACAAGTAGGCGTGATCTATTTTTCAAAAGGCGGAGAATTGCTTAACAAGTAGGCGTGGTCTATTTTTCAAAAGGTGGAGAATTATTTAACAAATAGGTATGGTCTATTTTTCAAAAGGTGGAGAATTGTTTAGGAAGTAGGCGTGGTCTATTTTTCAAAAGGCGGAGAATTATTTAACAAGTAGGTGTGATCTTTTTTTCAAGAGGCAGAGAATTGTTAAACAAGTAGGTGTGGTCTATTTTTTAAAAGACTGAGAATTGTTTAACAAGTAGGCGTGGTCTATTTTTCAAAAGGCAGAGAATTGTTTAACAAGTAGGTGTGATCTTTTTTTCAAAAGGCGGAAAATTGTTTAACAAGTAGGCGTGATCTATTTTTCAAAAGGCTGAGAATTGCTTAACAAGTAGGCGTGGTCTATTTTTCAAAAGGTGGAGAATTATTTAACAAATAGGTATGGTCTATTTTTCAAAAGGTGGAGAATTGTTTAGCAAGTAGGCGTGGTCTATTTTTCAAAAGGCGGAGAATTATTTAACAAGTAGGTGTGATCTTTTTTTCAAAAGGCAGAGAATTGTTAAACAAGTAGGTGTGGTCTATTTTTCAAAAGGTGGAGAATTGTTTAACAAGTAGGTGTGATCTTTTTTTCAAAAGGCGGAGAATTGTTTAACAAGTAGGCGTGACCTATTTTTCAAAAGGCTGACAATTGCTTAACAAGTAGGTGTGGTCTATTTTTCAAAAAGCGGAGAATTGTTTAACAAGTAGGTGTGGTCTATTTTTCAAAAGGTGGAGAATTGTTTAACAAGTAGGCGTGGTCTATTTTTCTAAAAGGCGGAGAATTGTTTAACAAGTAGGTGTGGTCTATTTTTCTAAAGGGGGAGAATTCTTTAACAAGTAGGCGTGATCTATTTTTCAAAAGGCTGAGAATTGTTTATCAAGTAGGTGTGGTCTATTTTTCAAAAGGCTGAGAATTGTTTAACAAGTAGGCATGGTCTATTTTTCGAAAGGCTGGGAATTGTTTAACAAGTAGGTATGGTCTATTTTTCAAAAGGCAGAGAATTGATACCATAAATTCTTTTTCCTTTATGCCATATTTAAGATGTTTTTAAGTAGATTTTTAGCTATTTTAAATGTAGAAGTGTTTATTGAACAATGATTTCTTCCACCAAAATACCAACCAACCAGATCTCATCTATGTTATTACGATGATGATCATGAATAATGGTTGCTCATTAACAAAGGAACAAAGGAATATCTTAGACATTATAAGTTTGGAGATAGATCTCATAAGAACTATAACTCGAGTACAAAACTACATTCTAGCCGTGCGTTTAAACAGATATTATCAAATCGTTTAATACCATTTTCTACGATATATCAGTTAAATTGTGGTTGTCAGTTTTATTGGTGGAAACAAGAGTACCAGAAGAAAACCACTGACCTGTGATAATTGACTTACAATCACATTAAGTTGCTTCAATTACACTTCACCAGAGGCTGAAATAGAATTCACAATATTTGCAGTGATAGGCAATGATTGTATATATAGTTAGATGTAAAAACATTTTTTATACGCCCGTCTCGAGACGGGCCGTATTATGTGATTGGGTATGGCGGGCGGGCGGGCGTCCACACAGGTTTCCGCACAATAACTTTAGTTCTGTATATCGGATCTTTACCAAACTTGGCCACATGATTCGATTCCACTGTGGAAGGGGAAGAACCCTATTTATTTTGGGGTCATTAGGTCAAAGGTCAAGGTCACCATTACTATAAATAGAAGTTTATACCGTTTGATAATTTATATAGACGGGCGTATTTTGTGATGCACACATTTCTTGTTTGTTCTTAAATTAATTGTTTTCAAGGTGATTAGTTCATAAAGCGATAATAAAAATATGGTGAAACCTGTCTAAACGGAACTGTCTTGGGACCAACTGTTGTGTTTGGAATAGACAAATGTTTGGTTTGTACAGGTTAAGTTAACAAAGATTTCCTTCATTGGGACTTAATTTAAAGTTCTGTTTATATAGGATTTCGTGTTAGACAGGTTTCACCGTATTGTGGTTGTAAATTTCACTAAGCGAAGGTAGTGCATGCATGATCTAATTCTTAACCTTTATTAAGAATTGTTTTAATTAGAAGTTCATGTATGTTAATGATTTTGTTTTGTATTTTATTCAGGAGGATGAGTACCCAACAGTACAGCTGTCAGTCTTTATAGATCAGCCAACACCTTTCCTAGCAGATTCCTTACAGAAAATTGCCAAACAAGAATACCCAAAAAAGAGAATGGATTTGTTTATTCAAAATCAGGTACCATAAAAATAGACAAAATTATAATATTATGATATCATCATGTAATGATATATTTATTAATTAACTATAAAATATTACCTTATGATGGAATAACCATCACCAGGTATGCCAAAAACCAAAATATATGAAAGCCAAATAATTTAGAAGCCTTTGGCAAATGGCATTAACAGAGTAGCCAAAATCGACTATGGACACCTATACCTGAAGGAGAAGAACCTTAGTTTTAATCATAATTACATTATTTAGGAACTAAATTTTGATAAAAAATAGTGTTTAATGTGACATTATAAACCCATTATCCAAACCCTGAATAAAAATATGATTTTATTTATTTATTTATTGGTGGTTAACGCCAACTTAAGCAATACTTCAGCTATTTCGTGGCGTGAACAAATTGTAATTCAGATGAAGTTTTATCGGGAGTAGCTCCCCAAAGTGAGAATTAAACTTACAACGTTAGTGGTGATAGGCACTGATTTGCACAGGTATATTTAAATCTAACTACCATACAATCACAGCCTCATCTACCTTGAAATAGATATTTATAAATAGATATTTTACATAAAAACAAATGTTTAATATAATTTAGGCTGTGTATCATAAGAAAGATGTTGAAGACTTCCTGTCAAAGTTTGGAGAGCAATATAAGTCAGTGTCAGTAGTTAATCCAGAAGATGGCATGAATACTCTTGCTGGTAGAAACTGGGCTTTGTAAGTTTTACTATTTAATTAAATGTCCAAAATATACATTATAGTGTAGCTAATATAGCAGTTATTTTCATGAGTGAGCGAAAAATGCAAAAACTTGTTCATGCGCTCAGTGCACCCATGAGTTTTATAGTGTTTTCTGTTACTAATGGAATGGTTTTGATAATAAAAAAAACCTGGATTGGTTGTACGATTGATTAATCAATGCTTCGTGATATCGGGTTTTGTTTGAAATGTGTTTCTGTCACTTTGTAAAAAGAAATATTTGTTACCTTAGAGGCATGTAAATCAGGTTTAGAGGGTTTTAAACTAGCTGTCTACAGTAGGTGACCGTGACCATTAGTGCAAGTTTGACTGTCCATTAAAGATCACAGACTTCCCGAAACTTGCTGAGAAGTTGTCAGTCATTCGGACTGACAGACATAAAAATCTTGTCAGACCGAAAAATATTTTGCCGGTCCGAAAAAAAAGTCCCAAAAAATTCACTGTCACATGCATAATGTTTAGTTTGGCCTTTTTAGAGTGATTTACCCTAGTATTAGCAATTGGGCACCTGATTTCACCTCTGGTTTTTATAGAGGTTAAAGTAATTCAATTTTCAGTTTTCAGTGTTGTTCAACATTGTATATGTTATGTCTTTTATAGTGTGTTTCTCGAGTTTTGTTGTTTTGATGACCTTGTACTATAGGTCAATGGTTGTATGAAAGACGTCATGTCATTGGCTAATATATATACAAATAACCAATCGTGTCGTGATCGTCTTCACAAATGGGTTTGGTTGAAACCAGAAATGTATAAAAGGGGTGAAAACAATGAAAATTGTGTAATTTAAAAATAAAATTAAACACTGATCAATGCCTTTCGGACAAAATCTGAGGTAACTATTATACCAAACATTCGGTATTACAGAGTTGCCGAAAACTTTTTTTATTCTGTCTGACATTGGGTCAGACAGGAACTGGGGTTGTCTTACCCATGGGCTTTGTGTCTGTCCCACCATTTTTTTGTAATATTGTATATAACCTGTCAAATTTTTTTTTTTTTTTATACAGAACTGAATGCAAGATTACCTATAGTCATGATCATTAAACAACTCAATTAATTTTTATACATATTTTTATCTAAAAAGATAAGGCAGATATAGCCAACAATCCGTATCTAATGGTCCGATCACGTTCCGAATATTATACATCAGTGTCAGTTTCCGGTTTACCTACATTTTTAATTTCGGTTAAGAATATGAATCTGCTGTCATCTTCAATATATAAGCATCTCAAAACATATTTAATTAAACACAAACAATCTTTGATACTTGGGGAGTGTGGAAGTCAACTTATTTCTGTGCTCAGTAATATATTTCAGTTTTAATGTTCCACGTTTTGCAGGTGCTGGTTCCTACTAAAAGGATGTTTACATTTACGTACATTTGTATAGGAGTTTCGATTACAAAGAGGGACGTGTCGGTCTGACAGAATAAATAAACAAATTTCAAGTCTCTGTCTGACATTTTAAAAAAACTGAAAACTGAATTTAATGCCATTGGCAGTGGAAACTGGGAGGGAATAAATTTCAATCGCCGGTTCTTTCAAATATCTATGTTTTACCGGACATTCGGTCCGATATATTTTGAAATCGTCGGTCCTACTGCATTTCTGTCGGTCAGGACCAACGGTTTTCGGGAAGTCTGGATCATATAAAGATGTATAGCGAAGTGTTATTCTAATCACTCGCATCAAGAAATGGCACAGTCCGCGAAACAATCAGCTATCTGTAATTGCTGTAGTTTGGTGATGACCTCATCTTTCACGATCTTGTTGGTTGTATTCTGATTTTGCCATTCTTATTCGTTTATGGTCAGGGTTCAACGAACTTTGCATATAAACTGTCAGATTTTTTAAGCAATGATTATATAATATAGCTGAAGCCATATTTAATTTAGTGTTGTTTTTTCTTCTTCAGAGAAATGTGTCTAAAAACAAGTTGTCAGTACATGTTTTCTGTTGATGGACATGCCCACCTGACAGAGGTCACCTTACTGAAGATGTTAATGGAACAAAACAGGTTTATACTTCAATCTTCTTACTATAAAATCTTTTAATTCTGATGTCCTTTTTCCATGAGATGTTGATTGTTAGATAATATCATGTCTTAAAACAGGTATATACTTCAATCTTTTTACTATAAAGTCTTCTTTTTTTTTTTTTATTACTGATGTCTTTTTTTCAATGAGATGTTGATTGTTAGATATGAGGGTGTGATTGGGTTACTGTGACAGATATAACAAATTGACCATCAAAACCACAGTCATAGGTATAAATATAAAAAGTTTTACAGATTATTATGCTTTATTCTTGATCTTGACAAGGGATGCAGGATTGATATACATGTGAAACCATAGAAAACAAACATTTCACCAATCAACTCGCTTCAAATTGCCAGTAATAAAAAAAAGAAAAAAAGAAAAGACGAGCTCCCTTTTGAAAAAAGGATCAGCAAAAATCCATAGATTTATAAGAACATTCTAAGTTCCGAATGAGTTAATATTTTGCTTTCTCAAATCAAATGAAGTGATTTAGAACAGTTTTGAACATTAAGAAACATATCTACCTCCCTTACTCAACAGATATAGAATAATATATTATCATCTGTAAGATTAACCAATGAAATTGCAGGAATACCTATATCAGGTATTTCACTCCAATAAAATATAAATGAATACAACACATTATCTTTTCTTATTGACTTTTTTGGCAGGAAGGGTATGGTAGTTGGATTTACCACTACCTATGTCACCACTAAGGCTGTGAGTATGAATCCAGCTCATGGCCAGGTGTACTTGATACAAAATTACTTGATAAAGTTTGTCAGTGACTGTTTTTCTCCAGGTATTCTGGTTTCCTCCACCAATAAAATTGACCGTCATTGACGATATATCTGAAATATTGTTGAAAGTGGCATTTAATACCATAACCCTAACACAAACCCTCTAAATCTACTTAGTTACTGTATGTGTTTTAAATGAATATACAACATTACATTTTACAGAACCGTTATTGCACCAATGATTGCTAGGCCTCATCAGTACTGGTCTAATTTCTGGGGTGCCACAGGGGATAATGGTTACTATGCTAGATCACCAGACTACATGGATATAGTTGCATACAAGAAAGTGTAAGTACATTCATTTATACATTAGTATATTTCTTAACTGAAGTTTCCGTTATGCCACGTTGCAAGCAAAATAATTTTACGCTATCCAACATATCCCTTTTACCCTATGTCAATTAAATCATCTGTCTCCAGTGTTCTATGATTCCCATTTCCCATCGCCCATAGCAAGTGAACTTTGGTCAAGGGAAAGTGGATTTCCAAACCATAGTTGTTTGTGGGCAAGTAAATTTCAACTACTGAATTGAAGAGTTCATTTCAAATGATTTCAAAACTTTCTATTTTGCATAATTGTACAAATAAATAATCAATCTTTTATTTAAACTGCCACTTGGGATATTATATCTTTCTTTAATTGATTAATTTAATGATTATAGTAAAAGTTTAATTTATACTGGTTAAAAAAAAGAAATGTTGTATGTGTCTCAACAATGGAAATTTAAATGGATAAAAACTAAAGAGACAAAATATATAGTGATATAAGGAACCATTCTTTTGTCCCATTTTGAAAAGCTATTTGCTTGACCCAAATTTGATGAACCCAGAGCTCCAGATAATTTTCAAGTCCAAAGGGTAATTACCCCCTACTTTTGAAAATGATGCGTATTTGCATATTTCCTTTGCACTGTTGTACTCTCTACTTCAGAAAAGATTGCTTACATGTACACTTTTAAAATTATGTTTGATACAAGTGTTATTCAATAAACACAGGATGCAAGTGAAATGTATATCTCTGTTTAATTTGACACGATTGTGTCATGTTTATTAATAAAATGTTGTAAATATTTGTTTTTTTGCTCGTCGACTTCGGCAGTTTTCACAGCCGTGTTGATAATGTCATCAATGATTCCTTTAACTATACTGTCACTAGACACAGATGAAACTGTCAGGAACTTTTAAAAAAGTATATAATTTTCCGTAGCACGTTTATTCATGTTCTTGCTCATTTTCAACGAACAACGTGTTCCCAAATTCACTTTCGTTTTAGTTCTTAACTAAACCGCATTTATTTGTAATATTGACCGCGATTGGATGATTTATCCTAAACATCCAATCAGATCTCTTTTGACATCGATGCTTAGAAAGGCAAACATTCGGTACCCCTCGGATGTATACACTTTCTCTTTCGAAAAGTATAAAGAGAAGTAATTACGGGGAATTTCTCAAAGTCAAAAATGTATTGTTTATGTACACGATGTATTATCGTCAACAGCATACAAGTACGCTCCGAATTTGGAAAGTTTGCTTACACAGCAATATGTATGCGTAAATGTACACTCTGATCTGATAATACATGCGTTTTTACTCGTTTTCATAGCGTAAAAAACGCAAATACGCAGCTTATCTGGAGCTCTGTGAACCAGAGGATCAAATGCTTTGATCATTGTACATTACCCAACATTAGCTAAACACAACAGCTTTATTACTTGATCAAATGTCTTTCATCTAAATAACATTAAATCGATCGAAAAATTTAATTAATCAAGGAAAGTAAATTTGGTCTGTGGGCAAGTGAATTTTTGGTATGCACTTTTCCATTGAAAGTTGCTGTTGCAGAAAACTCATAGCATACTGGTATACAGTCTCATTACTTTGCCTGCTTTTAACTACATAATATCTTTTATGTAGACTAAAAATGTTCTCATGAATATAGATAAAATACAAATCAATCGACCTTACTGAAGTTATAATAATGAGGTAGTTACAAATTAAATGTTATTAGTCAATGAAATTGTTTTTTATTTATTTTTCAGAGGCCTATGGAATGTACCATATATAAATACAGTATACCTGCTTCATGGTTCCTTAATGAAGAAGATTCAGAATGCATTCATACGAGAAGATGTCAAAGATCCAGACATGCATTTTGCAGAAAATCTCAGGGACAAGGTAACTTATGCCATTTAAGGGTTAGGGTTATGGTGTTTAATGCCACTTTTAAAAATATTTTAGTTAAATCATGGCGATCAGTTTTTGTTTGTTGAGAAAACCAGAGAAAACTCGTGAGAAAACTACAGACCTGTCGCAAGTCACTGACAAACTTTATTGCTAATGCCATTTAATGTTGGGTATAGTACTAATTTATGTTTACTCTCTAGAATTACTAGATTTTGAATTGGGAGATAAATTTAATGTAAATTTTGATATGACATCCTTCATTGGTTATATATACAATGTAATGATAGAACTGATGGTGTACTATACTAAAAATTTTGTTCAGTCAATTTATATTACTAGTTATGCAAATTAGTCTTATTTTGACAATAAATCACATTAAGATCCTGAAATATCTGTACCATCGTGTCCGACATCTTGGAAAAAAGTTTCTCCGCAGCACCATACCCAAAAATCCCTTTTAGGATAAATTTCTGCAGATAATACAAGGTTTTTACGGTAAGAACCAGGTGAATGCTGACAGGCTTTGGGGAGCCTCTTGTTTTGTTACTGTTTCTGTCTGTTATGATACAGAATTTATAAAATAGTGAAAAATTATAAATTGAATTTATGAAATTTTTATTTAAAATATGTTATTCCATATTCAACAGTCAGCGATCACATGTAACGTAAGGTGAACATCATGTGACTTCTAATCAACCAGACATGTAAAATAAAAAAGGAGACAGATTTATATAAACAGTTTGCTTGTTTCCGAATCCGATTGTTGCTAATTATTCATAATTGTTTGACACCTGTAAAATGTACTACAAAATGTATATTCTTCAACAATAAAATAATGTTTACACTAAAGTAAAAACAAATGTACCTTACAATAAATTTATTTTGTTTTTTTTTCAGGGAATATTTATGTATGTTAGTAACATGAAGTATTATGGGAATCTTGTCAACTATGATGATTTTGATACATCACATTTACACAATGATTTCTATCAGATTTTCCAGAACTCCTATGTAAGTATAGAAAATAATATATGAATGTAGCATTCTAATTCTAATTCGATCTCCACA
This sequence comes from Bathymodiolus brooksi, assembly GCA_963680875.1. Classification (NCBI taxonomy): domain Eukaryota; kingdom Metazoa; phylum Mollusca; class Bivalvia; order Mytilida; family Modiolidae; genus Bathymodiolus; species Bathymodiolus brooksi. The sequence goes on along the minus strand of OY804590.1, from coordinate 44,949,243 downwards.
CTTGCTCACTTTTTGTGACTTTTTTCATGAATTCCTTAGTCCCTTGCAAAAAAATGCATTAATACCATTTCTGACATAAAATTGGCCTAAAAAAATCTGAAATGTCCCCCTCATTTCAAATTTGTTACTTTTTATTTTTCGTCCAATTTTAATCCATTTTTTTTTTTTTGCAAAATGATCATCCTAATAGGTTATTGATGGACCATAAAAAAATATGGTATTTTATTTCAATGAAGGATGTAAAAGCCCACATTCCAAAATTTTGCATATTTGGAACGTATATAGAATTTTCATCCAATTTTGATGCAGTTAGTTTCTTTAAATTGATTGCAATGAGAGCTTCCAGTGGTATGTGGACTGATTTCCTCAATCTCTTATGGTTTCAGAGATAAACTCAACCGAAAGGGGCCAACAAAGACCAAATTCCAAAATTTCAACTTTCGTATTTTTCATCCAATTTAAGTATAGTTTTATATGCAAAATAATCATCTTTATGGGTTATTGATGAACCATTAAAAAAAATCATGTCTGGAGTTTGGCAACAGATTTGTTGTAGCTTTTACTGTTGCAGTGATATGAGAAGACAAAAAGTCCTATTTTAATGAATTAAAGATTAACATAGGGCCATATGTGAAATGAATAAAAAAAAAAATTCTGAAAATCTAGACCTAATTTAACATGAATTGTATGAAAGAACAGGTGAGTGATACATGCTCAGGTGAGCCTCTAGTTTTATATAAGTATTTGAAAGAAAAAAATCAACTTGGACTAATTTGGCAAAAGTACAAAATGTTATATTTTTGCAGGACAAATTATGATATTTTACACCTTGCCAAAATGACCCAGTATACTTTATATGTTGGTGACTGATTCACTCTATTAATGATTTACAATTTCAGAATTGGGAACAGAAATATATACATGAAAACTATTCATCCAGTTTTGGAGATAATGCTGTTGTTTCACAGGTATTTATTGTGCCTTAAATATCATATGTCCACATCAACAGAGTGAGAAAAGCAAAATAATTTTTGGGTTAGGGTTCAGGTTTTGGTGTTTAACGCCACTTTCAACAATATATCGGTTAATTCATGGCGGTCAGTTCTATTGGTGGAAGAAAACAGAGTACCTTGAGAACACCACCGACCTGCTGCAAGTCACTGACTAACTTTATCACATAATGTTGTATCGAGTACACCTTGCCAGGAGTGGGGTTCGAACTCACGTTAATTGTGATAGGCACTGATTGCACAGGTAGTTGTAAATCCAACTACCATACAATCACGATCATGACGGCCCCTAAATATTTTTTGGGATTTTGCATTACAGAGGGGAACATATGTTACTAATGATTGTTATGTGTTTTGTCTTTATATCTAAAATTATGATTATTATTTCAATGTAAAAATCTATAATTTCTATTTCTTTCCAAATATCGAAAATAAATCGCTCGTAATCGAAAGACGGTTATTCACTCGAGCGATAATGCATGCATTCATACATACATTACTGTATTATTTCCTCAACCAATACAACCTAAACTTCCCCCCAATATAACTGAAATAAGCTAAGGAGGGTCCAGACAATACCAAAATAGTCTTAGGAGGATCCAGACAAATACCAAAACATGACAAACCAAAATAGTCTTAGGAGGATCCAGACAAATACCAAAACATGACAAACCAAAATAGTTTTAGGAGGATCCAGACAAATACCAAAACATGACAAACCAAAATAGTCTTAGGAGGATCCAGACAAATACCAAAACATGACAAACCAAAATAAGCTAAGGAGGATCCAGACAAATACCAAAACATGACAAACCAAAATAAGCTAAGGAGGATCCAGACAAATACCAAACAACAACAACCAAAATATGACAGATCAAAATAAGCTAATATTTTTTTTAATTTGTAAAGATAAACAATAATTTGAGACTTTTTCTCATATCTTGGAGGAAGACTTTGATTACAAGGATAGATTATATTCATTACAGCCTTGTCCTGATGTGTTCTGGTTCCCAACAGTGACGGAAACGTTTTGTGATCATTTGGTTCAAGAAGTGGAGAACTATGGGAAATGGTCTGGTGGCAAGAACGAGGTAAATTATTTATATGTGAAAAGAACTATGGGAAATGGTCAGGTGGCAAGAGCGAGGTAAATTATTTATATGTGATAATAAAATTCCACGGACAAACAAATATAGGTCTGTTTTTATTTGTATTATATGGATGTGTCATTGGTTTCCGTCTAGACAATGTTTACAAGTTCTATTTGACCGATCCTCCTGAAATTTTAAGACAATGATCATTGACATAGAATAAAGGTTCTGATTGATTTCCGGGACTCTAGCTCTACCTGTTTCCATACAAGAGTCCTTAAAGGGCTAACAATGGTTGACTTGCTGTGGTCATATCTAGCCACCTTCGGGCTATACCAAATATTACCAAATAATGAGACATCTTACTCATTCTCTTATACCATGATAATACACGTGTAAATGTCTTTGATTAACCAAAAGTCTTTGTTTTGTTTTTTTGACTGGAATTGTTATATGAAATTAAGAGTTTAGAGCTGTCAAATAGATCAGTAAAATCGATGTGTGGCTCATAGGTTTTTTTTTCATTGTATATAAACAAATAATTAACAATTCTTTCTCTATTTAATCAAAACACACTTTCATCTCTGTGTCAGGGACTCTAGCGCTACCTGTTTCCATCAAAGAGTCCTAAAACGAATAAAAATAGTTGACTTGATGTGGTCGTATCAAAGCCACCTTCAGACTGCCCTTTATTCAAATGAATTACCAAATTATGAGAAGTCTTTCTCATTCTCTATGCAATGATTTGACACGTGTAAACATCTTTGATTAACTAAAAATCTTTGGGTTTTTTTTATGTTTTGTTGGCTGGAATTGTTATATGGAGTAAACTGCTATTAGGAATGTAAGCACAGGAAGAATTTGATCCTATAGCCTATTTTCCCCGCATTTTGAATAATTTAGTAAGAGTGGATAATTTGGTTTATACCTATTTTACAGTAAAGGATATATTGATAGTATCTGGAAATTTTCGTAGAAAAAAGGAGCCATTTTATTGGTTGAAATATGTTCATTATTTTTTTTATCTGTTTTTTTTTAAGGATCCTAGACTGGCTGGTGGATATGAGAATGTACCTACAGTTGATATACATATGAACCAAATAGGCTTTGAACCACATTGGTTGGAATTTTTAAAGAAATATGTTCTGCCCTTACAACAAAAAGTTTTCCAAGGCTATTTCCATGATGTAAGTTTATCTATTGTTATTTATAAATATAAAATATATACAGCGGAACTTATGCAATCCGACACATGAGTTTTCCGACATCTGACAAAAATTTATGGTCCCAAAGTATTTCTGTTAACTAAAATAAAACCTGAGTATTCCAACATCCTGTACAATCCGACACATTTCTCTATTCCTTTTTTGTGTCGGATTAGACAGGTTCCACTGTATATCTTGTCTTAAAACAGGCAGAAATATAAGTCTTGCCAAACATTTCTCACATATTCTGTGCCTTGTACAAATACAAATAAATTTTATTTGTCTTACAGCATTGTAGATTTATCAAAAATGACAGAAAACAATAAAAAATTCAACAGAAAAAAAAAGCTACACAAAAAACCACACGAAATCATTACATGACTTGAAGTCATAGGTGGAATATTGAGGCGATTTATTGCAAGGTCATAGAAAATGTGGTATGGTATCAGTGACTGAATAAATCATAACTTTATAGTCTATGCATTTTGACTGCTCAAATAAAACAACTGCATAATAAAAAAAAAGAAAAAAAGAAGGTTATATGGACCTATTATTATAGTTTGAACTAGTTGAATATTCAAGAAAAATATAACAAGCAATTACTGAGAATGTCCCAATTATTACTTCAAGACATCCAAGGTTGGGAATCTACCCTACCCCCTGTTTCTCAGCCTCATACAAATAAGTCTTGTATTTTTCCGACATGGATTTTGTATAAATAAATTTGATTAATTTGTTAGAAATACCATTGTATCAACCACATGCCACAATAATTTATTTTTGTGTGTAATTAATTGTTTAAATGAACTTTCTGTTTAACGACTGTTTGTTTGTTTTGTTTGTTTATCTGTTGTAATAAACGTTTTTGTGTGATTATTTTTTAAATACTTTTCTGTTTAAATTGTTAAAAAATGTCAATTGTTTTGGTAGCATGTTGTGTGATTATTTTTTTTATTATATTTCTGTTAAAAAATGCCAATTGTTTTTAGTAGCATGTTGTGTGATTATTTTTTTTTCTGTTTGAATTGTTAAAAATGTCAATTGGTTTTTTTTGTAGCCACCACATGCCTTAATGAATTTTGTTGTGAGATATAAACCAGAGGAGCAGCCATTGTTAAAACCTCACCATGATTCCTCCACGTTTACTGTTAATCTTGGCTTAAATACACCAGGTGTAGATTATGAAGTACGTATTATGAAAAAATAGACTTACAAGACTAACAAAAAAATAGACATACAAAAAAAATACACTTACTAAAAAATAGACTCACAAAAAATACACTTACTAAAAAATAGACTCACAAAAAATACACTTACAAAAAAAAACTGCTTACAACTTACTATAAGTGATAAATTTATTGTGGCTGGTCTGTGATTTTCACCAGCTACTCCAGTCTCCTCCAGCAAGAATTGTTCAGAGCAATCTATTGACTGTAAAAAAAAAAAGCAATTTTCCTCAGGAACCACTTGGACATGAACCAGATCATTGCAGGAATGATCTATGAATAGTCCTGAACAAAGTCATTGTATTTTTTTTTAACACAAATTTCAAACGTTATTGTAAATCCAGAATTAATGCAACCTAGGGAAAGAGACATTAATAATAAACCTCAAATTTTGAAATACATTTTCTTGTTTTGTACAAAGTTATGAAAAGAAAGTTTAAACAGTGATGGACATCAATTTCACCAATATCAACCAAACGAACAATCACCTTTCATCTTAACTGAACTTACTTTAAAAAAAAAAGACCATGACATATGACGTTGGAAATCCAGGTTCTGACTTGGTACAGGCACAAAAATGTGGCAGGTTTAAACCAGTTAATAGGATCCCAACCCTCCCCTCTTGAAAACTGGATCTCCAACGGCAATACATATACAACCGATAAAAAACCTGCACAGATTCACTTCCACTTTGATTATGTATAATCAATCACACATAGGTTTGTATAAGGTCATGTTCTAGAACAAGGTCATGGTCATGTTCCAGAACAAGGTCATGGTCATATTCCAGAACAAGGTCAAATGAAAAGCAATAAAGGTGTAAATTATTGATTGTTTTAATAACAGTTTCATAATTACTGGTAAGTAAATAATTTTATGCACCTGCTGCTAGTCATTGGTGCCATTAGGTTTACACATGTCTGTTCATCCAGCATTTGGTTTCCACTCAATAACTTAAGTTACCCTTAAGTAAATTTACACACTAGGTCATGGATTATAAAAGGAAGGCCAAGTTTGATTTCCGATTTTACCACTTTTTCTTGTCTGGCAAAAAATTTAAAAATTTGTGTTCGCAAATTATTTGAAATTTGTACACAAGATCAGGGATCATGAAAGGAAGGCCAAGTTTGATTTAATCGTGATTTGTGAAGATGTCTTCGTTCCCTGAATTCAGTGATAACACATCATCACTGTCATTTGAATTTTCTGGCATTTGCGGGATTTATAATTGTAAATATGCAAGAAATTCAAAAATTTCTTTATACCCAGACAAGTTCTTAGATAAATACTTCTTATAATCTATTAGTGTTCTAGAACAAAGCTCTTACAAATATAAGATATTAATTCTAGACACGTCATAGAACCTTTTTTTCGATCGAGTTATTCCACCTTGCTGCACGAAATAAAACAATGATTATAACAGGTGTGCGACACGTATATATATTCAGGGATGATTTTTTTAGTTATTTAACTGATTTCAGCTATTTTCCTTTGATAAACATATTCTGAAAGTTGGAGAACACGATCAGAACAGATAAAAAAAGGACCTTTTGAAAATGGGTGTAGAAGGTTTCAACTATTTTTCATTGATTTTCAGTTATTTTATTTTCTACATTTGACATCTTTGAATAGTTTCTTATGCTGTCTCGCTGCACTTCTTATGATAATATGCTCATTAAACATTAATGCAATAATGTTTGGAATAATCAATATGTATTTCATCATGTTTATTTTTAGGGAGGTGGCTGTCGATTTCTAAGATATAACTGTAGTATTACTGGTACAAAGAAAGGATGGATGCTGTTGCATCCTGGGAGATTAACACATTATCATGAAGGATTAAGGACTGTGGCAGGAACACGATATATTATGGTGTCATTTGTAGATCCATAACTCTGAAAAGATGGTTTTCATAAAAAAAAAAATTTGGTGCCAGAATGAAATATATTGTCAAAACAGTTACATATACATGTCATACAAATACACTGTAACCTGTCTTAATCAAACCCTGAATAAAAATGGAATCTTGTGTAGACCCAACTTTAAATGTAGTCCCAATTTAGAAAATCCTTAAGCTGTATAAACCGAACAATTGTCTATTGCGAACACAAGACTTGGTCCCAAGGAGGTTTGGTTTAGACAGGTTTCACTATATAGGTATTCTGATGCTGCATAAATTAAGATTATTAGTTGGAAAGATTCTGGAGGGTAAATTAATGATTGAAATCCTTTCCCTGAACTGAAAAATATTAAAAGATGGCCAGAGAGAACAGAAACTTGTTTTATTATTGCCTTTGCCAAGTTGAGAGCTAGAGTAATCTCAATATTGATAAGGGGAGATAATCTAGTTATTTTTCCTACTAATATTCTTCATTTTCCCCTTTGCCAAGTTGAGAGTTAGTGTAATCTCAGTATTGACAAGGGATGATAAGCTAGTTATGTTTTCACACTAATATTCTTCATTTTTTTCTACATTTATTCATTCTTCATCATTAGACATTTAATAAAAATGTAAAAGCTAGATTAAAAAATCCATGTAATTGAGGGTTTAATGGTATTTTTTTAAAAGTATTTCTATTGAAATAAATGAAGGTTTTAATGTTTAGATCTATTTTTAAATAATCAACATTTTGAATCTCATCAAACTAAGACTTATAGCAGTGCACTATATCGCTGATCGGATAACAAATAAATCTGTAGATTTATCTCCCTTTGACATAACTTCTATTGAGAGTCAGTAAGTAATTGCTGTTTAACTCCCAAGTTATAAATTTTTCAGCCATATTATGGTGAGCTTGTCTCTCCGCTTAGACAAATTATCCTGATTCTGTCAACCAGTCTTTTTTTGTACTACTTAATACAATGTGATTAGCGGAAACGTAGCAAATAACAATTTATAGTCTTTGGTTTGACCCGGGCTTGAACCAATGACCTACTTGAGGCAAGCACACTAACTATTACACCATCAATGTGGTTAACTTCCAATGTCTTTTATGCAAAGCATGGTCCTATGAGAGATTTAATTTTAAAATGCCAGTTACCTTTTTTCTCCGTATTTTAAATAACTAAAAGAATTGTCTTTTGCTTATGTAATGAAATCATTAGGGTACAGTGTTCCCTCGTTAAACCGCCACCTTCTGTGCAATCGGTAGTTTGGCGGTATAACGAGTTTGGCGATAAACTGAGGGACATTGAAAACCGGAAGTTATGTGCTCATATGAAAAGATAAACTTTCAACTCGACTGACATGCATTTTGCACTTGTACAAATACATAAGTATAAATAATACATGTTTAATAAATAAATAAATAAATTAGATTAATTATATTCACATCAGAAATGTCCTGTACAGTTTGCAGATCTTTGTCAATGTTGACAAATTCTTGAACCGTCATTTGTAGCTCGGGACATCAAGGTCATTATAAACATGTGACAGCAACAGTTCATCTTCATTTGTGGGGTTATTGGAAGATCCCATTTAATTGTCAAATTATCGGCAATTTGTTGCTATGTTAATTTTGGATTTTCCTTTGCATAACTTATAATTGCACGTTTTTCTTTGTCTTCTAATTAATTATGCTTTCTCTTCAAGCACGACATTTTTATGACAACTAATTAAATTACAAATTTTACTCAGGATTAAAAGTACAAATGTAATCACTAGAAAAGTAAATACGGGTAATTATTCTAATCAAAACAACTGATCACCTGTTCCGACCCTCAACTATGAGATCAATGACCGTGTCCGATGACCAGTTTTGACATTCCATAATTACCGATCAATACACAGCTGTCAAAAGGTAGTTGTGGGCGGTACTATCGGGTGAATTTAAATTGGTTTTACGACTTTTGTGTCTGAAAACCTGTGGCGGATGGCGGTAGCTGAGTTTGGCAGTATAACGGGGTATTTTTAATGGGGGAAATCAGGACAGACCAGAATTTTGGCGGTTGGCGATAAAACGGGGGGCGATAGACCGAGGGAGCACTGTATATATATTCTACAAAATGTTTTTTGTACGTTGATCGGTGAAATGTCTTTCATGCTTTGTTGTGTTTTGTTAATTGTCAAATGATACTTTGTACATAAACCATTTTATAAGATACAAGTAAACAATAAAATTAAAGTATTGATATTAATAAACTATGTAGATATTTTATTACAGATTGATGTGTTCTGATATGTTTTATACAACTGACTCAACAATGATACAAACAATTGTACCAACACAATATGCATATGTGTATGTATTGCTCAGCATGACATTAAGCACATTATGATGTTACCGATAAAACAATAAATATCAGTTTTGAAGAATTCATATCAAAGTTTTATTTTAACAAGTACATGTATTAGATATTTTTAGGAAGAAAACTCCTACTTCAAATATTTTCAGAAAGGTCAACAAAGAAATTTCAGAAAGGTCAACAAAGAACTTTCAGAAAGGTTGACAAAGAACTTTCAGAAAGGTCTACAAAGAACTTTTAGAAAGGTCGACAAAGAACTTTTAGAAAGGTCGACAAAGAACTTTCAGAAAGGTCGACAAAGAACTTTCAGAAAGGTCGACAAAGAACTTTCAGAAAGGTCGACAGAATTTTCAGAAAGGTTGACAAAGAACTTTCAGAACGGTCGACAAAAAATGTCAGAAAGGTTGACAAGGAACTTTCCGAAAGGTTAACAAAGAACTTTCAGAAAGGTAAAAAAAACTTTCAGAAAGGTCAACAAAGAAATTTTAGAAAGGTTAACAAAAATCTTTCAGTAAGGTCGACAAAGAACTTACTGAAAGGTCGACAAAGAACTTTCAGAAAGGTCAACAAAGAATTTTCAGAGATCGACAAATAACTTTCAGAACGATCGACAAAAAATGTCAGAAAGGTCGACAAGGATCTTTCCGAAAGGTCAACAAAGAACTTTCAGAAAGGTAAAAAAAGAAATTCTAGAAAGGTTAACAAAGAACTTTCAGAAAGGTCAACAAAGAACTCATTACATGTAGTTATTGTCTTATTTTTTTATATGTAGATTATTATTTTTATGTTGTGCATGCAGTGACTGTCTTTTGTGCCATGATGGGATAATTATGCAATAAAATATAATAGAAGTTAATTATGTGCAATGTTCAAATATACCATGAATGTTATATTATGATTGTTTTAATTGCTACAATTTGTGTGCAAAAAACATTTACTCAGTAAACAATTATTATCGGGAGAAATTTCTCATTTTGTATATTAATCATTCATATTTTCAATGCTGCATTTAGACTGAATTACAAGTAATATTAGTTTATGCATATGTGCATGAGACAGTTTGGCTATATACATTCTGTTGTTGAAAAAAATTGCATATTTTATTTTTTTACATATTGGTTTTTCCTCTGTAAAAGTTAAGACATCTATATAATTGAAAATTTTTAATTAAAATTTGTAATGTTTTATCTTTTAAGGGATCTACTTGTTTGTAAGGTTTATTATTGGCAGTTTGCCAGTTATTGTTGATGCATGTGTCTTGAATTTTTAATAATGAATCAAAGGGATTAGCTTTACTGTAAATCTGTACTTGAGGATCATACAAAGACTAAATCTGTACTTGTGGACCCTACAAACAGTATTAATATCTTAAGTGTGTCTCACTTAAAATAATAGGTAAAAAAAAATCATCCTTTGTTTAGATGGCGATAATCCTCCTTTGTTCAATTAGTGAGTAGTGGTTTAAAATTTGATGTGATGTGAATGTTTCTGTGATGGTCTTATACGAAGTGTATGTTTTTTTGTCAATTAGAAATCCAAGATGGCCACCATAGCAAGACACAGTTTAACATAGAACACCAGAAACTTTACATTTCTATTTTGTTTTACAATTTATTCTGCCAGTGTGCATTTAATATTTTGATTATTAATTTTTGTTATTTTGTCAAAGTTAAAATTTTTATTGCATTTATCTGCAAAATATTTTGTACATTTTAAAAATTCTGAAGTAATCTTTTTATTATTTCTGTAATGTATCTATTTCATTTATAAATCTATTAAATCAAACTGGAAAAATTTAACTGGTAAATTTTTAACTAGGTTCTCTAGCATGTTTTATTTAATTCAGTGATTTACAAAAAAAATTAAAATTTCAAACCATTTCATAACTTGGAATCTATACACAATCTTTACTTCAAGAATTCTGATTAAGTTCTAAAATGAGTGATATCAGAATACTTTTTTAGGGGTCAAATTTTTTTGTATGGAAAAACTTAACTGTTTTCATATCATAAGATATCGAGATTCTCATCATTTTTGTAATATTGCTGAAACATAACTGCACGCATATACAGGATACAGTTTCCAGATTCGTTCATAATTGATTGGGAAGAAGTTTTTAATCTTACCAGTTTCTTGTGTTAAATACTAGTCCAAGATGGTAAAAAAAATAAGAGTATACACTTTTCGGCTTTCAAATATTTTCTTAAGTTCATAAGATATACCGGTAATAGTGAAACTGATTTTAGGATCTGTTATTAGTGTTTATACTGCAATTAGGACATGTGAAATACAAAAGACACTGATTGAACAGGGAAGGTACTGTAGATACCCAAATGGAAATTCAAGCAAAATGTCAAATGTTTTTGCCTTTTTGTGTGTAAGTTTAAGAATTTTATGAGTACACAGCATTGCAGTATAGACACAATTATGTACATTGTCAGAAAATATATAATTTATTAGTATTCTCCTCCCAAAACAGAAAGAAAATATCACCAGATGACAAATGACTATTGTTGTATTTTTGACAGAAAAATATGATGTGATAGATGAAAATCTGTTGATTAAATTATTTGTGAATCTCATTAACCAAATTTAAGTTGTAAAATTTTTAAATAAAGCTGTCAAAATATCTGTGTTTTAGGTTTATGTTTATGGTATTTAACGCCACTTTAAACAATATTTCAGTTATATCGTTTATCACATAATGTTGTATCCAGTACACTTCGCCATGAACGGTGTTTGAACTCAAAACATTAGTGATGATAGGCACTGTTTGCACTGGTAGTTGTAAATCTAACTACCAAACAATCACGACCATGGCGGCCCCAAATATCATAACAGAATTTGAACTCCTTTAATCTTGGAAACCATTAGAACTATATATAGCTATGTAAAATCTGATTGAAAAACAATGACAGAAAATTTGATAAAAGGAAAATAACAAATCTGTATACCTTCCAAATATGTGAAATTTCGGAATTTGGTCCCCTTTTAGCACCTTTTCCAAATAAATTAGATAATTTTCTTTATTGAATCCTGCATGAGCCATTAAGATGAGAAAGTTGCAACAACAAAAAGAGGCATTAAAATCATTATATTGGTCTGGTTGATCTCAGAAACCGTAAGAGTGATAAGAAATCTGTCTGCATACTACTGGAAGGTCTGAATTCAATCAATTCATTGAAAGAGCCGCATCAAAATTGGGTGAAAAATAAAAATCTATACACCTTCCAAATATGTGTCGAGACAATATATGAGTTTGAAATTAAAATTATTTCAGAAATTTAGCATCAAAAAATTATTTTTATGTCCCCGCCACTAAGTGGCCGGGACATACATAGTGTTACCCATGTCCGTAATTCCGAAATAAAACAGTTGTCACCACCTTTGTTCGCTATGCTTCGAGATATTGACTTGATATTTGGTATGTGGGTGTATAATGATAAGTTACAGATCAAGTTTACATTTCGTTCCGGTCCAATGATTTTTGGCAGAGTTATGGCCCATAGACTGAAATTTGGCAAAATATTTAGTTGTCACCACTTTTTTCCCGCTATGCTTGGAGATATTGACTTGATTTTTGGTATGTGATCAGTGTATAATGATGAGTTACAGATCAAGTTTACATTTCGTTCCGGTCCAATGATTTTGGCAGAGTTATGGCCCTTGGACTTTGAAATTTGGCCAAATATTTAGTTGTCACCACTTTATTTCATTATGATTTGAGATATTGACTTAATTGATTTTTGGTATGAGAGTGTATAATCATAAGTTACAGATCAACTTTGAAATTCATTCCGGTTAAATGATTTTTGGCCAACTTACAGCCGTTGGGCTTCGAAATTTGGCCAAATATTTAGTTGTCAACATTTTTTTTTCACTATGATTTGAGATATCGACTTGATTTTTGGTATGTGAGTGTATAGTGATGAATTACTGATGAAGTTTGAATTTCGTTCAGATTGAATGATTTTGGACTAATTTATGTACCTTGGACTTTTAACTTTGGCCAAATATTTAGTTGTCACCACTTTATTTCACTATATGCTTTGAGACATGGATTTGATTTTTGGTATTTGGAATTACAATGATGAGTTACAGATCAAGCTTAGCTTTTGTTCCCACTGAATAATTTTGGCCAAATTACTGTCCTTGGATTTTAGAATTTTACATAGTATGGGGAATTAAAAAAGGATGAACCATTTGCGAGCCTCCTTAATATTCACGGCAGGGACATTCGTGTCGTTCCAACACATCTGATTACGACAATTTTCGATGTAATATGTCTATGTTACTTTTAAGTCGGTAGTGCAAATTTCAGATATTCAACATGCCCCAATTTTGGGTTAAAAGTATGGTAACCCCATATTTCCTTTTTTATTGAATCCCTCATCTGTCTATTATGTACATTGTCTTGTTACATGACAGTTTGGTATTCTAGCTATCTCTTATGTGCATTGTCTTGTTACACAACAGTTGAGTATTCTAGCTATATCATGTGTACGTATGACCTACAGGCGAAGTGATGGAAAATCTAGGAGACTTCCGAAAAGCTTCAGGTAATTTAAACGTTTCTTTCCCCGATTATATATGTTTCCTAGCTTTCGATAAAACGTGTTGGTGAATAATTTTGCTAGTATAAGATAGAATCAACAAAATTGAAAAGAAAAAAATACATTGATCATCAAATGCAGTAGATCAACTTTCAGCAACACATGTGCATGAATATGCAAGAAAAAGTATGAGTAGTCAGGGGCGTAGCTAGCCTTTTTTGCAGTGCAAGCAACCAAACCTGGAAGGGGGGGTCTGGGGGAGAAATTTTTTTTTTGACTAGATGCAAAATGGTGCGTTCTGAGGTGTTTTCATGGGTAAATTGAATACATAAGCAACACATAGATTTCATGATTTTGTTAGACAGAATTTACTTAAAATTGCCCAAAATCTGTTCTTCGTGTCTTAGCAGACACGAACTTCTCCATAACTTTGTCTGAATCCACACTGAAATCGCGATGGATCCCCATTAATACTAGCGATGACAACCTATCGTTATTCATTGTTGATCGTGCATATGTCTTCAACCGACGTAGTACACTGAACGATCGCTCTGCGGTAGCACTTGTTACCGGCTTTGTCAACATGATGCACAAGATGGTATCTATAGAAGGATATAGCACCGGGTTTACCGCATCAAGTGTCTCACAAAGTGAAGTTGGCATCTGATCGTGAGGTGTTATTATTCCTTCTTTTTTTTATATCTTTATTTTTTTTTCAGCACGCCCATGTGCACGCAACTGCGTGTTGGCGTATAGGGAGCTATGCGCATGGTAGTGATGAAAAAATACTGACGAAACTGACCTGGTCACGGCTCGCAGGCACTTCAACATTTCATTTGTTTCAATCAATAGGAAGGTCGACCTACCCATTGACTGAACCAATTAAGTGCCTTTGTCACGACTGTTGGAAAAAAAGCCTTCGATTTACTTGCCACAGGGATCGGAAATTTTATCAATATCTTATCCGCCCCAGATCAAATTGTATAATATTGTGCCAATTTGTGGTCATGCGAAAGTACTGGTCTCTAGCTTAGACATTGCATGCGCAGGTTATTGTGTCAATGATGAACAATCTTATTTATTCCTCTGAACATGAAGTTTCTATTTAAATATGTTGACAGAAAACATGCATTTTTGTATTTTAATTAAACTTGTATGAACGTACCGCTTAAAAGCGCAGCGCAATCATTCTCAGCAAATCAGGACAATTAGAAAAAAATAAACTTTGAAAAGAAATATTGTGCAATCCGACTTGAACTATGGACAAATATTTTATAAATATATGATGTAAAAGCAACCTAAGTGGTTTTAATCGATTTTAGTGAAATGAACTAATATACGTGTAGGTCCGAGCTAGGATACAAAGTACCGATACGAAACATGATGCTGCGTTTGGTTTTTAAAAAAGCCAAGCGGACTTTGCGGTCCCAAATTGTGTTGTTTTAAGTTGTTTATTTAAAGGAATTTGATTTGTGTTTAGTGTAGTTAATAGACAATAGAGAATAATCATCAAAGAATGTTCCATATCAATATAAAGAGTATTATAAATTGTCGCCCATCACGTTTGATGTAAATTACTAATGACTTAATTATGTCATAAATATTGAATCATTTATTAGTCTCTTTGATCTATAAAAAAGAACTGTTCACCAATAAAAATAAAACTACACATTTTTCTTTTAACCAAAAATATTAATTCATATTACATAAATATGTTTTCCTGGTTTTTATGTGTGTTTATATGTATGTCTCCAATCGTCTCCAATCATTTCAATCATTGTATTAAATTGTTTCCCCCTTGTGGGCCCTTAATTGGCAATAAAAAATTCTTATTCTTATTCCTATTCTATTACATGTAATACATATTTTTTTTATTCTATTTAAAATATGTGGCCGATTTGACTTTCATTTTGAGGCCGATCTGACTGGACGATTTGACCTGGGGCAGATTTGACTGGAAATCTATATACATGTATGCAGCACAATAGTCAATAATATGCTTAACATAGTAAAAAAAAAAAGGGTGGAAACTGAAGTTTCACCAATAAAACTGACCGCCACAACATAACTGACATATAATTTTATATTGTTGAAAGTGGCGTTAAACTCCATAAACCAAACCAAACCATAATAACTGAAATGTAGAACAGCAAGCAAATTATTTTATGTCACGTTTACCTTTATTGTTATAGAAATATGTTATGATTTAGATAATGTGTGTATATGTTACTTACAGATTATCAAAATGGCTTGATAGCAGCATAACAAAACAAATTCAGCACAATGCCAGGACAACCCCATGAAGAGTTTGTTCTAGGAGGTATGGCTGCCATGGGGGCTGGCTTCTTCACCAATCCATTGGAGGTTGTCAAAACACGCATGCAATTGCAAGGTGAACTTAAAGCCAGGGGACAGTATGCAGTTCATTATCGTAACTCACTTCATGCATTTTATACCATCTTTAAAAGTGATGGAATTATTGCACTTCAAAGTGGGCTGATACCTGCTTTATGGTATCAGATGTTTATGAATGGGGTCAGGTTAGGATCATTTCAGATAATGACAAATATGGGACTGTTACAAGGAAGGGATAAGACTGTCAGCTTTTTCCGTAGTGTTTTAGCTGGAGCTTCAGCAGGGTGTGTAGGAGCCATAGTTGGAAGTCCTTTTTATATGGTAAATACATAACTTGTATTGATATATACTGTTGATAATTAGTTTCTTTTCCCTATTTTGATTATTAAACTAATTTCAGGCTTTCTTTCAATCGGACGCTATTATAGTTTCGTCTCCGCTGCCGCCATACTGTTTACACAGGTTACACAAAAAAGTAGTTCCAGCACGCAAACGTTCATCAAGTTATGAACGGATAAAAAGCAAACAGGTGACAGTGTTCTTGTCCAATCAAAAGGCACAAAAACAATGTGCAAAAAATGTACATTAATTCTATAAATGTGTCCCATTGCTTTGACATATCTAATGTGAAATAGTGTTTCAGTGACCTTTCTTTTTTAGAAAGCATCCACCCCAGCATGAGAATCTAGTACACAGCAGACAGCATTATCATTTTCATCAAGACATCAGATAAAAATAGCTGACATTGCTCTAAACACTGGGCATTAAATGCATATACAAAATTTATTTGTGCAAGCTTAAGAAACAGATAGAAAAGCGAGCCTTTGATGAGCTTTTTTAGCCTGTTTTGTAGTGAGTGCAAATTTATATTTAACGACAATATACATAATGTACATAATTTTTGATATTGCAGGATAAACACAATATATGATATATTGTGTTTATCCTGAAATATCAAAAAGTCCAAGACACCTGCCAAATTGTCTGAAAATAATTGAAACAAATGTCGTTCTAATCATTTTCAATGGTGACATCAAAGCTTATACTGTTACCGTTTCTTTCTGTTGTTAACTTGTTCTACATGAATCAGGTACCAGAAATGCTATAACACTGAAGTTTATTAGACCACCTTTTTTAGGACTCAAAATCACACAATTGCAGGATAAAATATAACAATCATTCACTTGATTACAATGTAAAAAAATCTAGGTGTAGTATACAGCTGTTTGGTTCAAGATTAAATTGTGTTTTTGTTTTGTTTTAGGTCAAGACACATCTGCAATGTAGAACATCCAGTCAGATAGCTGTTGGGTTCCAGCACACCCATGGGAGTATGTTGGAAGGATTTTCTACGATCGTGAAAGAGCATGGTGTAAAAGGGTTGTGGAGAGGTGTTAGTGGGGCCATGTTGCGTGTAATGATTGGATCTGCTGCTCAACTTTCTATTTTTTCCTCTGCGAAAGAATATATTTTAAATCTACAGGTAATGTATATGTTTATTTGTTTGTATGATGGTGTTTAATGCCACTTTCAACAATATAACCGCAGTACCCGGAGAAAACCACCGACCTGTCGCAAGTCACCGACAAACTTTATCACATAATGTTGTACACCTCGCCCTGATCGAGATTCGAACTCAGTGGTGATAGGCACTGATTGCATATAGGATTTAGTAAGGTGTAAGAAGAGTTTCAAGATACCAAATGGTTAATTAATCAGAATCCATAAATTGGAGAACGACAGACAAGGCAAAAAAAAAGAAGGACAAATGGACAAACAATGATCTACAAAATACTACCCAGAAAACTAAGGATCTAGTACAAAAAACCTTGGGGTGGACTCATGTGCTCCGGAAGTGTAAGCAGTTCCTGATTCACTAGTGGCACCCGTCGTGTTGCTCCAATTACAATCCCGGTGATAAGTCATGAATGAGGAAATGTAAGCAACATCCATCTTCGGAAATGCTATAGTGCCACAAACAATACCAATGACTGAGCATATAATGGTCGTCCTAGAGTTACAACGCCACATCAGAATATATAAGGGAAGATTGATTAACAAAAACAAAACATGTCATTTGGAAAGAACTTGTGCTGGAGCACTGTACTTGTATGTGAAAGACACATGTTAAAGTTTTGGGTAAAACAGTGATTAAAATTTGTTTTCTCAAAAAATGTAGGACAAAGTCCCATTATTTGAATCCACTTATTAAACTACAAATGTATTAGATACTGATAGAACATATAAAGTTTTTGACAAAGTCAAACTTTTCCTTTTTCTCTTGTTTGGTAGAATAATACTTAAGATAATGAGTAGGAATAGAAGAAATACAACTCTCTTATTAACAGATTGATAAATTGTTGTTTATCGTCAAATGAGTATATATCGGCAATAGCCTTGATGAGAACAGGGGCCATTGTGGTCATGACCGTATGACAGTTGGATTTACAACTACCTTTGCAATAAAGTTGTGAATCCGAATTCCAATCATGGTGAGGGATCTGTGTTTTTCTGCGGGTACTCGGTGTCCTCCACCAATAAAAACTAACCACCACGAAATAACTGAAATATTGTTGAAAGTAGCAACAAGAGCAAGTTACAAGTCAATACAAACAAAAACATACTCTTACACTCATTCATACAATTTAGATAGCACATATTATACATTTAGATAATTGAAAATGAGGGTAGTCAATCTGATATTCTACATGTACATTTAAAAAAAGAAATTTAGCACTGATTTATATAAACAAGACAAAAAAAAGTTATCCATTTGGTATACTCATAGTTTTAAAGGATTTATTTAATTTTGCATAGACACAATAGAATTACTAATAAATGAAAATATCAAATATAAAAAAAAAAATATCAATTAACCATTATGAAAGGTTTCAATTAAAATTATTTTAGGGTACAACAAAAAACTGGAAAGAGATTCATTGATTGGAAATATAATTTGAGTTATCTCCCTTTGGCTTTTATTATGATTTATATTTATTATTTTCACTAGTCAACAAGTGAATATATGTAGTATAACTAATCTTAGATTTTGAATATAAGACCACGAGTGACCGAACTACGCATAAGGATTAAACGAGTGGGCGGAACTTGGAACTTGTTCTGCCCACAAGTTTAATCATTAATGCGTATTCGGTCACTCGTGGTCTTATTTTGACAGTCTGCGAATTTAGCCACAAGTCCGATGCCAATGGCTTGTGAAATTTATTAGGGACTTGTGAAATTTGACATATGAGAAGTCCTACTGGTTTCTGACAATTTTTTCAGCTGTGAAACTGTAAAATGAGATAAATAATATAATAAAAGTGGCAAGTCACGGTAAACAACAGGTATGGCTAAGTAAATCCCAGCCATGAGCTTTCTACGATGTGTCGAGGGGTCTATCCCCAGCAAAAAATTGAAAAGACCAGCATCGGCGGACGAAAGACAGGTGGCAAAAAAAGGTATGATAAAGAATCCAGGGAAAGAAAATTTCTCCCTCAATGGACGAAAGATCGTTCTTGGTTGGCCTACGAGGAATACAAGCAATTGATGTTCTGCAACTGGTGCAGAAATCATGAAGTCGACAGAGTGTTTGTCAAAGAAACAAATACATTTGTAAGTTCAAACTTGATGCTGTCAAACAGCACGAAAGTAGTAAGCCACACCAGTATTATCAATCTAGGTACAACCGTACATCTCAAACCCAACTGAACCTATTTATTTCAGTCGTTGATCTAAACCTTGGACAAAATTGTCTTGATATGGGGGGACTTGTAAATTCCAGGGGGGACTTGTAAAAATACCATTGGAACAAGTCCGCCTGGCTGGTAAGTTAAAAAGTTTATTGTGAAGACTGTTTTGATATTCAAAATGTCTGATTTAGTTATACTTAAGAAATAAATCATGGAAGCCAGAATGTGTTGGGAGTTTTAACATGGATTGGCGGATATTAGTATTTTATCCCGAGCCAAAAGCGAGGGATAAATTTTACTAATATCCGCCAATCCATGTTAAAACTCAAAACACATTCTGGCTTCCATGATTTATTTCGATTCTGATATGTCTAAGAGTACAAATACGGTAGTATACTTTGATTGGAAGACGGAAATTTATACATACGCTTGCAGAAAATGTCACACACAATAAAAATAAATTTATGTAACTCGAATAATACTGCACCCTCTATCGGCATTATTCGGGTCACAATTTATGCTGCCAATGGAAACGTCAGTCACATTCATCGGCGCATGTGCTAATGAGATAATACGAAGAAATGACTCTGGTTTTTTTTAGCAAAGGGAAAGAGTGAGGTCATGTTAGAATGTTTATTATATAGACTTTCAAAATTTCTTATATATTGTTTTTTTATTTGTATATTTCATTCCACGCGTATGAATCTGCGAACAATGATACTAAGGGGTTCAGCTGGAAGGCTCTGCCATCTTGAAAATGTGAAATCCTACATGTCATATTTACAACAATGCACAAAAATAATTAAAATGATTACCTTGAAAACTTATTTTAGTTGAATTTGATCCAATTGAAGCGTACACGAAGCCAAATAATGTCTCATTAGGTGAGCTATTGCCATCACTTGGCGTCTGTCGTCCGTCCGTAAACATTTCAATCTCCTTCTAGAGAACCACTGAAGTAAATGGGACCAAACGTGGCAGGAATGTTCATTTGCATGGTCGTTACGATTGGTTATCCAACATGGCTGCCAGAGGCCATAATAGCCTCTGATTGGCTGAAATTTCAAAGATCTTCTTCTCCGATACTACATGGAGGATGGAATTGAAAATTGTCATGAATGATCATTGCAAGCTGCTAACCAAGTGTTGTTACTTTTTGGACCGATTGAAAATCCAAGATGGCCACCAGCGGGGGACATAAGTTAACATAGCGACCCTATGGGAAATATGTAAAACAAACTTCTTCTCAAGAACCACTGGATGGATTGGAACCATACTTGGCAGAAATGTTCCTTGCAAGGTCCTTATAAAGTGTTATTACTTTTTGTTCCGACCGTCCTCCATTCAAGATGGCTGCTGTTACTAAAAATGGAAATTTCTTCAATTGTCCATTGCTGCTTTAGTATAAGTCAAAATGAGCTCAAATTTTAACTGCAGCTACATGGCAAGGAGTAGTTTAGCATATATTCTGGGTTTTTCTATGAAATTTTTCTTTCAGCCGATTTATACAGATTATGCAAATTAGGCATATTTTGATAAAAGATCACATTTAAATCTTCTCAGAAAACGCAGAACCAAATTAAACCAAACCTGGCAGGGATGGTCCCTGGGTGGGTCCCCTTCAAAATTGTGTCCGACAGCACCACCCTCCATTCAAGATGGCTGCTGTTACTAAAAATAGAAATTTCTTCAATTGTCCATTGCTGCTTTAGTATAAGTCAAAATGAGCTCAAATTTTAACTGCAGCTACATGGCAAGGAGTAGTTTAGCATATATTCTGGGTTTTTCTATGAAATTTTTCTTTCAGCCGATTTATACAGATTATGCAAATTAGGCATATTTTGATAAAAGATCACATTTAAATCTTCTCCTCAGAAAACGCAGAACCAAATTAAACGAAACCTGGCAGGGATGGTCCCTGGGTGGGTCCCTTTCAAAATTGTGTCCGACAGCACCACCCTCCATTCAAGATGGCTGCTGTTACTAAAAATAGAAATTTCTTCAATTGTCCATTGCTGCTTTAGTATAAGTCAAAATGAGCTCAAATTTTAACTGCAGCTACATGGCAAGGAGTAGTTTAGCATATATTCCGGGTTTTTCTATGAAATTTTTCTTTCAGCCGATTTATACAGATTATGCAAATTAGGCATATTTTGATAAAAGATCACATTTAAATCTTCTCCTCTGAAACCGCTGAACCAAATTAAAGCAAATTTGGCTGGGATGGTCGTTGGGTGGTCCCTTTTCAATATTGTGTCCGACAGCCCCGTCTTCCATTCAAAATGGCTGCTGTTACCAAAAATAGACATTTCTTTAGTTGTCAATTTCTGCTTTATTACAAATCAAAATGAACTCAAATTTTAACTGCTGCTACATGGCAATGAGTAGTTTAACATATATTCTGGGTTTTTCTGTGAGATTTTTTCAGCCAGTAGTAAGTTTATTCCGTTTAGGAATATTATGAGATAAAAATCACATCAAAATCTTTTGCTTAGAAATTTGAGTTAAAATGATCTTTGGATGGCCCACTTTCAAAATAATGTGTAACACCCCCATTTTCTATCAACTTTCGATGTCAAATTGAAAACCAGGTGAGCGATTACAGGCTTCTGGGAGCTTCTAGTTCAGTTTCAAACTAGAAGTCTTCAGATGACGTCATGTTGGTTATGTGCCAAAGTCGTCGATAACATTTCACAGAATTTTTCAGTTTACAATCGTATGTGTATTCCCTGTACCACAACAAGGGACGTAACCACCACACAGTTGTGTAAAAGTAGTTCCGGCGGGAACAAACTGATATCTCACATGTGAGATACCTGAATTTATTTCATGGATAAATCCCCATAATTCACACCTATCTATATAATATTTTTTTTTATTTCAGGTATTTGAGAAAACTTCATTATTAATTCCGTTCTTTGCCAGTATATTGAGTGGTGTTGTTCTGACTATATTTATGACGCCACCAGATGTCGTTTGTACACGTCTTTACAACCAAGGACTGGATGCGAATGGAAAAGGACTGTACTACAAAAACTTAGGAGACTGTTTTGTGAAAATCTTGATGAAGGAAGGACCATGGGGATTTTATAAAGGTTGGGGTCCATCATTTTTAAGAATTGGTCCTCATACCGTGTTAAGTTTAATGTTTTGGGACCAGCTACGTAGCGGGTATGGAAAAATGCAACAAAAGCATCTGGTAGAAGCTGCGAAAATTGCATCAGAATAGTCTAGTTTTGATTTTTATCAGTTTTTGCAATATTTCATGTCAGAGGTGGGATTATGGTAGTTAACGCCATTTTCAACAATCTTTCAGTTATATTGCAGCAGTTAGTTTTATTGGTGGAGGAAACGGGAGTACCTGCAGAAAACCACAGACCTGTCGCAAGACACTGACAAACTTTATCACATAATGTTGTATAAAGTACACCTCGTCTGAGCGGGATTCGAACTCACAACTTTAGTTGCAATATTTCATGTCATTTTGATGTGATGATTAATGCTCTACATTTGGTTGTACAATTTATGTTATACAATACTTTTTCTTTAATCAAGAATAATTCAAATTACTGGTAATAACAAATTACTGTCAAGCCTGTCAATGCAGCCACCTCTATTAAGCAGCCACCTTTATTAAGCAGTCACCTGTATTAAAAAGTCACCTTTTTCTTGACCTGTCATAGAAAATTTCATATAAATTTAACCTCTTTTAAGAGGTCACCTGTCTTGTAAGGGCTTTTTTTCTTTGTCCCAAATTTAACCTCTTTTAAGAGGTCACCTGTCTTATAAGGGCTTTTTTTCTTTGTCCCAAATGTGACCTCTTGATACAGGTTTCAATAACATTGTCAACAGATTATTATTCTCTTATTTTGTCATTTTTCGAATCTCCTAAAAATATCATATTTGGTAGCTGAAATACATCCTTGTCTAGAATTGTTGTATGCAAATTCATAATTTTGTGGCCTTTCATAAATTAAATATGGCTATGTACTCTATTATTTACCATCTCAGGCTGTTATTTGTTGGTTTTCATGCTCTAATAAATGTTGAACTAAGATCAGTTTTCACAAAACAAAATCAACTCCACTAAAAGGGGCCATCTAGCAATAAAGATCTATGCTCCTATGAAGACTTTCCAGACTTGTTTCTTGTCACTGGATATGCATTTTTGTACTTCCAAACATAATGCACCAAGACACCAATTCTCCATATGTACTTGGAAACCACTGAACCAAATTAAACCAAGCTTGGCTAGGATTATCCTTTTCAAATTTGTGCCTGTTTTATTCATTTTTACAATGGAATCTCTTGCTTTTGCTTATAACAAAGTTTTTTTAAGCCAATATATAGAATAATAATCATTATATGTATATATGTTTACATGTTATTTTATTATATGCAGGGCTTACAGGGTTAAGACATTTTGTATACATTTTTTAATATTCATTTATTGTTGAAATATATTTGTTATTTCAGTTATTATTATGTATTGATATATAACACAGAAAAAGAGTTATTAATGTGTATTTTTTTTTTATTACTTTGGTGTAACTGTCCAATGAAATTGTGTCAAATTGTCACCTGATTTAAAATGGAGGTACAGTTGAATCTTAACATGTTAATGGGAGTAATATATTGATTCAAATTGACATGATATTTATTGCAAGGGTTGGTTTAGTTAGGTTTATGGTGATTAATGCCACTTTCAACAACATTTCAGTTATATCGTGGTGGTCAGTTTTAATGGTGGAGGAAACCAGAAAAAACCACCAACCAGCTGCAAGTCACTGACAAACTTTATCACATAATGTTGTATCAAGTACACCTCGCCTGCATGGTATTCAAACTCACTACTTTAATGGTGATAGACACTTATTGCACAGGTAGTTGTAAATCCAACTACCATACAATTACGACAACGATGGCCCAATGTGTCAATGGAAGTGATATATGCATTCAAATTGATGTAATATTTATTGCAAGGGACATAAAACCTTTCCTGTGTATCAGTTGGTGTTTCTGAAAGTAAATATTTATCTCGAAGATGAACTCTCCATTTGAATGAATACAATACCTATTGTTCTTTGTAGAATTCATTAATGGGAAGTTTAAATGTCTCCATGAAAAGTCAAGCATTCTTTGATTAATTTTGCTTGAATCCCGTTCATGGCGAGGTGTATTGATACAACATTATGTGATAAAGTTTGTCAGTGACTTGCGACAGGTCGTTGGTTTTCTCCGAGTACTCTGGCTTCCTCCACCAATAAATCTGACTGCCACGATATAGCTGAAATATTGTTGAAAGTGGCATTAAACACCATAAACCAAACCAAATCTATGATGGATAGACCATATTTTTTACTTTAATTCAGAATAACAAAGTTTGACTATATTAATTCTTGTTGAGTGCAGTTTTATAGACAATATGCAATGTATATGTATTGTTTACCAACAGAGACATAGGAGTGAGGGGAGGGGCAAATATTCAAGTGGTGTGGTCCAAAAAGTGAGTGACCAGTTTTCAAAACATACCGGTACATGCAAAAAACTTTTAAAAAAACAAAAACAAAAAAGTTATTTGGCATCAAATTATACCATTGTATAAAAATTTTCTTGTTTTTCTTAAATTTTACCCCCAATAAAGTAGGAAGGAGCAAAAAATCGTTTTGCCCCATCCCACCCGCCTCAATTCCTACGCTCCTGACCAAAGTTTATAGTGTCTTAATACGGGTCTAGTCTTTAATACGTATCAAATTGTAATATTTTATAATTCAATGAATATGAAATAAATAATTTTACAGTATGTTGGTTTTTTTTAAACATGTCTTTGATCCATTAAAATCATTTTTGTGGTCACTCTTTGTAGCAGCTCCTTGTGAGCAATGCTTTATATTAAATGCTTATTGTTGGCTTAAAAATGTAGGACTGGGGTGCATGTTTTGAATGTCACATGGAAAAGGTGAGATACTGGAATGCACTGCTTACAACAAACCAACAATAAGTTTTTGGGGTTAAGGTTGATGGTATTTAACGCCACTTTCAACAATATTTCAGTTATATCGTGGCCGTCAGTTTAATTTGTGGAGGAAACCAGAGTACCTGAAGAAAACCAATGAAGTCTCGCAAGTCACTCACAAACTTTATCATATAATGTTGTCGAGTACACCTCAGTCCTGCACTTTTATACTATGAAAATTATGTTATGGTGCTATCGTCATCCGTCTGTATGCAGAATGGTTTCCATGTGATAACTTAAGGTGTAGTTGACATATCCTTGTCATACCCCCTGCAACGAAGTTGTAGGGGGGTATACTGGTTTCACCATGTCCGTCTTGCCGTCTGTCTGTAGACAAATCCTATGTTGTAAGATCACTTGAGTTGTGTTTCTTAGAATCTTTTAAAATTTTATCAGTTGTTTACTGGTGAAGAGAGGATCCCTTTCATTTTTGACGATTTTCACTTTTGCCGTTCCAGAGTTATTGGATTTGTAAAACAAGGGAAGTGCAAAGCGTGGCATATCCCCTCGCCTAAAAATCAGATTCTCTTAAGGACTAAGTATGTACCAAGTTTGGTCAAAATCCATTGAAGGATGTTGATTCTAGAGTGTTCACAAGGATGTTATGGAAGAACAGACGGTAGCGTTACTTCGTTGGCAAGGGGATAATAAGAATACAGTGAAATAATATCAATAATTCATTTCCTCACAATATTTTTATTTTCAAAAATGAAATGAAAATTTAAATATACATGATATAGCTGAATTGCTCGCTCAAAAGTTTCACAGAACTAAATACAAGTAGAAGCTGTGGTGTTGCTATGTGGACTTTGCAGTTTAATATGGCAAGACATGAATTTTTGCATTTTCCTTCTTTTTTTTTTTAGATCATCTGATCCAGAAGCTCAATTGAACTTCAAAACTGAAGATTACTTGTCTCTACATTATTAATAATTTTCTGTTTGTGGTTTGTTTTTGAGTTGAATATGACAATGTTGTCTTACAGCATCTGTCAATCTTTCGGCTTCCATTTACTCACTGGTTAACATTACTAAGCATTCCAAGGACATTCACAATCTCTATCAGAGTTATGGGTTAGTGTTGCTCGATCTTTAGTTTTCTGTGTAATGTCTTGTAGATTGTTGGGTGTCCTTTTGGCCATTGTATTGTCTGTCATTCTTCGATTTATGGCTTCTGATTACCCCTCTGGTATTTTCAAACTTTTCTCTCTCTCTCTGTCAGGTGACATAACTGAATGACATGTTCTCTCTGTCAGGTGACATAACTGGATATCACATTCTCTATGTCATGTGGCATAACCAGATAACATGAAGTAGATCATGGGTTCGAGCCCTGATCAGGCAAATACAAAGACTATAAAATTGGTATTTGTTGCTTCTCTGCTAAGCACGCAGCATTAAGGAGAAAGAGTGGAGCGACATGTCTATCCGTGGAATGTTGTTTCAGTGAGCTAGCGCCATAACAATTCAACTAAGTGTGTTAGTCTAGTACAAAGCTGACCTCATCATCACCTCATTGAAAATTAACTTGTTCTCGCCATGATACAGCTGAAAAATTGCTAAGTTGGCATTAAACATTAATACTGTTTACAGTAGTCTCCCTTTAATAAGGTCATTCTCACCAAAGGTCACCTTTCTTATCAGACCAGATTTCAGATGCACTTTGGTGGTGGTAAAATACCACTAAATTAACCCCCTCAAGTGAAACCACCCCTCTTATAGAGACATTTTTTTCATCACAGAAGGAGTGACATTATAAGAGGGGGGACTACAGTATTTTTTTTTTTAAAAGAAACAATCAGTAGTGTACTTTATAAAATACTTTATTATGAAATATAACTTCACAATATACCTTTCCTATCTTCAGATATTAATACAGTGAAATCTGCCTATGAGATCACCTCAATTAAGCAGTCACCTGTATTAAAAGGTCACTTATTTTTGTCCTGTCATAGAACATTTCATATGAATTGAACCTCTTTTAAGAGGTCACCTGTCTTAAAAGACCACTTTATCTTTGTCCCAAAGGTGACCTCTTAATACAGGGTTGACTGTACTCTAATATTAGACCATCAAAGAAACAGCATATCCCTCCATTAAATGGTTAATGCAATATAAGTGAGTAAATGCTGTATAAGTGGATATGAATAATATTTTCAGTCGTTTAATTACCATGCTGGGCCATCATGGTCATGATCATTTGGTAGTTGGATTTATAACTCCCTATGCAATCAGTGTCTAAAACCAATAACGTTGTGAATTCGAACCCTGCTCAGACGAGGTGTACTCGATACAACATTATGTGATAAAATTTGTAAATCCAACTACCATACAATCACGACCACGATGGCCTCTTCTAATGCAAATATCTCTTGGGATTAATATCTAATGTAATACCTCTGGAACTTTTTGCCTCTGGTTTGTGTTCATTTCAGAAACTAAGAGATGCAGGAAATGCATTTACATACTAGCACAACTCAACAACATCAAAAAAAAAAACGTAATCAAAATAGAACACAAAATAAAAATGTTGTATAACTCCCAAACAATAAATCTTTGGTCTAAGCAAATAAAACTATAATGTAATGCTATATTCAACATCAATTCTGGTTGTACATTGAGAAATTACCAGACTTAAATTCAGTGATTGATGTCATATAAAAATAAAACCAATGAACATCTTTACATCATTAATAGCATAGAGATAACACTACTATATTTGAATATTTTTTCAAGAAATGATTTCACTGCCCAACACCATTATTTTTTACAATAAAAATCATTAATGTTTACTGTTGGTAGATATTAATATACAGATAACAACAGAAAATATACAATCAAGATAACAAAAAACATAAAATCAAAATGGTGAAGGCTTAGGATTAAGGTTATGGTGTTTAACACCACTTTCAACAATATTTCAGTTATATTGTGGCGGTCAGTTTTATTGGAGAACCCTGAGAAAACAACCAATCTGCCGTAAGTCACGGACAAACTTACTTTATCACATAATGTTGTATCAACTACCCCTCGCCATGAGTGAAATAGCTAAAAAAAAAACTTGTGATGAAAAATAAATTTATACCCATATATTTTTTTAAAAACCACCCTATTTGGGTCACTTTTTTCTTTGGTGGATTTCCTATAAAAAATTAAAACAAAACTTTGTAGAGGACCATCCAATGAACATTCATACCAAATTTTATTTCAAGTGGGCCAGTTGTTTCAGAGAAGAAGATTAAGATGTGAAAGTTTAAGGCTGAAGATGAAAGACAATACAAATAACTTCATACTTAACAGTCATCAGTGAGCCCTTTAAATATTTACATAAAAATCATGAATTTATTCAAGATGATGACCAGTTTAAAGTTGTCCAAAATGTAATCCTAAAGTTTTCAGATTTAATTTAATTCATGAATTTGTTAAACATAAAGGAATATAAAATAATCTGCTTAATGTCTGATATCAAATGGATTGTCCAATCAAAATACACAAATAAGTTACATTTTGTTTTCATGTCAAAGTCATAATTTTAACACTTGTTTTTCTTAGTTCTAGTGGTTTCTATCACATCACAATTTTGACTTAAATCCAGCATGTTTTAACCCCTCAGATAATGCTCTTAAGACTCTGTTTACATTGTCAGGTGTGGCATTATATCCCATAATCCCTACCCTCCATACTTTTCCAGCCTGGGCTCCAAGACCCCCAGATATCTCCACTTTATATCTGAAAAATAAAAAAAACCAAGACATGAAATATACACACAGTAAATATTTTCTCTAAACATTAATTAATAATAGGTCAAAACCTAAACTAGAGGCCCACATAACGAGATTTAACTGTTCTTGTTTTTAATAAGTCAAGAGAAGATACAAAAAATTACATATAAAAATACATACAAGTAATGTTATTAAACTAAATATAACACCATCCTTTATACAGTAAAGCATATGAATGAGGTTTGAACTCACAACTTTAGTGGTGATAGGCACTGATTGCACAGGTAGTTCTAAATCCAACTACCATACGATCACGACCATGACATCCCCTGTACTAAGTCTTATATTGTAGAAATCTGTCAAACCAAAGACATGTAAACTTACTTATTCATAGCAAAGTCTGTTACTTCTTTCCAGTTGACACCAGGTGGCACTTTAATAGCTGTTACACATGGAAGACGTATTGACTGAAAAAAGAAATAATATGGAATTATAGTCAAACCTGTCTAAAATGGCACCTCTATATAACAAACTACTGTCTATAAAGGGCAGCATCATGTTCCCCATTCATGAATAGTGCATATGTTGATGTTTGTGGGGTTTTACGTCCGTCTACCCTGCTCTGGTATTGCGGACAAGTACTTCTTCTTCTTGCTGGGTCTTCGCCCGCTACATATTTCATGTGTTGGTGGTCTATCACCTATATCTATATCAGGAGTATACTCTGGAAAGCGATCGATGAGTGCTGGATCGTCCGGGTCGAATTTTGTTAGTTTTGGTAGCGAACCAGTATATGTGCATCTTGTCTGTGTCGATTGCTCCCCTTTTTTTTGTCAATACTGTTGGAGTGTTGATGGTTTGGGCATCGCTGTTGTGCTGGTCTGTTTGTGCATATACTTTTGACCTGTATATAAAAGGTAACTGGCCATAAATTGATTAATCAATTCAAATAATAGATTCATTCATTCTGTTTAAAGGGGTGTACTCTCGTTAAAACTAGAGAATTTCAAATATAGGGGATATGACAGGGTAACACGATATTGAGAGGGGAACATGATGTTTTGTTCAATGACAGCCTTGATTAATCAAGTACAGTTGAACCCTATTAAACCGCCACCATTTGTTCAGCAATAATTTGGTGTTATAACGAATTTGACAATAAACTGAGGGAAGTGCTAAACCAGAAGTTTGGACATAATGTATAGAATGACCACTGGGAATAGAATGACAAATTAACGGATGGTGGTTGTTAACTGATAAGGAGTCAATATGTCGTCCTTAATGATTATATTCTGGGCACTGGCATTAGTGAACCACAAGTATAGGGCACTTTCCATATCCTCATGCATTGCTATAATATTTTACATAAAGTGGAATAATACTTATTAAACCTACCTTTTCTGTCACCAACAGTTGTAATCCCAGACTTTCTACACCCCTGTGTAACATTTCTGCACATTTCTTATGATTTGCCCAACTATTTTCTAGACCCTGATAAATAGAACATAATATCTGATTATCATATAGAAAAAAATAACAAGGTCTGCCAAATAATAGTAAAATGCTGTAGGTTCAGCTAGCTATCTGTATACATATATATAGTGATTGTACCTAAACAAAAATTTAAAGGGTTTGTTTACAATTTCACTATCAAATAATATCATTTATTAAAGTTAATGTAACTCATTACAATGTTTTATCTGTGTTTCAACGCAGTTCTCTATGGCAACTTTTCTGAATTCTTTCTTTGTTTAATTCATTGATGTTGTAATTCTTTTTTTTTAAATGTTTTAAGTTAGAGCAATCTTTACTAACGCTGCCCACCCAGGTATATGTGAGGGTTGTCATTTTACTAACGCTGCCCACCCAGGTATATGTGAGGGTTGGCATTTTACTGGCATGTGGAAATACTTGCATGACCAAATCATATAACTAAGAGAGGAGGCTTGGGCACCTCAAACTAGTTTAGCCATGCCACTTTTGATTGAAGTGCCTGTACCAAGCCTGGAATGTGGGAGGTCATGTATTTATGTGTTAGGGGTGTTGATTTTTCCTCTATTTCTATGATTTTAGACGGAACAGAAGTATATAAGGGGGCAGTCATGCTCGTGATTGTATGACAGTTGGATTTACAACTAACTATGCAATCAGTGCCTATCACCACTAAAGTTGTGAGTTTGAATCCCGCTCAGACGAGATGTACTCGATACAACATTATGCGATAAAGTTTGTCAGTGACTTGCGGCAGGTCGGTGGTTTTCTCTGGGCACTCCAGTTTCCTCCATCAATAAAACTGACCACCACGATATAACTGAAATATTGTTGAAAGTTGCATTAAACATCATAACCCCCCCAACAATCAGTATAATATCAGTGGACGTTTAGAAGCCTTGAAAAAATAAATACAATACAATAAACAGCATTTGAAATCTTTTATATTTTTTTTATATGTATAATTTTGAATAAATTCATCTCGTCTTCAGACAAGTAAATTTTTGAAAGTACCGATACTACTTGTCTAATGGGACAAGTTAAAAAATAACATTATTGTAGAGCCCCATCATCAACCTGCTAAATTGACTTACCTCTTCAGCAAGACGTGAAAATCCTTCCCTCAGAGCATATACACTCATAATAGGACCAGTATGATGATATCTAAAATATAATAAAATTCAATACATTGATGTGCTTCAACAAAGGAGGTACCCGACACTATAGTGTAAAAAAGGTTGTCATTTAATTTGTCCAATTTTTTCCGAGGGAGTACATTAGGACTATCTTAGGCATAGGTGACCTTGTGGATTTTGGATATCCTGTTTAGGTCCTTTGGTTTTTATTGCTCCCAAAACTTTAAATTTTTGGGCTTTCCATTCTTTCGATATTGAACATACCTGATGAAGGTTATTCGAGACACGTGTTGTGTGCACTTAACTTGATATCTACATTTTTATTACTATTACTGGGTCGATACCTCTGCTGATGGACTATTAGTCCCGAGGGTATCATTCTATTTTCGCCATTCCATTCACGTTTAGCCGTATTAATTCTAACAATATTTATTACATACCTTCGTGGACTATCTTCACAACCCCAGTAATTTGACAGATGATTCATATCAAAGTAGAATGATCTTAC
This sequence comes from Bathymodiolus brooksi, assembly GCA_963680875.1. Lineage (NCBI taxonomy): Eukaryota > Metazoa > Mollusca > Bivalvia > Mytilida > Modiolidae > Bathymodiolus > Bathymodiolus brooksi. Next base: position 44,916,994 of record OY804590.1, on the reverse strand, counting down.
TACTGTTTTTCTATTTAGAACTTTTTCTCTGAAATCACAATAAATTATCTGTTAATTACAAAAAAATTAATTACTTTGACTTGAAAAACATTGATCAACAATATTGTTTGAACATTGAAAACAGAAAACAAGAGCTCTATGTATTTAAACATATGATAGTTGGATATACATCTACCTGTGTAATCAGTACCTATCACCACTAAAGTTGTGAGTTCCAACCTCGTTCATGGAGAGGTGTACTCGATACAACATTATGTGATAAAGTTTGTCAGTGACTTGCGGGAGGTCGGTGGGTTACTCCTGGAACACCCATTTCCCCCACCAATAAATCTGACCTCCACGATATATCTGAAATATTGTTGAAAGTGGCAGAAGCACCATAAAACCAAACCAAACCAAACTACAGTTATAAATTCTGATAGCTCTGTGTAGAAATGTACTAGAAGACATTTTGACTGTCAGTGATTATTGCTTAAAACCAAATAAGCAATTTTTCTGCCATATCATGGCGAGAATAAGTAACATTTTGATGAGATGATGATGATGATGTCTGCTTTTACTAAACCAATACCTGAGTTGGATATTTATAGTGCTAGCTCACTGCGGGTACACAAGTCGCTACACTCAGACAAATTATTCTGATTCCCAACAAACCAGTCTTTACTCTTACTCTTTAGTGCTGGGTGTTTTAGAGGAGAAGCAACAAATACCAATTTCAAAGTCTTTGGTTTGATCGGACTGGTGCTCAAATCAACGATCTACCGCACTTGAGTTGAGGATGCTAACCATTACATCACTGATGCAGTAAGTAGACATTTTGATTGGTTCTTCTAATATAACCATAGTGATGACATTTTAAACAAGTCAAACATACTAAGAATAGGAGCAAGGATTATACATTTCTGAATCTGTCATTGTCGAGCGATGTCACCTCATCTCACCTATCTTCTTCACGCCTGGTGGTGCATAAGGCCCAGATGAACTGCCTCCATTTGTCTCTGTCTTTAGTTAGCATGTACATTATGTATTTACTATTAAGTGTTACATATTCAGTGTGGTAATGGTAGAAATTTGGTATGATAAATTACAGGCTTTTTTCCAGCATTCATTTTACTTTGATATTTTTTGGGGTCATTAAAAACTAATGTATGGCATATACTTTATACTTGTGTATAATAACTTACTTTGCCCTGTCTGAGAAGGATATTGGACTGGCACCTGGAGGAGCACTCAGTACTTTCTGGGAACCAGTGTAAATTACATCTATCTCTGAAATTTGGTATGATAAATTACAGGCTTTTTTCCAGCATTCATTTTACTTTGATATTTTTTGGGGTCATTAAAAACTAATGTATGGCATATACTTTATACTTGTGTATAATAACTTACTTTGCCCTGTCTGAGAAGGATATTGGACTGGCACCTGGAGGAGCACTCAGTACTTTCTGGGAACCAGTGTAAATTACATCTATCTCTGAAATTAAAGAATATCTTTAATAATTATACTATTATAACCTAACATAAAGGTCACCATTTATAATGCATCATTTTGTTCTACATGTATTCCAAATCTCTGGTTTTTAAAAATTATTAGTGGTTTCCTTGACGATAAATTCCTCTGTTTTCCAGATATCTTTTATCAACACAAACTAATTAAATGTGTGGTCTTTCTTTTTATTTTTAAATCATGCGATCCACTAGCACTACATGTTAAAAGTAACAATTCTTCTTCAGAACCCTTTGAGGCACATTTCTGGTAAGTCTGGTGACTTCAGAGGCAGTAGTTGTGGAGAAGAAGGTAATAATGTATGGACCAATCAGAGGCCCAGGCAGCAATCTTGGATTTCGAATTGCTCCCCTAGTGGAACATTTGTGGTAAGATTGGTGACTGAGAATGCAGTGGTTCTGAAAAAGAAGTTGAACCGACATATGGATCTACAGACCGACGATCGGACAGACAGAAGCCTGACACCTTTTACCTGTTTTTTTTTGTGGGGTTTGTGTTCATCAATCTTTAGTTATCTGTGTTGTGCTTTGCAGATTATTATTTGTCCTTTTGTCTTTTTTCTTTGGCCATTTCATTGGCTGTTCTTTGATTTACAGCTTCTGTATATTCCTTTGATATCATCAAAATTTTCTTATAAAAATGCCAGCCTTTAATACTGTCCTCTCCATTAAAATACCTTACCCCAATCATCAGCATACAAAGGAACTCCACCAGCAGCAGCCACAGAATCTACCAATAACAAACAATTATATCTGAAAATAAACAATTATTTGTTAGGGTTTATTGGTTTTATGGTGCTTAATGCCACTTTCAACAATATTTCAGTTATATCATGTCGGTCAGTTATATTGGTGGAGGAATCCGGAGGACCACAGAGAAAACCACCAACCTGTCGCAAGTCACTGATAAATTTTATCACATAATGTTGTACTGACCACACCATGAACGTGGTTCGAACTCACAACTTAAGATGTGATAGGCACTGATTTCACAGGTACTTGTAAATTCAACTATCATACAATCACGACCACCTCCAATTATTTGTGCAAAATACAATGTACTAAATTTTCTATAGGAAAAAATGTTGATAAGACCATGTGAATATAATACACAAGAATTCAGTAAACACATCTTCTTCTAAATATTACAACTAATAAAATTCTGAACAATCATATTTTGACTGAAATAGATTATCAATGGATGTCCATGTTCAACAAAACTTTTCAACACTATTTCAGTTATCTCCCCTGCTTGGTCATTAGTTTTATTAATAGATAAAATACATGTTCAACAAAACTTTTCAACAATATTTCAGTTATCTCCCCTGCTTGGCCATTAGTTTTATTGATGAAAAAAATATGTGATCTTTCATCAGTATGTCATGAGAAAAACAGAATGAAATAATCTATCTAAGCATCTAGACCCTGTAATAGATCACTTGGTTTACAATTGGCTTAAAACTTATCCATAGATTTCAACAGATTATACATTTGTACATATATCAAACATGCTATTTGTAAAAGTTTAGGTTTATGGTGTTTTAATGCCACTTTCAACAATATTTCAGCTATATTGTGGTGGTCAGTTTTATTGGTGGAGGAAACCAGAGTACCCGGGGAAAACCCACTGACAAACTTTATCTCATAATGTTGTAATGTTTTGAGTACACTTCGCCTGGGTGGGATTCGAACTCACAACGTTAATAGTGATAGGCAATGATTGCATAGGTATTTATAAATCCAACTACCATACGATCACGACCATGACAGGCCCCTCCAGTGGTCTTGGATAGCTGTATTTATCAAAACAAGGAGATAAGTTCCCAGACGATTATTATTAGGGTTTCATAGAACTGTTTACCTATGACAAAGTTTGCCCACGCCCTCTAGTGGTTGTAATGTTGATCCTGATGATTCCCCGTGTGTCAGGAACAATAAAACAGGTCGATGTTTCTTTAAACCTTCCTCTATTTCCTGTAGAGTAAAAACTTGTCCCATTGGCTTGTTGATTGTCTGCACAACAGCTCCTGTAAAACACATTATACAAATCTATTCATTGTAAAAACTAGCTCCAAACATGTCAAGTCCATTATAACCAATCTCTTAGTTTCACTTGTTACAGTTATACATGTGCTGTTTACTGCTCAGCTCTAAATAAATCAGTATTATATAATGTGTGTTTAAAAATGTTAATACCCCACGATATAGCTGAAATATTGCTAAGGTTGGCATTAAACACCAATAAATCAATCAATCAATAAAAATGTTAATCATGCCATATAATAGGACCACTTTACTCTACATTCATGACAATTGTGGTAATAACGCAATCATATGAAAATCTATATATTTTTTACAAAAGCTTCAAGTGCAGTGATCATACTTATACCAAATACATTTAGGGTTAACTTGTATCAGTACAAACAGGTGTCTGTATCAGACATGATTTCGGTTTAGTATGGCCATAATCAGTAAATTGCTTGTTTGCCCAAACGTGAACTACGAGAGAAAAAAGGCTACAACTGGAATTTTTTTTTCTTATAAAAACAAAAGTTTAAAAAAAATAATTTTGGAATATTTTCAAGTTCCATAGTGATATGGTATCTTACTTCAAATCTTAACACATTTTGCTTAAGCCTTAGGTGGCCTTGGCTTCAGTTTAGACGGTTTGTTTTATCATGCATGCAACTACTGATGCACCCCTTTGACATTTTACTAAATCAACAATCTACCATTTCTTCTTGCCATGTCTGAGAATCTCTCTCCCCATAATCCATTCACACCAACAAGAGTTGTTTCCCCTGGTTCCAATATATTACAACAAGCAGCTTCCATTGCAGCATGTCCTAAATATAGAAATAACAGTACTGAGAGAAGTGATCAAATGTTAATTAAACTTCCCAATATATCTATACTTTATACAATGTACAAACTATTTTAAAGAAATCAAAGAGGGGTTATGGTCTTTAACGCCACTTTCAACGATATTTCAGTTATATCTTATATTGTGGTGGTCAGTTTTATTAGTGAAGGAGACCGGAGTAAAAATCAAAGGGTACTAAGGATATATATCTTTTATTTATTATAAGAAATAACAATATACTATATGACCGGAGAAAATGGAATAAAATCTTAGATATTAACGACTCAGAATGGAGAGAAATACACAATTTTTCATTTTATGTTACTGACACGCATGGAAAATTAAATATGATTCATACTGCTAGCATGACTACAGTACAGTCAGAGACATATCATGATAAATCACTGTGATAGACATATCACTCATCTTAGTGATACTGATACAGTACAGTCAGAGACATATCATGATAAATCACTGTGATAGACGTGTCACTCATCTTAGTGATATTGATACAGTACAGCCAGAGACATACCATGATAAATCACTGTGATAGACGTATCACTCATCTTAGTGATATTGATACAGTACAGCCAGAGACATATCATGATAAATCACTGTGATAGACATATCACTCTTCATAGTGATACTGATACAGTACAGCCAGAGACATATCATAATAAATCACTGTGATAGACGTGTCACTCTTCTTAGTGATACTGATACAGTACAGCCAGAGACATATCATGATAAATCACTGTGATAGACGTATCGCTCATCTTAGTGATACTGATACAGTACAGTCAGAGACATAGCATGATAAATCACTGTGATAGACGTATCACTCTTCATAGTGATACTGATACAGTACAGCCAGAGACATACCATGATAAATCACTCTTCATAGTGATACTGATACAGTACAGCCAGAGACATATCATGATAAATCACTGTGATAGACGTATCACTCATCTTAGTGATACTGATACAGTAGTCAGAGACATATCATGATAAATCACTGTGATAGACGTATCACTCTTCATAGTGATACTGATACAGTACAGCCAGAGACATACCATGATAAATCACTGTGATAGACATATCACTCATCTTAGTGATACTGATACAGTACAGCCAGAGACATATCATGATAAATCACTGTGATAGACGTGTCACTCATCTTAGTGATATTGATACAGTACAGCCAGAGACATACCATGATAAATCACTGTGATAGACGTATCACTCATCTTAGTGATATTGATACAGTACAGCCAGAGATATATCATGATAAATCTCTGTGATAGACGTATCACTCTTCATAGTGATACTGATACAGTACAGCCAGAGACATACCATGATAAATCACTGTGATAGACGTATCACTCATCTTAGTGATATTGATACAGTACAGCCAGAGACATATCATGATAAATCTCTGTGATAGACGTATCACTCATCTTAGTGATATTGATACAGTACAGCCAGAGACATACCATGATAAATCACTGTGATAGACATATCACTCTTCATAGTGATACTGATACAGTACAGCCAGAGACATATCATGATAAATCACTGTGATAGACGTGTCACTCATCTTAGTGATATTGATACAGTACAGCCAGAGACATACCATGATAAATCACTGTGATAGACGTATCACTCATCTTAGTGATATTGATACAGTACAGCCAGAGACATATCATGATAAATCACTGTGATAGACGTATCACTCTTCATAGTGATACTGATACAGTACAGCCAGAGACATACCATGATAAATCACTGTGATAGACGTATCACTCATCTTAGTGATATTGATACAGTACAGCCAGAGACATATCATGATAAATCTCTGTGATAGACGTATCGTTCATCTTAGTGATACTGATACAGTAGTCAGAGACATATCATGATAAATCACTGTGATAGACGTATCACTCTTCTTAGTGATATTGATACAGTACAGCCAGAGACATATCATGATAAATCACTGTGATAGACGTATCACTCTTCATAGTGATACTGATACAGTACAGCCAGAGACATACCATGATAAATCACTGTGATAGACGTATCACTCATCTTAGTGATATTGATACAGTACAGCCAGAGACATATCATGATAAATCTCTGTGATAGACGTATCGCTCATCTTAGTGATACTGATACAGTACAGCCAGAGACATACCATGATAAATCACTGTGATAGACGTATCACTCATCTTAGTGATATTGATACAGTACAGCCAGAGACATATCATGATAAATCTCTGTGATAGACGTATCGCTCATCTTAGTGATACTGATACAGTACAGCCAGAGACATACCATGATAAATCACTGTGATAGACGTATCACTCATCTTAGTGATATTGATACAGTACAGCCAGAGACATATCATGATAAATCTCTGTGATAGACGTATCGCTCATCTTAGTGATACTGATACAGTACAGCCAGAGACATACCATGATAAATCACTGTGATAGACGTATCACTCATCTTAGTGATATTGATACAGTACAGCCAGAGACATATCATGATAAATCTCTGTGATAGACGTATCGCTCATCTTAGTGATACTGATACAGTAGTCAGAGACATATCATGATAAATCACTGTGATAGACGTATCACTCTTCTTAGTGATATTGATACAGTACAGCCAGAGACATATCATGATAAATCACTGTGATAGACGTATCACTCATCTTAGTGATACTGATACAGTAGTCAGAGACATATCATGATAAATCACTGTGATAGACGTATCACTCTTCATAGTGATACTGATACAGTACAGCCAGAGACATACCATGATAAATCACTGTGATAGACATATCACTCATCTTAGTGATACTGATACAGTACAGCCAGAGACATATCATGATAAATCACTGTGATAGACGTGTCACTCATCTTAGTGATATTGATACAGTACAGCCAGAGACATACCATGATAAATCACTGTGATAGACGTATCACTCATCTTAGTGATATTGATACAGTACAGCCAGAGACATATCATGATAAATCACTGTGATAGACGTATCACTCTTCATAGTGATACTGATACAGTACAGCCAGAGACATACCATGATAAATCACTGTGATAGACGTATCACTCATCTTAGTGATATTGATACAGTACAGCCAGAGACATATCATGATAAATCTCTGTGATAGACGTATCACTCATCTTAGTGATATTGATACAGTACAGCCAGAGACATACCATGATAAATCACTGTGATAGACATATCACTCTTCATAGTGATACTGATACAGTACAGCCAGAGACATATCATGATAAATCACTGTGATAGACGTGTCACTCATCTTAGTGATATTGATACAGTACAGCCAGAGACATACCATGATAAATCACTGTGATAGACGTATCACTCATCTTAGTGATATTGATACAGTACAGCCAGAGACATATCATGATAAATCACTGTGATAGACGTATCACTCTTCATAGTGATACTGATACAGTACAGCCAGAGACATACCATGATAAATCACTGTGATAGACGTATCACTCATCTTAGTGATATTGATACAGTACAGCCAGAGACATATCATGATAAATCTCTGTGATAGACGTATCGCTCATCTTAGTGATACTGATACAGTAGTCAGAGACATATCATGATAAATCACTGTGATAGACGTATCACTCTTCTTAGTGATATTGATACAGTACAGCCAGAGACATATCATGATAAATCACTGTGATAGACGTATCACTCTTCATAGTGATACTGATACAGTACAGCCAGAGACATACCATGATAAATCACTGTGATAGACGTATCACTCATCTTAGTGATATTGATACAGTACAGCCAGAGACATATCATGATAAATCTCTGTGATAGACGTATCGCTCATCTTAGTGATACTGATACAGTACAGCCAGAGACATACCATGATAAATCACTGTGATAGACGTATCACTCATCTTAGTGATATTGATACAGTACAGCCAGAGACATATCATGATAAATCTCTGTGATAGACGTATCGCTCATCTTAGTGATACTGATACAGTACAGCCAGAGACATACCATGATAAATCACTGTGATAGACGTATCACTCATCTTAGTGATATTGATACAGTACAGCCAGAGACATATCATGATAAATCTCTGTGATAGACGTATCGCTCATCTTAGTGATACTGATACAGTACAGCCAGAGACATACCATGATAAATCACTGTGATAGACGTATCACTCATCTTAGTGATATTGATACAGTACAGCCAGAGACATATCATGATAAATCTCTGTGATAGACGTATCGCTCATCTTAGTGATACTGATACAGTAGTCAGAGACATATCATGATAAATCACTGTGATAGACGTATCACTCTTCATAGTGATACTGATACAGTACAGCCAGAGACATACCATGATAAATCACTGTGATAGACGTATCACTCATCTTAGTGATATTGATACAGTACAGCCAGAGACATATCATGATAAATCTCTGTGATAGACGTATCGCTCATCTTAGTGATACTGATACAGTACAGCCAGAGACATACCATGATAAATCACTGTGATAGACGTATCACTCATCTTAGTGATATTGATACAGTACAGCCAGAGACATATCATGATAAATCTCTGTGATAGACGTATCGCTCATCTTAGTGATACTGATACAGTACAGCCAGAGACATACCATGATAAATCACTGTGATAGACGTATCACTCATCTTAGTGATATTGATACAGTACAGCCAGAGACATATCATGATAAATCTCTGTGATAGACGTATCGCTCATCTTAGTGATACTGATACAGTACAGCCAGAGACATACCATGATAAATCACTGTGATAGACGTATCACTCATCTTAGTGATATTGATACAGTACAGCCAGAGACATATCATGATAAATCTCTGTGATAGACGTATCGCTCATCTTAGTGATACTGATACAGTACAGCCAGAGACATACCATGATAAATCACTGTGATAGACGTATCACTCATCTTAGTGATATTGATACAGTACAGCCAGAGACATATCATGATAAATCTCTGTGATAGACGTATCGCTCATCTTAGTGATACTGATACAGTACAGCCAGAGACATACCATGATAAATCACTGTGATAGACGTATCACTCATCTTAGTGATATTGATACAGTACAGCCAGAGACATATCATGATAAATCTCTGTGATAGACGTATCGCTCATCTTAGTGATACTGATACAGTACAGCCAGAGACATACCATGATAAATCACTGTGATAGACGTATCACTCATCTTAGTGATATTGATACAGTACAGCCAGAGACATATCATGATAAATCTCTGTGATAGACGTATCGCTCATCTTAGTGATACTGATACAGTACAGCCAGAGACATACCATGATAAATCACTGTGATAGACGTATCACTCATCTTAGTGATATTGATACAGTACAGCCAGAGACATATCATGATAAATCTCTGTGATAGACGTATCGCTCATCTTAGTGATACTGATACGGTACAGCCAGAGACATACCATGATAAATCACTGTGATAGACGTATCACTCATCTTAGTGATACTGATACAGTACAGCCAGAGACATATCATGATAAATCACTGTGATAGATGTATCACTCATCTTAGTGATATTGATACAGTACAGCCAGAGACATATCATGATAAATCACTGTGATAGACGTATCGCTCATCTTAGTGATACTGATACAGTACAGCCAGAGACATATCATGATAAATCACTGTGATAGACGTATCACTCATCTTAGTGATATTGATACAGTGCAGCCAGAGACATATCATGATAAATCACTGTGATAGACGTATCACTCATCTTAGTGATACTGATACAGTACAGCCAGAGACATATCATGATAAATCTCTGTGATAGACGTATCGCTCATCTTAGTGATACTGATATATCTTTTGTTCTGTTTAAAATATCTTCAAAATTTCTTTTGTATCACCCAAAATGCACAAGAAAGTAAGTAAATATACTAAACAGCTTACAGAACAAAAATATATCAGTATCACAAAGAATCTAAGTATCACAGTGATTATCATGCTATGTCTCTGACTGTACTATACATAAGATCTATATCACAGACATGGCTAAAATATAATAACTGCCCTTAATATGGTTACTAAAGACGCAAGATGCCTGTACTTAATAAATAGGACTGAAAGATTTAGAAGCTTTTAATGTTCATATTGTCTTACCTGTTCCTGATACACACACTGTCCAATTATTTTTTGTCTGGAATAAATATCTGGTTCCTTCTTTAACTTCATCCATAATCTAAATATAAGATGTTACAAGGTTGATGATGTACATTTGTATAGTTAGTACAAGGACTATATACGTCCTTGGTTAGTATAAGATTATACTTTAAAAAAAAATACTGGTTATCTGTTACCTGTTTTTCATACGATTTCCGCATAAAAACGATGTTCGGTTTGTCTTTACATCCAGTTGTTTGTAGGAGGGCTCATGTCTTATTTACATTATTTGTGTTTGTTTGCGCATAGTTGTGTCCAACACATATTGTGCTGTGTTGTGTTTTTTGCTTTGTTTTTCTTCGTCTTGTGTACCCTATGTTGCCAGTTTCTCTGGATTGTCCATTTTGATTGCCTCTCCGGTATTCTCTAACGTTTATTTACAATTGTTGAAGTGGGCAGGCAGCATGCATGCATGCTTTTGTTGTTTTTAACTGTTATTTCTTTTTGTGCAGTGTATGTCGGTCAAAAGCTCACTTGAGATTATGTTGTATTTGTTGTTTTGACATGCCGATTTTATATTAAAAAAATTGACGTACATCGGTAATCATTCCACAAGTCAAGGATTTATATAGTATAACTACTATATAAATTTCTTTATTTATTTATATTTCTGGTTGTATAATAAACCAAGTGTAAACATTAAAAAAAAAGAAGAGATATTTAGGATATACAAAACCAAGCTTAATGGATAAAATATATGAATGAAAAATAACAAAAAACTGAAACATGAGAAACTCAAACACAAAGGTACAAAGGTAGGTAGGAGAAGCTCACAATACAATATGTAGTCAATACACAAATCGTGTTTATACTTTACTTTAGATCTTCTATGGACGCTGGTCTCTCTACCACTACATGTATGTCCGCATCTTCTTCATCAATATCTACTATAAACTTCTTCTTGTGACTTCCGGTCCTAACCTTAATTTCCTCATTAAAGTCATATTTCACCTCCTGTTTTTCCCAATATTTATCCAGCAATATTTCAAAGCTCTTTGCTGTTTTTGTTTGTACTAACTCTTGCGGCAAATCATTCCATATGTCTGTCACCCTGTTCTTAAAGCTGTGTTTCCTCAAATTCTGTCTGCAGTTTCCTTTTTGCATTTTTTTACTATGTCCTCTGGTTTGATCTGTCCTACTCATGTCAAAAAATCTTTCTGTCACTTCCTTATCATAAATTCAATTTATTATTTTGAATGTTTCAATCATATCCCCTCTTAATCTGCAATACTTAAGCGTTGGCATTTTGAGCTTTTTCAGCCAGTCAGTGTAACTCGGTTGTTTCAATGATGGTACCTGTTTTGTTGCTCGTCTCTGCACATTTTCTATTAATTCAATGTCCTTCTTAGTGTAAGGGGATCACACTGCCGCTGCGTATTCCAAATTTGGCCTAACCAGAGCTTAAAACAAAAATCTGAAGCTAGTTTCATCGAGGAAGGTGTAAGTTCTCTTAATTAGTCCCATTATGCTATTAGCTTTGTTGACTTTTTGTGTAATATGTTTACTGAAACTTAAATTTCTATCTACTAGCACTCCTATATCCTTTTCTCCTTCTGAAATTTCCAATTCAACCTCTTCCCCTTCATTGTTATATAAGTGGTAGCTACTTTTGTTCTCTAATTTTGTCTTGTTTGAAATTGTCATGACTTTACACTTGTTTGGATGAAATTTCAGTAGCCATGTGTCTGACCATTTTTGGAATTGATCTAGATCTGCCTGTAAACCACTTACGTTATCTTCACAGCTTATTTCCTTGTAGATTTTTGCATCATCAGCAAATAAATATGTTGATGCATTCACACATTCCGGCATGTCATTTATGTATATAACAAACAGTATGGGGCCTAGTACATTCCCTTGTGGTATGCCACTCGTTACCGGTCGGTCTCTGGATTCTGAGTTATTCACAGACACTTTTTGACTTTTGTCTCTCAAAAAATCTTCTACCCATTTTATTATTTGCTCTGATAGCCCATAACTTCTCAGTTTTCTTTTTGTGTGGGACTTTATCAAACACTTTCATAAAATCCATGTACATGTATATTGAATCCAGAGTCCCTCCATTGTCTAGTATTTCAGTCCACTCCTCCATTACTATTAATAGCTGTAAAGTAGTGGATCTCCCTGATATAAACCCAAATTGCTTGTCACTGAATAACTTGTTTTGAATCATATGACTATGACTTTCCTGACTATTTTTTCCATTAATTTTCCAACTATACTTGTTAAATTTACAGGTCTATAGTTACCAGGGTCGGATTTATCTCCTTTTTTAAAAAATGCGATTATGTTCCCTAATTTCCACAAGTCTGGTACTATTCCTGATTGCAAGGATGCATTGTATATCTTAGTCAGTGGCTTCGCCAAAATTGCAGCAGTTTCTTTTAATGCTTTTGGATGTATTCCATCAGGACCTGGAGATCTGTTTGGGTTTATATTTAGCAGTAACTTAAGAATTTTTTTCTCTTCAATTTGGTGTTCAGCACATCTAAATTTTGTTTCTTTGGGTTGAAGATTAGGGATTTCTCCCTGAGACCACGCGGACTTGGCGTAATCCATTCTAGCTGTAGTGTATATATGCTCTCCTGAAATTTTGTGATTACTTTCACCTCTTCTGCCATTAGTTCTTTTCTAACATATATTCCCACTCCTCTAATTGATGTTTCCCCGCTTTCTACCATGAACAAATCATATCCATCAATTTGAAGTTCAGCCTTTCCAGAATTATATCTACAGTTTTTTGGGTATACTTCAGTGATACCTAGTCCTATGATGTCAATTTACTCCTGTCTGAATCCTGTAATCTTGAATTTAGCTCATCCAGTTTATTTCGTAAACTGTCTGCATTTCCGTATAAAATATTAAAATCATTTAACTTATTTACATGTTGATTTGCATTTCCTAACGCATTTACATTATTAACATATGTTCCTTTCCTCCGTCCTACTTCTTGACCTTCATAAAGAGTGACATTCTCATCTCCGCTATGAATGATAAAATATCAAATTATAATACAGTCACAATATCATACTCTGATAATTCAAGAGAAATAAGAAACTTCAACAGAACAATATATTCTAGGTACTGTCATGTCCAAAATTTAGCTTACCTTGGTAAATTCAGGATGTAAATGTCCTAACATAGGCAATGCAGATGCATTTAAAATCCTTGGTGGACAGTTTGAAGGTCCCGGTCCCATCAGAAGCTTCTGTGGAAGGACCATCGGTTTCAGAAGACTTTCTGGTGCCTTAGATACAGTACTCATCATGCTAGTGTTGATAATTCCAGGGGTGATAATTCTGAAATTTGACCTACAAAAAATATAACTAAAAACAATTCCGGTCTGGGGACGGACTAGAAAACGTGCAGATTTCATAATTTTTTAACAGTTCAAAATGATGATAATTCAAAATGATGATAAGCTATATAGCTGTGTGTAGGTAATAGGTTAATCAAATTACTACAGGTAAACGATTCACTTTATTTATTTAATGAAATTTTATAGGTCAAGGTAGATAATGAAGAAGATAGAATATCATCTACACATAGGCTAGACTAACTATCAAAATACTCCCGGCAAAATATGTACCCCTTGAATAGAAGATAATATCCGAATATGTTTTATTATATGAAACCTCGCGTTCATGTTTATTCTATTGACATTTTTATTTGGGATTTGTTTTCTTTTTATTATTACCGAACCCTGGGAGTAATAGCCGAACCCCGCATTTCGGCAATCAATTGATTTTTTTAAAAAATCTCAGTAATCCGTTGAAAATTAAATGAATATGTACATGCTCAGTCTCCTGAAGTGTGTACAAAACTAATGTCAGAAAAGATAAAAATTAACATATTTTCTAATATTTTAATGTGACTACAATAAATTATGTCCATAAAAAAGGAGAAGGCGGTAAATGATGTAATACATGTAACAAGTTTTCACTACACATTGAGAAGACCTGTGTGGATGCAGGAATACATGTACATGCATTGTCAAATTTTGGATTTGATACTTGTATATAAACTTACAAAAACTTTCGGACCTTTGTAAAAATTTGTGAAATTTTATTTTGTGGGATATTACTGTAGCTATTAGATTATGTAAAAGTTGTCTCCGTTTGTTCTTTGTCCGGATTTCTGTACTTTTAATAAATGTAAGAAATGGCAGTAGACGTATTTTTGTTGTTGATATAATTTATGATTGTGGCAGGGCATCGCGTTGTGCCCTAGCCTGCTACATCATTACACCAGGATTGGTTACAACTGTGGGTTGCGTAACTCAAGATCGTAGAAACTTAAAGATAGTCTAAAACAACTGTCAGAATGCAGGAAATGCAAACTCTGTGTGCATAACGAAATAGGGAAAAAAAACTATCAACCAATGCATTTTTTCTTTAATATACTTCTTCGATTTACGGTTTCTGATTACCCCTTTGGCATCTTCAAACATTTTCTTGCAGAGGATCGGACAAATATTGTCTTGCAACCGGACACCCATAGCAAACTGTTGTTCATTACAATTAAGCTGCTAAAATTTCCTTTTCACGTGCAAAGAGTGTGGTCTCTCTCCGTACGCGAGATGCTGGTTTGTGACCTTTCAGATGGCTAGTACCCCAAAGAGGCGATTAACATTATTGTCTTTGGAGATTATCAGAGGGAGAGAGTTGAGATCTCATTGACATTAGTATGTTTATCGCCGGCACACTTCTGTAGATGTCTCATGTTAGGACCTGGAAATCAAACGCTTTATGTCTTGATATTATTGTATTGAATGGCTTGAGGTAAGAGGTTGTTGCTACCACAGGACAAGTTTAAAATTAGACGCCTATGTTAAAATGGAAAAGGACAAACAATGATCTACAAAACACTACACAGAAAAAGATCGAACAAATTCTTCTCCACGAAACCCACAAGAGCATCTAAAAATGCATTCCACTTAAAATGGCAAGTATTGTGATTGGCCCTCTTAAAGATAACTTTATATATTCTCATTATTTACAAATTCAACAGTGTTTTCTCCGGTTTCCTCCTCCAATAAAATTGACTACACGATAGAACTGAAATATTGTTGAAAGTGGCGTGAAACACCATACTCTAACTCGAACATATTCAACAATTTTCGAAAAAGGGTTTGTCGGTGACTTGTGACAGATCTGTGGTTTTTTTCTGGGTACTCAGGTTTCCTTCATCAATGAAACTGACATCCACGATATAACTGAAATTTGTTGAACGTGGCGTTAAACACCCTAACCCCCTTGCAGATTCAAAGGAGAAATCCACCATATCACATTAATAAAAAGAAAGTTTAATCTGTGATGTTCAATAATTATACAACTACCAACAAAACGAACAATGACCTCTCACCTCCAGTGCCGTATTAACGCATGGGCACGATGAGCAGTCGCCCGGGGACCCCACAAGCAAAGGGGCCCCATGCTAATATATATATATGTTGTGTACGGCATGTTTTTAATGTTTAAACACTGATTTTGTTGGAAGTACCAATAAATATATGTTTAATTGTATCGACATTTACAGTTTTATTCCTGTGAGTGGTTGCTTAGGTAGGGGCCCCACTGCACTGCTTTTCCCGGGGGCCTATTATGATATTAAGACGGCCCTGGTTATATCAACACTGCCTTAAAAGATTACAGAACAAGTTGTGAACTACTATATAGTGAACACCCTTGTTTCTATTGCATCCTAACAATATCATATAATATCAGCGAACTTATTACGAATATCTGTGTATTATTGAATAATCTTTGTTTTCTGTATACATACCTATATACCAAAACCGTATAACTTACTAGTTGCTGAACCGTAGTTCTTGTGTAAACAAATTTCATTTGGACCAAACGTTAAAAACAGTGTTCATGTTTTTGACCATACCATTAAACCTATTCTACTTTATGGTTCAGAAGTATGGGGTTACTTTAACCCATTTAAGAAAAGACTTCAATCAAATGATTTAGTCTTGGACCAGATTTACCTTAACTTAGAAATAGAAAAATTACTTATTAAATTCAGTAAATATATATTGGGGGTTAATAAACGAGCAACAAATTTTGCAACACTTTAAGAGTTAGGTGGATTCCCACTTCATTTTGATATTATCAAATCAATGATTCGTTATTGGTGTAGACTAGAAAACTTAGATTCTAACTTTACCTTGTTAAAAGATGCATATGAAGAATCAAAAAAACTATTTGAAATCAAAATCTCCTCTTGGTATGGTTAAATAACATTACTTATTAAAAAATATTAGAGGACTAAAAGAATTATTTAATGTGTCCAAACATAAATTCAAATCTTCTTATAAAGATGTCATATATCAAGTCTATAAAGAGAATTTGGGAAAACAAATGTTAAAACATTCAGAAGGTAAACTATGTAACTACAGCAAATCAAATTCAAAACAAACTTTGGACTTGAAAAATATTTATGTATATTGAAATCCTTTGAGCAGAGGAGAAATTTTACTAGGTTTCGTATTTCATCACACAGATTACAAATTGAGAGGGGGCGATATCAGGGTGCTCTCCGACAAGACAGACTTTGCCTCCGTTGCACATCTGGTGAGAAAAATGATGAGAAACATTTTCTAATTTCATGTTCTACGTGTCCTGAAATAAGAACAGAAATGTTCAGCAGGATCAATAATTTCTGTCAAAACTTTCATGTTCTCAATCCAGAACAGAAATTATATTGGCTTCTTAATAATGAAAATGAGGAAATTCTAGCCAGTATTTGTAATTTGATAAAACAAAGCACAATATAATTAAATAATTGCTCTTTTACACTGTGCACGGGCTGGCATGTTTAGAAAGGAGAAATATAATATAAATTGATAATATTTCTAAATAAATAGAATAAATTTAAAGAAAAACACATATTACTGGGTTTTATCTGAATTTCTTCGTAATTCATTTTAACATGCCTTTGCACTGTCGCTTGGTGCACTCTGTAATTGAGCAATAACATGATGACATATTTCCTCCAACTAGTTCTCCTGCTCTAAACACGAGGTGACACATCCGAATGAATAATAATAATAATAATAGATATAATAATTAACTAATCTTTTTTTTTATTTATATATAGTATATAATGAGTATTTAATATTAATATAATTATTTACTATATAATTGTGAGAAAATGCAATTAATAGACGGGGTGTGTCAGAAGCACCGTCCCTTGGTGTTTTTAGCAGGTTTACTGCTTGTTAAGGAATATGCAACATATGTAAAGTTTCACACTGGATGTGAGATATAGGGGACAAACCAGAACATGATCCACTAAATAATAATAATAATATTTATATTTTTAGAAATATAAAAACCCCAAACTATGTCCTTTTTCTTTTGTGTGTATGTCTCATTTATCAATCATGAATGTTTGTATTATTAATGTTACCTCATGTGGGCCCTATGATTAGGCAATAAAATGTATTCTATTTAACTCCAATGATAAATATCTAATCCGTTGGAAGAATTAGTTATAATAAAATGAAAAACACTGTGGGAATAATTCCAAAATCAAATATCAAAATCGTAGAAAGACGAAAAATCGATATCTCTACAAATTAATGCATGACCGCTCACTTTCCTAGCTTGATTTTTTGTTATAAGAGTAAAGCTTTTTAACCAGCATATTATATCTGCCTACCAATAACACGGCTGGTAATCGGCACAAGCAGAACAGTTGGTTCTGCAAAGAAATTCGTGAGGATAACTTCCGGTGTTGGTGGTGGAGAGTTCACGAAGACGCTTCGCAAGGTATGTACATATCAAAAATTGAAATTTTCTTTTTTACTACTCGAATATTGCAAAATCAGAGAATGCTATGCTGTGGCGAATGCTTTCACGATTAGAAACATGTATAGTTTATTCTTGTATATGAAGTGTAACTCTCGCAAAATCAATCGTCCCACGAAAAACATGACGAAAATTGTGACACTCTTACATTTCTAAGTTGTTCTTGACAAAGATGCAAGTTAAATTTTCATTATTTTTTCATCATGGGAGTCTAAATGTAATCGGGGATAAATTCCGGTTCGTCAGAAGTAAATTGAAGTCTAGATAAATCTACAAGCTGTCAATTTTCTCGTTTTCCTGCTTGAGGAGATCGATTCTGATAGAGCACATTGCGAATGCATGAGGAGATTTGTTAGTTTTGTTAATTGTTTTCGGCAAAATTGTTAAATTGACACTTTTAAGCACAAAACTGATAAATACTCTAATCAAAATAAACTATTCTCTGTCTACTTTCAGGAGATGCCAGGATTCAAGGGAAAGAGGAAAAGGGGACTGACATTGACTCTTTACAAAAACCCATTTCGATATAGATTGCCTGTATCACCGCCAAGGAAACGAACAAAAACAAGTAGCAGGACACCAAATTTAAAATCCCCATCAATCAGGACACCAAGTTTATTTAAAAAAATCTCTTTCAATTTCAAAATATTTATATCCTTTCAAACGGGTTTACACATCTCTTCGGCGCAACCTTTTTACTAAAGACGACGGAAACTTCACCGCAGATCTACACAAGTTATAATATTACATGATTTCAGCACATACATAGGTCTAACGTAAATAAACATTCACTTAGTGCTAGTAGTCATGAATAAATTAAACACAAGATGTCAATTAAACTGTGGACATATCCTTAAAATCGGTAAAGCGCTTTACATCTTGTAACCACTACTAACAGAGATCTTTTTTTATTTACAAGTGTATACACATAACACACTACATAATAGAAAATATGGGTAATAACAAAATTACCGAACTCCGAACAATCTAACAAAGGGAAAGTCAAAACTCATAAGTATATAAACAGACAAAATCAGTCAACAACCGGAAAACTGTGAAAACCGTAATGACCCTGACTTGGTACAGGCATTTCTAAAGAAATGGTGGGTTGAATCAGATTTTAAAGCGCCAAACCTCCCCCTTTCATTACGGCTCAAAGTTTCCGGCTGTCACTATAACAGTATTTATAACAATACTTGAACAAAACAGGTAAAACAGTTGTCAAATCAGCGCCAAATGTCAAAAACACTTTTACGTCACACATTGATAAAAAAAATATTTTTGACATTTTTGTTGAAACCTTATCTTTATACATTTTCACTATATGAAAATCCATCGTTTATAATCTTTTCTGCAGAGACGGAATATATTTCGACAAGATCTCGGTATCGGAATATAAACTTTTTAAGAGATCGAATAAGGCGAATCTTTTTATAGCCCTGGTCCAGTAGCCTGTTTCTCAGATGAAGATGACGTTTCAGGAAATCAGAATAATTGCTACTGGCCCTTGCATAACGAATCAATTGCGAGATGTAAAC
Source organism: Bathymodiolus brooksi (assembly GCA_963680875.1). Classification (NCBI taxonomy): domain Eukaryota; kingdom Metazoa; phylum Mollusca; class Bivalvia; order Mytilida; family Modiolidae; genus Bathymodiolus; species Bathymodiolus brooksi. The sequence goes on along the minus strand of OY804590.1, from coordinate 44,896,967 downwards.
ACCATATGCAGGAGAAGCTGTTATTTTGCTGCACATATTTGGAAAATTTATGATCTTAAAATTGAAGTCGTCCCGTTTATCATAAATTTTAGTACTGATTTGACCACTGTCGTCAAAGGAGTAGGTATGATAAGGGCAGAAATTGGCCTAAAAAATAGACAAATTTTAAATGAAACGTATAGCTTTCGTTGTTTCTTGATTTTATAAGACCTTTACCCCAACTACTATTTTCCATATTTGCACGTGCGATGACGTCACACTGGTCAATGAAAAGTCTATCGTTTCGTGAAAATATATGAAATCTAACAAGAAATGTGTATTTAATGTCATTTTTCAGTATAACCACAAGCAGGTACCAACGGCATATTTTAGTATGATGTTTAATATACATAAACACATATCTCATTTAATTTTTGTGTTGGTACCCGAGTGTGGAGAGTATGAAATCTGCAATAAAAAAATAATTTTAAGGTCGATTTCTCGTCAGCGGCCATTTTTTATTGACCGTTTTCATCCGTAATAAACAGAAATAGAAATCGACCTTTTAATCTCATCCAAAATAAAGTTGGTTATCGTAGTTGTTTTGCTACGGGAGTAAAACTTGAACAGTTTTCATGAAACAGTTTTGACGTTGAATAAATTTTGGAGGTGATTTACTGCCGACCTGATTGTGCATTGAGTCCGACGTGTTTTTTTTCTAACCCTCAGTGGAATTTCATGTGTTACTATACTAAAGTATACTTTAATATTATCCCCACAATTCACAAGAAAGTACAGAAAACAAAACAAGCAACCAAAAAGAAAATTAGTACGTCAGATTATCTTAGAAATTAATTCATTGGACATGCAAACACATCGGAACTTTCTATTTTTAGTAGTCCCTTTACTTTTTATTATTATTTTATTTTTTTTAACAAATATATTTTATTTGGCTCTTTCGCAAAGTGAATTCCCGATGATTAATTGTATTAACGTAAATTTGATTTATATATTATAGTATTATTACGTGATGTTTTTCATATTGGCCTAGTTATAGGTCCGAGGCCTGCTGTATTGGCCTGAGGCGCAGCCGAATGCCAATACAGCAGACCGAGGACCTTTAACTAGGCCAATATGAAAAACATCATGTAATGATACCTTAATTAATTAACCAGTCCAATATCTCTCGGGATTTTTCCTTGCAATTGTCGAAATGTCTAGCGGATTCCGATCTAGTTGTTATTGGACTGACTGGAATTGGGCCAATACGGAAAATATCCGTATTGGACTGGTTTTTGCCGTATTGGCACAATGAAAGTTTTTATATTGTATTGACAGATTTGATCATATAAAGGCTAATAAATCAAAGTTAATTAATAAAACTTAATATTAACGTTGCGGTGGCGTAATTGTTTAGCACACATGACTGCCGATAACAACATCGTGAGATTAATATTTTATTCTTACTTATTTCAATAAAGTATGGAAAAACAAACAATATATTTGATAATTCATAATTCATCTAATACAGTACATATAACGATATAACGTGCATGTTTTAACATAGTACACGGATGTCAGGTTTGATTTACATATTCGGTGTTTTGTTTACAATGGTCCTTTTGGTTATCCTTACTAAGAATGTCATTGATATAGTCTATCGTTTATGAGTCAGTGCTAAATGTGTAGTATTACTTGGAATTTTAGTGGTATGATTTTACTTTAATGGGCCATGACCGATAATACAGTATTACCAAGCATTCTATTTATATAATCTATCACGTTTTACTTTTCTCAACAAAAAAAGTTTGAAGATACCGTAAATATAAATTACCGTCTTCCAATCAAAGTATACCACCGTAGTTGTACTCTTAGACATATCAGAATCGAAATAAATCATGGAAGCCAGAATGTGTTTTGAGTTTTAACATGGATTGGCGGATATTACTAAATTGTATCCCTCGCTTCTGGCTCGGGATAAAATACTATTCTCTGATGTGCTCGTTGCAAGTAGAATTTTGATTGGCTAAAAGGGTACTTTTAAAACTTCAGGGAAGCCGTGCGGTGACAGAAAATCAATAATCGCTCTCACCTATGTGCTGTCCATTTATATTGTGCACAGCAGACGACACACATTTCACAAGATGACAGAAAATCAATAATCGCTCTCTGTGATCATTGTCCAAAGATACACGTATTTATGTTTTTCCTATAATAAGGACATACTTATTGATGTTGGAACATTCAGATAAAAATGTTATCAGTCTCTAGATGTTATATATCCCGTTTTAAAGGGATATATAACATCTCGAGACTAATAACGTATAATATCCGCCAATCCATGTTAAAACTCCCAACACATTCTGGCTTCCATGATTTATTTCTTAATTATTCAACATGGATTACATCCTCTCTTGCCGCTGTAGCGCTGCTTTACCATGTTATGCAGTTGACTTGGTTCCTTTGACATTCTAATTACTGAGAATAATTTCCTCTCATGATTTAAAAAATAAAAAGATCAACATTCGGTTATAAAAAGATTTAAAAAAAGCAATTTACAGAGCTCAGCATTGACGAGTTTCTGCGGTTGCTAGGGATAATATTTGGTTACTAGGGACATTGTAAGGTTTAAGGAATTCTTATAATATATACTGGTTAGTAAATGATAAGATGTCTCTAGATCTGCTAAGGTGCTGTTGTAGAATTTTTTTTCTTGATTAAATAAAAGGTCCATGAAGATCTACAGGAAAATACTGTGCATAGGGAAACCTGTTGCTATGGACTATGAATACAAATATCAAAATGTATTTTTGAAATATGAAATGACAGTTGTAGTGTGTATAGCTTGACAAAAATGTACCGCTTAATCAAATATCAAGTCAAAAGATCGTAGATGTCAAAATTCAACCATTAATTGCAATAATATAGGCTAATTTAATGTTTACAAAACCGTTGCTAGGGTGACAAAACTACACAAAAATACTATATGCTACCAGAGAGAATTGGAATATTATTTTTAGAGTGTACATACACAGAACATAACATTTTGTCGAAAAGACTATGCAAGATATGTAAAATAAAACCACCATATTTGAATTTCCAATGATTATTTGGACCCTCCTCCATTTACGTTGCTAAGCAACAAAGGACAAAGTGAAATCATAAAAAAAAAAAAAAATTCTTACCTTTCAATGATTGTGTTTAATATTGTATCTATATAAACAGTTTCTGAGATTGGGCCAAAATCTACTCTTATCATACCCACTCCTTTACCACAAATTAATATTATTCTCAACTGTATGATATTTAATTTAGAGTGTATCATTTGTATTAGAAATTATAAAGATATGATTCACATTAAGTTTAAATATTCTTGATTATAAAATTATCTTAGTGCATTTTCAATTTTTTCCAATGTAAGGGAAGTTAATCTTGTGTATCCAATACACAATGGAAGTTGTCACAAACAACAAATGATCAATAATGACAAGTTAAATCATGGGAAACCGCAGTTACAATTATGAATTGATTCCTTAAATGAAATGTTTCTTTCTAGGTGGACAGCCCATGAACAATGAAATATTACTTTTATACTTTTAAAAACCCGACGGGAAGAAGGGCATCAGTTCGTGAATTTATTACCAGACAGACATGCAAAATTTGTGATTATACAGTGGGTTACATGTGTCCTACCAAAACTAGCAAATCTCCTCATGCATTCGCAATGTGCTCTATCAGAACCGATCTCCTCAAGCAGGAAAACGAGCAAAATTGACAGTTTGTAGATTTATCTAGACTTCAATTTACTTCTGACGAATCGGAATTTATCCCCGATTACATTTAGACTCCCATGATGAAAAAATATTGAAAATTTAACTTGCATCTTTGTCAAGAACAACTTAGAAATGTAAGAGTGTCACAATTTTCGTCATGTTTTTCGTGGGACGATTGATTTTGCGAGAGTTACACTTCATATACAAGAATAAACTATACATGTTTCTAATCGTGAAAGCATTCGCCACAGCATAGCATTCTCTGATTTTGCAATATTCGAGCAGTAAAAAAGAAAATTTCAATTTTTGACATGTACATACCTTGCGAAGCGTATTCGTGAACTCTCCTCCACCAAAACCGGAAGTTATCCTCACGAATTTCTTTGCAGAACCAACTGTTCTGCTTGTGCCGATTACCAGCCGTGATAAGTCAGTTAAAAAAAACAAAAAAATTATATATATATATATATATATATATAACGAGTATACATTTCAAATATTGTATTATAAAAAGAATCTTCCACTACTCAATTGATGTGCCTGGTGAATGTAGCGTACTGAGCGCCAGCCGTGATGTCAGTGCCACAAAAAGCATAAAAAATCAAGTATTCGCGACCATAGCAATTTAACATAGAAATAACGAACAAATTTTATGGTACAAAGTAGCAGAAATTGGTAGCCATGGTGAATATTTATACGATCACTTTTGAGATATTTCCTAATCATAACTAGTGTTAAATTGCAGTATAATGATCAATAATAATACGATCAATCGTATTTACATACTGACAAATCCGGTTCTTATAAAGGACCGACCATTTAACTTGAAGGGGGGGGGGGGGGGGGGGTTATGGTTTTTTGTTTCATTCAGAATTTTTTTTTCGGACAACACGAGAGTTAGAATATCTATTTTTTTTGTCGCGTATGGCGCGAAATTTTTTTCCAGGATTTAACATTAGATTTTATGACAAAAACTCTGAATCAGATTATTTTTTTTTCCTCCACCAAAATCAGAATATTTTTTTCAGCAACATTGGGAATCAGAATATTTTTTTAGAAAATTTTTTTTTTTTAATAATTTTTCTTGTTTGGCAACATTTCATTCATTCGTAAATGCAAGATATAGCGATATTTCAATTGATTGTAATGGTTTTGATGCCGGATTCCTTATAACTTTTAGAAAAAATCTAATCTTACACTGCAAAAAGCAATGACATTTGGACAAAAAATGACAATAATAATAATAACAATCATAAAACATCACAATTCAAAACATTATATATACAGTATATTCATAAAAACTGACGATAATAAGTAAGATAATTGAATACATGTATATCAATAACCATTTCACACATTATATCATAGCCCCTGGGTATAGAAGTCATTTACGTATACATGTACACACAAATTATCTGTTCATTTTCTGAGGTGAAATCAAGAATATACAATTTAAGATGAAACAGTTTGATAAATTTTATATAAATATAATTCCGAAAAGAACTTTGATACAAAGAAGTGGATTTCACATTTTATTATACCCCCGCTCCCCGAAGGGGGAGGGGGGTATACTGTTTTACCTCTGTCCGTCTGTCCGTCCTTCCGTCCGTCCAAGATATTTTTCGTCGCATTTTTCTCAGTAACTGTTGATGGCAGAAATCTGATATTTGGTCACAAGCGTCATATAGGTATACCATATTGTGGGTAGCGTTTTTGGACCCGTCAGATTCCTACTTCCTGTTTGCCGACTTAGTTGGTTTCTATACACATTGAAGATATATGCACATTTTTCGTCACATTTTCCTCAGCTACTATTGATGGCAGAAATCTGATATTTGGTCACAAGCTTCATATAGGTACCCCATATCGTGGGAAGCGTTTTTGGACCAATCAGATTCCTACTTCCTGTTTGCCGATTTTGTTGATTTTTATACACATTTAACATACATTTGTATATGCACATTTTTCGTCGCATTTTTCTAAGCAACTATTGATGACAGGAATCTGATATTTGGTCACAAGCTTCATATAGGTATGCCATATTGTGGGAAGCGTTTTTGGACCCGTCAGATTCCTACTTCCTGTTTGCTGACTTAGTTGGTTTTTATACACATTGAACATATATCACGGCTGGTAATCGGCACAAGCAGAACAGTTGGTGCTGCAAAGAAATTCGTGAGGAT